>CAKLBY020000028.1:0-716379 GCA_921007115.2 Peronospora matthiolae | reverse complement strand
ATCAAATTGTGTATGTCGCGGTAAGCGTCAGGCCTCACCACCGTTTTGTTCATCTAAAGCAGCTTCGTCTTGAGTATCTCGGCAAGGCATCCCAGCAGGCCCACAGTCTGCACGTCCTTCGGTTTTAAGCGCAGTATCTTGGATTCGATTGGTGCAGCAATTCTAATTCGTCCCGTTATTGACTTAATTATTGTCGCATACAGCGCACTTGTAAGTCCGCACAAAAAAAATTCGGCATCGAACGTTAAGCTGGCATGTTGTCACCTTTCAGCAGAATCGTGCGCAAGATGTTAGAGTCAGTCGAGCTCGTGTGGCTGCCGTACGTCTCATTGATTAAATAGCGACGCTGTTTTTAAATATCAATCATTTCCAGAGACCGGGCAGTGCTCGTCATTGTCACAGGAAAGCTCGTACTACTTTAATCATGCACCGTCCATTGAAGCGAAAGCGGCTGCAACCTGCGCAAGACCTGGACCAGCATTAAGGCTACTGTTCATCCTGTGAACCTTACCGTCTCTCAGTGCCTGAGTGCTTGTGGAGCTGATATTTCGGTTAGCGCTGTGATTGCTAGTGCTACGTCCGGAACTGAAGCACTGGCGGGAGAGAGCTCCACAGACGCGACTGAACGACGTGCGAGGCGAATGAAGGAGTAGACGAGAATATTGCCAGCTCGTTGGATCTGTCTTGGACCGGCCCATGCAATGTTTAGGTAAATCATCGGTGAAAATTTCCACAAATAGATCATGCAGCTTCTTACTCTCATAATCCTACATGAACCTTTTTGTAAGACGCACTATAAAAATTGGACACAAGGTTGTCATTTATAGAGAGGGGCGGGTGCACATTGCAAGGGTACCGTCTCTGCCAGGTCAACAACAAGATCAGGTCAAAAAAGAGGCTTATACGAATGTGCAAAGTGAACAGCACTCATGCTTTATTTTCAGCAAAGAAGTGCTTTCCCATGATTTATTTCTGGTGCAATGAATGATTGATTGCAGCTTCTATACTCGCCTTGCGTTAGTTCAACCAATCCAAACTAGAATTTTATGTAAGTACTTGCTACAATAATCACTAGTGTGCCTGGTAGATATAAATCATTACGCTGATTCATAGAGCTTAAAACAAAAATGAACGTACACTACATCTTCACTCGAAACTCTGTTACCAGTATGAAATAGGAGCTGGTGTGTCAGTATTTTGTAATCTAGCTGCTACATAGTTCTCCGTTGTATTGGCGACCCATATTTTGTTGCGGTGCTTTAAAAACCGGGCCGTCAATGCAAAGGAGGAATACATACTTACGGAAACTCTTGGGGGAGGGTCCAAATCCAAGCTTGTGAACGACTAGGCAGAAAGTTAAATCATCTACTAAGCAAATCGCATAATTGTGTCTAATAAGTCGATTTATTCGCGAATCTCGAATACAAATAGTCATTAGTTTCGACGAAAACGATAGAGCTGTAAATTTGTTCAGGTCACCCATTCTGCTCACCTTCGACGCACCGATCACATATACATATACTGGTGTGTAGATATAATGAGTGTTGCTTGATTCTTTCTGATGGATGGAAACCAAGATTATTTCATTATTCTCGGAGAACTGTTAAATTCATTTCCCTTTCGGTTAGCATCTCTCCCTTTCTTTATTAAGTAAATATTTGTAACCGTGAATTTTATTGGGCAACATTATGTGTGAGTGATACCTGCTTTATGATTCTGTACCCGTAAGATCTACAATTTTACGAGCAAATGGCACCGCCTGTTATCCACGACGATGCCACTAAAGCTAAGATGGAGGTGGGGCTGTGGTGGAGTGGGATTCGCAAAACTGCTGATTTGATCCCGACTCTCTAGTAGCGCCCACAAAATCGACAAACGGAAAGGTTGCTCCGACTCCGTGTATATTTATTACCTCCTCACCTTGTGTACTCGTCGCTTAAGCGGGTTGAACCTTCCAGGTAAACTTGAGTCGATGTTGAAGTTGACCGTGTTTAAAATTTAAGTCTATTGCGCGGAAATCTTCATACGATCAAGATTTCTTGGGGTACTCTATTTACTGCCTTAATTTCGCATGAGATCGCCTTTTCAAAAATGTCGTTACTGTATTCGCGAGTCTTCTAACCACTTACGCCGTCTCGAGATCTTGTACCTAAATCACTAGGGTTAACTGCGTCCGATTGCAGTTGGAAGGGGATGATATTTCTTGCACTCCTGGCCAAATAATCCAGAAGCCATGTTCTTAGAACAAATGCCGATCCTCTCAGGAGACCGTACAATTATACTGTGGTGGAGTGGGGTTCGCTCAATTTTTGAGGCGATCTCGAATCTCCACTGGCGCCCAGACGACCGACTAACAGAGGGGGTACTCCGATTCCGCTTGCACTTGTTTCCTCCTCACCTTGTGTAACCGTCGGCAGGGCGGGTTGCACTCTTCTAGGTGAACTTGACGAGATGCTAAACTTGACCGTTGTAGATATTGGTGCTGATCGGGTGGAAAATCCTCACCCGATAGCGCGTTCTGGGTTGGCGCTCTCCTAGAGTCGCCGTGATCTGCCCTGATCACCTTGTGCCAAAATGTATACTTGAGTCACGAGCCTTTCTGGCCACTTGAGCCGTCTCGCGATCTTTTACTTCAACCGATACGGTTGGCTGCGTCCGATCGTAGTAGGGGTGTGTTGAGAGTCCTAGCATTCATGGCCAAATAGCTCCAGGAGTGATCGTTCTATCCTTGATGTCGAGATTCTCAGACGTCGGTAGGCCAAAATATCCAACCCGGGAGAAGATCGACACGAATGTGTTTAGAAACAAATTGAACTCTGTTTAATGTTAACCAATCAGACCCTCACACCTTACCCCTATAACTCGGAAAATCAGATGCCACGCGTCGCCTCTACAGATCGCCCCTTGTACCTGTGTGGCACAGACCTGACATACCAACCGTCTGCTCGCATCAGGGCATGGTCCACGCCAGATCGCGGTCCCCTTATCGCGGTCCCTTGATCGCGTTCACTTTCGCCGTTCTGAACCGTTCTGACCGGATGAGATATTTCCGTAAATAATCCCAACGGTGCCATCCATTTGATTGGTCCTCGTCCCACGATCGTTCCGCTGGTCCCCACTCCGTACTTAGGCATACGTTTGAGGTTTTAAGACACCGATCCTGATCGACTTTTCCACAATCGCCCCCTGCACAAATAGCCGATTTTTATCCTCCCGCTGCCTTCCATGGTTTCCCCGTCGTCCACGCCCAGCTTGCCACCAACTAGTTGTGCGCCATCTCCCTAGGTGATGACGCAATCTGGTCCCGCACCTTCGGTCGGTGTTGACTTTTCGCCACGCGAACACCCAACTGGCCCCGATTCCACTACAGACGCGATTGAAGGTACCTCGGTGAGCGGAGGTCCGATCAGCCCTGCTTTGGGACTCGATGCTGTTGTGGACCTCGCTTCAAGTAAGGAACTGATCGGCTCCACGTTGACGCCTATTGTCCTTGACAGTTCCGCTGCAAGTGACGAACCGATTGGGGTCGTAGAATCTGCTGCAACCACTGATCCGATGAGCTCCGCGTTGACGCTTGATGTCGTCGACAATTTTGCTGCAAGTGGCGACCCTATTGGGGCTATTCCGTTGCCGACCACTCGAGTTGAAACACCAATAGTTGATGAAGCGACCGCGGTTAGTATGATCGCTGGACTTTACCAGCGGATCGCATCCCAGCAGGATCTTGTGGATAGCTATCGCAATCTGGAGCAAGCGTTGCAAGAGCAAACTCGGAGGGTTTTTTTTTACTAGAACGGGAACTCCGTTCTCTTACCGAGTCGGCCTCTCCTTTTGTGATCTTCGCTCAAACTCGTTGTGATCGCCTTCGTCTGGATTTGAAAGATGCACTCGCTGAAGTCGCTTTGCTTCAGGAGGCAATTCGCACGGAAAATTGCTACGAGCAGCAAAAATAGCAACCTAAAGTCGAAACTTCTGAAAACGATCCCATCACTTCATACTTTCAAAGAACGTCATGATCTCGAGCTGGCTTCCTTGCGACGACACATGTATGAGGGGAACGCTCGATTCCAAGCCGCACTCTCAAAGGGATAAATCTAAGAGAGCAAAGTACAAAGCAGACTGTTCCAAGGCTCAGACCACGGTTCGCCACCTGCATGCTGCTCTTGCCGCTGTATCAGTGGAGCGCGATCAACTTCGGGATGATCTGGCTGAGTTGGAAGCTAATTATGACCGATCGCGCTCCTTGCTCTCCGATCGTGACGATCAGTTGGGTCTGCTTCAAGCTACTATCTCGGGTTTGGAGCTAGAGCGCGATCAGGCGTTGCGCGATCGCGACGTTTTTCGAACGAGCATAGCTACGCTCGTTACCGGCCCCAGTTTATCTTCCCCGTCCCGTCCAGTTGAGACGGCCCCATCTACGAGTGCTCGTGTCAAACGCCCAAGCCCCTATGCTCTAAATCCTCCTCCGCGGACCAAGAGAGCCAGCATCGAGGCTACCTCGCAGTCGGTCGTCTAGATGACACCCAAGACTCATTCTCCGACTGCGTCCGGTATCGTCGCCGATCCATCTGGGGCCGTGTAAAACCCCGAAGAACAACCCTTCCCGATCACCCCACAGTTCCACACGATCTCAAAACTAACGCCCAAGACTCCCGCTCTTCCCGGACCTGGTGTTCGAAAAGTCAAAGGCAGAGCGCGCAATCCGACGCCTGCTCCAGCTAGCTCGGATGATGACGTTCATCGGATACTGGGCCTCGAACCTTTCCTGCACTCTCCCGATCACGCTCTTCTTCACCGCATAAAGGGTCTTTGGGTAATTCGACGACTTCGTCTTCTACGTTACCAGAGTTGACCGTAGTGGATACCTCCAGCCCGGATGTGGATTCCCCACCTCCCCAGTTGCCGCTTACCTTAGGCCAAAACCCAAGGTTTCCAAGGTGGACTTTTTTGGCAAAGCTTCTAGCAGTTCGGAGGGTCCGATCAGCGTTACGGAATAGTTCCGAGCCCCAACCAATAATCTGTTGTCTTCGGCTGAGTACAAAGATCTTCCCAAGACTAAGGTGCCCCGCGATCAGTGGATACCCGGGTATCACTGTCGCGTACCAAAATCTTCTGTTCATGTTTCACCTTGGTCTGCGCCCCGGGTGAGCTGGATCAGCGTGTTGGAACTGGATTTGGAGTTCTTCTATCTTCATCTCGCCAGGCCCAAGCCTAACCCTTATCCAGCCTCTCCTGCGGTATTGAAAAGCACCTCCCATGTCTGAGCGGTCTCCCCACTTGATTTCTTCGGCGCGGGTTGCCGCGCTTTATCGCCAGGAGTAAATCTTTTCGCGTGAAGATTGCGCCCATATCTTTCCAGCCCGTTGGGTGGTTCGAGCAGTTGCTGGACCTATAACACTCTTTCGAACAGCGCTATATCCAGACGTTGTGGGAATAAACCCATACCTTGCCCATTTCTTCCGCCGATCGGGTTAAAGATTCTGGGTTGGCATTATTCTGCAATCAGCGCAAACAGCGGCGATCGTGATCTGGACCTCCTTGGAAAACCGTACTCAAGTTCATACTCCAAGGAATGGTAGAAGGCCATTGCGACTTGGACATTCTGCTGGACCCGGTTTTCTTGCACCTACCTCGCTTACATGAGAAGCAGTTCTGGTACCCCGGGTTGGGGACTGGGAAGACTAACATTCCCAACCTGGCCTTTCGCTTTGTCGTTGACGAACTCTGCTGAGCCATGGCGTAATTAGTACCGGACTTCGATCGCGAATCACCCAGGCATGTCAATCCCTCGCCTATCCGGTAAGTTCTTCGCCCCGTAGTCTATCGAGTTCAACACATTTCGTGTTTCAATTTCATTTCTTCAATCTGTATTTAATCTTGATCTCTCCGAAAAAAAAAAAAATGTCTTCTACTTCAGGCCTCTTGGGCCGCGATCGTGCTTCAATTGCTACACATACTTAAAAACATACCTTCCTCCTTCATACACCGCCTCCTGGTGTAACTTTTCCCACCGTACGACTATGTGCAACCTCCTTGCACACTTGCATACCCATCCACCTCGATCTGGTCTAGACTCCTGGCTCTTCTTCGTGCGTTTGCATCATTTCGAGCCTATTTTGACTTATCCGATCGTGATCAAATTCTTGTAATAGAGCGCCACATTTCAAGTTTGCTTCATCCACCCAATACGGATCGCTATTAACTTTCCATTGAACCAGAAATTGACGGTGTACTCGTCCGTAACGCGTCTTTCGACCCGGTCGGACGTCCACAATCTTTTTTACCTCGAATTCACCATCATTCAACCCGCCTTACCAGCTATCTTCTGGTAGTAAGGCTTCGTCGAAATCGACCCGATCGGACTCGTCTACCTTCAGTTGACTTTGAGGCCGCTCTGGGAACATCTTCACCGGATTTAGCTTAACACACGTACTATCGGGAACAACCTATAAGGTGTGCTTGCGATATCCAATTTTACTGCATGAACTCCACATTTTTCCATTACTCGAAATGGTCCGTGCCACGTATGGGCTAACTTTCGAGCATATCCATCCTTCACGCGATCCAAATACAACCACTCTTGTGCCCCTTGATCGATCTCTAGCCGATTTCGGTCTTCATTGTGACCATCTGATCGGTCCTGGATAGCGAACTTTAACTGATCGTTCACGATTGCTCTTGCCTGTTGATACTGACGCTGTATGTTATATGTCCATCTTCATGGATCTCGATCTCGAGGTTTTACACTTTCCATTGGTAATGCCGCTTCCAACAGCAATCGGGGGTCCCAGCCATGGATCAGATAGAATGGTGTCTCTCCGCGGACTCGATCTTGTGCGGTATTAATCGCATAGGTTAATCTTTCTGCATATTCATCCCAATCTCTCTGGTTTTCGTCAGCGACATACATCTGAATCGATCGCGTTAGAGTTTAAACCATACGTTCTGCAGTTCCGTTCGCTTGAGGTCGATACGCCATTGTGGCTCGTTGCTTCTGTCCTGCGATCTTGTTGAAAGATCGGAAGAAGTCATACATAAAATCTGGCTCCCGATCATGACGGATGATTTCACTCGCACCAAATCTTCGAAATACGCTTCTTCATAGTTCTCTGCAATCGTCTATGCTATTCTGGACGAACTCGCTTTTGCGATCACGTAACCCGAAAACTGATCGACCCACACCAGCAACTCAGTATTCTCCTTTAACGATCGCGGTAAAGATGGGATATGATCCATTGCCAGGATTTGGAATGAATACGTCGCTTGCAAGTTGCCTGGAGATCCACCCCGATCTTGCGGGCGACCTTTGACGGTTTCACAATCAATACATTCGCCAACATAGCGTTGCACGCTCCGGTACAATCCTCGCCAATATAAATTCGCCCTGATTTGATAGTGTGTACAGCCTACCCCTTGATGCCCACCCTCTAGACGAGTATGGTAATGGTGTAGGTTGCAGCAACTCTGGAATTACCAGACGAATTGAGTATCCACGATCTTTTCCTTTAATGCCACCCTGGTGCAGAAAAATAGCAGTCCAGTTTGGTTGACTTCGTAGTCTGGTGAGATTAGTGCGCAAATCTTTGCGTCTCTAGCACTCAGCGTGGCTATATCCCCGATCAGACATATCTTTAAGTCCGATATCCAACTTTACTCATTTTGCGCCTGGTTTTAAGTTCGATCCGGACTTGTTGTACAATTTCTTCATGCAAATTTGTCTGGGGGCATTGTCTTCGCGTCGTTGATCGCGTGATCGCGGCTACCTTGACTGGGTGGTAAGTCTGTTTTGGTATTTGTAGTTCATTTGACCGATAAAGGTCACGAGATCGTCTCGTTCTTGGTCTGATACTGCGACATTTCCTTTCTCCTGACGTACCGCCTCGCTCGCTAGTCGATCAGCACTCTGGTTCCAGTGCCGTTTCACATGTAGCAAGTCGTGTTTTGGCCACGATCGAAGTTTCTATATTGCCTTATCTTATAAAATTTGTAGACCTGGTGCCTAACAGTCGATTTCACCTCGCATCTGTCTTATTACCAAGTTTGAGTCACCACAAAAGATCACCCGACCTCTGATCTGATCGGACAGTGACTTTAGACCCAGCAACAGCCCACGATATTCAGCCTCGTTTACCGTCAAATCTTCCGCAAATTCTAGAGTAGCCACCACGATCGTTCATTCAAGCAACTTCCATATTATTGCGCTGTAAGCGCCACCTTGCTTCTTTACCCTAGCCGATCCATCGAAACTGACCACCAGGACACTTTCGTCAACTTCGACTTGGGTGGTGGCATACTAATGTTTTTCCGTGGTTGTTTCCTCGGAGCGATCGCAATCAGCACTTCATCTACATCCTTTTGAGGTGTAAAACTTGCAGCAAGCGTACTTAGCACTTCGTCTTCGCCTTTTTCGCACCGTCTGATACCTAACGTCCAGTTCGATAGTAACGCCGCCCATTTCTCTAGTCTTCCGTTAAGCCCGACGACTGCAATAGCCAAGCCAACGTCGAGTATCTCGTAAGCACCATAATCTCCCGCGTAACCAACATCGTATAACAAATGTCTAGCATTCGGAGGAGGTCTAGCACTTCTTTCTCAACAATTCCGTTATTGACTTCGTTGGATTTCAGCGTGCGACTAGAAGAAAACGACAGAATAATACGTGCCGTCATACTCTTGAAGCAATGCGGCTGATACCGCCCACTTACTGGCGTACACCACTATCACCGGTGCTCGATCGGGATCGAAATGTCTTAAAATCGGTGTTTCAGCAATTTTGCCCTTTAGCAAGTTAAAAGCCATCACCGCTTCCTTCCATCGACTTCCATCTCCAGAATCTAGATTGCCCCCTGTTTTTCGGTCCAGATCGCCCCCTGTTTTTTGGTCCAGATCGTCGCCGGACTCATTTCGCGAATCGTGATCACGATCGGGTTCACTGTTGAATATCATTATCCGAACTTCTTTATCTTGGCTGATCTCGTGGAAATCTGCTTCCCGTAGCTCGTAGAGTACAGACGCATATATAGCGAAGTCTTCGATAAAACGACTGTAGTAATTTAGGCTTCCCAAGAATGATTGCATTGATCGCAGAGTTCGAGAGAAGGAAATATTCGCAATTGAGTTTAAACCCTTGAAGTGGGCTTCCAACCCTTTATGTGAAACTTGGTGGCCTAGATAGTCGACCTCACAGCGCCCCCGGAAACTCTTTGCCACATTGATCGATAAATTTCATCGGCCACACACCTCAAGCAATCGTTCCACCTTTTCATACAGAGATGACCAGGATTCAGCAGGTATCAAGATGTCATCGATATAGGACCTTCGGCCTGAAACTGATGATCTTGGATCTGTGTCTGGCACTCCGTCAGTGAACACATCGGTTGGTGTCGACGATGGTACTGCATGCGAGTAAGGTGTTGGGTCGATCTTGAGATAACCATATAGTGCATTTTCGATAAGTCGTTGGTATATCTGGGGTGCGTTTTTTTAGCCCAAAAGACATTCGCAACCATTCAAACAAACCCGACGGCGTGATGAATGCAGAAATAGATCTTGCTCGTTCCTTCATTTCCACTACCCAAAAACCACTCGCCATATCTAGCGAGAAATACCACATCGCTTTATCCAAGTCTTGTAATAATTCGCTGAATAGTGGCATGGGGTATATCATCAATCTTGTCAACTGATTCACCCTCCTGTAATCGATGCACAGCCATGTGTCCTCCCCATTTTTCTTGATAATCACCACAATCAGAGAAGCCCAAGGTGAAATGGACGGTTGAATGATCTTGGCTGATAATAATCCCTTGATCAGGTCCGCCAATTTTTCTTGATATTTAGGTGCCACCGGCCGTACTCTTTGCGCGATCAGTTTGGCACATCCAACATCAATGTCACATACTGCTCCACGTGCAGCTGGAGACAAGGCGTTCCCTTTGCCTATGAGTAAGTGGCGATTCTTCCAAATCAGTTTCCTCAGCTTCTCCTGATCGTATGTCAGCGGGACAACTAGATCTCCAACCTGGATGTCATCTGTAGCCACTTCCTTTGTGATCGCAATTATTTCTGGCATGAGTGCCATATGTTGGTCCACATCTTCCGCAAATAAATCACCACTATCGTGGCGATAAGCCACCGATTTCGTTTGAGTCTCGTCTGTCACGTCTCCCTCGCGATTCAGTACTGTAGCATTCTGTATCTTTTGATCTGACAATTCGATCTCTTGATCGTCTCCGACCGGGTGATCATCGCCGATCGCGATCTCTTGTGATTGTCTGATTACTTCGTCCGAGTGTTCCTGTGACCGATAGCCCTCTTCTGCCTACACTGCGGTATTGACCACAGCAGGTGCCTCTAGTGATCGCTGCTCGTCGCTGTCGGGGCGATCCTCTTTCACGATCTGGCGTTCTGTGACATCCGTCATCTTTGCTTGTGGAGCTAGCAGATCTGATCGGCTTCCCTCCATATTCCTTCCTTGTTTATCTCTGTGGGTCAGAATCTTCTTTGGGATGGGGTATGACGGGTGATTCACTAAGTGCCTCGAATACTCGATCGGATGTTCCTTGGCTGATTCCGTTGTAGCTTCAAACGCCAAAGTCTGCCATTCATTATACCGGCGTGATCCAACTGATACATAGCCCGGCGATCGGGGTATCATGTCCGTCATCATCCATCACATAGAGAGATATCGTGATTGAGAATCAATCGATGATCGACGATGTTGGTCAGTATCAAGTACTTGATCTGGCCCGGCCAGTATTCACCGTCGGCACCCATTTTTATCCCGTCTCACCCAAAGTTTGGACTTAGGGAAACCTGCTCCAATCCTCATCTCCGTGGATTCTCCAGCAGGAAAATACTATAAGTTGGTCTGGGATAACGATCGGTTGCATATTTACCCCATACGGAGGCCTGCGCCCTGCCAAGTGAATTTTTACCTCATCTGGCAAACAAAGCGTACCGTCCGCCAGATCTAACCGTATTCCCGCTGGCACCATAAAGTCCATACCTAAAATCGCTTCTTGGCCCACTTGATCGCCCACCCAAACGTCAAAGTAGTACACCAGCGTTCCGTTTAATGTGATCTTGATTTTGGTGCGTCCTTCCGTCATGGAGGCACTTTCCCCGATTTCCACACATTCCTGTCTCTGGCTGTCATCAATCACACATCCCACCTTACGAGCAAAGGTGGCGTCTATGATCCAGACTTCGGCCCCAGAATCGAATAGCATGGTGGCCTTCTCGTTATTGATTTTACCCACCGCTTTAGCCTGTTTAAATCATTTTCCTGGCGTGTGATATTTCCAATATCCTCTCGATTCCCCCGGCGCTAGATCGAGCTCCATTTTAACGGGAGATCGTGAATGTTCATCCACCTTTTTTACACTTGAAATACTACACCAACGATGGTGTTCGAAATCACATGTATTAGCGGTCGGGTCGATCCGATTGTTACTCCCTAAATCGATCCTGCCCTTCTTCACAAATGCATATATGCATAGCCTAGAACGCTCGGCTCGTGCCAGATTCCATCCTGGCGAGCGTCCTTATTTAAACATCTCTTCTGCCTAGGTCGGTAATAGTCCTGCGTGCTTGGTTGGGACGTACCACTTGCGGATCAGGTTGTAGAACTCTTCCATGGGACATTGGCCGCTCTCGTGAACTTCCCCACAAGCAGAACACACATGTAGACATTTGTCAGAGAAGTGCCCTTTTCGGCCACACTTCTGACAGGTCAATCTGTTCCAGCATCCGCGATCGTCATGTCTTCTCAAGCCGTGTGTGCAGGATTTCGCATCTCCGCCCCGATCGCGATCATCATCTCGGTCTGTCTTTCGCGATCTGTCTCGTTGATCCCCTGGGTCTGCAGCCTGATCAGTGATAATCGCCACAAAAACCTTACGGCAAAAATCTTCTTCATCTGCATCGTCCGAACTTGAGCCTAAGTCGCTTTCCTCACTTTCTGCAAGAATGCCTTCACCATCCGTGGTGTCTTGGATTATACTTGGGCTGGCGTCGTAGCCGATCGCGATCGGTACTTGTTCGAGTCAGTCGGATCCTTTTTCTGTCCAAAAATCGTACGCTGATAAGCGCGTAGAGTTTCTTCCATCGTGTTAGCATTATGCACTCGCAATAGGGTCAGTGCTTCGCCAACTATCAATTATCCAAAGTGTCAATGAATTGTTCTACATGCTCACGTCGGCTTGCTGGCGATCCATTTCTGAACGCCACTTTTGCTCGCATTCCTGCTACATTCCACTGGTCCAAGTATTCCAACGGGGTTTCATTCGGTATCTTCCGCGCGTGGTAGTATTGTCTTCCTACTGACATTCCATATCCCCCATATCGGACCATGAAGCCTTCCGACAACGACTTCCAACCATTGCGCGTCGATCGGCTCAACTGGCTGTACCAATTTCGGGCAGGTCCTGTGAGCAGGTCTTAAATGCCAGACATTGTTCGTCGTCTGGAGCCTGGTCCCGTATAAAGGCAGTCTTCATCTTGTTAAATAAATCTCTAGCACGTTCTTCGTCTTGATCACGTCCTTAAAATTCTTTCAGATCGGCCATCGCCGACAATTTAATCCTCTGTGCGCTGAAACCTCCCGTAGGAGCGGTTCCTGCAGCTGCCACTTGTGGTCGTCTTAAATCATATGGTCCCCTGCGATCTGACTCATGTTCTCCCGGTCGATCGCGGTATGAGTCTACTGACTCCATTTCGACGTCCGGGACGATCGGGTAGTTAGCTCCTTATTCTTCGCGATCGCGAATGAATTTGTCCATGGCGGCCTTAAATTATGTTTGCAACTGGCTTGGCCCCACCGTGTTTGCATTCTGTGAAGCCGGAATTCGAGTCGATCGTATTCCATTGTTATCCGGGTCGAGCATGTTGTTAAGCATTGCTGCCCCTGTCGGTCCCAGCGACATCCGCTGCATCCCAAACGACTCGTCTGAGTCCATATCTGATGCTGCTGAGGCATAGCGTGACGACCCCGTGTATTCCTCTTTCACGTTGCGGTCGGATGACTCTCTTCCTTGGCTCAGGTGTTCTTCCTCTCTCTCGACTCGCTGGCTCAAGTGTCCTTCTTCACTCTTGATCCGTTGGCTCATAGGGTTGTGAGACCCTGTCAGTAGAGTTAGCTTTTCAAATAGTAGCTGTCCAGCTTTGATCACCCGATCGTGATTAAATTCCAAGAGCGTTTGTGCGTCGAAAGCTCTAGCTGTAAATCCTAGTCTCTTAGCAGCTGAATAAGCCGATGCCATGCCTCCAACTGATTCGAGGTCACTTTTGGCGGCGATACTGGACCTTAAATCGACCCTATCAGCTTAGGTTTCAGCACCTTTAGGAATGGGTCTTCTGCAAGAAGTTTATTCAGTTGTTGCCGATATAATTCCCAGGTGATCCGTTCCAATTGCCAGCCTTCTGATTCCACATCCTGACCTTCTGCCTTGATCTCTTGCTTGTTTCGATGTGGATTTGCCGTCTTAGTCTTTGAACGGGCCAACTTAGGAGTGTGTTTCCTCGCCATTGGTTGGACGGTAGTTTTAGATGAAGATCTTTCCGTTTTTAGTGAAGGGGTTGCATCTGGAAGATCGTGCTTTACAGCACGATCCGCGGTGGTCCCCGAAGGGACCACAGGAGGGGTTTGAGGTTTTTCTTCCAGATCAGCTTGGTGATCTTCCTCTTTGACTTTCTTATCATCATAGCCCCTCCCAGAACTATAATTATCTTGGGATCCTTTCTCTTCGAGCGTCTGTGGTGATCCAGATTCCGCTGACGCTCCAATCCCAGGTTCAGTCGTGATCTTAACATCTATATCTCGAGACTCACGGTGAATTCCCGAGTCACCAGAAGATCCAGGCACGCGCACCATCTTGACGGAGTGGGGTTCGCTCAATTTTTGAGGCGATCCCGAATCTCCACTGGCGCCCAGACGACCGACCAACAGAGGGGGTACTCCGATTCCGCTTGCACTTGTTTCCTCCTCACCTTGTGTACCCGTCGGCAGGGCGGGTTGCACTCTTCTAGGTGAACTTGACGAGATGCTAAACTTGACCGTTGTAGATATTGGTGCTGATCGGGTGGAAAATCCTCACCCGATAGCGTGTTCAGGGTTGGCGCTCTCCTAGAGTCGCCGTGATCTGCCCTGATCACCTTGTGCCAGAATGTGTACTTGAGTCGCGAGCCTTTCTGGCCACTTGAGCCGTCTAGCGATCTTGTACTTCAACCGATACGGTTGGCTGCGTCCGATCGTAGTAGGGGTGTGTTGAGAGTCCTAGCACTCATGGCCAAATAGCTCCAGGAGTGATCGTTCTATCCTTGATGTCGAGATTCTCAGACGTCGGTAGGCCAAAATATCCAACCCGGGAGAAGATCGACACGAATGTGTTTAGAAACAAATTGAACTCTGTTTAATGTTAACCAATCAGACCCTCACACCTTACCCCTATAACTCGGAAAATCAGATGCCACGCGTCGCCTCTACAGATCGCCCCTTGTACCTGTGTGGCACAGACCTGACATACCAACCGTCTGCTCGCATCAGGGCATGGTCCACGCCAGATCGCGGTCCCCTTATCGCGGTCCCTTGATCGCGTTCACTTTCGCCGTTCTGAACCGTTCTGACCGGATGAGATATTTCCGTAAATAATCCCAACGGTGCCATCCATTTGATTGGTCCTCGTCCCACGATCGTTCCGCTGGTTCCCACTCCGTACTTAGGCATACGTTTGAGGTTTTAAGACACCGATCTTGATCGAATTTACCACACTAACCAGAAGAGGTGACGCGTGTTCTTTCAATTGATCAAACTCTGTCAAACGTTAAGCGACTAGAGACTAAATTAGTGAAAAAGCTTACCTTGTACATCAAGAAAAACCAGTACGTGTCGTCTTCGTGCCAATTGGCTTTGCAATTCTTTCGATTCTTGTGGCCCACTCCAGATCGCGGTTTCTCCGATCGTAGTCTCTTATAGCGGTCTCTGATAAAAGATCCATATTGAGTTTTTTTATGTAAACACAATGTTTATGTAGTCTGCATCACAGAGATTACAATGGGTTGTTGGTCGCGGTCTCGATACAGATCAATGGGCTTGATAACGATCACTACTGATCGTCAAATGTCTATCTCCATTCCATCGCGAATACACTCCGACCGTCAATCATTTTCCGATCGCTATCACCACCAATCGTCAATCACCATTCCAGGGTGCCATCACATTCCGATATTCAATCATTCTTCCTGATCGCCTTCGTTACCGGTCAGTAATTAACATTTACACATTTGTTCACCGATTTTATTTCCAATTTTAATCACCCTTGTGTACGACCGATCTAGGTATTTTAATATTAAATACTGGTATCCATAAATCCAATCTTGTTATTGTGACATTGTGGTGAAGTGAGCTCTCGAAACTGCTTTTTGGGTCTTTTTGAAAACAATCACTGCGCCGAGCTTCCGACTTACAGGAAGGGGGGTACTTCGATTCTACGTACGGACCTTGACTCACCTTGTGTACCCTTCGACCGGCAGGTATCACTCCTTAGTCGACTCGGACGGAGAGGAAGATGCTTCAGTCTTGATGAATATAGACCTGGGCCTCAAGTGAATATGCTTCAATGGATGGCCGATTGGTGGCTACTCGATCAACCCAGTCGAGAGTGGACTTATCAATAAGTTCTTCAAGTAGCTTCTCTCTCCTGGCCCTAGCCTTGATGTCTTAGAAATATTATGCTCCTGGCCTTTACTTTTATTTTTAACCTTGCGGTAGGGAGACCACCTCCGATAGCGGGTCTTGAGTGGGGTTTTGCTACTCGAAGAACCCACAGGCTAAATAATTCCTGTGGTTCTATCTGCACTTACCTCGCAACTGTATTCGACAGGAAGCCAAAAAGCTCCCTTTCCAGAACAGGCTAGTATACTTTTCAAATTCCTTAACGCGCGACAAAGTCGTGCCATGTGGATCGCAAGGGAAGTAGTATTTAAAATCGTTATATGCTTTAACTTCTTTACTGTATCCTAGCCTAGTGCTATTTCGATTTATGTAAGCGGCTCGAAACATCCGAACCTTGAAGAACCTCGGTCAATCGATGAGGTACCCAGGTCTATAGATGAGGGATCCAAGTGTACCAATGATGGACCAAGGTATACCGACGAGGGAACAAGTTCTACCAATAAGGTAAAAGATACTATAGTCAGAAAATAAAGTCTACTGATGAGGGATACATGTCTACAAGATAGGGAACAGATTTTCTGATCAGAGACCGCTATCTACCCTTAAGGAGACCGCAGTATAATCTTAAGGACCGGATCCACCAATGAAAGCTTTAAGTAATCTTCTTTTAGCACCGCTTGAACGATACTCGAGCAGCATCCTTCACCTCGATTAGCTCTGCGGGTCCCTCCTTCCCCAAATGTATGACTACTTTCGTGATAAATTCTCCCGGGCGCCCATTGTCTAAAAATATCCCCTTTTCCCTTTGTCTTGATAGCCTCCGGGTCCATTATCTTTTTGACCACCACAATATTTGATCTTTGAGTCACCCAGCTCAACATTCAATTAATCATTCTCAGTGATCCGTCTTTTTTGTAATTTCTCGACGCAGCGATCTGCTCTATTCAATCTTGATCAGCTTGATTTTATTCGCCTCCTTCAAAATATCTGGTTTGCAGTACCTGCCATGACTGTAACATTGCGAATTTTAGTTTCTGTTTTTCGCCCGCAGACTTTTATTCAAGGGTTTTCGTATTCAATTCACCATACAATTGCCAAAATTATGTCAAATTACTTCGCCACAAAAAAATCGCCGGAGTTACTAGCCTGGATTGTTTTAGCTTTTATTAAGATTACCGAGAACAATAAATTACTGAGCATTGCGTGATCAGATGTTAGTTTACCACTTTCTCTATAGACCGGTTTTATGGCTTCATTTCGTCATAAAAGGATCTAATGTTGGGGGAAGAAATTACCCTTTCTAAATTCTTATGCTAACCTATTATTTATTCCATAATACCCTTCTCTTGTAACTGATTGGGTGCGCTTCCCGTCAAAGCTTTTATCTTATGAATGCTTGGACTGTGTCTCGTTATACATCAACTATTACACTCATCCTTCACTCCTCGGCGCTCGTATATATATCAAACCATTTCTCTCTCACAATTCCACCGCCATGGAGCTTTCATGACTTTGTTCAGCGTACGAGCAAAGCAATTATTAGCGTACACGTAATCTAATTGCACCCCCTTCTTCTAGTACATGTCTCGTTTAAATTTTAACTCGGCAGAAGTTATGATTCTTCGTTGCTTAACTTCAATTATGATTAACACGCTGTCGGTACTCTTACTACGTTTCAAAGTGATGGTTTTTCTTTAGTAGCCCAAGATTGCCACCTCCTTTTTAATGTATAATCATTCACCGAATCTTATGTAATGCCCGTTAAAGAAAAACGTAACGGTTTCGGTCTTCTAATTCCAGACCTGCGATGGATTTGACAATTTTTTTAAAGGAATCCTACCGGGTATAATGATACCCGGTAGGATTCCTTTAAAAAATTCATTATGTATGAAGCTATCCACGAAAATGCCGAGCAAAATTGTTTCAAAGCTAATCTATAAAAAACACTCATGCGCTATTTGCAGAATGTTAACATCCATCTGCACTAACGTTTAGCTCAGAAAATGGTTCCAGATCCTTTTGGCTTGTTAATATTATAGAAGCTTTTAACGAGAAGGAGGCAGTTATATTCATAGTCTCTACGTCCCATCCAAAAAATCTATTCAGTGGGTATAATTACGAATTCGAAGATGCGTAATAAAGCGTGAAGCCTTTCCCCTTTAAAGGCTTGGAGAAGGGCGCTGTACACACCTGATGTTGCGAGCGTATATAACATGAACTTGCCACGACCAAAATTATCTTCCCGCTTGCCAACCAAGCACCCGCCAAAATAGCAGGCTGCAATCTCTTCCTGGAGCTTGTTGCCGCCTCTGAGTGTGGTTTGACGGTCCATCATGACGACCAGCTCCGTCTCAAGTCCTCCCACGCTGTTGCTACTCTAGCTTTCATAGTTCGATCGACCTTCTCCTTGCCACCTCGCTAATGATGCAGCCATTTCTTTTTACATGGTGTAGCGAAGATACACAGCTCCTTAAGTCAGAGGAAACTAAGTGTTCAACGATAAATACTAGTTTGAGATAACTAGACTCTACGAGTTAGAAAACGTAAAGCTCAAGGTCCTTGTTCCACGGGACCGAACGGTTCAGTAAATTTACATTACTTATTGCACAAGCGATCTACCTCAGACAAGTGTTGATAACTTTTAACGATTAACGATCAGAGACGCCTCACAATGCACGTGTCTAGACAAGATCAAAATGGGAACTGAACTTCATTTACGTTTGACTATTTATAAAATCTTAGTCCAAGCCACAACTAATCTAGGCACTCGTATCCTAGATCAACATCTTCAATATATTTCTTATTTTGTGGCTGACACCCGTGATCGCTTATAAACCGGTAAGATATTCTACATCACTTTCAGTGAGATACCATCCCGTGTGTCTACGACACAGAGTACTGAGTAACTTACGATGTGTAAGCCCTTTACAACTTCCCCAGCAGAATGACGTTTACAAAAACGTCAATTGAGTTTTGTTTTTCGATCAGGTCGTTGCGCTTGCGGTCAACCTCACGTTGACGCAAATCTCAAGCACCATGTTCTCATCGCCCAACGTCACAGACTATTCGTGCATGATTTGAGATGGGGGAAGTAGTAGACTATGGTAGCAATACTTGTGTCCCGGGCGATGCAAGGACAAAGTCAGATACACCTATTTTTCTGATTCACAAGCTCCTATCACGTTATATCCGTTCGCTTAGCGTGATGATGCGAACGCACAATTGGCGCCGCATCCAACACCCGGTTCGGATGATGCAATCATCACCAACTCTCTCGATGAGCAGCAACAGTTGATTGTTAAACGAGGAGAGAGAGCTCGGCGCCACGCGCCATTAGTCGCCACCCTCGCGATCCCGCGTGACTATGTGTCCACTCCACTCAGTGTGGAGGAACGTCCACATAAAACGACTATCAAAACATTGGTTGCGTGAAACATTAGTCCTGTAGATACTTCTCCCGCTGAAAAGGCTAGTGGCCAGGTGCTTCGTGAGAGGTACCTGGATCCATGTTTGACAACGTAAAGTAAGTACAAGGCACGCCTTGAGATACAAGCAAGTAATGCACTGGTTCTACCGGTTTGGGGTATACCCATTCTCTTGTTTGCCGGCTTGAAAACATAAGAAGCAGAAACCACTTCAAGCGCTGTATGCACCACACTCGTCGCCTCAGCAGTATGCAAGCTGAGAGCTAGTGTCAGAGTGGCCGTTGTGCGTCTCCAATGCAACCTTTAGTACAATTACGCCAAGCTCAAGGCCACAGGCCGATTTTGCAATCATACATGCTATGCTTCAGCTACTACAACAGCCGCGAGTGCTGGTCAGACTGTATCCACCGACTCGACGATCCACATCACTAGTGTTAGAAAGCGGCCTCTGTCTCATGATAAAATTGGTCACGATATTTAAAAGCATCCACGATTTATGGGAAATCTTGTCGAAGGTGAAACTCCTACTTTCATGAGTTCTCCGGCTCCAGGTACCCAAGCCACTTTACCTGATACTGGAATTGGCCATGAAGAAGACGTCGTTTCAGGAGTCTTTACAAGTGTAACTGGAGATTCACTTGCTCATTTAGAAGCGTCGGTGGAGGTCGGCATATTAAAGGAGGAGCACAAGAAGTTACTTCTCGAGCTATGCAAGCCACGTGAGACATTGTGTAAGACTTAGAGTGCGTTTAAGGCGACGCATGCTTGCGTTCAGGCGCTGGAGTAGGGTCACATCCAGATGGAAGCCCAGATTGACATCCTAATTGGTTTCATCAACCGATAGCAAGGCCAACTTCCGCGGCGCAAGCGCCTTTAAATTCACGTGGGACGTATCCCGATACGGCTATAAGAGCTAACGTGGAACACAGGATGTGTGCACAATTTAATTAAAAGGATAAGCGTATTATTAAGCCCCTTCTGAGCAACGAACGTGAATGGTCCAACGAAGCGCGAACGCATACTTGTCTTGAAGACAGCGGAAACTTCGTTTGTAGGTAGGTTTTTAGCATTAAATAATAGTTTGTCTTCCACCTTGTAGCGTTCAATAAACCTTTAATTTTCGCATCTGCCTTTTTTTTGTTAATCTTGGCTTTTAGCCATTGCGTCGAGCACATGTATCAAGACATTTTATTGTGTTGCGAAAAACTCGCCTACCTGTTTTAAATAGTATCAGGGCTGATATCAGCAAGCCTATCGGCAACATATCCCCCACTAAGCCCTTAATCACATAGTGGTAGCGTCAACTGAACGCGAGGGTGAGTGAGCTCGTTAACGTAGTACGGAGTATAGCCTGTAGAGGCATGAAAAGATCTGTTCAGCGCAAAATCAACAATAGGAAGCATAGATCTCCAACGCCTAGGCATATCAGCACAAACACTGCGCAAATGTCATCAGTGACACGGTTGACACGCTCAGTTTGACCATCTGTATGCGGACAATACGCTGTTGACATTGTCAACCAGGTTCGGAGCGCCTTCGAGACGGACTTTCCGAATTTGCCAGTAAAACGTAGATCACTGTCATAGACAATTGACACTGCCAAACCTTGTTGTTGAGACACACGTTCGATAAGCAGCTTCACTTTACTTTGTATTCGATAGAGTCCAGCCCTGACGCTTAAATGAGCCAACTTGCTTAATCGCCCAAAAAATGTCACAATGCCAGTGTTTCCTGACCACTTAAAGCGTTACAAGGTGCCTCATAGAGAATTTGATTCCTTAAATTCTTACAATGAGGGAAAGCGATATGAAGGTCATCCTCAATCTCCACGCGATAGCACAAGAGGCATGTAACGGGCTATAAAACCCGTGCTTATCTTTCACTAACGCTAGGATAAGACTGAAGCTCAAGTCTTCGGTGTTAAGTAAATTTAACTATGTTTATGTTTCGCTTGTATTTTTGTTTCTTTAGATCATGAGTACGAGTGGCTCCCTGGAATCGTAAGGACCAATCAATCCACGTGTCGATATCTTACTGGCTAACACTGAGTCCGATCTCATTAATCCCACTAAGATATACGACATGCTACATCCGCTAGTCCGGAAGTAGCTCTCCTAAGTGAGCAACGTGTAAACTTGAATATAAATTACTTATGTAATGGGGTCGCCCATTACATAGTTTTCTGTACCGTCTCAATTACAGCGGACAAGGGATAAGATCCATTCCTTGCTTTGCTCCAGCCCTTCCAGTTGTACTCGTGCGAGCGAAATATTAGCCCAGAGTACATACAAAGAATAGTATCCAAAATTAATATAGCGTCGTTCAATCTTATATAGACTACCTGCATACGATAAAGATGGCCTGTTTCATCCATATTCTAGATATTCTTCAATTCATATTCATCAGGAATTTACCGCAAGCCATGTTTCGCTTGTTTAATGAGTACCGTATCGACTGAACCACTCTCACCAAAGCGAAGGTACTATTTGATGCCATATCGACTTATGAAACGGTCCAGCCAGCAATGGTAAAACTCGAAGTGATGAGCAATTAGGTTTATTCGTCGAACGATAAATGCTTCTGTGGACTTGATCAGCTCCCGCTCATCGCAACATTTATCTGGTATTTCTGGAACCACTCCAAATAAGCATTAATAATCGAAAAGGATAGTTGACGATCTTACGAAATTTCTCACTTTAGTTTGCAGTGCCGGAGGCAGCAAGTAGTTCTGCAGAGCGCTTGAGCATATTTTAATCGTACTTTACGTAGGTTTCGTAATAAACGTAAACACAACCCAGGCAGCTAGCTCTCGTTGAGTAGGGGCCGGAGCATCTTGCTGCTTTCTGCAGATATGGGAGCGTTCAGCATCTGTCGTGACTATGTATGAAGAATTTGAAGAGAGAAAACACACAAATTCTACAGCAGCGGGCAGTGGTTCTGGGCACCCCTAAAAATGGAGAGCACGTGACAACACTACCTCTCCTACCTACTATACGCTTCTACCTGATTGCGAGCCCGAAGGGTGAAGCTATTAGTGACTGTGCGCAAGATTGAATACCGACCTTTTTTAATCGTACTTGTTTTGTGCGTCAGTCTGTCTGTCTAAACTATAGTGGCTAGGCGTATCTCACACGTTTATAGTACGATCCAGTCTGTCCTCTTCTAATAAGTAAACATGTATATTTAAAGTCACTCTTTGGCTAGGTCAATATTGTGAGCACGCACCTGATTGGCTTAAAATCGATTAAAGGTGAATATGATCACACAAGCAAATGCTGGACGCTCATAAGCAAACTCCGATCGCGTTTGCCTGAGTACACTGTTCTGTGTTGATACATTTATTGACAGCACCATGCTCATTCTTCAGTGTCTGCTGTGTATATTGTTTTGCAACTTGATTCAGTTCTCCACACTGCATTACCTTAAATCGGCCTAGATTAGATCCTATACTTTCACTCTGATTTTTTCGATTATTTTTCCTATTTTCTCGGCCTCTTTGGGCGTCGGGACTGACTTGCTTCACTTGAGGTCGTCCGCTCCTAAAGCTGTTTTACTCTTAGGTACCGGGTTCCCATAGTACCTTCGAGACTTCTTGGTTCTTGCGACCTTCCTTTGGTCGGAGGTGGGATTCGAACCCGCAATCGCTGGAAGAAAGTCGATATCTTACTGGCTAACACTGAGTCCGATCTCATTAATCCCACTAAGATATACGACATGCTACATCCGCTAGTCCGGAAGTAGCTCTCCTAAGTGAGCAACGTGTAAACTTGAATATAAATTACTTATGTAATGGGGTCGCCCATTACATAGTTTTCTGTACCGTCTCAATTACAGCGGACAAGGGATAAGATCCATTCCTTGCTTTGCTCCAGCCCTTCCAGTTGTACTCGTGCGAGCGAAATATTAGCCCAGAGTACATACAAAGAATAGTATCCAAAATTAATATAGCGTCGTTCAATCTTATATAGACTACCTGCATACGATAAAGATGGCCTGTTTCATCCATATTCTAGATATTCTTCAATTCATATTCATCAGGAATTTACCGCAAACCATGTTTCGCTTGTTTAATGAGTACCGTATCGACTGAACCACTCTCACCAAAGCGAAGGTACTATTTGATGCCATATCGACTTATGAAACGGTCCAGCCAGCAATGGTAAAACTCGAAGTGATGAGCAATTAGGTTAAGTCGTCGAACGATAAATGCTTCTGTGGACTTGATCAGCTCCCGCTCATCGCAACATTTATCTGGTATTTCTGGAACCACTCCAAACAAGCATTAATAATCGAAAAGGATAGTTGACGATCTTACGAAATTTCCCACTTTAGTTTGCAGTGCCGGAGGCAGCAAGCAGTTCTGCAGAGCGCTTGAGCATATTTTAATCGTACTTTACGTAGGTTTCGTAATAAACGTAAACACAACCCAGGCAGCTAGCTCTCGTTGAGTAGGGGCCGGAGCATCTTGCTGCTTTCTGCAGATATGGGAGCGTTCAGCATCTGTCGTGACTATGTATGAAGAATTTGAAGAGAGAAAACACACAAATTCTACAGCAGCGGGCAGTGGTTCTGGGCACCCCTAAAAATGGAGAGCACGTGACAACACTACCTCTCCTACCTACTATACGCTTCTACCTGATTGCGAGCCCGAAGGGTGAAGCTATTAGTGACTGTGCGCAAGATTGAACACCGACCTTTTTTAATCGTACTTGTTTTGTGCGTCAGTCTGTCTGTCTAAACTATAGTGGCTAGGCGTATCTCACACGTTTATAGTACGATCCAGTCTGTCCTCTTCTAATAAGTAAACATGTATATTTAAAGTCACTCTTTGGCTAGGTCAATATTGTGAGCACGCACCTGATTGGCTTAAAATCGATTAAAGGTGAATATGATCACACAAGCAAATGCTGGACGCTCATAAGCAAACTCCGATCGCGTTTGCCTGAGTACACTGTTCTGTGTTGATACATTTATTGACAGCACCATGCTCATTCTTCAGTGTCTGCTGTGTATATTGTTTTGCAACTTGATTCAGTTCTCCACACTGCATTACCTTAAATCGGCCTAGATTAGATCCTATACTTTCACTCTGATTTTTTTCGATTATTTTTCCTATTTTCTCGGCCTCTTTGGGCGTCGGGACTGACTTGCTTCACTTGAGGTCGTCCGCTCCTCAAGCTGTTTTACTCTTAGGTACCGGGTTCCCATAGTACCTTCGAGACTTCTTGGTTCTTGCGACCTTCCTTTGGTCGGAGGTGGGATTCGAACCCGCAATCGCTGGAAGAAAGTCGATATCTTACTGGCTAACACTGAGTCCGATCTCATTAATCCCACTAAGATATACGACATGCTACATCCGCTAGTCCGGAAGTAGCTCTCCTAAGTGAGCAACGTGTAAACTTGAATATAAATTACTTATGTAATGGGGTCGCCCATTACATAGTTTTCTGTACCGTCTCAATTACAGCGGACAAGGGATAAGATCCATTCCTTGCTTTGCTCCAGCCCTTCCAGTTGTACTCGTGCGAGCGAAATATTAGCCCAGAGTACATACAAAGAATAGTATCCAAAATTAATATAGCGTCGTTCAATCTTATATAGACTACCTGCATACGATAAAGATGGCCTGTTTCATCCATATTCTAGATATTCTTCAATTCATATTCATCAGGAATTTACCGCAAACCATGTTTCGCTTGTTTAATGAGTACCGTATCGACTGAACCACTCTCACCAAAGCGAAGGTACTATTTGATGCCATATCGACTTATGAAACGGTCCAGCCAGCAATGGTAAAACTCGAAGTGATGAGCAATTAGGTTAAGTCGTCGAACGATAAATGCTTCTGTGGACTTGATCAGCTCCCGCTCATCGCAACATTTATCTGGTATTTCTGGAACCACTCCAAACAAGCATTAATAATCGAAAAGGATAGTTGACGATCTTACGAAATTTCCCACTTTAGTTTGCAGTGCCGGAGGCAGCAAGCAGTTCTGCAGAGCGCTTGAGCATATTTTAATCGTACTTTACGTAGGTTTCGTAATAAACGTAAACACAACCCAGGCAGCTAGCTCTCGTTGAGTAGGGGCCGGAGCATCTTGCTGCTTTCTGCAGATATGGGAGCGTTCAGCATCTGTCGTGACTATGTATGAAGAATTTGAAGAGAGAAAACACACAAATTCTACAGCAGCGGGCAGTGGTTCTGGGCACCCCTAAAAATGGAGAGCACGTGACAACACTACCTCTCCTACCTACTATACGCTTCTACCTGATTGCGAGCCCGAAGGGTGAAGCTATTAGTGACTGTGCGCAAGATTGAACACCGACCTTTTTTAATCGTACTTGTTTTGTGCGTCAGTCTGTCTGTCTAAACTATAGTGGCTAGGCGTATCTCACACGTTTATAGTACGATCCAGTCTGTCCTCTTCTAATAAGTAAACATGTATATTTAAAGTCACTCTTTGGCTAGGTCAATATTGTGAGCACGCACCTGATTGGCTTAAAATCGATTAAAGGTGAATATGATCACACAAGCAAATGCTGGACGCTCATAAGCAAACTCCGATCGCGTTTGCCTGAGTACACTGTTCTGTGTTGATACATTTATTGACAGCACCATGCTCATTCTTCAGTGTCTGCTGTGTATATTGTTTTGCAACTTGATTCAGTTCTCCACACTGCATTACCTTAAATCGGCCTAGATTAGATCCTATACTTTCACTCTGATTTTTTTCGATTATTTTTCCTATTTTCTCGGCCTCTTTGGGCGTCGGGACTGACTTGCTTCACTTGAGGTCGTCCGCTCCTCAAGCTGTTTTACTCTTAGGTACCGGGTTCCCATAGTACCTTCGAGACTTCTTGGTTCTTGCGACCTTCCTTTGGTCGGAGGTGGGATTCGAACCCGCAATCGCTGGAAGAAAGTCGATATCTTACTGGCTAACACTGAGTCCGATCTCATTAATCCCACTAAGATATACGACATGCTACATCCGCTAGTCCGGAAGTAGCTCTCCTAAGTGAGCAACGTGTAAACTTGAATATAAATTACTTATGTAATGGGGTCGCCCATTACATAGTTTTCTGTACCGTCTCAATTACAGCGGACAAGGGATAAGATCCATTCCTTGCTTTGCTCCAGCCCTTCCAGTTGTACTCGTGCGAGCGAAATATTAGCCCAGAGTACATACAAAGAATAGTATCCAAAATTAATATAGCGTCGTTCAATCTTATATAGACTACCTGCATACGATAAAGATGGCCTGTTTCATCCATATTCTAGATATTCTTCAATTCATATTCATCAGGAATTTACCGCAAACCATGTTTCGCTTGTTTAATGAGTACCGTATCGACTGAACCACTCTCACCAAAGCGAAGGTACTATTTGATGCCATATCGACTTATGAAACGGTCCAGCCAGCAATGGTAAAACTCGAAGTGATGAGCAATTAGGTTAAGTCGTCGAACGATAAATGCTTCTGTGGACTTGATCAGCTCCCGCTCATCGCAACATTTATCTGGTATTTCTGGAACCACTCCAAACAAGCATTAATAATCGAAAAGGATAGTTGACGATCTTACGAAATTTCCCACTTTAGTTTGCAGTGCCGGAGGCAGCAAGCAGTTCTGCAGAGCGCTTGAGCATATTTTAATCGTACTTTACGTAGGTTTCGTAATAAACGTAAACACAACCCAGGCAGCTAGCTCTCGTTGAGTAGGGGCCGGAGCATCTTGCTGCTTTCTGCAGATATGGGAGCGTTCAGCATCTGTCGTGACTATGTATGAAGAATTTGAAGAGAGAAAACACACAAATTCTACAGCAGCGGGCAGTGGTTCTGGGCACCCCTAAAAATGGAGAGCACGTGACAACACTACCTCTCCTACCTACTATACGCTTCTACCTGATTGCGAGCCCGAAGGGTGAAGCTATTAGTGACTGTGCGCAAGATTGAATACCGACCTTTTTTAATCGTACTTGTTTTGTGCGTCAGTCTGTCTGTCTAAACTATAGTGGCTAGGCGTATCTCACACGTTTATAGTACGATCCAGTCTGTCCTCTTCTAATAAGTAAACATGTATATTTAAAGTCACTCTTTGGCTAGGTCAATATTGTGAGCACGCACCTGATTGGCTTAAAATCGATTAAAGGTGAATATGATCACACAAGCAAATGCTGGACGCTCATAAGCAAACTCCGATCGCGTTTGCCTGAGTACACTGTTCTGTGTTGATACATTTATTGACAGCACCATGCTCATTCTTCAGTGTCTGCTGTGTATATTGTTTTGCAACTTGATTCAGTTCTCCACACTGCATTACCTTAAATCGGCCTAGATTAGATCCTATACTTTCACTCTGATTTTTTCGATTATTTTTCCTATTTTCTCGGCCTCTTTGGGCGTCGGGACTGACTTGCTTCACTTGAGGTCGTCCGCTCCTAAAGCTGTTTTACTCTTAGGTACCGGGTTCCCATAGTACCTTCGAGACTTCTTGGTTCTTGCGACCTTCCTTTGGTCGGAGGTGGGATTCGAACCCGCAATCGCTGGAAGAAAGTCGATATCTTACTGGCTAACACTGAGTCCGATCTCATTAATCCCACTAAGATATACGACATGCTACATCCGCTAGTCCGGAAGTAGCTCTCCTAAGTGAGCAACGTGTAAACTTGAATATAAATTACTTATGTAATGGGGTCGCCCATTACATAGTTTTCTGTACCGTCTCAATTACAGCGGACAAGGGATAAGATCCATTCCTTGCTTTGCTCCAGCCCTTCCAGTTGTACTCGTGCGAGCGAAATATTAGCCCAGAGTACATACAAAGAATAGTATCCAAAATTAATATAGCGTCGTTCAATCTTATATAGACTACCTGCATACGATAAAGATGGCCTGTTTCATCCATATTCTAGATATTCTTCAATTCATATTCATCAGGAATTTACCGCAAGCCATGTTTCGCTTGTTTAATGAGTACCGTATCGACTGAACCACTCTCACCAAAGCGAAGGTACTATTTGATGCCATATCGACTTATGAAACGGTCCAGCCAGCAATGGTAAAACTCGAAGTGATGAGCAATTAGGTTAAGTCGTCGAACGATAAATGCTTCTGTGGACTTGATCAGCTCCCGCTCATCGCAACATTTATCTGGTATTTCTGGAACCACTCCAAACAAGCATTAATAATCGAAAAGGATAGTTGACGATCTTACGAAATTTCCCACTTTAGTTTGCAGTGCCGGAGGCAGCAAGCAGTTCTGCAGAGCGCTTGAGCATATTTTAATCGTACTTTACGTAGGTTTCGTAATAAACGTAAACACAACCCAGGCAGCTAGCTCTCGTTGAGTAGGGGCCGGAGCATCTTGCTGCTTTCTGCAGATATGGGAGCGTTCAGCATCTGTCGTGACTATGTATGAAGAATTTGAAGAGAGAAAACACACAAATTCTACAGCAGCGGGCAGTGGTTCTGGGCACCCCTAAAAATGGAGAGCACGTGACAACACTACCTCTCCTACCTACTATACGCTTCTACCTGATTGCGAGCCCGAAGGGTGAAGCTATTAGTGACTGTGCGCAAGATTGAA
Organism: Peronospora matthiolae; assembly: GCA_921007115.2. Lineage (NCBI taxonomy): Eukaryota > Oomycota > Peronosporomycetes > Peronosporales > Peronosporaceae > Peronospora > Peronospora matthiolae. Next base: position 687,699 of record CAKLBY020000028.1, on the reverse strand, counting down.
TACCGACCTTTTTAATCGTACTTGTTTTGTGCGTCAGTCTGTCTGTCTAAACTATAGTGGCTAGGCGTATCTCACACGTTTATAGTACGATCCAGTCTGTCCTCTTCTAATAAGTAAACATGTATATTTAAAGTCACTCTTTGGCTAGGTCAATATTGTGAGCACGCACCTGATTGGCTTAAAATCGATTAAAGGTGAATATGATCACACAAGCAAATGCTGGACGCTCATAAGCAAACTCCGATCGCGTTTGCCTGAGTACACTGTTCTGTGTTGATACATTTATTGACAGCACCATGCTCATTCTTCAGTGTCTGCTGTGTATATTGTTTTGCAACTTGATTCAGTTCTCCACACTGCATTACCTTAAATCGGCCTAGATTAGATCCTATACTTTCACTCTGATTTTTTCGATTATTTTTCCTATTTTCTCGGCCTCTTTGGGCGTCGGGACTGACTTGCTTCACTTGAGGTCGTCCGCTCCTAAAGCTGTTTTACTCTTAGGTACCGGGTTCCCATAGTACCTTCGAGACTTCTTGGTTCTTGCGACCTTCCTTTGGTCGGAGGTGGGATTCGAACCCGCAATCGCTGGAAGAAAGTCGATATCTTACTGGCTAACACTGAGTCCGATCTCATTAATCCCACTAAGATATACGACATGCTACATCCGCTAGTCCGGAAGTAGCTCTCCTAAGTGAGCAACGTGTAAACTTGAATATAAATTACTTATGTAATGGGGTCGCCCATTACATAGTTTTCTGTACCGTCTCAATTACAGCGGACAAGGGATAAGATCCATTCCTTGCTTTGCTCCAGCCCTTCCAGTTGTACTCGTGCGAGCGAAATATTAGCCCAGAGTACATACAAAGAATAGTATCCAAAATTAATATAGCGTCGTTCAATCTTATATAGACTACCTGCATACGATAAAGATGGCCTGTTTCATCCATATTCTAGATATTCTTCAATTCATATTCATCAGGATTTACCGCAAGCCATATTTCGCTTGTTTAATGAGTACCGTATCGACTGAACCACTCTCACCAAAGCGAAGGTACTATTTGATGCCATATCGACTTATGAAACGGTCCAGCCAGCAATGGTAAAACTCGAAGTGATGAGCAATTAGGTTAAGTCGTCGAACGATAAATGCTTCTGTGGACTTGATCAGCTCCCGCTCATCGCAACATTTATCTGGTATTTCTGGAACCACTCCAAACAAGCATTAATAATCGAAAAGGATAGTTGACGATCTTACGAAATTTCCCACTTTAGTTTGCAGTGCCGGAGGCAGCAAGCAGTTCTGCAGAGCGCTTGAGCATATTTTAATCGTACTTTACGTAGGTTTCGTAATAAACGTAAACACAACCCAGGCAGCTAGCTCTCGTTGAGTAGGGGCCGGAGCATCTTGCTGCTTTCTGCAGATATGGGAGCGTTCAGCATCTGTCGTGACTATGTATGAAGAATTTGAAGAGAGAAAACACACAAATTCTACAGCAGCGGGCAGTGGTTCTGGGCACCCCTAAAAATGGAGAGCACGTGACAACACTACCTCTCCTACCTACTATACGCTTCTACCTGATTGCGAGCCCGAAGGGTGAAGCTATTAGTGACTGTGCGCAAGATTGAATACCGACCTTTTTTAATCGTACTTGTTTTGTGCGTCAGTCTGTCTGTCTAAACTATAGTGGCTAGGCGTATCTCACACGTTTATAGTACGATCCAGTCTGTCCTCTTCTAATAAGTAAACATGTATATTTAAAGTCACTCTTTGGCTAGGTCAATATTGTGAGCACGCACCTGATTGGCTTAAAATCGATTAAAGGTGAATATGATCACACAAGCAAATGCTGGACGCTCATAAGCAAACTCCGATCGCGTTTGCCTGAGTACACTGTTCTGTGTTGATACATTTATTGACAGCACCATGCTCATTCTTCAGTGTCTGCTGTGTATATTGTTTTGCAACTTGATTCAGTTCTCCACACTGCATTACCTTAAATCGGCCTAGATTAGATCCTATACTTTCACTCTGATTTTTTTCGATTATTTTTCCTATTTTCTCGGCCTCTTTGGGCGTCGGGACTGACTTGCTTCACTTGAGGTCGTCCGCTCCTAAAGCTGTTTTACTCTTAGGTACCGGGTTCCCATAGTACCTTCGAGACTTCTTGGTTCTTGCGACCTTCCTTTGGTCGGAGGTGGGATTCGAACCCGCAATCGCTGGAAGAAAGTCGATATCTTACTGGCTAACACTGAGTCCGATCTCATTAATCCCACTAAGATATACGACATGCTACATCCGCTAGTCCGGAAGTAGCTCTCCTAAGTGAGCAACGTGTAAACTTGAATATAAATTACTTATGTAATGGGGTCGCCCATTACATAGTTTTCTGTACCGTCTCAATTACAGCGGACAAGGGATAAGATCCATTCCTTGCTTTGCTCCAGCCCTTCCAGTTGTACTCGTGCGAGCGAAATATTAGCCCAGAGTACATACAAAGAATAGTATCCAAAATTAATATAGCGTCGTTCAATCTTATATAGACTACCTGCATACGATAAAGATGGCCTGTTTCATCCATATTCTAGATATTCTTCAATTCATATTCATCAGGAATTTACCGCAAGCCATATTTCGCTTGTTTAATGAGTACCGTATCGACTGAACCACTCTCACCAAAGCGAAGGTACTATTTGATGCCATATCGACTTATGAAACGGTCCAGCCAGCAATGGTAAAACTCGAAGTGATGAGCAATTAGGTTTAGTCGTCGAACGATAAATGCTTCTGTGGACTTGATCAGCTCCCGCTCATCGCAACATTTATCTGGTATTTCTGGAACCACTCCAAACAAGCATTAATAATCGAAAAGGATAGTTGACGATCTTACGAAATTTCCCACTTTAGTTTGCAGTGCCGGAGGCAGCAAGCAGTTCTGCAGAGCGCTTGAGCATATTTTAATCGTACTTTACGTAGGTTTCGTAATAAACGTAAACACAACCCAGGCAGCTAGCTCTCGTTGAGTAGGGGCCGGAGCATCTTGCTGCTTTCTGCAGATATGGGAGCGTTCAGCATCTGTCGTGACTATGTATGAAGAATTTGAAGAGAGAAAACACACAAATTCTACAGCAGCGGGCAGTGGTTCTGGGCACCCCTAAAAATGGAGAGCACGTGACAACACTACCTCTCCTACCTACTATACGCTTCTACCTGATTGCGAGCCCGAAGGGTGAAGCTATTAGTGACTGTGCGCAAGATTGAATACCGACCTTTTTAATCGTACTTGTTTTGTGCGTCAGTCTGTCTGTCTAAACTATAGTGGCTAGGCGTATCTCACACGTTTATAGTACGATCCAGTCTGTCCTCTTCTAATAAGTAAACATGTATATTTAAAGTCACTCTTTGGCTAGGTCAATATTGTGAGCACGCACCTGATTGGCTTAAAATCGATTAAAGGTGAATATGATCACACAAGCAAATGCTGGACGCTCATAAGCAAACTCCGATCGCGTTTGCCTGAGTACACTGTTCTGTGTTGATACATTTATTGACAGCACCATGCTCATTCTTCAGTGTCTGCTGTGTATATTGTTTTGCAACTTGATTCAGTTCTCCACACTGCATTACCTTAAATCGGCCTAGATTAGATCCTATACTTTCACTCTGATTTTTTCGATTATTTTTCCTATTTTCTCGGCCTCTTTGGGCGTCGGGACTGACTTGCTTCACTTGAGGTCGTCCGCTCCTAAAGCTGTTTTACTCTTAGGTACCGGGTTCCCATAGTACCTTCGAGACTTCTTGGTTCTTGCGACCTTCCTTTGGTCGGAGGTGGGATTCGAACCCGCAATCGCTGGAAGAAAGTCGATATCTTACTGGCTAACACTGAGTCCGATCTCATTAATCCCACTAAGATATACGACATGCTACATCCGCTAGTCCGGAAGTAGCTCTCCTAAGTGAGCAACGTGTAAACTTGAATATAAATTACTTATGTAATGGGGTCGCCCATTACATAGTTTTCTGTACCGTCTCAATTACAGCGGACAAGGGATAAGATCCATTCCTTGCTTTGCTCCAGCCCTTCCAGTTGTACTCGTGCGAGCGAAATATTAGCCCAGAGTACATACAAAGAATAGTATCCAAAATTAATATAGCGTCGTTCAATCTTATATAGACTACCTGCATACGATAAAGATGGCCTGTTTCATCCATATTCTAGATATTCTTCAATTCATATTCATCAGGAATTTACCGCAAGCCATATTTCGCTTGTTTAATGAGTACCGTATCGACTGAACCACTCTCACCAAAGCGAAGGTACTATTTGATGCCATATCGACTTATGAAACGGTCCAGCCAGCAATGGTAAAACTCGAAGTGATGAGCAATTAGGTTTAGTCGTCGAACGATAAATGCTTCTGTGGACTTGATCAGCTCCCGCTCATCGCAACATTTATCTGGTATTTCTGGAACCACTCCAAACAAGCATTAATAATCGAAAAGGATAGTTGACGATCTTACGAAATTTCCCACTTTAGTTTGCAGTGCCGGAGGCAGCAAGCAGTTCTGCAGAGCGCTTGAGCATATTTTAATCGTACTTTACGTAGGTTTCGTAATAAACGTAAACACAACCCAGGCAGCTAGCTCTCGTTGAGTAGGGGCCGGAGCATCTTGCTGCTTTCTGCAGATATGGGAGCGTTCAGCATCTGTCGTGACTATGTATGAAGAATTTGAAGAGAGAAAACACACAAATTCTACAGCAGCGGGCAGTGGTTCTGGGCACCCCTAAAAATGGAGAGCACGTGACAACACTACCTCTCCTACCTACTATACGCTTCTACCTGATTGCGAGCCCGAAGGGTGAAGCTATTAGTGACTGTGCGCAAGATTGAATACCGACCTTTTTTAATCGTACTTGTTTTGTGCGTCAGTCTGTCTGTCTAAACTATAGTGGCTAGGCGTATCTCACACGTTTATAGTACGATCCAGTCTGTCCTCTTCTAATAAGTAAACATGTATATTTAAAGTCACTCTTTGGCTAGGTCAATATTGTGAGCACGCACCTGATTGGCTTAAAATCGATTAAAGGTGAATATGATCACACAAGCAAATGCTGGACGCTCATAAGCAAACTCCGATCGCGTTTGCCTGAGTACACTGTTCTGTGTTGATACATTTATTGACAGCACCATGCTCATTCTTCAGTGTCTGCTGTGTATATTGTTTTGCAACTTGATTCAGTTCTCCACACTGCATTACCTTAAATCGGCCTAGATTAGATCCTATACTTTCACTCTGATTTTTTTCGATTATTTTTCCTATTTTCTCGGCCTCTTTGGGCGTCGGGACTGACTTGCTTCACTTGAGGTCGTCCGCTCCTAAAGCTGTTTTACTCTTAGGTACCGGGTTCCCATAGTACCTTCGAGACTTCTTGGTTCTTGCGACCTTCCTTTGGTCGGAGGTGGGATTCGAACCCGCAATCGCTGGAAGAAAGTCGATATCTTACTGGCTAACACTGAGTCCGATCTCATTAATCCCACTAAGATATACGACATGCTACATCCGCTAGTCCGGAAGTAGCTCTCCTAAGTGAGCAACGTGTAAACTTGAATATAAATTACTTATGTAATGGGGTCGCCCATTACATAGTTTTCTGTACCGTCTCAATTACAGCGGACAAGGGATAAGATCCATTCCTTGCTTTGCTCCAGCCCTTCCAGTTGTACTCGTGCGAGCGAAATATTAGCCCAGAGTACATACAAAGAATAGTATCCAAAATTAATATAGCGTCGTTCAATCTTATATAGACTACCTGCATACGATAAAGATGGCCTGTTTCATCCATATTCTAGATATTCTTCAATTCATATTCATCAGGAATTTACCGCAAGCCATATTTCGCTTGTTTAATGAGTACCGTATCGACTGAACCACTCTCACCAAAGCGAAGGTACTATTTGATGCCATATCGACTTATGAAACGGTCCAGCCAGCAATGGTAAAACTCGAAGTGATGAGCAATTAGGTTTAGTCGTCGAACGATAAATGCTTCTGTGGACTTGATCAGCTCCCGCTCATCGCAACATTTATCTGGTATTTCTGGAACCACTCCAAACAAGCATTAATAATCGAAAAGGATAGTTGACGATCTTACGAAATTTCCCACTTTAGTTTGCAGTGCCGGAGGCAGCAAGCAGTTCTGCAGAGCGCTTGAGCATATTTTAATCGTACTTTACGTAGGTTTCGTAATAAACGTAAACACAACCCAGGCAGCTAGCTCTCGTTGAGTAGGGGCCGGAGCATCTTGCTGCTTTCTGCAGATATGGGAGCGTTCAGCATCTGTCGTGACTATGTATGAAGAATTTGAAGAGAGAAAACACACAAATTCTACAGCAGCGGGCAGTGGTTCTGGGCACCCCTAAAAATGGAGAGCACGTGACAACACTACCTCTCCTACCTACTATACGCTTCTACCTGATTGCGAGCCCGAAGGGTGAAGCTATTAGTGACTGTGCGCAAGATTGAATACCGACCTTTTTAATCGTACTTGTTTTGTGCGTCAGTCTGTCTGTCTAAACTATAGTGGCTAGGCGTATCTCACACGTTTATAGTACGATCCAGTCTGTCCTCTTCTAATAAGTAAACATGTATATTTAAAGTCACTCTTTGGCTAGGTCAATATTGTGAGCACGCACCTGATTGGCTTAAAATCGATTAAAGGTGAATATGATCACACAAGCAAATGCTGGACGCTCATAAGCAAACTCCGATCGCGTTTGCCTGAGTACACTGTTCTGTGTTGATACATTTATTGACAGCACCATGCTCATTCTTCAGTGTCTGCTGTGTATATTGTTTTGCAACTTGATTCAGTTCTCCACACTGCATTACCTTAAATCGGCCTAGATTAGATCCTATACTTTCACTCTGATTTTTTTCGATTATTTTTCCTATTTTCTCGGCCTCTTTGGGCGTCGGGACTGACTTGCTTCACTTGAGGTCGTCCGCTCCTAAAGCTGTTTTACTCTTAGGTACCGGGTTCCCATAGTACCTTCGAGACTTCTTGGTTCTTGCGACCTTCCTTTGGTCGGAGGTGGGATTCGAACCCGCAATCGCTGGAAGAAAGTCGATATCTTACTGGCTAACACTGAGTCCGATCTCATTAATCCCACTAAGATATACGACATGCTACATCCGCTAGTCCGGAAGTAGCTCTCCTAAGTGAGCAACGTGTAAACTTGAATATAAATTACTTATGTAATGGGGTCGCCCATTACATAGTTTTCTGTACCGTCTCAATTACAGCGGACAAGGGATAAGATCCATTCCTTGCTTTGCTCCAGCCCTTCCAGTTGTACTCGTGCGAGCGAAATATTAGCCCAGAGTACATACAAAGAATAGTATCCAAAATTAATATAGCGTCGTTCAATCTTATATAGACTACCTGCATACGATAAAGATGGCCTGTTTCATCCATATTCTAGATATTCTTCAATTCATATTCATCAGGAATTTACCGCAAGCCATATTTCGCTTGTTTAATGAGTACCGTATCGACTGAACCACTCTCACCAAAGCGAAGGTACTATTTGATGCCATATCGACTTATGAAACGGTCCAGCCAGCAATGGTAAAACTCGAAGTGATGAGCAATTAGGTTTATTCGTCGAACGATAAATGCTTCTGTGGACTTGATCAGCTCCCGCTCATCGCAACATTTATCTGGTATTTCTGGAACCACTCCAAACAAGCATTAATAATCGAAAAGGATAGTTGACGATCTTACGAAATTTCCCACTTTAGTTTGCAGTGCCGGAGGCAGCAAGCAGTTCTGCAGAGCGCTTGAGCATATTTTAATCGTACTTTACGTAGGTTTCGTAATAAACGTAAACACAACCCAGGCAGCTAGCTCTCGTTGAGTAGGGGCCGGAGCATCTTGCTGCTTTCTGCAGATATGGGAGCGTTCAGCATCTGTCGTGACTATGTATGAAGAATTTGAAGAGAGAAAACACACAAATTCTACAGCAGCGGGCAGTGGTTCTGGGCACCCCTAAAAATGGAGAGCACGTGACAACACTACCTCTCCTACCTACTATACGCTTCTACCTGATTGCGAGCCCGAAGGGTGAAGCTATTAGTGACTGTGCGCAAGATTGAATACCGACCTTTTTTAATCGTACTTGTTTTGTGCGTCAGTCTGTCTGTCTAAACTATAGTGGCTAGGCGTATCTCACACGTTTATAGTACGATCCAGTCTGTCCTCTTCTAATAAGTAAACATGTATATTTAAAGTCACTCTTTGGCTAGGTCAATATTGTGAGCACGCACCTGATTGGCTTAAAATCGATTAAAGGTGAATATGATCACACAAGCAAATGCTGGACGCTCATAAGCAAACTCCGATCGCGTTTGCCTGAGTACACTGTTCTGTGTTGATACATTTATTGACAGCACCATGCTCATTCTTCAGTGTCTGCTGTGTATATTGTTTTGCAACTTGATTCAGTTCTCCACACTGCATTACCTTAAATCGGCCTAGATTAGATCCTATACTTTCACTCTGATTTTTTTCGATTATTTTTCCTATTTTCTCGGCCTCTTTGGGCGTCGGGACTGACTTGCTTCACTTGAGGTCGTCCGCTCCTAAAGCTGTTTTACTCTTAGGTACCGGGTTCCCATAGTACCTTCGAGACTTCTTGGTTCTTGCGACCTTCCTTTGGTCGGAGGTGGGATTCGAACCCGCAATCGCTGGAAGAAAGTCGATATCTTACTGGCTAACACTGAGTCCGATCTCATTAATCCCACTAAGATATACGACATGCTACATCCGCTAGTCCGGAAGTAGCTCTCCTAAGTGAGCAACGTGTAAACTTGAATATAAATTACTTATGTAATGGGGTCGCCCATTACATAGTTTTCTGTACCGTCTCAATTACAGCGGACAAGGGATAAGATCCATTCCTTGCTTTGCTCCAGCCCTTCCAGTTGTACTCGTGCGAGCGAAATATTAGCCCAGAGTACATACAAAGAATAGTATCCAAAATTAATATAGCGTCGTTCAATCTTATATAGACTACCTGCATACGATAAAGATGGCCTGTTTCATCCATATTCTAGATATTCTTCAATTCATATTCATCAGGAATTTACCGCAAGCCATGTTTCGCTTGTTTAATGAGTACCGTATCGACTGAACCACTCTCACCAAAGCGAAGGTACTATTTGATGCCATATCGACTTATGAAACGGTCCAGCCAGCAATGGTAAAACTCGAAGTGATGAGTAATTAGGTTAAGTCGTCGAACGATAAATGCTTCTGTGGACTTGATCAGCTCCCGCTCATCGCAACATTTATCTGGTATTTCTGGAACCACTCCAAACAAGCATTAATAATCGAAAAGGATAGTTGACGATCTTACGAAATTTCCCACTTTAGTTTGCAGTGCCGGAGGCAGCAAGCAGTTCTGCAGAGCGCTTGAGCATATTTTAATCGTACTTTACGTAGGTTTCGTAATAAACGTAAACACAACCCAGGCAGCTAGCTCTCGTTGAGTAGGGGCCGGAGCATCTTGCTGCTTTCTGCAGATATGGGAGCGTTCAGCATCTGTCGTGACTATGTATGAAGAATTTGAAGAGAGAAAGCACACAAATTCTACAGCAGCGGGCAGTGGTTCTGGGCACCCCTAAAAATGGAGAGCACGTGACAACACTACCTCTCCTACCTACTATACGCTTCTACCTGATTGCGAGCCCGAAGGGTGAAGCTATTAGTGACTGTGCGCAAGATTGAACACCGACCTTTTTTAATCGTACTTGTTTTGTGCGTCAGTCTGTCTGTCTAAACTATAGTGGCTAGGCGTATCTCACACGTTTATAGTACGATCCAGTCTGTCCTCTTCTAATAAGTAAACATGTATATTTAAAGTCACTCTTTGGCTAGGTCAATATTGTGAGCACGCACCTGATTGGCTTAAAATCGATTAAAGGTGAATATGATCACACAAGCAAATGCTGGACGCTCATAAGCAAACTCCGATCGCGTTTGCCTGAGTACACTGTTCTGTGTTGATACATTTATTGACAGCACCATGCTCATTCTTCAGTGTCTGCTGTGTATATTGTTTTGCAACTTGATTCAGTTCTCCACACTGCATTACCTTAAATCGGCCTAGATTAGATCCTATACTTTCACTCTGATTTTTTCGATTATTTTTCCTATTTTCTCGGCCTCTTTGGGCGTCGGGACTGACTTGCTTCACTTGAGGTCGTCCGCTCCTAAAGCTGTTTTACTCTTAGGTACCGGGTTCCCATAGTACCTTCGAGACTTCTTGGTTCTTGCGACCTTCCTTTGGTCGGAGGTGGGATTCGAACCCGCAATCGCTGGAAGAAAGTCGATATCTTACTGGCTAACACTGAGTCCGATCTCATTAATCCCACTAAGATATACGACATGCTACATCCGCTAGTCCGGAAGTAGCTCTCCTAAGTGAGCAACGTGTAAACTTGAATATAAATTACTTATGTAATGGGGTCGCCCATTACATAGTTTTCTGTACCGTCTCAATTACAGCGGACAAGGGATAAGATCCATTCCTTGCTTTGCTCCAGCCCTTCCAGTTGTACTCGTGCGAGCGAAATATTAGCCCAGAGTACATACAAAGAATAGTATCCAAAATTAATATAGCGTCGTTCAATCTTATATAGACTACCTGCATACGATAAAGATGGCCTGTTTCATCCATATTCTAGATATTCTTCAATTCATATTCATCAGGAATTTACCGCAAGCCATGTTTCGCTTGTTTAATGAGTACCGTATCGACTGAACCACTCTCACCAAAGCGAAGGTACTATTTGATGCCATATCGACTTATGAAACGGTCCAGCCAGCAATGGTAAAACTCGAAGTGATGAGTAATTAGGTTAAGTCGTCGAACGATAAATGCTTCTGTGGACTTGATCAGCTCCCGCTCATCGCAACATTTATCTGGTATTTCTGGAACCACTCCAAACAAGCATTAATAATCGAAAAGGATAGTTGACGATCTTACGAAATTTCCCACTTTAGTTTGCAGTGCCGGAGGCAGCAAGCAGTTCTGCAGAGCGCTTGAGCATATTTTAATCGTACTTTACGTAGGTTTCGTAATAAACGTAAACACAACCCAGGCAGCTAGCTCTCGTTGAGTAGGGGCCGGAGCATCTTGCTGCTTTCTGCAGATATGGGAGCGTTCAGCATCTGTCGTGACTATGTATGAAGAATTTGAAGAGAGAAAACACACAAATTCTACAGCAGCGGGCAGTGGTTCTGGGCACCCCTAAAAATGGAGAGCACGTGACAACACTACCTCTCCTACCTACTATACGCTTCTACCTGATTGCGAGCCCGAAGGGTGAAGCTATTAGTGACTGTGCGCAAGATTGAATACCGACCTTTTTTAATCGTACTTGTTTTGTGCGTCAGTCTGTCTGTCTAAACTATAGTGGCTAGGCGTATCTCACACGTTTATAGTACGATCCAGTCTGTCCTCTTCTAATAAGTAAACATGTATATTTAAAGTCACTCTTTGGCTAGGTCAATATTGTGAGCACGCACCTGATTGGCTTAAAATCGATTAAAGGTGAATATGATCACACAAGCAAATGCTGGACGCTCATAAGCAAACTCCGATCGCGTTTGCCTGAGTACACTGTTCTGTGTTGATACATTTATTGACAGCACCATGCTCATTCTTCAGTGTCTGCTGTGTATATTGTTTTGCAACTTGATTCAGTTCTCCACACTGCATTACCTTAAATCGGCCTAGATTAGATCCTATACTTTCACTCTGATTTTTTTCGATTATTTTTCCTATTTTCTCGGCCTCTTTGGGCGTCGGGACTGACTTGCTTCACTTGAGGTCGTCCGCTCCTAAAGCTGTTTTACTCTTAGGTACCGGGTTCCCATAGTACCTTCGAGACTTCTTGGTTCTTGCGACCTTCCTTTGGTCGGAGGTGGGATTCGAACCCGCAATCGCTGGAAGAAAGTCGATATCTTACTGGCTAACACTGAGTCCGATCTCATTAATCCCACTAAGATATACGACATGCTACATCCGCTAGTCCGGAAGTAGCTCTCCTAAGTGAGCAACGTGTAAACTTGAATATAAATTACTTATGTAATGGGGTCGCCCATTACATAGTTTTCTGTACCGTCTCAATTACAGCGGACAAGGGATAAGATCCATTCCTTGCTTTGCTCCAGCCCTTCCAGTTGTACTCGTGCGAGCGAAATATTAGCCCAGAGTACATACAAAGAATAGTATCCAAAATTAATATAGCGTCGTTCAATCTTATATAGACTACCTGCATACGATAAAGATGGCCTGTTTCATCCATATTCTAGATATTCTTCAATTCATATTCATCAGGAATTTACCGCAAGCCATGTTTCGCTTGTTTAATGAGTACCGTATCGACTGAACCACTCTCACCAAAGCGAAGGTACTATTTGATGCCATATCGACTTATGAAACGGTCCAGCCAGCAATGGTAAAACTCGAAGTGATGAGTAATTAGGTTAAGTCGTCGAACGATAAATGCTTCTGTGGACTTGATCAGCTCCCGCTCATCGCAACATTTATCTGGTATTTCTGGAACCACTCCAAACAAGCATTAATAATCGAAAAGGATAGTTGACGATCTTACGAAATTTCCCACTTTAGTTTGCAGTGCCGGAGGCAGCAAGCAGTTCTGCAGAGCGCTTGAGCATATTTTAATCGTACTTTACGTAGGTTTCGTAATAAACGTAAACACAACCCAGGCAGCTAGCTCTCGTTGAGTAGGGGCCGGAGCATCTTGCTGCTTTCTGCAGATATGGGAGCGTTCAGCATCTGTCGTGACTATGTATGAAGAATTTGAAGAGAGAAAACACACAAATTCTACAGCAGCGGGCAGTGGTTCTGGGCACCCCTAAAAATGGAGAGCACGTGACAACACTACCTCTCCTACCTACTATACGCTTCTACCTGATTGCGAGCCCGAAGGGTGAAGCTATTAGTGACTGTGCGCAAGATTGAACACCGACCTTTTTTAATCGTACTTGTTTTGTGCGTCAGTCTGTCTGTCTAAACTATAGTGGCTAGGCGTATCTCACACGTTTATAGTACGATCCAGTCTGTCCTCTTCTAATAAGTAAACATGTATATTTAAAGTCACTCTTTGGCTAGGTCAATATTGTGAGCACGCACCTGATTGGCTTAAAATCGATTAAAGGTGAATATGATCACACAAGCAAATGCTGGACGCTCATAAGCAAACTCCGATCGCGTTTGCCTGAGTACACTGTTCTGTGTTGATACATTTATTGACAGCACCATGCTCATTCTTCAGTGTCTGCTGTGTATATTGTTTTGCAACTTGATTCAGTTCTCCACACTGCATTACCTTAAATCGGCCTAGATTAGATCCTATACTTTCACTCTGATTTTTTTCGATTATTTTTCCTATTTTCTCGGCCTCTTTGGGCGTCGGGACTGACTTGCTTCACTTGAGGTCGTCCGCTCCTAAAGCTGTTTTACTCTTAGGTACCGGGTTCCCATAGTACCTTCGAGACTTCTTGGTTCTTGCGACCTTCCTTTGGTCGGAGGTGGGATTCGAACCCGCAATCGCTGGAAGAAAGTCGATATCTTACTGGCTAACACTGAGTCCGATCTCATTAATCCCACTAAGATATACGACATGCTACATCCGCTAGTCCGGAAGTAGCTCTCCTAAGTGAGCAACGTGTAAACTTGAATATAAATTACTTATGTAATGGGGTCGCCCATTACATAGTTTTCTGTACCGTCTCAATTACAGCGGACAAGGGATAAGATCCATTCCTTGCTTTGCTCCAGCCCTTCCAGTTGTACTCGTGCGAGCGAAATATTAGCCCAGAGTACATACAAAGAATAGTATCCAAAATTAATATAGCGTCGTTCAATCTTATATAGACTACCTGCATACGATAAAGATGGCCTGTTTCATCCATATTCTAGATATTCTTCAATTCATATTCATCAGGAATTTACCGCAAGCCATGTTTCGCTTGTTTAATGAGTACCGTATCGACTGAACCACTCTCACCAAAGCGAAGGTACTATTTGATGCCATATCGACTTATTGTAACGGGGTGAATCGTTACATAATAATTTATAAGAAATTGTTAATAGAATATAACTATAAGTGTTATATTCTGTAGCACTTACGAGTAGTTCCTAATTGGTTGATATAGGTCATTGTATCAACCAACGAAGACGCGCCACGACAGACGCACGCAATGAGTGGTGAGCAGATAACTGATTTACACATTTGTATTTAGACATAGTTAGATGAAGATAAATAGTGATTTATTGCAGACATTAACTATTATAAATACAGTTCTACTTTTTACTTTAACCAAGTACTCGCTTCTTCTTACCGTCTTCCTCTGCACGTACGAGTGTACGTGAAGTCACGAGGCACCGCCTTATTCTGTCATCAGAATAAGTAGCTTGTACTGTCACCAGTACAAGCTTCAGGGTGCCCCGTTACACCTGGTAGCACTTTGTAGTCCGTCCAAGGACCACGTTCACATCCAACATGAATATATTGGATGATGAAGATGACCAAAGCTTTCACGCTACGCGTGACGGCTACTCCCATTTGAGCGATGTCGAATGGGATGCGGTTGAACGAATGGGTTCGACCATGGGCATCGATGCTGTTAGCGTCATGCTAGAGGCTCTCAATAGAGATGCCCAACATGCTACTATCGCCAAGTTCATTCAAAATGCACTTGACGCTGAACGCGAGAAAGTAGCCTTGCTTCACCAACAAGGTTCTCAACAAGCAGAGTTGTTGAGAGAACAGAGTGCTCAACAGTTTGAACTGTTGAGACAGCAGCAGGCTGCTGCTGGTGGGTCGATGTATTCGCGTCGACCCGAGACCTTGAAGATTGACATCTCCAAGTATAGGGGAGTCGAAGAGGACTCCCTCTTGAGATGGTTCGTCGAATTAGACGACGCCATAAGGGCGCGTCGCATCGACGATGGGGAAATGCAAGTTGCATTTGCCCAGTCAAATCTAGCAGGACATGCCAAGACTTGGGCACTGGGGCTCAAGTTGCACGACCCATATGCGTTTGGGTCGTTAGAATTCGTCAAGTCGCGGCTCAGACAAACGTTTGAACCGCCTAGAGCTGAGTTCAGAGCTCGAACCGAACTCTTGAAGCTCAAGCAGGGTAAGCGTGATGTGCACGCTTACGCGCAACATATACGACATCTCACGAGTTGTATAAGTTCCAATCCGGTGGATGAACACACGTTGGTTTCGGTGTTCATGCAGGGTCTTGCGGATGGTCCCGTCAAGACTCACCTGTTCCGGCTTGAACTAGATTCACTAGAACAAGCCATTTCCATTGCGGAACAGGAAGACTTCAGTCTGAGACAGGCTCGCGCCAGCTTGACATCATATCGTCAACCGAGACGATATGACAACGGAGGTCCAGAGCCGATGGAACTCTGTTATGTAGAGAGCGAGAAGGCTCGCTCTACAGACTACAAGAAGTTGCAGAAATGCAACAGATGTCAAAAGACAGGACACTACGCTTACGAGTGTAGTGCCCCTCGTCCAGTGTCTCGCGACACTGGGCGTAGTGACCGTCCACCCATGAGAAAGGGGCAGGGACGAGGGTCCGCTGTTGGTGCAAAGACGCAACAACGGGATGGACCGTCAAAAAACGGACAGGATCAGTAGGTGCGGAGCACCCTACTGATCCAGCAACGTCAAGAGAATTTGTAGGCCTCTTGATGAAGGTTGCTCCCAACACACAAACGTTGTGCGTTGCTGCTCTAGGTAATGAGGTCTCACTCATTACCTTGAAACTCGAAGTGACGAATAAGTTGTCTCTTCGAGCTCTAGTCGATTGTGGGGCGTCCAACAATTTTGTGCGACGCCAATCGCTAGAAGATGGTCACTTTAAGTTCAGTGAATGTGACACACCTCCTACGAGGATGACGGTACGTCTTGCGACAGGCGCATCCGTAACCGTCATGAAGCGTATAGTGAAGATTCACTATACGCTAGAAGATACCCAATATGACGATGACTTTATCGTATTGGATTTGGATGACAAATTTGATGTCGTCCTTGGAATACCGTGGCTCAGAAGGTACGAACCACGGGTAAACTGGCAACATCGAACAGTAACGATGCCTGCCGCTTGTTCATTAGATGGCCATCTGATGAACGTTTTGGAGTTTCCACAAGCGTGTGGATGTACTACGAGTGAGTGCGATGGCCTCACTTGTGGTACGGTCGTTAGTACGACTGCACGAAACCTTAGTGTAACAAATAGTTACACTTCGGAGCAAAGTTCCGGCGCCTGTGAGGAAACACAGGCTGCGCCGAAGGTCCACCACTCGAATAAGTCGAGTGGACCGGGACAAAGATGTATCCCTAGCGGGGAACATCTAGAAGAAAAACAATCGATCGCTCAGGTTAAGCGAAAAGATAATCCTAGATCGACTGGAGAGTCTTTCGTAGAGGATCACGCTGTGGTTGCGCTACCCCAGCTAGAGGAAGTTATGGGAATAAGTCCCGATATTACAAATACGGCGGAAATAAGTTCCCCGAAAACCCGAGGGAATAAGTCCCCAAGAAATGACAGATACATTGAATGTCAGAGTCAATGACGGTTCAAGTGTAGGCGCTTATACACTTGGTCTGATTGCGCCTCCGAAGTTAACTTCGGAGATCACTCAGTTGCCAACGCTCGAACATAAAAGGTTCTTGCGTGATCTGCGTAGTGGCAAAGTCAAGCAGATCTGCGTACTCGTCGCTGACGACGAGTGTGTGGCCGACATAAGGTCAGCAACAGTGTTTAATGAGAACGAGAGAGTTCTCAGTAGTTCATCGATGGACGAAAGTGTCCTAGATGAAAAGACATGAATTGAGCGATATGACTCCCAATCGTGGGAATCGCTCAAGACAAATCCTCTCTATGAAGATTTGGTTGAATTCAAGGATGTATTCCCTGAAACTGTTCCGTGCGAATTACCGAAGGATAAAGGTACTCGACACGAGGTCGAGCTTAAACCAGGCTCGAAGTACTGTGTCATGAAGCAGTGGCCACTGCCTCGTGAACAAGTACTTGCGATCGACAAGTTCTTTGCCGATCGTTTAGCTGCGGGCCATGTGAGGGAATCAACTTCCCCACATAGCTCTCCGACCTTCTGTGTGCGAAAAGCAACAGGAGGGTGGCGGATAGTGCATGCATTTAACAAGTTGAACGCTGCAACGGTACCGGCTAAAACACCGATACCGAGGAAGGACGTAATCATTGATGGTATGTCAAAGAGTACCATCTTTTCGTCCATGGATTTGATGGATGGCTTCTATCAAATCCTTATGCTGGAACGGGATATACCCTATACCGCAGTTAGCACGCCTAGCGGCATGCTCTGGGAATGGCTAGTAATGCCACAAGGGCTCAGTAATGCCCCTGCCACGTTCAACAGATGTGTATCACATCTGTTAAGACCAGTACGAGAATTCGCGCCGAGTTATTTCGATGACGTATTCATCCATAGTCGAGCTATGGATGGAAAGTCGGACGTTGAGGTTCACAGGTACCACGTCCGACAAGTTCTTACAATCATGCGAAAGCATCAATTGTATGCTAACCTCAAGAAGTGTGTATTTGCAGCAAGCGAAATACCACTTCTTGGGTGCATCGTTGGTAAGAACGGTGTACGTCCTGATCCCGAAAAGATCAAGGCGATCACCGACTGGCCTGTGCCGGTTGACGTCAAAGGTCTTCGAAAATTCCTTTGGCTAGCGGCGTATTTGCATAAGTATTCACGCAATTACGCCGAGATGACTGTGCACCTCTCTCGTTTGTTGAAAAAGAACGAGAGGTGGTTATGGAACGCTGAATGTCAGCGCTCCTTTGAGGGTATCAAGCAGAGCTTGATACAATCCCCAGTCCTAGCAATAGCCGATCAGGACAGGCCATTTCATGTGGTCTGTGATGCCAGCGATTTCGCAATCGGCTGTGCATTAATGCAGTACGATCTTGAAGGCGTTGAACGCGTCGTCTGCTATCAGTCGCGTCAGCTGCAACCAGCTGAGCGGAACTATCCAGTGCATGACAAGGAACTCCTTGCCATGAAGTATGCACTCGCGAAGTTCAGAGTCTATCTATTAGGAGATAGACCCTTCGTTGTTTACACTGACCATGCGTCATTACGCACGGCAGTGAACAGCCCGCACCTTTCACAACGAATGGCGCGGTGGTTGTCATTCTTTGCAGAATACAACTTTACGGTCGAGTACAAACCAGGACGACTTAATGTCGTCGCTGATGCACTCTCACGTCGTCCCGACTTTGAAACAGTCGCGAAACCCAACAGTGAGACAGTCACTGTTGCGGTTATGACGTCCTCAGTCCCATCTACAACGTTGTATGATGATGTGAGGCGGGCATACGCCCAAGATGGTGAGATAGTGAAGTTATTGTCACATCTCTCCCAACCATCTCGAGAATCGTTGAAACGATTGTCGTCTGCGTATCGATCTGCATCAGATCGATACACTACTCGTAACGGTTTACTGTATTATACAGCCGTTTCTGGTGACACACCACGTGTTGTCATTCCAGATGATACTAATCTGAGTTTGCGGATCATGTTCGAGTATCACGATGCTCCTATAGGAGGACATCGTGGCCGAGAGAAATATATCTCACGGTAAGTCGAGACTTTTACTGGCCCCGCCAGTATCAGTTTGTGCGAAAGTATGTTCGCGCATGCGAAGTCTGTCAACGAGTGAAGTCAAGTCCTTCACTGCGTGCACCTTTACAGCCTCTACCAGTTCCGGCTGAGTGCTGGGAATCCATCTCAATGGATTTTGTCTTCGGGTTACCCAAAGACGCACGCAAGAATACGGGTATTCTTGTATTTGTTGACAGATTCAGCAAAATAGTACACCTTGTGGCTGTACCAGAGTCAATCACAGCAATTGGCTGTGCTTGTGTCTTTATCGACACCATCTTCCGACTTCATGGGTTGCCCCGTGAACTCGTATCAGACAGAGATCCACGATTCACTGCTATTTTCTGGCGTTCCGTGTTCAAATCACTCGGAACGCGCTTAAAGATGTCGACATCTGATCATCCAGAGTCAGATGGTCAGACGGAACGTGCCAACCGTGTCCTTGAAGAGATACTTCGAGGATACGTACACTCCTTTAAGAGTTGGAGTGAGTTCTTGCCAATGGTAGAGTTTGCCATTAACAACTCGGTGCATGCGTCCACGACACATACACCGTTTTACGTGAATGGCTTACGCCATCCGCGTGTACCCACCTTACTAGAGTGTGACTCTGGTTTAAGGGGGGGAGGGACTCGCGCGAGCAAAAAACGATTTGGTTCACGCTCATCACGCTCTGACGAAGAGGTCATTGCGTTTGATGCCGATATCGATAACATCGATATCGAAGAAGATGATTCCAGTGAGAGTGCGGAAGCCCTCACTGAAGAAAAGGTTGATGTTGCTGCAGTGCGCTCATAGCGCACTGAAGCTAACGAGTCAGCAGATGAGTTCATACTGGCTCGTGAAACGGTAGTCCGTTTTGTGCAAGATTCCATCGCCGAAGCGGTGGATAAGCAAAAGCAAAACGCTGACAAGAATGGAAGGGCAAACACTCTTTTATTTAATAAAGGTGACTTAGTCCTACTGTCTACGGTTAATCTACCAAAGCATGTAGTGACTAACTTGGGTAGCAGTAAACTACTACCCAAGTACATCGGCCCATTTCGTGTATTGCACCGCCTAGGCAATGCATACACGATCGAGTTACCACGTAAGATGCGAACGCATCCCACGTTTTACGTTGGTCGGCTTAAGCCGTACCATCAGTACGCTGCTTCTTCCGATGAAGAACGCCCTTGCGCTCAAGCATCTCGCAGAGAGCCTTGTGCTCCCGATGGTGGGCATCGACAAGGGTCTGAAGAGCAGTTATCTCATCCCGAGACCGATCAACAATCCCACGAGCTACCCTTAGCTCGTCACGAAGAGAGATGTCAGAGATCTCTCGCTCTCAAGCTGAGCAAAGGCAAACTCAGCTCGATGCTTCGAGGCAGTGTCCGCCATTTGGAGACGCCTATTCCGCTCATGTTCGAGATCGTCGCGTAACCTTTGCGTTACGCGATCAAAGAAGCTCTCGGGAACACACCGATCCACATGATCGTGTGGAGAGCGTCTTTCCTCCTCCTCCACCTCCATTAGAGGACTCTCGCGGTGGCCAGCGCTATCTAGTTGAGCAGCTGTTGAACCACCGCGACGTGAACGGACGTCGGACGAGTTATCTCGTCCGGTGGCGCGGCTATCCCCCGTCCTGGGATTCTTGGGAGCCCCGCTCCCAACTGATGATCGACGTACTGGGTCTGGTTGAGCAGTACGACGCGGCACATCCTGTGCCGAAGAAGGACCGCCGGAGAAAGTCTTCCCGGCACGGTCGTAAAGGGATTTCAGGTTGTCAATCCCTTCGTACATCTCAGTAGAGACACGTACGCGCCACCACGGGCTGGTAAGGAGGTAAGCCTCCTTAGGTGCTCGCGCAGAGTTGTTCACACAACATGGGCACGAGTCTCCCCAAGAGAGGCAGGGTAATCCTTTCTCCCTTGACAGACGATGCAGCTTGTAGCGTGCACCTGTCGGGGTTCGCTTTTCAAACTTATCACGAGCTTTGATAAGTTTGTCGTTCCAAGCGTCACGACCTACATCCTCGAGGTTATGGATGTAGGCGTTCCACGCTTGAAGTAGTGAGGGACCATCACGTTTGTGATTCCCACTGTACCATCGATGTCTAAAGAAAGCATCGATGAAGAATTCATGTTCAGCGCGATAGGTTTTCGCGCTGGGGTCAAGGTGATGGATCCTTGACGAATCGAACAATCGTGTTCGATAACGATCACTCGTCGTCGCCGACAAGTGATCCATGACCGATTTTGGAGGCATCCATGCCTTCTTTTCAGGAGCGAGACGCAACACATTGCGGTCCCGCTCTTCCTGCGACGTGCCGACAGAAGTACTGGCACCTCGCTGTGAAGTGGTGTCAATAGAAGAACCGACACCACTGTTAGCGCCCGAGTCTCGCGACCTCGAGCGCCTTCGCTTCGGCGATGGTTCATCTGATTCATCAGATGAACCAAAGATGCTACGACGCATAGCATCATCCATGCCACGCTTGGCAGGCGGCTTGGATTCAATCGCCGTCGATACGGATCCGTCTTCCGTATCAGGAGAGTATGAGACACCGAGCTCATACTCTGTGAAGACATGAGTGTCTTCATGACTAGCGCCTGCATCACCAAGTGACACAGGCTGAGTCGCTTCCGCAACCGATGAGACATCAGTTGCTGTGGTTTCTACTTCGGCGTCCGCACAAAGACGTGCGGACGCGCTCTCGGCGGCCTTGCTCGCGCATCGTATGGGCTTGTTAACCATGCGATGAATTGTTGGGAAGTGGACTCGAACCAACAAGTGCAAACCCTGTCCCAAATGATTTGGGACGAGTATCCATTTAGTCAATCAGTCACTAAAGTGACTGATGGTTAGGGGAGGGGGTGATGTAACGGGGTGAACCGTTACATAACAATTTATAAGAAATTGTTAATAGAATATAACTATAAGTGTTATATTCTCAGAATATTATCATAAGGACAAATATTCTGTAGCACTTACGAGTAGTTCCTAATTGGTTGATATAGGCCATTATATCAACCAACGAAGACGCGCCACGACAGACGCACGCAATGAGTGGTGAGCAGATAACTGATTTACACATTTGTATTTAGACATAGTTAGATGAAGATAAATAGTGATTTATTGCAGACATTAACTATTATAAATACAGTTCTACTTTTTACTTTAACCGAGTACTCGCTTCTTCTTACCGTCTTCCTCTGCACGTACGAGTGTACGTGAAGTCACGAGGCATCGCCTTATTCTGTCATCAGAATAAGTAGCTTGTACTGTCACCAGTACAAGCTTCAGGGTGCCCCGTTACACTTATGAAACGGTCCAGCCAGCAATGGTAAAACTCGAAGTGATGAGCAATTAGGTTAAGTCGTCGAACGATAAATGCTTCTGTGGACTTGATCAGCTCCCGCTCATCGCAACATTTATCTGGTATTTCTGGAACCACTCCAAACAAGCATTAATAATCGAAAAGGATAGTTGACGATCTTACGAAGTTTCGCACTTTAGTTTGCAGTGCCGGAGGCAGCAAGCAGTTCTGCAGAGCGCTTGAGCATATTTTAATCGTACTTTACGTAGGTTTCGTAATAAACGTAAACACAACCCAGGCAGCTAGCTCTCGTTGAGTAGGGGCCGGAGCATCTTGCTGCTTTCTGCAGATATGGGAGCGTTCAGCATCTGTCGTGACTATGTATGAAGAATTTGAAGAGAGAAAACACACAAATTCTACAGCAGCGGGCAGTGGTTCTGGGCACCCCTAAAAATGGAGAGCACGTGACAACACTACCTCTCCTACCTACTATACGCTTCTACCTGATTGCGAGCCCGAAGGGTGAAGCTATTAGTGACTGTGCGCAAGATTGAATACCGACCTTTTTTAATCGTACTTGTTTTGTGCGTCAGTCTGTCTGTCTAAACTATAGTGGCTAGGCGTATCTCACACGTTTATAGTACGATCCAGTCTGTCCTCTTCTAATAAGTAAACATGTATATTTAAAGTCACTCTTTGGCTAGGTCAATATTGTGAGCACGCACCTGATTGGCTTAAAATCGATTAAAGGTGAATATGATCGCACAAGCAAATGCTGGACGCTCATAAGCAAACTCCGATCGCGTTTGCCTGAGTACACTGTTCTGTGTTGATACATTTATTGACAGCACCATGCTCATTCTTCAGTGTCTGCTGTGTATATTGTTTTGCAACTTGATTCAGTTCTCCACACTGCATTATCTTAAATCAAAGGACGAGCTCCAGAGCTTGGTCCCCTATCTTCATGCCGAATTACGTGCCTACCATAAATCCAGCTAACCATTCCTGATGCAGAAACCAGTATCAACTCTTCCTATCGACTCGCTTTGTATCTTCTCTTGCGTTATGATCAATTTGTTAATATCGGCCACACCTCAATTTGACTTGCCTTATCTATAGTGCATTATCTTTCACTGTACTCACCTCTTTCACAACTTGTTTCGGTCCGGCAAACGAAAAATTGTACGGTGATAACACCATATCCAGTAGCTCGAAGTGTTCCAGTCGAAGCGACGACAAAGGCCCATGACGTCTTGGGATCGGATGTGCCACCATAAATTCCCTGATCGATTTTGTAACCTCATCCGCAATGTCTGCAGGCACACAATACAAGGTCTTGTATCTTTTGGTTGTCACCATTGAGAGCCACGCTTTCATGGCTCAAACATTGGAACTGGTTCACACGCGAAATTGCTATAACTCGACTGAAGGTAAAGTTCTGGTCATTCAAAGAATCAGTATCACAATGTACCGCAAGTGCAGCCCCGTTAGCCTTATCCTCTGGCTAATACATGGTATATCGCATTTGCTTACCTGAGTCTTGACAAAGTGACAAGTCAAGATGGTTTCCTTCATTTCGCGGGGCAAGCGGAGTCAAGTCAGGGTCGGCCATCATTTGACCTTGTGGTCAGGGACTCAATTAAAATCACAAGTGACAGACGCCATGCGTCAGTTGTTTTACGACGAACCATTGCATCATGCTCTTGTCACCTGCAAAGGACAACAAAACTGAGTGGAATCAGGGTGGAATCAGGGTTGTCGGTGCTCTTTGCGTTAACGCCACAACTTTTATGATAGAACGCCTGGATGCCTGGATGTGCGTCTACAATAACACCAGTGGTCCATCATGCGTACGATGGAAAAAGTGTGAGTGAACAACATGCAACTGCTTCCAGTCGGTATCATCTGATCGCTTTCCGCGAGTGGAAACAACTCGACTACGCGCATCGTTGGTACCGTCGCCAATGCCCCACCATAAAACATTTGTCCATCGCTTCAAGGCCTCTCCAACAGCTCTGCCTGCGCATCTCGGAGGCACATCGAAAGGCATTCGCCGATCCCACGTGGGTTGCAAGGTCTCCTAAAAGAACAATGCCTGCGACACAATCCAGCTGCCTTTGCTGTGCCATCCACTGCTGTTTTGACGCAGTATGCTACGGCTGCCTAGTTTCGAGCTGCTGTTCAAACTGAACGCCAGGGACGCACAACAGGTGACTGCTGACGATATTTCTTGCTGCCACATGCTCCAAAGGCTGGTTGCTAATGCTGCCGTCAGCCTTCGTAGCAAGTTAGTTACGGACCCAGAAAAAGTTGCATCGATATTGAAGGAGGCAGCAGCCGGAACAATGTCAAGCAAAATGAGGCTGGCTAATTACGCTGCACCCGGCTCATACATCTGCACTCGCACCGCAAGTAGCCAAAGACGGAGCTCGAGGCTGTAGTTGGCACTCTTGCTCGAAAATACCATGAGCAGTTTTTCTCTTTGATGTCGAGACTTGGGTGTGAAAACGAGAGCACGATGTAGTCCTGTCTGCCTGTCTGTAGGATGTTCCGATGTGCGTAAAGACAGAAGATCAGTTGGAAACCCGACGCTTTTCTTGAGCGCGAACTCGATGTTCGCGTCGTCGTCGAAGTGGCAATGGAACTCTCTCTCAATCGTCGACTCTATCGGCGGTCAGGCCACTACAGAAACATAGAGCTCAGGATGTACTTACTCCATGGACACACGTGGATATCAACGTTCTCTAGCCGTGTCCAAGTCTCCCACCCCATCCCCGCATTGAATAATCGCAGCACTCTCTCGACACCATGAAGGCCGTCGTCGACCTCCCTGCCTTCGCGCGTGTTACAATCGAAACTCCACGAGTAACCTAACCAGCCGTGCCCCATCGTTGTCCTGGTGCTGCGGCTCTTCTCCCGGCAGCCGTTCGAACATGAGCTGGGCGCTCGTGTCACAACGTGTCGCTTCCTTGATCCTCGCTAAGCCGTGCAAACGTGCGTCTCCTATCCACACACTCGACGACGTCCAGAGAGGTTTTCAAGATCTGTCTTGCGACAAGAGCTGGACGCCTGCGGCTCTCGATCCCGCGTGCTGAGACTTTGTTGATGCGACTTACTCAGCCAGGCGCGTTGTCGACTCTCTAGCAGCTCGTCTCCTCACGCCCTCAACGTCCGCTCAAACCGCTTCAGAAACCAAACGACGACCTGCTACCGTCACGCATATTGGGATTTGCCCGGCACCTGCCAGCCACCTCAATAGCACGTCGAGGGTGACTGCACAGTAGGCAACAACCCAGCAGCAGTTCACACTCCACGTTCGTACTGTCCTGCACTCTCTTGTCTCTCCATTTGCATCATGCTCGACTCGGCTCCTTCTTGTATGGAGATCGCCCTTAAACCTGCTGACCAAGCTCGGTACGACCGCAATATCGCGTCGTTCCTGTCGGAAGCGGTCGCTCAGTACTCGTCCCAAAGCGGCCATATCGACGAAGCTGCGTGGATTCCCGTCCGACGTCGTCAACAGCTTAGTATCTACAAGAGCGTTCAGGGCACCCGGGATCCCCACGTGACGCTGTTCAAAGGCACAGGATTGATCCACGGACCCGTGCAGGACGTCATGGATGGTGTCTATTGCGACACAACCGACGATCTCCGAGCGTGCAAGACCTTGCTCAAGTACAAGTTGGTAGACGGCAGGATCCTCAACGTGACGGAGCGTCGAAGCCACGAAGCGCCGTACCGCTTTGCCGGGATCAAGTGGTTTGCAGCCAAAGCTGCTTGGGGGTTATCCAAACACCGCGACGTGCTCGCGTACGAACGGATGGGGACGACCACGGACGCTCGGGGCAAGGAACTGGCTTACCATGTCTTGCACTCGATTGACCACCCTGCTTGTCCGATTGACGCGATCAAGGGCATCAAAAGGGAACACCAAGTCACGTGCTTCCTGTACCGGAACTACGACAACTGCCAAGTCGAGTGCTTCATCTGGTCCACGGTGTACAACCTGGACTTTGTCGCACAACGGATGGCCGAGTACGTTGTTGCCGGTACGCTCTTGAACGTCACGAACTGTGTCAACAGTGCGCGGGCCAAGAAGTACTCGATGCTGATGAAACAGGCGCAGCACAGCAAGTGGCCAGCGAATTCCTTCTGCCACATTTGCTACGGGCGGTCCTTCATATCTATCAACCGGCCGTGTGCAGGCTGCTTCCAGAGCGTCTGTCGAGCCTGCTCGGACTACCGCTTTGTCTTCCACATTGACGCCAAGACGGGCCGACCACATCAGCAGCGCTTCTGTAAGCTCTGCATCAACAATACGGTCATCATTGACTCGCAGAGCTTAGAAGCGTCGATCCAGAAAGGTCCGACGGACCTTCCGGTTGACGTGTTGACCACCTCCATGAAAGGAAGGGGCTCTCACGTTGTTCGTGGGGCCCCGCAACCGGGGGCGTCGAGCTGCCACAATGCACTCAAGTGTTCAGCCATGACGATCAAAAGCTCGCAGTCGACGGCCGAAACGAGTCTGCGCTCGAATTACCTCGACTGGGCGAGTGAATGGAGCAGTCAGGATGACGACGATGTTGAGTACCTTCATGAACGGCTAGCAGTAGCTGGACAAGAACGAACACAGAGGACGAGCAAACGCAGTGGAATGGTGTCGCTGTCCGACCTGACTTCAGAAGACAAGTCCTCGCCATATCCAGCCGCTCCGCAGGCGCATCAACCGCAATCTGAAGGACGCAACAACCGCGTGCGGGAGAACCGAGTGCACCAGAAAAAGCACGAGATGTTAGCACGCCAGGAGCTCTCGGACTCAAGCCTGTCCCCACTTGATCTGTATGCAGGAAGTTCCACTTCGTCGCAACGACCACATCAGTCAGCTCATTTGCCACCTTTTCGGTCGCCGTACAAGCCATTGGAGACCAAACGACAGCAGCATTTGGTTTACTTGTCCAGCGATATCTCGAGAGACAGTGAAGACGGCGATGATGTTTATGCGCGATCCATGGCGGATCCTGGTCTGGGGCTGAGCAAGTTCGACCTCGGCATTGTGAATACTGCTCCGGTCGAGGAGTTTGACGACGATCTCGGATGTAGCATGTACTCGGACGATGGGGGCCGTCCGCAAATTAGGCGGCATCCGAGATATGGCCGTACGAGTCATGCAGACAAGGACGGATTCCTGTCGGACTTGTACTCGTTGTCGCGCTCGAGAATACACGGTCAGCACTAGGAAGTAGCCACACCGGTGTTTAGTTAGCAAGAAAGCGCGATAGGAATCATTTAACCGACGCACAGTCCTCGATGGTAGGGGCTCTGCACGAAACGTAAAGATCAGTTTATTTGTTATCGTCGTTGTTGTTGTTCCAGCAACTCTCAGTTGTAAGCTGTAGCAAACGTCGCACCATGTGAGATGGAAAGGAAGAACGCAGCCAAACAACGGATAAAGATTGGCATCCTACACGCGTTCCTTGCTGGATCTGGCTGGGAACTCATGACAGCATGCACCATGAAAACTGCTCCCATCATTGTTGTCTTTAATACTGCCACGACACCAACAGCAAAAAGGTAGAACCGCAACACCAGCAGCTGCCTTGAGCGATCTCTCATCCAAGCACTGGTATTAATATTGATGTTTTACCTGCACGTGAACGATCGAGACCCACTCGCAACGAGACGAGCACTTCCACCATTACAAAATATCTGATGCAGAAGCTTCCTTGCGAGCACTACCGCAGCTCTCGAGATTTACATCCTCTCTTTCTCTGTCATCAAGTCAGCACCAATCGTTGTCTCGTCAAGTATGGCCCTGTGCACTATCCCTCGTTAGCATGTCGCATTGTCGTGCCCGTCTTCGCGACAAGTTTTGCATCGGTTACGACAGTACCCTAGAGATCCCAATACCGAAAACACCGAACGCATCAAACGTTGTCCAACTCTCAAGCCGATTCTCCACTCTTCCGTGCGTGCAACCACCACAACGAAAGTTTGACGTAGCCCTTCCCTATCGAACGATACAGCAGCATAGAAGGAATACACGGACATTGTCCATACTAAAAAGATACTCAATTTCGTATTCTACCGCTCATTACAAGACGAGCGGAAGGAACCCCGCACAGAACTCGTTCTCGTTGGTATCTCTTTGTTAACTCTTTTGACCATATACTCTCCCCCTCTCAAGTTAATCCCACCGGAACGTCTAGTGTATAAGCCCAATGACGTGGCGGCCCAAGCTGTAGACGTAGTAGCCAGTCACGCTGGTGACGAGCAGTAGAAAACTGTCTAAAGAGTCGATAGAAAAACAAAGTTAAAACGGGGCCACTCCTAGAGAGCAAGAGAAAACGAGACAATCGAAAAACAACGCACTGAAGATCGAGACCTCCCACCAGCTCAGCATCGTCAGCCCGAACTCCAGCTTGTACCATCGGTATTGACGCGCCACGTAGTCGAACATGGGCGAGAGCTCCTCGGTCACTTTCTTGACTGGTTTACGATGCAAAAGGGGACTTGTATAAACTTTCGCAGGCCATACATCGCCGCGAGCTCGATCTCGATTGTGAAACTGTATTTGATATTGTAGCCATTTCGAAACGTCGTTTATCACGAACGTCACCGTTAATCGGTTTAGGTCCTGCGACGCGACAGCGACAACTGAGTCACCTCAATTTCAAAAGACTAGAGGCTTATACGTTCATGTTTACAGAAGTACATTGTGAATGGCATGAACAGCAATTAAAATCTCTTTTGCGATATCAAAACTCTTGAAAAAGCCTCGAGATGGCAAAAGAGAGTGTACTGAAGACGGTAAGTTCCAACACAGCCATGTAGGAAACAAACGAGCTGCCACTCTATGAGCTCAGTGATCGTAGCAAGGGTACGTGGTCTCCGTCACTCAAACTGCTGGTCGCGTCTCTCGTATCTACAACCGTGGATCCTGTATATCCTTCTTCCGACCCGACAGCTCGGTACCCAGAGCCTTGGCCACTTCGTCTCGTCTCATCAACACCAACACCGGTCCACATGTCGTTAAAATCTCCATTCCGCTTTGACGCGACAATGAGAGTGCCCAAAGTCGTGGGCACGAGGTACATTAGTGCTGGTTGGCCCATTTGCGTGATTGTCACAGCCAGATTGGCGAGCGCGAGGCCGACAGCATAGCCGACGCCCATAAGACGGAAGTAGTTCGTAGTACCCTGAGCGTCATCGAATCGCAGCGCAAGCGAAAGAAGCATGCCTGGCAAAACAATGTCGCCAAGACCAAGCATGCTGACACCGCCGGCCCAATTTAGCATCCGCGGCATCACAAGAAGCATTGGCATCGGCTCAGGATCGACACAAGCCTGATACTGCGGGTATCGCTCGCAGTAGTCAATGCCAGGGTAGCCGCTTTTCGTGTACGCGGCTGGTCCACCAGTGGCCACATCTTCCATGACGCTCGAGCCAAAAAAAATGGGCGACAGGAATACGAAAAACACGTCGTAGAAGAATCCAAGCGTAAGGAACACCGTAGCCACTTTGAGATTCGGCAACTGTACCGATCGCAGAAAAACGAAGCAAAGGCAGATGCCCATGATATCCTGCAAGATCCAGTAGTCACGTCGGTGCAGATACCACACAATAGCAAGGGTACAGCTCGGCAGGAGTCCGAGAAGCTCAGATAAGCGAGCAGTATCGCCGATAAAGTGAGGTAGCGTAATCTTACGAGCAGCCAATTCCGGCATCCACTTTTCTAATGCGGGCGTTGCTACTACTTGCGTCATCGAGGCTGCAGCAGATACTGCAAAAAGCACAGGGATAGCAGCAGCAACATTTACAAAATACAACACCGTCAAGATAACTCCAGCCAGGACGATAAAACCCACTGCATGTCTGACGTCAAGTTCCCATATCCCACGGTCTTCCTCCTCGGAAACTTCCTGCTCAATGTGCCGGTTCTCTTGCCCACAAAGTACTCCACTGTCATCATACATCGGTACCACCCTCGCAGAATAACACGCTGCTCCGATCGCGGTCGCCACGCCTAGCGCCCACAACAGCATCGAAGACACGTCGATTATTGGCAGTTCCCGTCGATAAGTGCGTGCCACGAGTGACAACGTGGAATATCTATCCATCACCCTCTGCAGTTTCTGTCCATCAGAAATTGTCACGTAAACTACTGGAATGGTTAACGCTTTTGCCATCGTCTTATTCGTCGTTCCCATGAGTACAAATGTGTCCCACATGCAGCATACCTGATGTTTCGTGCCACTTACATGTCCGAACGTCGAGTGCCCCGTCAGTACACACGACCTCGACTTGCACTTCAAATTGCTACTACACTTCTTAGAGTCTGTGCGCCACACTGGAGTGGCCAGTTTATCCACAAAAGCTTGACCGTGACTGCAGTCGTACTCAAACACGGGCTTGTCGAGCCTTGCACTACCTGAACCATTAACAGCCAAATGGTTCCCCATAGTCTTCTCTCTAATCGACACCATCCTCTCACCACATAAATCGGAGTCATTTCGACACGCGATGGCTTCAAAAACCGCTTTTTTCGTGCCTCGAATAATCACTCCGGAAGCTCCAGCGGCTTGAGCTCGCAGTGCTTTTGTAGCGAACGAACAATTGCCACGATCAATGACGACCAGCGAATTATTAATTTTCATGGTGTTTTTGCTGGTATCAAGATAATGTGGTGCACACCCGTCACGATTGTCGGCTGGCAACTGCTCGACTGGCTGGTAGCGGGCGTTCGAGCGCGTGGGAAGGGCATGTCCCCAACCGGCCGCGGCGCTGGGTGAACAGAAAAGGTGCTGTACAAAGGGGAAGGGATCATGTGCGGTAGGAGGTAGCAGATGCAAAGACAGGATCCCAGTGGGTACGACGCAGTGTGCGCGAGGGAGAGAGAGCAGTGGCAGCAGATGTAGCCATTGCACAGTCATCGACTTCACGAACGTTTGCAAAGGGAGCGCTTTTGATATCCTGGTAGTCAAATTTAACAAACAGAGTCACGGCGGTTATCTCTACCGGTATTGCTTCAGTATTCTTGAACATAAAGACAATTGACAGGTACACACCCACCCAAACTGTATAAACTAATCATTTGTCTTACATTGGGTGAGTACCCGAAAACCCAATAATCTGAGTTTAAATAATATTATTTTTAGGGAATTGCTAAATTTACACCACTTTTCCTTAAATTCACACCCTTCTTTTAAAATCTTGTATAGACAATCCCTATTTATTTGAAGATTTATTTTCTGACAAAGGTATTACTCGACAATTTAGGCCTTAATTGGCAAGTAATACGTAAGAAAAACCCAAATAAAACTACTCACGCCTGTGGTCTAGCTCCTCCAGCGTTAAATGATAGGGCACCACGCAATAACATGCTTCCTCCTCCCGAGGTTAAGTTTGCCAGTCAATAGCAACTTATGGATACTGTGCAGACGTTCGCACGTGGCCAAGGCTATGCTGTTACGATTAATAGTCCAATTGCAGGAAAGCTTTTCTACACCAAATGTGATTGAGGTGCAATAAACGTTTCAAAGGTTGGAAAAGAGCGACAACGCCGGACCAGCCCACGCCGAATTGATTGCCCGTTCCTTATAAATGGACATTTCTCCCAAAAAAAGGGTAATTGGAAGTTAAACGTGATGAATGGATGCCACAATCAGGAGCCGTCACTCCATTCGTCTGGTCATTCGACTCCTAGAAAGCTAAATAGCGAGCAGGCCGATACTGTCAGAAATATGACATCGGCTACTGGAGGAGCTAGACCACACCTCGATCACATTTATGGTAGACACGCTTTCCTGCGATCGAACTTTTATATACAGCAGCGCGCAAGATGTCGCCCGTAGCCAAGTGGCAGAGAAAGTACTCGTCTTTGTCCAACGTCGATTGCGTACCTTGCATATATAAGATTTTGAAGGAAGGGTTTACATCTAAAAAAGGGTGTGAATTAGCGATTCCCTATTTTTATGCCCCCCCACCATAAACCACATCTATGAACTAAAGCGATTAAATATTTTGCGATGACGTGCCATCAGATTATTCTCTATACGATTCAAGAAAGAGATCCATGACTGTCTCTTACCCATTACGATTGTGTGCTAGAAGTACAAAATCGTCTTAGCCAGAAATACAGCACCGGACGCGGCGGTGAATCGTGGTATCTTGCTAAACGTAAAAGTTCGGCACTCCACTATAGGGTAAAAGCTCAAGACAGGCAGGTAACTAAGCTCTTAAACTACTGTTTCTGCGCCTCGGTGTTTTTGCATGGCCAAGGCGGTCAAATGATTTACACCCCTAGTGTAACGAGGCACTGAAGCAATACAATGTACAAACATAGTGGCGCTACTACTACCGACAGCAGCGTGAGCAGTGCCTCGCTACCTCTGTAATTAGTCAGAGGAAAAAAAGCAACTAGAAACTGACTACTGGCAAATTTAAAACTTTATTAAGTATGATTAAGTCCAAATCATTAACATCTGTTTTAGTCCTTACTTTAGTGTTTTATCTACGCAATAGCATACTAAAATTTTGCTCACCACTCATTGCGCGCGTACATCGTTCGTTGATTGGACCGCTAGAGCTGGCTGATATGAATGACCCGTATCATCCAATCAGTGAGTGTTTCTGAATAATACCCCTATGGTAATATTCACAAACATCATCAACCTTTACATTTGCATTACATTTAAAAAGTAACAAGAATTAATTACATGTAACAAGCCCATCCCGTTGCAACTATTTCAAATTTGTATCACACTGGCAGACGTCATGGACTGCGCGCTACAAAAAACGATATCGTTTTGCTCACGCCATAACTAAGTGATGCAGACAGAGCTCATCCGGAACCCATCCGTCGCCACATTTGTTCGCCTGCCGCGACTTTGTCTTTAAAGCTTTCCAAAAGCTAAGACCTCTGAAGCGCTGGAAAAAATGGAGTCTGTCGGTTGGCACAGTTTGTAGCGGATCTACCACAGCTCTAAAGTCCGAGGAAGACTTTACGGGTTAAGTCAGAGGCTTAAGGCTAACAGCTAATTAGTTCTAAGGAGCTAATATATCAAGTTAAAGATTCGGTTTGTTCTACGGAACCTAGCGCGAACTCTATGAGCTACTGGCCCAGACTACTGTAGTTCTAAGGAACTACACGTACGATGTGCAAAGAGGACTATTGGAGTCTAAGGACTGTCTAACCCACGACAGTTCTAAGGAACTGTCAAGCGCAAGGTGCGAAAGGGTGAAGTCAACGGAATTCTGCTTAAATGAGAACTGAGTTTATTCAGATTTAATTTTTAAGGAAATCCCTACTTTGGGTACCCTATGTACTACTTAAAAGAATTAGTACAAATACCAGTATTCGAACTTAGTGGATGGTTGGCACGTCACTCAGTCATCAAACTGCCACGGTAATTACCATAGCTCAGAGAAAACCGACGAATCGGTATTCTCTATTGATAGATAATCTGAGGCCACACCAGTCTCCCATATTACACACGGGAGGTCTTCAACCGTTTGGAAGTCGGAGAGCCCGTTGCCATGACCCAAGACCTGTGAAGAAGATGATGAGGCAGCCTGTAGCCACGTACCCGTGCAAACAACCGAATCCAATTGCTCTAGCAAGGGTTACAATGGTAGGGTAAGCTTGCGTTTGTGGAACTGAAACGCATGTTTATCGAATACCGGACGTGTGGAACCAATAGAAACCGTATGGAGCACTGTCTGAGCATTTTTCACGATGTCGAGGGTGTTTGTAAAAGACTACTGCTAGCTGCCTGAGGCGCTTAGCCCATCTTGAACGCGTACCGTCCGACTCCGTGTCTAGATCTGGTAGCTCCATCACAAAGCAACAGTGCAGCCCGTCATAGGCCTGCTTCAATGAAACTAGACCAACATCTGACAGCAAACGACCTCTGTGACTCAGTCACCTATTCGAATTCATGACAAAACGGGGAGATGTCAAACTTACAAGACAGGCTACAGATCCAGTTCCGACCGGACTAGAAAAGGTGACTCGAACAAAATAGAAGTCGCCCATTTCCGAATGCGCCCATGCACCGTTGCGGCTGGGGTTGGATGTGGTGGGTGTGCACGTTTGTGAGTGATTTGTTTTATGTTGCAAAAAAAGATTTATAAAACGACGTGTTTGTCGAGACGAATTTTTGGTCTCGACAGATTTACGGTGCTCGTAATCGTGTTTATAAATGTGATTTTTGGGGGATAATATAAGCACTATTTATAAACTCGGTTTATCGAGGTTTTGTTAGTCACTCATTGTAACGTAATGCGTAATATGTAAGTTATTGAACTAAAAGGTACTGCGACCATGACCAAGACTCCACTGCACGATTCTCGTTCAATTTACTTCACTTCAACAATCCCTCATGATGGACGCCAAGAAAACGGCGCTCAAATCAAGTACAAGGGCGATCTGCACCGTCTGCGCGTGTACCATACGTTGTTCTCTCTCAAGGCCATGACGGTGCCCTTTGCCGAGACGTTAAACCCTGCGCCCGGAAGCTTTGTGGTG
The DNA here is from genome assembly GCA_921007115.2 of Peronospora matthiolae. Lineage (NCBI taxonomy): Eukaryota > Oomycota > Peronosporomycetes > Peronosporales > Peronosporaceae > Peronospora > Peronospora matthiolae. The sequence goes on along the minus strand of CAKLBY020000028.1, from coordinate 653,104 downwards.
CATTGCACGGACATGGAGAGCAACTGCTTGAACGTTACGTCTCAGGACTAGTACGAGAAGAAATAGCGTGATATCGCCAGCTGTGTCCGGCCCCACCTCGGTGCGTTCTGAAGCCATGATCCGCTCGGCGATCGCGTTCCAAGAGAATGCGGCAGTGCCGATCTTTGAGGCCGTTAAAAAGCTCGTGGGGACGCTGAATGTAGCCATGATAAGGGTCAAACACGAGGAGTTGGACGACATAGCGCAGCAGCCGGGGCTGTAAAAGAAGAAAGAGGCGCCCAAGAGGGCGATCCGGAACGCCCGAAAAGTGGTCCAGGCAGCGCGCATGAGCATTCAGGAGCTACCGATGACCGGATCATGAAGGAGACGACGGATGGTTTGGATTGTGCGGCTGAGGACATTGGCGAGTTTGCCAAGGAGTTGGTGGTTTCGATTCGGAATATGGCCCCGGTAGAGGCGGAAGTGGCGCCTATTTCAAAGACTTTGCGGCATTTGACGGACTCTGTGGTTGTCGAGGAGGCAAGTGAAGCAACGGTGGAGGCTGCAATTGAAAAGGAGTGGGAGCACGTGATCGAGAAGGACTTAATGTCGGCTTTGGTGGATGAGACGACTGTGGTTGCCAAGCCCGTGGTTGCTACTCCAGTCGTTATGGAGCCGGTGGTTGCCGCTCCATCGATGGATGAAATCAAGTGGTCGGAGGAGCTCTTTATGGTACGTAACATCTTTCAGGTTATGGAAACGTTCGGGGCTGTAGACTGTCTGGAGCGGTGCAACGGTAACGTGCTGGTAGTGGTGAGTGCTTTGATGGAAGCGAGGTAGGCGCCGAGTGGAGGACGTTGTCCGTTTTGATGTATAGAGTGATGACTAATCATTGAATTGTGCCCTAGTGCAAAGGCTCTAGTTGCAGCCAACTATCAAGAGCGCCCAGCAGACTTGATAATCTAAATCGAAGCTTTTCGTTTGTACCAGAAGCGCATAGGCGATACCCCTCGTCATAGCGGGGAAGTAATGTGCGAACACGACCAAACGGACGACAAGTTCACGACGTCATCTTCGTCCGTATCGCACAACCACTAGAAAAAGAGATTAACGTCGACGTACGACCGCATTTCTACGAAGAGCAGCAAAAATCTCCGCGCCAACCAGCGATGTGTAGAAAGCCTCTTTAAGCGGTGCAACACAGTCTACTGTTTCTATCCAAGTTTAATAGTGCAATATGCTGGTCACACCCTTCTCCTGATCAAATGTCGCCGTGCTATTTTATGGAGTAAGACCAATTTTATGCATTTACGTTACGATTTGTGACAAATGATACTTTTCACAGTCTGGATAAGTGTGTACGTATCAAATAGTAACCGAAGATCGCAATGCTGTCAAGATTGGCAGCTTAAATTTCACGCATTTACGTTACAATTTGTGGTAAATGGTTAATTTGAACAGCTCGGGTGGGTGTGTACGCATCAAAAGATGGGTGTGTGTACCGATCAATTTCCTTCATTAATACTTCGAGTAATTCTTTTTACAGTATCGGAAAGGCAAGTGTTTTGTGTTCTAATTTCTAACTGAAAAGGGGGTACTTCATTCTAAATAGACTTCAGCTCATCGAGCGTTTCGTTTTGTTGACGCGCTGCGGTCACTAATTGATGATCTTGCTGATATGACGCGTCGGTTCGTATGCATCACGAAGACACTAATCTGATTTCCATTACTTGCTGGACAATAGAAAGATTTACATAGGGTGAAGACAAACTTTTTTGTCGACTAATCGATGAGTTATGCGTCAAAGCACATCATTTATGAAGATATAGCAGTAATAGTAGCGACAAGAGGTAGAGCTCATCCACTTTCTTTGCTTCGTGTCTTGTCAACACAAAGAGTCCATTTGCCGATAAGCGTACCTACACTTGATCTACCAATTGGTTATCTAAATCATTCCTTCACTTGACGATCGAGCAACGTCAATCTTCGCATTTGAGTTTTCGTAAATGATCATTGTCAACAGGTGTTGCAGTTGTTAGCACTAGCGGTTCCTTTGCAGCTAGGAACTGCACTCACCGGTATTGGTGATAAAATTACTTGGATATTTGCAAGCCAAAGACCACCATGCAGATTCGACGTCAGTCACTATACAATCGCGTACCGAAACACTGCGAGATGATTGGTCTTTAGTATTCTCTGTTGTTAATTATTTAAGAAGAAGACTGCGATTGTAGCGGTGTTATGTCTCACAAAAGACTGTTATGGCAATTATGTGCCATCTTGTTTACGTCTCACAAAAGGCCGTTATGGCAATTGGGTTCGTCAGTTCGCCCAAGTGGTCGAAGTGGTTTCAGGTTGTACCGTTAACTTCTCAATATGCTTCTAAGTATTCCATCGGGGATTATAACCAATCAGATCCCACCATTGACAATACCGAACACCACTGGTTCTGATGTGATGCCTGATAACGTGTCGACTGGTCTGGCTAAGGGTACCGTGGCTTGTCCGACGGCCCCGGTTGGCGGATGTGCCCCTTCCTTTTCGTCCAGGTTGGGAGGGGCGGGCTCGGCCTCACCGACATCTGCATCTGCGAAATTATCTCGCTCTGGTCCGTTACCACCTATGGGCTATGCCTCGCTGCTTCAAAACGGGGCCGGTCATATGAAGAAAGGCAAACCTACCTCTCCAGTGTCCTTCGATATCGCCAAGCCGTCCGATAGCGACCTCGTGGCGATGATTCAGCTCTATGATGATGGGGCTGATCGTGACGTAATTCTGCGCAATACGTGCCCTGAGCCCGGGCGTAGCAGAAGTCTTTCCGTGCTCGGAGGACTTGAAGGTGGGGCGCTATTTCGAAGGTGGTCACCTCCAAGTATATTGACTCCCTTTTGAGTGACCATGGGAATGCAAAAGTCGAGAAGTTGCTTGTCAGCGACGATATTAATGTGCTTGAGCGGACCTTAAACGGTTCAATTTCGATCGGGGATAAGTCGATAGTGGTTAAGAGATCTTTGACGGGGGAGCATGTAAAACTCTCCTTGGTCATCAAATTGCTTTTAAGGAAACAAGTGTCCTCGATACTTGCCACTACGTCGACGATTCGGTGTTTTGGGGTCAATAGCACCAGATCTTTTCTTTGATCTTCTCCGTTCAAGAGGAGCCTCGCCCCCGTTTTATGCTCGATTGGGGGCTAGCCAAGATACTACGCCATGAAGGGGACAAGTACGGATCTACATCCGTTCTAGTTCGAGACCTCCTTGTCTGGATGTTTACGGTGAGGCGGTGGACAAGTTTGTTTTTCTGGTTTGGTGTACCCCGTGCGCCATTGGGATCCTTTACGTATTCGACCTCAGGCGCCCTATCATCGACGATCGCGATACTCATTGGACCTAACCCACCTGGCTTCTCTAGCTACAGCTAAAAAAACCGGGCCGTTGGACAGTCTATCGGCTCATTAGTCAAGAAGTTTCTGTTACTACAGGTGGTGAATCAATGGCAAATTTTGGGGGAAGCTTGCATGGCAAAACTTTGCCTATGCTTCCACCACTGCCTTTTGGCGCGTCGTCTCTAGTGCCGGCCTTCGCCTTCTGTCGCTAAGCCAAACGTACCAGCTATCTCTGCGACACCTTCTCAACCGGTGCTAAATAAGTTCCAATTCCAACGGAACCGTAAATGTCACCATGCTTGGACTAGCGAGGCTACAGAGCGATCGTGGTGCACGCCGCATTATTATGTTGCTCTTTCCACTCTCGATGCGCAGTTTGGTGTTTACTAATCGACTGCTGACAACAATTACTCTGCTAATCACCTCTGGATCATTCTGATACGTTGTTCACCGCCGAACGATTTAGCGTCTGCGGCTAGCTGCTCTAGATTGATCGACGGCCTCGCTGTCCGTCCTGATTGTGATCAGACGGTGCGCGATCTTTTTCACGATCTTGGATCGGATAATGTTGCTCAGCCGTCCCGTGAAGAAGCGCTTTGTCCCCCTGCAAGCAAAACTCGAGCACAAATTCACAAGACCACTTGTTATTCTGGTGATCCGGGTATAACTAAAAGGCATTTCGGGATGAACCGGGCGCCAGCCAAAAAGTGTTTGCTGACCTAATGCAGAAAGAGATTGGACGCGTTCAGCTTGAAGAGGTCATTGGCATTTATCTAGATCAGCGGCTCGTTTAAGCTGCTAAATCTGACTGTTGTAAGCCTCTTTCGTCGGCTTGTACGCCTTTTGGTCTACCTGGTGATCTTACAGGTCTCGTTCAGACTACCCGATTACTCTGCCAACTGTTTGGCAACGAAAACCGTGAACTAGTTGATACGTCTCGTGCATTAGCCTTTTTTTTTACAATTTTGTTAGCGTCGGCACCAAGGATCATGCAAATTGATGAATGGTTGGTCATTGGTTGTGGCCATCCATTTCAGTCGATTGGTACTCACCCGATTCGTCTACTACCGATCGATGTTGTAACGGGGTGAATCGTTACATAACAATTTATAAGAAATTGTTAATAGAATATAACTATAAGAGTTATATTCTCAGAATATTGTCATAAGGACAAATATTCTGTAGCACTTACGAGTAGTTCCTAATTGGTTGATATAGGCCATCATATCAACCAACGAAGACGCGCCACGACAGACGCACGCAATGAGTGGTGAGCAGATAGTTGATTTACACATTTGTATTTAGACATAGTTAGATGAAGATAAATAGTGATTTATTGCAGACATTAACTATTATAAATACAGTTCTACTTTTACTTTAACCAAGTACTCGCTTCTTCTTACCGTCTTCCTCTGCACGTACGAGTGTACGTGAAGTTACGAGGCACCGCCTTATTCTGTCATCAGAATAAGTAGCTTGTACTGTCACCAGTACAAGCTTCAGGGTGCCCCGTTACACCTGGTAGCACTTTGTAGTCCGTCCAAGGACCACGTTCACATCCAACATGAATATGTTGGATGATGAAGATGACCAAAGCTTTCACGCTACGCGTGACGGCTACTCCCATTTGAGCGATGTCGAATGGGATGCGGTTGAACGGATGGGTTCAACCATGGGCATCCATGCTGTTAGCGTCATGCTAGAGGCTCTCAATAGAGATGCCCAACATGACGCCATAAGGGCGCGTCGCATCGACGACGGGGATATGCAAGTTGCATTTGCCCAGTCAAATCTGGCAGGACGTGCCAAGACTTGGGCACTGGGGCTCAAGTTGCACGACCCATATGCGTTTGGGTCGTTGGAAGTCTTCAAGTCGCGGCTCAGACAAACGTTTGAACCGCCTAGAGCTGAGCTCAGATCTCGAACCGAACTCTTGAAGCTCAAGCAGGGTAAGCGTGATGTGCACGCTTACGCGCAACATATACGACATTTCACGAGTTGTATAAGTTCCAATCCGGTGGATGAACACACGTTGGTTTCGGTGTTCATGCAGGGTCTTGCGGATGGTCCCGTCAAGACTCACCTGTTCCGGCTTGAACTAGATTCACTAGAACAAGCCATTTCCATTGCGGAGCAGGAAGACTTCAGTCTGAGACAGGCTCGCGCCAGCTCGACATCATATCGTCAACCGAGACGATATGACAACGGAGGTCCAGAGCCGATGGAACTCTGTTATGTAGAGAGCGAGAGGGCTCTCTCTACAGGCTACAAGAAGTTGCAGAGATGCAACAAATGTCAAAAGACAGGACACTACGCTTATGAGTGCATTTCCCCTTGTCCAGTGTCTCGCGACACTGGGCGTAGTGACCGTCCACCCATGAGAAAGGGGCAGGGACGAGGGTCCGCTGTTGGTGCAAAGACGCAACAACGGGATGGACCGTCAAAAAACGGACAGGATCAGTAGGTGCGGAGCACCCTACTGATCCAGCAACGTCAAGAGAATTTGTAGGCCTCTTGATGAAGGTTGCTCCCAACACACAAACGTTGTGCGTTGCTGCTCTAGGTAATGAGGTCTCACTCATTACCTTGAAACTCGAAGTGACGAATAAGTTGTCCCTTCGAGCTCTAGTCGATTGTGGGGTGTCCAACAATTTTGTGCGACGCCAATCGCTAGAAGATGGTCACTTTAAGTTCAGTGAATGTGACACACCTCCTACGAGGATGACGGTACGTCTTGCGACAGGCGCATCCGTAACCGTCATGAAGCGTATAGTGAAGATCCACTATACGCTAGAAGATACCCAATATGACGATGACTTTATCGTATTGGATTTGGATGACAAATTTGATGTCATCCTTGGAATACCGTGGCTCAGAAGGTACGAACCACGGGTAAACTGGCAACATCGAACAGTAACGATGCCTGCCGCTTGTTCATTAGATGGCCATCTGATGAACGTTTTGGAGCGTCCACAAGCGTGTGGATGTACTACGAGTGAGTGCGATGGCCTCACTTGTGGTACGGTCGTTAGTACGACTGCACAAAACCTTAGTGTACCAAACGGTTACACTTCGGAGCAAAGTTCCGGCGGCTGTGAGGAAACACAGGCTGCGCCGAAGGTCCACCACTCGAATAAGTCGGGTGGACTGGGACAAAGATGTATCCCTAGCGGGGAACATCTAGAAGAGAAACAATCGATCGCTCAGGTTGAGCGAAACGATAATCCTAGATCAACTGGAGAGTCTTTCGTAGAGGATCTCGCTGTGGTTGCGCAACCCCAGCTAGAGGGAGTAAAGGGAATAAGTCCCAAGATTACAAATACGGCGGAAATAAGTTCCCCGAAACACGCGGGAATAAGTCCCCGGGAAGACGAAGGAATAAGTCCTTCGAAGCCTGAGGGAATAAGTCCTCATCCTTATGCGGGAACGGGATATACCCTATACCGCAGTTAGCACGCCTAGCGGCATGCTCTGGGAATGGCTAGTAATGCCACAAGGGCTCAGTAATGCCCCTGCCACGTTCAACAGATGTGTATCACATCTGTTGAGACCAGTACGAGAATTCGCGCCGAGTTATTTCGATGACGTATTCATCCATAGTCGAGCTATGGATGGAAAGTCGGACGTTGAGGTTCACAGGTACCACGTCCGACAAGTTCTTACAATCATGCGAAAGCATCAATTGTATGCTAACCTCAAGAAGTGTGTATTTGCAGCAAGCGAAATACCACTTCTTGGGTGCATCGTTGGTAAGAACGGTGTACGTCCTGATCCCGAAAAGATCAAGGCGATCACCGACTGGCCTGTGCCGGTTGATGTCAAAGGTCTTCGAAAATTCCTTGGGATAGCGGCGTATTTGCATAAGTATTCACGCAATTACACCGAGATGACTGTGCACCTCTCTCGTTTGTTGAAAAAGAACGAGAGGTGGTTATGCCACGCTGAATGTCAGCGCTCCTTTGAGGGTATCAAGCAGAGCTTGATACAATCCCCAGTCCTAGCAATAGCCGATCAAGACAGGCCATTTCATGTGGTCTGTGATGCCAGCGATTTTGCAATCGGCTGTGCATTAATGCAGTACGACCTAGAAGGCGTTGAACGCGTCGTCTGCTATCAGTCGCGTCAGCTGCAACCAGCTGAGCGGAACTATCCAGTGCATGACAAGGAACTCCTTGCCATGAAGTATGCACTCGCGAAGTTCAGAGTCTATCTATTAGGAGATAGACCCTTCGTTGTTTACACTGACCATGCGTCATTACGCACGGCAGTGAATAGCCCGCACCTTTCACAACGAATGGCGCGGTGGTTGTCATTCTTTGCAGAATACAACTTTACGGTCGAGTACAAACCAGGACGACTTAATGTCGTCGCTGATGCACTCTCACGTCGTCCCGACTTTAAAACAGTCGTGAAACCCAACAGTGAGACAGTCACTGTTGCGGTTATGACGTCCTCAGTCCCATCTACAACGTTGTATGATGATGTGAGGCGGGCATACGCCCAAGATGGTGAGATAGTGAAGTTGTTGACACATCTCTCCCAACCATCTCGAGAATCGTTGAAACGATTGTCGTCTGCGTATCGATCTGCATCAGATCGATACACTACTCGTAACGGTTTACTGTATTATACAGCCGTTTCTGGTGACACACCACGTGTTGTCATTCCAGATGATACTAATCTGCGTTTGCGGATCATGTTCGAGTATCACGATGCTCCTATAGGAGGACATCGTGGCCGAGAGAAATATATCTCACGGTAAGTCGAGACTTTTACTGGCCCCGCCAGTATCAGTTTGTGCGAAAGTATGTTCGCGCATGCGAAGTCTGCCAACGAGTGAAGTCAAGTCCTTCACTGCGTGCACCTTTACAGCCTCTACCGGTTCCGGCGGAGTGCTGGGAATCCATCTCAATGGATTTCGTCTTCGGGTTACCCAAAGACGCACGCGGGAATACGGGTATTCTCGTATTTGTTGACAGATTCAGCAAAATAGTACACCTTGTGGCTGTACCAGAGTCAATCACAGCAATTGGCTGTGCTTGTGTCTTTATTGACACCATCTTCCGACTTCATGGGTTGCCCCGTGAACTCGTATCAGACAGAGATCCACGATTCACTGCTATTTTCTGGCGTTCCGTGTTCAAATCACTCGGAACGCGCTTGAAGATGTCAACATCTGATCATCCAGAGTCAGATGGTCAGACGGAACGTGCCAATCGTGTCCTTGAAGAGATACTTCGAGGATACGTACACTCCTTTAAGAGTTGGAGTGAGTTTTTGCCAATGGTAGAGTTTGCCATTAACAACTCGGTGCATGCGTCCACGACACATACACCGTTTTACGTGAATGGCTTGCGCCATCCGCGTGTACCCACCTTACTAGAGTGTAACTCTGGTTTAAGGGGGGGAGGGACTCGCGCGAGCAAAAACCAATTTGGTTCACGCTCATCACGCTCTGACGAAGAGGTCATTGCGTTTGATGCCGATATCGATAACATCGATATCGAAGAAGATGATGCCAGTGAGAGTGCGGAAGCCCTCACTGAAGAAGATGATGCCAATGAGAGTGCGGAAGCCCTCACTGAAGAACAGGTTGATGTTGCTGCAGTGCGCTCACAGTGCACTGAAGCTAACGAGTCATCAGATGAGTTCATACTGGCTCGTGAAACGGTAGTCCGTTTTGTGCAAGACTCCATCGCCGAAGCGGTGGATAAGCAAAAGCAAAACGCTGACAAGAATGGAAGGGCAAACACTCTTTTATTTAATAAAGGTGACTTAGTCCTACTGTCTACGGTTAATCTACCAAAGCATGTAGTGACTAACTTGGGTAGCAGTAAACTACTACCCAAGTACATCGGCCCATTTCGTGTATTGCACCGCCTAGCCAATGCATACACGATCGAGTTGCCATGTAAGCTGCGAACGCATCCCACGTTTTACGTTGGTCGGCTTAAGCCGTACCATCAGTACGCTGCTTCTTCCGATGAAGAACGCCCTTGCGCTCAAGCATCTCGCAGAGAGCCTTGTGCTCCCGATGGTGGGCATCGACAAGGGTCTGAAGAGCAGTTATCTCATCCCGAGACCGATCAGCAATCCCACGAGCTACCCTTAGCTCGTCACGAAGAGATGTCAGAGATCTCTCGTTCTCAAGCTGAGCAAAGGCAAACTCAGCTCGATGCTTCGAGGCAGTGTCCACCATTTGGAGACGCCTATTCCGCTCATGCTCGAGATCGTCGCGTAACCCTTGCGTTACGCGATCAAAGAAGCTCTCGGGAACACACCGATCCACATGATCGTGTGGAGAGCGTCTTTCCTCCTCCTCCACCTCTATTAGAGGAATCTCGCGGTGGCCAGCGCTATCTAGTTGATCAGCTGTTGAACCACCGCGACGTGAACGGACGTCGGACGAGTTATCTCGTCCGGTGGCGCGGCTATCCCCCGGCCTGGGATTCTTGGGAGCCCCGCTCCCAACTGATGATTGACGTACTGGGTCTGGTTGAGCAGTACGACGCGGCACATCCTGTGCCGCAGAAGGACCGCCGGAGAAAGTCTTCCCGGCACGGTCGTAAAGGGATTTCAAGTTGTCAATCCCTTCGTACATCTCAATCGAGATACGTACGCGCCACCACGGGCTATTAGGGAGGTAAGCCTCCTTAGGTGCTCGTGCAGAGTTGTTCACACAACACGGGCACGAGTCTCCCCAAGAGAGGCAGGGTAATCCTTTCTCCCTTGACAGACGATGCAGCTTGTAGCGTGCACCTGTCGGGGTTCGCTTTTCAAACTTATCACGAGCTTTGATAAGTTTGTCGTTCCAAGCGTCACGACCTACATCCTCGAGTTTATAAATGTAGGTGTTCCACGCCTGAAGCAGTGAGGGACCATCACGCTTGTGATTCCCACTGTACCATCGATGTCTAAAGAAAGCATCGATGAAGAATTCATTCTCAGCGCGATAGTTTTTCGCGCTGGGGTCAAGGTGATGGATCCTTGACGAATCGAACAATCGTGTTCGATAACGATCACTCGTCGTCGCCGACAAGTGATCCATTACGGATTTCAGAGGCATCCATGCCTTCTTTTCTGGAGCGAGACGCAACACATTGTGGTCCCGCTCTTCCTGCGATGTGCCGACAGAAGTACTGGCACCTCGTTGCGAAGTGGTGTCCATAGGAGAACCGACACCACTGTTAGCGCCCGAGTCTCGCGACCTCGAGCGCCTACGCTTCGGCGATGGTTCATCTGATTCATCAGATGAACCAAAGATGCTGCGACGCAAAGCATCGTCCATGCCACGCTTGGCAGGCGGCTTAGATTCAATCGCCGTCAATACGGATCCGTCTTCCGTATCAGGAGAGTATGAGACACCGAGCTCATACTCTGTGAAGACATGAGTGTCTTCATGACTAGCGCCTGCATCACCAAGTGACACAGGCTGAGTCGCTTCAGCAACCGATGAGACATCAGTTGCTTTGGTTTCTACTTCGGCGTCCGCACAAAGACGCGCGGACGCGCTCTCGGCGGCCTTGCCCGCGCATCGCATGGGCTTGTTAACCATGCGATGAAATGTTGGGAAGTGGACTCGGACCAACAAGTGCAAACCCTGTCCCAAATGATTTGGGACGAGTATCCATTTAGTCAACCAGTCACTAAAGTGACTGATGGTTAAGGGTGGGTGATGTAACGGGGTGAATCGTTACATAACAATTTATAAGAAATTGTTAATAGAATATAACTATAAGAGTTATATTCTCAGAATATTGTCATAAGGACAAATATTCTGTAGCACTTACGAGTAGTTCCTAATTGGTTGATATAGGCCATCATATCAACCAACGAAGACGCGCCACGACAGACGCACGCAATGAGTGGTGAGAAGATAGTTGATTTACACATTTGTATTTAGACATAGTTAGATGAAGATAAATAGTGATTTATTGCAGACATTAACTATTATAAATACAGTTCTACTTTTTACTTTAACCAAGTACTCGCTTCTTCTTACCGTCTTCCTCTGCACGTACGAGTGTACGTGAAGTTACGAGGCACCGCCTTATTCTGTCATCAGAATAAGTAGTTTGTACTGTCACCAGTACAAGCTTCAGGGTGCCCCGTTACAGTAACGCCATCGTATTCGAGCACCGTCGGCCTCACTCGTTGACCCAGCACGTTTTCAGGCTTTTAACCACCTTTGCTGCCCATCATCGTTTCATCCGTCGCAAGGAATCTGTACCAGCTCACTATCTTGATCAGTTAGTCGATGTATTACGTACCAACCGAACTGGTGGGGTCGTCTTGCGTCGATTTCCGCGTCTTCTTGATACACGTGATGTTAGGAAGCTAGTTTCCACCCATATTCTTCGTGGCATTTTTGGGTGCTCACTTTGAGCCGTATTGGGCGGTCACAAGTTTTACCGCCATCTTACCTCTACTCAACGCGTCCGTTGAACCTATATCTGTATCCCTAGTTTTGTACAAAGTTGAGTACTCATAAGGCCAAGTCAATACAGCCGTTTAAAAAGAAAGGCTTGTTCTGGCAATTTTGTGCTATCTGGTATACGTCATACGATTGGCTCTTATGGCAATCAGGTGCTATCTCTTAAACTTTAGCCAGGTCGATGGTGGCGTTCCCGTTCTACTAATTGTAATATGCCAACTCGCTACCAGGGTCGTATCTGCGACGATTTAATGCATCATTCGGTGCTGGTAGAGCGTATCCTCACACCAAACTGTTCTTAAAAAGTCGCACCGGAAAATAGATGCAGGATAACAAATGACATCGTACATTTGTCGGATGAGCAGCCTCGTTTAGCTAATTATCTTCGTCGGTTTCCATACACAACGACAACTCAGAGGAGTAACCGCATCATTGAGACGGACTGCATCGCGATTCCGACTATCGTAAACTTTTCACTTCATTAATCCATGCCAGAGAGCTACACGAACTGCCGGAATAGTTCTTGTGTTCCAGGTGCATCTTGCATGATATGTAGACGAGACAAGTCATCTTTGTCACCCGTATAATTTGTGTGTTGCGGCAGCTATAGGGAGTGGTGTCTAGCCAAATCTGCATGCAGTTTTAGGCGTGAACAGTGCAAGTTAATTCCACCGATCCGGTGCGTCGACACGAACAAGTTGCGACACGTCTTCCACGCAAACTTTCCAAAGAATACACCATCCAAGTGGTGCCTGTGACTCTTGCTTATCGCGATGGGGACAATGTGCAGTGAGACACAACGACCGCATTGCATTAAACTGCACTCGTGCTGTCTCCACGGAGAGATGATAGCAAGCAGGATGCCACACAGTCAACAAAAAGTCGGGTGCAGGGAACGTACACACAAATACCGCATCACGTGACAACAGCAAAGCAGGACTTCAGCGCGATGGATGTGTCTGTTTTCTTGCCATCTTGCTTGGAGATCAGTGCTCCATACGAGGAGTTATTTTCACCCATGGCACTTTCGGCTTGTCGAGAGTAGCTGGATGACACACTTGAGTTTGACATTCCAGTCCAGTTACCGAGTTGCACTTGTCGTGCCCAAACTCTCAAGATACTCTACATATTGGACGGAATGATCAAGAAGCTCGCAGTCCCGAGCCTTGTGCCAATAATTCAATATCAAAGCATCCAGATACAAGAGCTGCCGCGCAGATATACCACTTTCTCCATCACATTTTCCTTGCACATGCTCTGAAATCAACGGGTCTCGAGAATGACTAGTAGACATTGCAGCATTTCGACAAACGGAAGCAGCATTGAACAGGGATTCTTCATCAGTCATCTTTGGTTCACCATGCTTCGCTTGACTGTCCCACCCTCGAACCTTCATCCATATAGTGCACGCAGTAGCTTTATCATCTTTCCTCCAAAGCAACAGCACGAGATTGAATTGCAAGACGACAGAAGTAGGGTACTGTTTCAGTCCATTGTGAAGAAGCAAGAGACCAGCATCGACACCACGATGACATGCTGTGACAACCGCTAAATTATTCAGCAACTGCGAGTGACACGATGCGATATCTTTAGACTTTGCATGATCAATAGCACTCGGCCGTTGCATCAATGCTTGGATTTTCGGCTGGACAGTCTGGCTTAGGTACTCGAAGCAGTCATTAACGCGTTCCAAGCACAACATAGCATCAGCCCTATACAAATGGAGCAGAAGCAATGGTACTTCATCGTCGTTTGCGTGCGCAGCATCATTGCGCTCGTAAAGCTGTATGAACTGCTCGCATCTTAAAAGCGCTAGTGATGGAAGGCTGCACTGCTTGACCGACAGTTCAGACAGAATTAGGATCGTTACACACCGAGTAAAAAAAATGAGCATCATACCTGAAGCAGCACGTAGACATAGTCCTGAGCGACATATACGTCTATATTCGATGAATTGCACGGACCTTCGCGATCGATCAACGCTTCAAAGTGATTTTTCGACACATGCCAACTGCCTGATACGACATGGACGAGAAGTCAATTCTTCCTTATCAAAATCTGCTGCACAATGATTACTCACCATTTTCCATTGCTGCTAAGGCCGCACGATGGTGTACAGTCGGCGTGTCCAACACACTCATCCGCCGAGACAGAGATAACGACGCGAGACAAGCATCTTCGAAAAGTGCCGTAAATGATGTTGGCGTGCCAGCAATATCAGCAGCATCACTTTTCTGTGCTTGTCCGTGGTCCACGCCTTCACGAGAGTTCAATACCGCCTCCAGATGTAGCTGCTGCATGTCAATATTACCCATTTGCTCCATCAAGAGCGAGTAGTTTACCAATGACCCTGAATGCGTACAATCGATTTGCAACGCACGCTCAAGGTGCTCCGTAGCTGCATGGTAATCCTGCATTTTCACGTTTGCAAACGCCTGGAGCGACAGACACGCAACAGGTTCATAGTTTGCTCGAATGCACTCATCAAGGGCATCAACAGCGTCACTAAAAAGTCCATTGCGAATCAACACTACTGCATACCAATAGAAAAAGACATGGTCGCCAGCTGCATTAGTGGCGTCACGACATTTCTCCACAACGTTGCGAAAACACTGCAAAGCTTCATGGTAATCCTGCTTCTCGACCAATTGAACCATCCCAAGTAGAAACTGTGGCCACTTCTGAAACTCTTGGACCGACTTGTGCTCCGAACAGAAGTCGGTGCACAGACGTAACAGCTTCTCGACTGCCTTCCCTTTTCCCACTCGATCGTACGATAACCAGCTCATTGCCAGCAGTACACCCACTTTCGTCATAACTGCCACGGCTTGAGCCGGCAATTGTGATGTTTCGTAAAGTCTGTTCAGGAGTTTTGCGTATTTACTGCAAAAGTCTCGATTTTCTTCAGATAAAACAGCTAAATCTCTGCTTTTAGCGTCTTGGAGGCTTGTAAATGCACTCGCTACGGCTGTTTCCAGTAGAAACACGCGCTTTTGCCATTGGGATGTCCGTGCAGGAGCTAAAACAGGTCGATGCTGGGCAAGATACCCCACCACTTGACTGGTTACGTGACAGACGCCAATGGCAAAAGAATCGCGAGTGATCGCAGAGCGCCACCAGGAGTCGCGCAATTGTCTCTTGACGTCTTCCACGTGACGAATGAGGTCGCTCTCGCTCAGATCCGAGCTGTCCGTGTCAGTTACCAGCTGCAGCAAGGGCGTTGCCATCCAACCGTTGTCACAAAAATCACCTGTGACAAGTGATATACAAGTGAGCGAGGTCGAGGGCAGTGCATTAGACTTCACAGTCGGAGAGTTGAGAAATATGACATACGGTGGGTTAAATGAGTCGTGGAGTATTAATTTATGAGGTGCTAAATGAATATTTGCGAGCCCGAAGGGTGGAGCTATTAGGGAGTGTGCGCAAGGTTGAATGCCGAGCTTTTAACTCGTACTTATCTGTGCGTCAGTGTCTGTGTGTGTGCGTGTCTGCGTGTCTGTAAATAACGCGTTATGGTGTACCTTACACCTACTAAGTACGATCTAGCCTGTCACCTTCTCATAGGTATACAGGTTTATTCGAAGTCACTCTCTGGCTTAGACAGCATCGTGATGCACGCCTGTGATTAGCTTAAAATCGATCAAAGCTTTGTGAAAATGATCACAAAAGCAAATGCAAGACGCTGGTAAGACAAGGCAGGTTACGTTGCCCAAGCATACTTTACTGGATTCATCCAGACATCAACAGGATTACGCTCATTCTTTAGTGACTGCTGTCGTATACTGATTCACGAATTGATCCAGTTTTCCGAACTGGATAACTTCTATCAAAGGGCGAGCTCCATTGCGCTTGCGTATGCATTTAAGAGTCTGCGACTTTAGCACTGCGTGGACTGTTGTCATCATTGTTCACGGACTATTATCATCATTGTTGACGATTGTAAGCTGGACATCATGCAACAACCGTGGGTGCGGATGTCTCGTGGAACACAGTCTTACTTGCATCATTAACTGCATAAAATATGGCTGCATAATATGGTTCATAGACATCGAAATGCCCATCAAGCTGTGCATCTGCAGCATCAATGAAGTAGCAACTGAATATTCAGCAATGGAACTACAACATGACATCACCAGGTGTGTCCCTGTGGGCTCTCTTGTCATCTGCTGGGCAATGTTGCAATAACGCATAGCTGCAAGTACGTAACATGGGCACAAAGCTCAACGGAGCACAACGTAAGGCTGAAATTGCAAGTTAATATCGAGAAGGGTCAAGCCTTCCAAACGGCTGACCGTCTCGAGGTACATACGCAGGCTTCAAGTAAAAAGTCGCACATGGTTCAGCAGCACCAACTTCAGCGTCCAATGCTCCCTGCGCGCACGACCAGCATCTCACTAATCCCTGTCGTGATGATCTGTCACACTTGCTTGGCTTTCTTGGGACTCCTTGACTCGTCTTCTTCCACAGCTATGGTCTGAATACCCAAGCAAGCATCCTCGATGTACGCCTTCTTTTGCAGCTGTTCCATCCGCACGTACTGCATAAAGATCGGACCATGGTATGATGAAATGCCCATGAAAATGTGCCACCTGCAAACACACGACATCAACAACCACAACTCTCCCGTCCGCAAACAGCAACAGCAACAACAGCAATGACAATCACAAAACTAGCACGTACCAGGCATGGCCTTGAGGGTTGATAGGAAGACCGTGGATAGTATGGCAATAATGGTAGTCCAGGAACCAGAACGTCGAGCCAATGAGCGATGACACGACGTACGACCGCGCGACAGCTCGTGCTCGGGGGTCCGTCACCTCGGTATAGTGCACACACAGCCGCGCACATGCGAGGACCGCCAGGACCCCAAAAAAGAGCTGGAAGACCGTCGTGAAGCGGTAGATGGCGTGCACGAGTGTAAACAGGACGCCGAGCGCCGTGAGACACGCGACGGCCACTGCGTTCGCGTGTTTCATCGGGAGCTGCTCGATCTCGGGGTTGTACACAATGTAGAGCCACGCCAAGACGGACCAGACCATGGGCGTCTCGTCGCACTGTTGGTACACGTGCTGGAGCGTCCCATGGAACATGGCCGAGCCAAAGCCCGTGACCATCACTCCGACGAACTGGACGTGAAACCGGGGCTCGAAGCGCAGCTTGATACTGCGGTAGAGACCGTAGAGTCCGAGCAGGACAAAGAGCAGATTGCTGACGGTGTTCCAGAACTCGGCGACGTAGAAACTGTACTGGTAGTTGAGCTCACACCAGTCGATCGTGGACGTCGGGGCGCCCCAGAACCCAGTGGGCGAGCGAGCGGCTGTGCGGATACTCGATGGCTGGATGGAGTCGGGCATCGGCTTTAGGTCGAGGAATGGCAAGTGGAAAGCTGGCGGCAAAAGCGGATAACGGCGACCAATGCGAGTGAGTGAGTGGGTCGGGGATGGCGTAATCTTGGCGGTTTTTTGATTGGATCGAAGTATTCCATAGAAGGGGGAGTCGTTGGAGCGACACTGGAGGGCTCCAAGAGCTGAAGTGACGCACTGCTGCGTTGTGGTAGTTAGTACTTGCGTGTGAAGTAGCTCGAAAGGTCGTTCGCTTGTTTGGTGTTTAAAAGTGTGTCAGAAGTGCGGCGAGCAGACGGCCACAGCACCAGTCCGACGTGGTTAGTGGCGATTTACTTTGCTGACGGGTCCGTTCTTTTTGTCGAGAAAGCTGAGAATCGCCGTCATGCTGCTCGTGCACGTACTGCAACTGGATTATAAAAGTAACAATTCTGCCGCATCGTAAGCGGAATTTGCAGCACGTCACACTTCCTTTTTGTCTTGGTTACGACTAGTTAGTTCTCTATGCACCATCTGTGGTACACGGTCAACGATTTGTCGAGTGCTAGGAGGAAATGCAGTTATTTGTGTAGTGTCGATCGCGTAAATTACACCGCGACAGTATTCAATTTCCGCTTCTGCGCTCACGAGCAAAGG
The DNA here is from genome assembly GCA_921007115.2 of Peronospora matthiolae. Taxonomy (NCBI): domain Eukaryota; phylum Oomycota; class Peronosporomycetes; order Peronosporales; family Peronosporaceae; genus Peronospora; species Peronospora matthiolae. The sequence goes on along the minus strand of CAKLBY020000028.1, from coordinate 635,328 downwards.
TGCTTCACACCTCGAAAGCTGAGGCGGAAGAGTATCACTAAGGTAAAAGAAGTCTATCTACCTTCAAAGTCGCACAAGATGCGGCTTTCGTCGGACTTATTTGCAGTATTGCAATCATCACGACGTATCAGCAGTGTGCCACCACATCCGCTAAGCTATTCTTGTTCAGGGGTCGTGTCACGATCCTTTTCTACCAGCGTCAGGTTGTGTTCGATAGTGGATCAACACGACCAGTTGACCCACGCCTCCCCAACTTCAACTTTCTTTTGACAGTGAGCAGGGGGGCGTTACTAAATGCAAGTCAAGCTGGTCCAACTAGCCTGCGATGCTCGGTCGTATAATGCTTACCCATATTTCCATTTCTACCTTCTTGGTGCTTATAGATCTTGCTTATGGTTCATACGCCATCTGAAATGAGCCACGAAGTGTAATATCTATCTGGGGGCATTTCACCATGTACGAGGATGAGCTCAGCTCATCGCAGAGCTTTTTACTTGACGTTATCACTGATGTCGCATATACGTGACTGTGTCTTTGGCGTGCCACAATTGCGTATAAGGTACACATCCATTGACACATGTTTGACGATGCGCTCGGTCGAGGCTACTCGTCGTTGCGGAAAGGAAGCTAGGAGGCTGAGTGTTGCAGTCGTACCACTGAATTTTCATGTGGTCGCCATGAAGTTACTCCCCCATACGGATCATTTGGTTTATGACATAATTTGATCATTGTTACAGCGGCCTTGCGCAAAGTTAGCCGAAAAGAAGCGAGTTCAAAAGAGAAGCAACAGGGTTGGGGCGCATCTAATTAGTCGGAGTGCTTGCTCGTGCATGTTACGCTACGTACGCACACTGACGATAGAAATGCATGGAATATACAATAATGACTCCATTCGCCAAACTGGTCTGTCTGTATTCTCCGTACAAGGAGAAAAAATCAATGGACTATCATACACACCAACGAGATCTGGACAATTTACCTGAGACAAGAGGTCATCACTACCAGACGAATCGAAAGGGACTCTGCACATCATATATTATACCACAGCATGTTATGATGAACTGTAGATCCATATTTGCCCTCAGCCATGTCGATAGAGGCTAGTTGGCATGTACATGTGCGCTTCGCTTCCAGTAGCAAGAAGCTTGTGCTGTTGCTGCTGATTTTAATTGCATACATGCCCTAGGCAGCGAACATCTAATACTACTGTTTAGGCGTGTGTCGACAGGAGGCGACTTGACTTCGCCAAGTTGTGCGTACTGTCATCCGGATCTGTAATGTATTGATCGATGACAGTTGACGCCATTGTTGATAGAAGATGACTGAGCGATTGACGGAACCGCAGATGCGACTTTAATGAAGCGGACGTTGTCAAGAAAAGTCGTGTACTACTCTTCTGTTAGTGTAAGCAAAAGTAGAAAAGATTCGAGCATGGCGGTCTGCACCCCTTTACAGAGAGATTACACTGAATCCTTACCATTTCGCCAACCATCGACATGTAGCAACATTAGCACAATTCTCACCCACAGCTGCCCCCCCCCTTGCTACTACTTTAATTATAGTACGAAATTCACTATTACTCACAAGCAGATGTGTAGTCAAAAATATTTTTTGGGTATGTCGCTTGTAATATATTCGCTGATCTTTCATGTGTACCACATCATCCACGGACTTTATCCATTTTGTCGCCTTTTGCGTCGTCCCTCCCCACTTTACTGCTGCAACTCTTTACCTCAAAAGTCGCTCCCGCCAAATCCGAGAGATCCACACGCACACATGGCGCTCAGCAAACCGAAGGAGATGGTGGCGGCCGCCACGGCAGCGGGTGTTGGTGGTTTCCTGGCAACGAGCATCTTGTACCCTCTGGACACACTCAAGACGCGCATCCAGTCGGGGTCATCGCTCTTTCCCGAGAACGACGACGACGACGACGATGTTGAAGGTGACGCCAGTGCACCCAAGCGTAAAACGAAGACGATCGTGGCACTGATCACGTCGTTGTACCGTGGTATCCAATACAAAGCGGTCGAGTCGTCGACCTCTAAATTCTTATACTTTTACACCTACACAATGCTGGCTCAGCTCGTATCCCCTCCCAACGGAAAGCCGGTTGGTCCGTTCACGGATTTAAGTATCGGCTACTTGAGTGAGCTCTGTCATCTGCCAATCACCATGCCTATGGAGCTAGTAGGCACTCGGATGCAGACGGGCGGGTCTGAAAAAGGCAACATGATACAGATCCTCTGTGCAACTATAAAGGAAAGCGGGATTGGAGGACTCTATAAGGGGCTCGGAGCGTACTTTGTGCTGTGTTTGCAGCCCGCAATACAATACACGGTGTTTGAGCGACTCAAGGTCTTGTACGTACGAAAGTTCAAGCAGACAGCACAGACACTTGGCGCACTAGAGGTAAGCTCTGACTCGTTAATGTTGAGAGAGCGTCCAATTGCTCTAGTCCTCAATCAACGTTGCTGTTATAACAGGCTTTCGTGATGGGAGCGATTGCACGGTCGTTCGCCACGCTCGTTCTGTTCCCGTACATTCGGGCCAAAGTGCTGATGCAGACAGAGAAAAGGGGACCAGATGGTGCGGGAGATGTCAAACAAGAACACGGTCGTGGCGTCAGGGCAAGAGAAGAGACCGTTGCGTCCACGCTGCAGCGGGTTTACAAGGAGGAAGGCCCTCTCGCGCTCTACCGTGGTCTTGGACCGGAGCTTACTAGGGTATGGTGCAGGGCTGACTAGCCATTGAGTAAGGGCGGTGGGGCTGATTGAATTGTTGGTGCTGCTTGGAATCTATGTAGGGAGCGCTCTCGTCTGCGCTAATGCTCATGCTCAAGGAAAAGATCCAGATGCACATTGTGATGCTCATGATGGCCGCCAATGCGGCGTAATTAACAAAAGGTGAAAGATACTATGCGACATGTAAGAGTTCATGACGGTGGCGTCTGGCTTCGGCAGGCTCTTGCTCGTTCGGTCACGTCTGCGTGCATTCAGTTGCGAAGCAAATGAGCTACGTGTCGTCCACGGACCCCTTCGCAGAAGGTACCGTCGACGTTTCCATCGACTCGTAGACGTAAGTGCTGTAAACAAAGTTGAAGAGCAACGTTTTAGTGGAAATAGTTTCGGAGGACGACTAAATGTCTTCCAAATTAAGTCAATTCGTGGGCAATCGGCAGTAACTTTATGCCATGAGTTTCTTTCGATCTGGTCGCCGTGATCTACGGCATCGGATTATTATGACCAGTGCTTAACGTGGGAAGCAACGGCAGTATTTGCCCGACCTTTACATGTCACCCAAACGACTGACGTAGCCAGCCTCCGCCCATCAAAATAGTAGGAGTCTATTCCTGTCGTGAAACGACGGTCTTCGACGATCTACAGTTTCTTGGATTGATACTTTGAAGGCTGGAGAAGACGTTTTGGAGCCCGTTGGTAGTGATGGTGTTTTTTTGTTCAACTCGTTGGCAAACCGACGTTGTCGGTTGATTGATTACTCTCCCCTCGCACATTACCAATTTCGAAAGAGTATGCGATTTCAGTCGCCAAATCTGATATGTATACCGTCGACACGTATCATGTTTGCAAGGGTCATGGGTTTTCCTCGACTCGCGCGCGCGCACAAGTCGTTTTCTGTGGAATTTCCGGCCTGTTTCTAGCGCCACAACCGGACGACGACTAGACCATCCCATTGTATGCCACATAGAAAGCACGAGTCAGCCGGCATGTTACGGCCAGAGAAAGAAGGCAGAGCACAATCGACGTAGCAGGCGCGTCAGCTACGGACGAAGTACCGGAACGCCTAGCACGTGTCCAGAAGGACCTCGCGCACTTGCCAAGACGCTCAGCTGTTCGTGGCCTCGTCCATTGCCGTCGTTTCCAGCCGTTGCTTTTCGGGCCGCACCGACCGACCGATCGCCAGTGCGCGCGCGCACGCGTAAAAAAAGGCGCGTTGCCGGTTGCCCTTGCCCTAGTTCACGACGTTGTTGCGCCAGTTGAAGCAACCGTCTGTTTTATTCTTTTTTCGGTTTCCCTTTCGCCCGCTCGAATGTGCTGGTGGTGCTGCATGCGCGTGCTGGAAAAGTGTCTGCCACGGAACGACATTGTGCGGGAGCTCGCGCCCTATCTGCAGCACGTGCATCAAGACGAGACAGTGGACGACGAGACGCGACGCGGCAATGGCGACGCGAGCGGGCCGTGGGTGCGGTCGCAGTCGCCCCAAGGCGTCGACAAGGACTCGGCCACGTCGAGCGACTCGCTGCGCCACGCAAACGGGACGTACCCGCTGCGCCACAGTCTTGACTGTGAACTGAGTCTCCAGCCCGAGCACCGAAGCAGCACGTGTCGTCCGTTTGTGACGAAAAATGTCGAGCCATTAGAGACCCAAGCAGCTAATCGTACTTATCAGGAGTACGCGGCCACTGCAACGGTCCAGAAACAGGCGAACAGTCGCGGCGCGCCGGACGGGGGATTGCCGACAGTGGACGGCATGCGGACCATGCTCCTGCGCGGCAGTATACAGCATCCAAGTCAAGAGCGGACGAACTCGACGCTGCTCCGGACGGAAGCGGAGAGTAATGGCGGCAGTAGCACGCAGAGCTTGGAAGCGTCAGGGTCGGAGTATTGCGGCACGGGGTCGAACGGGACTGGAGCGATTGGCAAGAAGCCGTTGGTGTCGAAGATTAAGACGGATCTGGGCGACTTGACGCCCGTGAGGTGGGAGAAGGTGGTGATTGTGCAGGTGTCAGTGCAGGGATTCCGGGAGATGACGAGTCAGGCGAAAGACTTGATGGAAGATGCCAAGCTCTTGTACGAGCACACGGTGCTGTCTCGCCTGGCGTCGGAGTATGGCGGACAGGAGATTTTGAGCCACTCGCGGTCGGGGCTCTTTGTCATTGCGTTTGCCTCGGAATTCCATGCTGCCAAGTGGTGCTTATCGCTCCAGCTTAGTCTGGTGTACGCTGCGTGGAACGACAAGTTGCTGAAGCAATTTGACGATATGAAGGAGGTGTCGGTCACGACCAATGGGAAAACAAAGAAGAACATGCTGCTGTACCGCGGCTTTCGTGTTCGAATGGTCATTCATACGGCCGACCCCGATATTACTCCAGAGCTGTCGTTATGTGAAGCTGTGAAGTGGACCAAGACTGTGAGTGAATACGCCCACGGAGGTCAGATCGTGCTGAGTGACAGTGTGTGGGATCGGTTGAAGGAGCAGCTTGTCCAGCTGGGCAACCCTGTGGTAGAGGACTTGGGTGGCCACGCAGTTTTAGGGGACGAAGTGCTACTGATGCTGCTTTTACCACGGGATCTCGAGTTGAGGCGCTTTCCGACCATGAAAAGTCCGCATCAGCTGTCCCTGGGTATGCGAGACGCTCCATCGGCACACAAGCCAGTGACGATGGTATTTACGTTTATCGAAGGTGCTCGACCACTGGTCCGTTGTCATGCAGAAGAGCTTGCGGACCGCATCAAGATATTGTGTATGGTAGCGCGTGAGTTACTGCGACAACACAATGGCTACGAGTGTCAGGAATTACAGGGGGACTTTATGCTCGCATTTTTCACACCTGCGAGCGCCATTTTGTGGTGCGGTGAGTTTCAGATACGCATTCGGCAAAAGTTTCGTGAGTGGGATCTTGAGAACGAGAATCAGGAGCTGCGGTTTTCGATGTCGATGGGAATCGAAACTGGCGTGCCAGCGAGCGTTAGTCCACACAAAACCAGTGGTCGCGCGGACTATTTTGGCAACATTGTGAATCAGACGGCGCGAATTGCCAAAGCTGCTCACGGTGGCCAGGTCCTTATTGGTGGTGATGCTTGGACTGCGTTTTGCGACGCACAAGCGATTTGTCGTAGCCAGCAGCTTCTTGCAAAGAATGAAGTGTTGAAGGACGTGCCAGGGTCGACGATTTTCCAGTTTAAGTTTCATGGATATTACAGCTTTAAGGGAATCTCGAAGCCGATTGGGCTTGTGGAAGCTATTCCTATTGACGTGCAACAGCCAGTGTCAGGCTTTGAGCTTGTGGCTCTTGTGCGCGGTCACGTTCCGAAGGCAAAGAAGATTGATGATGCGATTCTTGCTTTCCAAGACAAGACAGTTGTGCCGGACGTTCCGGCGGAGATGGTTCGGTTGAGTCATGGTGGCGAGCAGCCCAATAACTCTATCCGTGAGACGGAGTTCGACTTTAATCTGTCATGGAATGACAGCATCTTCGTGTTTGAAGATATTGACGAAGAAGATGGTGATATAGAAGGAGAAGGACAGGGGCGCAACGACCAAATGGTTTGCGGCAGCGTCGCTCTCGCCATGCGGAATAGCACGTTGAACCACTCGCAGCTCATGGCAGTGTTGAGGTCGTCGGGCACGGATGGCTCCATTACGCCGTCTCAGCGAGGTGTTGCTACCCCTTCTCGGACCGAAGACATGAGTCGAGTATAATCACAAGGAGGATTGCCAGCTTAGTCCGCTGCTCGCTCATTTGTGATACGAAGGGTGGTACAGTATCGTGTCCCGTGTCTTTGTGTGTTTGTGTGGATAGGAATCACCGTGCGTGCACAGGAGAAGAGAGAGGACTATCGGCCAAGCTTGGTTGTACTTGCTACTAAATTAAATACATTGTTTTGGCTGCCAACGATCCGCCAATCGACATGGTTTGACGACGCAAAGACTCTGGTCATGGTGATGTTAGGCATGCTATCGTGGCGATGGATTATGCGTGTCAACCTGACCGCTATTCGTTGCCTAAAATCTTCTACAACGTCAACAATGGGTTTAAATTATTCACAATCGAGGACAAAATGGCCTTTTAGATTGAAGGTGAATATCCCTACACTGTTGCCAATAAAAGGTCGATTTTGTTGATGGTCCCACCCATCCGTCGACTTGCTAGGCCTGAACAACAACTTAATTACGCGAAGGTTGTACGACTCTGCTTCCATAAAATCGTAGGGGTGCCACTCGACTCGAGCATTCAGCTTTGAAGGATAAAATGACGGTCTCTTGTTTGCCAGGTCGGCGATCGAAGGGTCCAATAGTACAAGATGCTTATGAACAGCGCCGGGATAATGAGTAAAAAGGTCTTGGCGAACAAGCAAAAACCAGCGAATCGCTTCGAGGCAAACAAAACAGGAGTGCGACGTTGACCGGCACAACTCATTCATTCAATACGTAGTCGACGCACAAGTACAGCCAGGCAATCAAAAGGCAGACCCACACCAAGATCGCAAACCTTCTCTCTCGTCTGCTACCTCGCTCCTGGTGAGCAATAGAGTCGAGACAAGGAGTGACTTGAATTTCGCAACTCCGACGTGAAGGCACCCAAAAATGAGTGTCCGTGCGTCGGGAACATCTTGGACGCAAATTGAAAAAAGAGGAGTGGCTGGAGACGTGGTCGGGCTGACAGTTGATCTGGGCGAAGCTGTGCCGTGGTCCGTTCTTCTAGTAGATATTGTTTGGTACGCGCTTATTCAGTCAGACCCATGTTCACCTCTCCATTGAAGACGGCGGCGGCCGCCGCAAAACGCTCCGCCTGCTGCTGCTGAAGCTCCGTCATGGCCATCAAGAAAGCTGGTTCTTGCTGGTACTTCATCATAGCAGCCTGGAGCACCTCACGCGTGAGTCCGTGCTTGGCATGGATCTCCGCCGACAAATTGTCGGCGCGCTTTACATATCTCTGGTTGATCGCCTCTTCCTTGTTGTCTGGATTGAGCTCCTTCACCTCGAGACAGACCAGCTCCATGGCTACGTTCAGCGACTCCATAGTCTCCTGCATGATCTCGATAAACTTCGTGAGCGTGAGCTCAGCAGGGACCTCCACATCACTGAAGCCACCACCCGTCATGACGCGGTAAAGCTCCTGGAGCTTGGCCACGGCATTGGCCACGTCCTTGTCATCGTCCTCCTCAAAGTACTCGGTGGCCATCTTCACCTCCTCCTCTGTGGTCTGGAACTTGGCGTACACTTGTGACTCAATGGCCTTCATGGCCTCTTCGAACTGACCCATTAGGTACGACGCCAGCTGGTCCTCAGGTAGCGAGCGTCCGCTTTGCGACGACTCCTGACGGATTTTGGCTTCGAGTTTGGCCAATTGCATCTACAATTAGAAATTTTTGCAATTAGTACGAAACCAATTTTAGCTTTTTTGTTTTGAACTAAATTTAGATAATAATAAAAGATCCTATAAAATGGGACGTACCACAACTTGACCCATTTGTGTGCAAATAGTCTCGAGGATACTGAGCAGCTGCTCTTTGTGCAAATTCGGCACTTCGCGAACACCGTCTTCTTGTTTGGTCTTCTTCTCTTTCTAGAAGTAGAGACAAATAAGGTCACAAAGGACGAAATGGGTAAAAAAACACAGTAATGGACGGACATAGATTGGCGCGGCAACAGCACAGCCAGACGTACGCTAGAGCTGCTCTTGCGAGTGAGTGCATAGACGAGAAGAGCGGCGGCCGTTACGGCGCAGACGCCGGCGATCACGAGCGGTTTCGACACATGCACCATTGGTAGGGGATGCACAAGGAGAGGGAATGTGGTGGTGGTGGTGCTGCGGAGGCCAATCAAGGAGTGGCGGAGAATTGAGTAGCGAATCAAAGTGTTTAGAAAGTGAGACAATAATTGGGTCCTAAAAAGACGGTTTCATGTTTTAAGGGTCAAAGATCGAAATAGTCGGGATAAAAATAGGTCTAACACAAAAGGCTCAGCTGTTTTTATACATCCTCATTACGGTTCAACCCTTCGCGTTGAGCATGTGCCTCGTCGATATGGTAACGGATGAATTTCTTTGTGTCTCGAATAGCTTGGCTGTTGATCAATTTGACCACTATCAACTTCGAAGAGTATGTGAAGTATATCGACAAGACAGACGGCACGTACGCGTTCAAGGTGATATAAGGATACTTATCAGAAAAGGATAGTGCTCTCCCGTTGTCTTCGTATACTCCATTTGAAAAGCGCTGTGGTTTCATTACGAGCTACAAGGATTATTTGAAGGTGTTGCGGTGGTAGCTAGCTGAGTAGCTAGCTACAGCGCGGCCAACACAATAGCAATTTGTGCGCTTCACTATGCATCGTTATCAACAATAATTTCCAAATAAGCAATTGTGTATCTGAATAGACTAAAAAATGGTGGAAAAGGAGCGCGAAAGAATTGAGCTTCGTTTTAGCCTTACAATACATCAGATCGTTTAAATTTGAGCACTCTGTAAAAAAAAGTCACTTTTGATTTGATTGGCATGCAAGTGTGTCTGGAAGACTCGTCAGCGTACTGGAAAGGGCTGTGGCACGGCCTGCTACTGGTGTTTCCTGTGCTTTGTTTTTTATACCGGAAATGGTCGATTGCAGCAGGAAGATCAGAGGTGCAGCAGCCAGTTCTCGGGTAGGAAGATGACGACGAAAAAGCAGTTTTTCATGCCGTGGGATAAAAAGCTATTTTTTGCTGTACTGACATTACATACGTGTTTGTGTGATGACTATTTTTGCTCGTGTGACGATAGAACGTAGGTCCTTAATTCAGTACACATGTGACGTGGTTGAAATCTAAAACAGTGCTGCCTTCTTGCAGGCGGTTCATGAACGAGTTGTTTGCATTCGAGGTCGTCCTCGTTGCTGGCGCTGAACTGAAGGCCGTGCGTGACCAGCTCCAAAGCGCTGAAGAAGCGGCATCGGTGAATGACGAAAAGGTGCATGCACTGAAGGAGCGCCTCGTGGACACTGCTGCTGTGCTCCAGAAGAAGCTGGCGACGATCACGCCGGTAGTGTCGTTTTTGTTGGAGCAAAGTGTTGGCGTTATGAAGACCCACCACGCTCAAGACTTGACAAAGGACAACGAGTCCAAGAAGGACAAATGAGAGGGAGGTACAAGAGCAAGTATGTCATGCGACAGTGGCCTTTCATGATTGACCGCCTCATCAGCTTTTTTTGCGTCATGTAATGTCAAGTGGGATGTTCATCAACAGCATCCTCCGAGGTGGACCGGGAAGATGTCGGACTTTTGGTCCTTTGTTGTCGCTTATAGTGGCAACTAACTGCTAATAGAACTGAAGATGCAGCACAGCGCTCACACTTGCACGATTGATTGACTCAAATGCTTGTCAAGTCACCAGTCATGCGAGATATTGACAAACATGGGCGTCCCATTCTTAACTTCCATCTACGCCTACGAGATCTGGAGACCACGTGAAAGATGCAAATGCTTTCTTTGTATTAAAGTAACTCAGGGTCGACACCTACGCACCGTAGCGTCGCCCCGACGCTCTCCCTAAGCTACTTACACCACAAAGAAGAGGGAGTCATCACCGTAGCACTTGACTTCCACGCCTCGGCCCCTCTTCAAACCCATTAGCAGCCTTTCAGATCGTCCACTGCTTGTTCACCAGACTGAGACTGAGATGACTGTCGAGCCAGTCGCCTGTCCATCTACTTCTTGATAGCAGTCTTGGCCAAAAAGTCCGTGTGCTCCTGGTAAGGCGACGGCGCAAACGAGTGCTGCTCCCAGAGATCCGGCGTCAAGTACGCGTAAGTCGCACGCAGCGCATAGAACGTCGCCTTCACAAAGTTCCCCATTGTGCGCGTGTGGCCACGAGCCGACGTGTAGCAGTCTTCGATGCCGGCCATACCCAGAAGTTTCTTGGGCACAGGAGCAGCACACAAGCCCGTACCACGAGGAGCCGGGATGAGACGCACACGGACAGAGCCACACTTGCCCGTCACCTTGTTGGGAACAGTGTGGGGAGCTCCAACCATACGGCCCCAGTAGCCGCGACGCACCGGGACAAGGGAGATCTTGGCCAGAATAATGGCGCCACGGATCGCCGTCGCCACCTCCTTCGCACACTTGACACCCAAGCCAATGTGGCCGTTGCTGTCACCCACAGCGACAAAAGCCTTGAAACGCGTACGCTGACCAGCAGTCGTCTGCTTCTGCACAGGCATGATCTTCATGACTTCGTCCTTGAGCGACGACTCGAGGAAGTAGTTGACGATCTCGCACTCCTTGATAGGCAGCGAGAAGAGGTAGATCTCTTCGAGCGAGCCGATCTTGCCTTCTTTGACCAGACGGCCGAGCTTGGTCACAGGGACCCACTCCTTCGACTCTTCGCGGCCGCGACCACGGCCACGTCCACGGCCGCCACGACCACCGCGGCCACCACGGCCACGGCCAAATCCTCCACGTTCTCCAGTCGGTGCAGCGTCAGCCATTGGCAAGCAAAAGTCCTGTTTCTTCGGGGCGAAATGAACGAATACGAGCGGGTCAATGGATACGTCGTCGCCGTGCTCGCTTCCTGTCCAGTCGATTAGGAAGGTGGAGCGAAGGTACACTGTACCCACGAGATGGTGCGCATAAGGACAAGGTCGCACGAAAACACGATGGGCAATACGCTTCGAGCAACCGCAGCAACGTTAAAACTGTAATCACTCGTTATTCTGTCAAATTTAATAGAGTTAAAAGCAGCTGTTCATTGCATCCTCAGAGACCACGAGTCGAGGGCATTACATAACCTCTCGAAACAAATACATTACATGTGACGCGGTATTTACTGGACAAATGTGAGGTGCTGGATACAGTGTGTACCCTTCCCTGAAATCGACGTCAGTGCTCGTCGACCGGACTGGACCATGATAAGGGCGACGACGGCCTCCCAGCGCCTCCGCCACGACCGCTGCCTGCACTTGCTTCACCACGTGCGTATAGAACTTCGACTTGCTGTCTCTATAGTGGCGTCAGTAAATACGTTCTCGTGCCGCCGTGACCCTCTCTAACTTGATGATTGTATCGTGTGCTCGTGTCTCGTGTGTGATAGCACCTGTCAAGCTCATTGCAGCGCACTGGCGGGCGCGCTAGTGCTCGTCGACTGCCGCAGACTTCAGTGGTGCACACGCGCCAGTGGCTGCAATTCAGTCGTCCCCATACTTTGTGTACGTGGTTTTTTTTTGCACTGTCAGCTTTTGGTCTTTTAGTCTTTTGGTCTTTTGTGTGGAGTCAAAATTAGGTGCTGCAGTGGTACTCACGTGGTACACGGATACGATATGGGTACAATGGGTATCATTGTTGTTTGTTTGTGTGATGCAGTACGAGAGACCAAAGCAGATAAGCCATGGAGCTGGACGACGTGGCTGCAGGAGAACATTCCCAAGGGCTTTGGCCGCTTTTATCCGAAGAATGGAGGCAATGGTGGCAAGATTAGTGGCCCACCAAAAAGTGCCCCAAAGGCTGGGGAGAAAGGAACTACGGACATCAAGAAGCTGAGCTCAAAGACTTCAGAGGGAAGCAGTGGGGCGAAAAAAGGATCGTCAGGTAATCGTGGAGGACCCAGCGGCAAGGATGGTATGGCTTACTTGATACCGGCCGCTGTAGCTGCTATGTTTTTGGCCGACTTGGCGTCGACGGACAAGCCAATGCAGGAAATCACTTACCAGGAGTTCCGAAACTCTTTTTTAGAGTCGGGGCGTGTGGAGAAACTAGTGGTGGTAAACAAGAAGTACGTCAAAGTTTTCTTGAACGATACGCTGGGTGCTTCGTCGTCTGGAAAGGGTAGTGCAGTGCCCGGTAATGCCAGTGACATGTCGGACTGGCGCGATCCTCATGCCAAAGGACAGCACGAGTACGATTTCGCATCCGAGTCGGAGTATCCGGCAAATGATGTCAGCGGTCGCGGACTAAACGTGCCTGGTATGGGATCACGTGGTGGCGCATCTGGTCGTCCAACCTCGAATCCTGTGTACTATTTCAACATTGGCAGCGTAGATGGCTTCGAGCGACAGATTGAGCACGCCCAGCACCAGATGGGCATTCGTCCGCATGACTACATTCCAGTGCAGTACACGAACGAGATCAGCTTCACTGCGGAGATAATGAAGTTTCTGCCGACGATTGTACTGATTGGCTTTTTGCTCATGACCATGCGTGGTGTGGGTGGTGGTGCTGGTGGCGGCGGTGGTGGGATCGGCAACATATTCAAGGTCGGCAAAAGTCCTGCCAAGAAGATCACCAAGGAGGACATTAAGATCACGTTCAAGGACGTGGCTGGTGTGGATGAGGCCAAGAAAGAAATCATGGAGTTCGTTGATTTTCTTCGCAACCAAAAGCGTTTCACGGACCTCGGTGCCAAGATCCCGAAGGGTGCCCTGCTGGTAGGCCCGCCTGGTACGGGTAAGACGCTGCTGGCGAAAGCCACTGCCGGTGAAGCTAGCGTCCCGTTCTTTAGCATTTCTGGATCAGATTTTATCGAGATGTTCGTTGGTGTGGGCCCATCCCGTGTGCGCGATCTGTTCAAGGAAGCTCGTGCGAACGCTCCGTGCATTGTTTTCATTGATGAGATTGACGCAGTGGCGCGTTCACGCAGCAAGGGCAACTTTACAGGCGGCAACGACGAGCGCGAGAACACGCTTAACCAGCTGCTGGTCGAGATGGATGGATTTAACTCGAGCGAGGGCGTGGTCGTGCTTGCCGGTACGAATCGCGCAGACATTCTTGACAAAGCCATTTTGCGCCCTGGTCGCTTTGACCGACAGATTACGGTCGATGTGCCTGATATCAAGGGCCGTCGTGAGATCTTCAAGGTGCACCTAAAGGGACTGACGCTGAATGGCGCCGTCGATGACTTTGCTCGTCGAATGGCTGCATTGACTCCAGGTTTTGCTGGTGCTGAGATTGCCAATATATGCAATGAAGCGGCTATTGTAGCTGCCCGACGAAACGGTACAAGCATATCATTCAAGGACTTCGAACAAGCCACGGACCGTGTGATCGGTGGACTAGAAACAAATCGCATCATGTCGCCGGATGAGAAGAAGACGGTGGCGTACCACGAAGCTGGCCACGCTGTTGCTGGCTGGTTCCTGGAGCATGCGGATCCGCTGCTGAAGGTGACCATCGTACCGCGTGGAAAAGGCTCTCTTGGGTACGCGCAGTATCTACCAAAGGAGGTGGCGCTGCACAGCAGCGAGGCTCTGACTGACATGATGTGCATGGCGCTTGGTGGCCGCGCTTCCGAGCATGTGAACTTTGACGGTCGTATTACCACGGGTGCATCCGACGACCTCCGTCGTGTGACGCAGATCGCCTACTCGATGGTGCAGTTGTACGGAATGAACGAGCGCGTAGGACAGCTGTCGTTTCCGAAGGACGAGAATGCATACGCGGACAAGCCTTACAGCGACAAGACATCCGAGGTCATGGATGAAGAGGTGCAGAAGATTGTGCAGAATGCGTACGAGCGCACCAAGCAGCTATTGATGGAGAAGAAGGCGCAGCTGCACGAGCTCGCTGAGGAGCTGCTGCAGCACGAGACGATCAACCACTCGGACATTGTGCGAGTGCTGGGGCCCCGTCCGTTCGGCGGCAACAAGACATACACCGAGTTCGTAGAGGAGTCGTGGAAGGACGCTGACAAGTACGAAGCAGACAAGGCTGCGGCATCCAAGGCAGCATCCGAGGCAACGGCTGAAGCGAGTGAGAGCGAGGAAGAAGCCAAGACGGCGTCGACTAGCGAGAGCGACGATACTAAAGACGACGATGACGACAACAACAACGAGGACAAGAAGTAGTTACGGCTCCAGCACTTACTTTGCAGACCTGATGCGCATCTCTAGAATAAACGACCAGGGCGACGATGGTTGCGTCGTACATGTATTGATTGAGCTGCTGCTGTCCGCGAGTCGACGTATGTACACGAGTTGCCATCACTTCGAACACTGACACACTACTGACGGCACTGGATCTCCTCGACTGCTTTCTAGGTAAACGTCCACCCACCCACGCTCTTCCCCTCCACTCACCTGCTTGACTTCCTGGTCCACTGCACACGTTCAACTGGCCTTCAAGTGGCTCTCCGCAACGCGCTGCTCTCTCTCACTCTGCTGTGGCTCGACTGGCTTCGTCTTCACATGACATTGCGGTGCCGGAACCGATTGCGAAACGTGAACGTCCGCTCGAGATGCGACGACACGTTGAGCGTCCGGACCACCTCTTTCAGCGGCATGCGCGTCACGTCCACGTCGTTGATCGCACACAAGACGCTGCCCTTCTGCACGAGTCGACTGTTCTCGATCGTGCTCTTCTTGCCGTCGTAGTGACGGACGAACCCGTCCACGACAGGCGCGCCCAACTCCTCGCGGTCCAGTTGCAGCACGAGGCCACACGGGCCTGGCGGGACAATGATCGTCACCAATGGGTTCGCGCGCTGTTTCCACTCGTCTTCTGTGACGCAATCGTCATCTTCCACCGGGTCCTGAGTGAGGTCGAACATAGTGTGGTCCACACTCACCACATCGTCCATCATCGTTAAGTGCGCCTGCTGTCGTCGTCCTTTCTTTCGACCAGCGACTCCGGCACTCGCACTCTCGTCATAGGTACACCCCGAGTCGCCCCCTCGACTGCTCTCCGTGGGGCTGCCACTGCTGTAGCGAGAGCTCAAGAGCGTGAATTTACTGTGGGGACTTAGAGGGGGCTCCTGCAGCTTGGCTCGGAACGCGTTCGCATACGCCTGGGCAGTTCCGTACCGTCGGCTGTAGCTGTTGCCCATCCCCTCGATGGCGTTGTCGTCGTCGTCCGACAGCGCGTACGTCTCGCCCCGACGGAGCAGCAGCGAGTCGTGGTCCACAAGCTGCTGCTGCTGCTGCTGCTGCGGTTTGTGGCGGGCACTCGCGTGTGGGAAGACGCCGTAGGAGCTCACGACGGCAGCAGGCGCGCGAGTCGCTTGGAGACCATTGAGGCGGAGGCGGCTGAAGCCGTGGTCGTCGCGGCTGCCGCAAGTGCATAAGGCGGCGCCCATGAGCAGGTGTCTATATGAATGACTGTATGTACGTGGACTAGTGTAGGACGCGAGACGACGAGATCTCCAAAAGTGGCTAAACGGTAGTGCGCAATGGGGACACGCGCGGCTCGGGTCGTTTTCGAAAACCTGTATGTTTCCATGCCCTGTCGTTGTCGATTGCGTGAGAGTAAGAACTCGAGCAGGTGTTGAGTGGTCGAGTCGGTCGTGGAACTTGATTTTCACGCGACATGTCGCGCCGGCATCTGCGTCGTAGTTCAAGTGCTGCATCCATCCGGTGTGTCCACACTGTCCGGATGCAGAGCAGTGTCTTTCCGCAAACGTCTCGTCAGACGTCCAGCTGAAACAGGTCAGGACCTCGCGCGTAGAAAAGACGAGACGAACTTTCGTCATGAACGAGGGAGTGACAACGGGCGCGACCTATCGTCAACTGTAGCCACTTGTGTGTTACCATGTGCCTGATATGTGCAAGAGGCATTGCTGCTGCTGCTACTGCGGCGGCGGCACGGGCTGTTTACCAACTTTCACTTAACATCTCCCTATCCTCCGGCGGCAGAGAAAGAACTGTCTCTGAACAGCAAGTGCCGTACCGGGCACACCTCAGACGAGCCGTCGGATGCAACATGGTCAAGCGACACGTGGGAGAGTTGGTGAAGATCGGAGCGTGTTGTGAGGAAGTTTTGAGCGACTTTTTCTTGCCATGCGGCTGTGTTCACTCGAGACTTGTCGTCTGTGACACATGTCTTTCTAACAGGCGAGTGCAAGTGTCAGCAGGAGATGACACCGAACGCTCTATGGCAGGATTGTGCTCACGGGCGACGGAGGTCTGCGAACAATCGCGTCAAATCGACTCGGGCTACATTTGCTACCACAGCTGCGGTACATACGCTGTCATCCTTGATGAACAAGTGCAGCTATAGAATGACAACAACGGAATGTACTGCATGTAGCCCTGGCTGCGATCCAGAATTTGAGAAGTAGCCGCCTCAGGCAGTCCGTACAGCTGCTCCCTTGATTCGATTTCAGTCTATCGTAACTGTAGTTGGATGGGTACCACATTCCTTGGTAACGTCGATAGACTACTGGACACAACTTGCAAGGCTTACGTGTCTCAAGACCCAAGTGCTCGATTGACGTGAACGACTTGAAACCTTTCGACGTTGTTCAAAGGGTTTTGTCAGCATGTGAGGATTGGCTCGTCTGAAAGACCATGCTTCAACAACAACTTCCTACAGGATTGAATGAAGCTCGTGATGTTATGCTAAGACAAGGGTTAACGCGAGCACTTTCTACAGCAGTAGATTACGAAACTTAAGTCAAAGTGCAAGTGGCAGTGTGTGAAGTCGAAATTAGAGGCCTGACGTACTCACATGTGCTGTACTCACTCTAAAGGGCAACCACCGTAGTCTTAGCATCCCTAGCCCATTAAAGCAACAATGCGGTCAGAAGCGCAAAAAAAAGCTTGTCTTCGCTTGGATGGCAAGTCTTCGTTGTTTTTACCCACTCTATTCGTGATGGCACGTCTTTAAGGTACGCTGAGATCTGTTGGTGTGATGTAGTCCTATGACGGAGAAAGAGAACTTGTTTCGAGCTCATTGTGGTAACACACATACATCTCCCTCCTCGAAAATGCTCCAAGCGATTTCTTGAAATATCTGCCCAATATACAACACATGAAACACGTGTCTTGATGAAGCAAATGGAGACTAATGGGTGTAGATGACAGCATTACGAGAGCACCTTTGTATCACAGGGGTACGTCTCGTCGACGCTGTGACAAATATGGTGCCGCCGGTCCGAGGAGCGCAAGCTAAAACTATGTCTACTGTTACTCATTGAGTTTGTAATCATCAATTTATCAATTGGTGAATGGTCTCCGGAACTTCACGCTCTCCATCAAAGTAGTAAAGACAGCACTACATGAGAATGTGTGACGTGGGGCATTATTGCAGCTGTTTGTGTGATCAAGATTTCCGTAGATCTACTCTAGGAATATAGTGGGCTGAATAGTGTGTATCGCATTATTTAAAATGCACACACTTTGCATGGGCTCCTGTTTCGGAATTCGACAACACAGATATCGACAGATTTGTGGCGGCGACCACCTCTTCAAATGGGTTTAGAGCTTAATCTTGGTAACATTAAATTATAAAGAGCGATTTTCAAATTCTATGGAACATCCATTAATTCATTCAACTCGTCAAATAATACTTAAACTGATTTTAGTATGAAAAACTAATTTCTTTAAAAAACTTTTAAAATTAAATTATAAATCTTTAATAATAAATCAAAAAGTAAGATGGCTGCTCTCAAGCCTACCTACTTGTTGTAATAATTTTTTCACTTCCTTTTTTGCTTAGAATATTATTTTGAGACCTTAACGATCAATCTGCAAATAACACCAAGCCCGAGAAGTGTACGAGTACAAGTTTAACGGGGTAAGCCTGTTGAATTAGATATAGGGACTGACAGGGTAGACACCCCTTACTTGCTACGCGGACACCGCCTAGATTTATCATTAATATAACAAGAAGACAAAAAAACAATGTCCCATCTAATCACGAAAATAGACAGATGATTGGAAAATAATAAATGCCCTAGATAATTATAAGATAAAAAGTGCCCTGGATAATTAGATAATAAAAAATGACTCAAGTCCTAGTATACTCATGTTATAGTGCCTTTACATAAAAATCCGCGTCGCCAGTCATTTCTCATTAGTCACTTTCTCTTGACATAAAGGTGAGGGGCTGCTCGTCGTCGCTTTCCATTGCCGGTGTGTTAAACCCTAGATAAAATGTTATCAATATCCTGTATCAGACCAGCGGAGGTAATCCTCAATAAAGTCAGCTAATAATGTGTGTTAAGAAGGAGTCGGCAATAATCTGCAATACTGATAATCGATATACCGTACGATTCCTAAAGGATAAATCTATTGAGTTTATTGATATGATAAAATGCTCATCACAAAACTCGCTAATGAGACGGAACAGAGATGCCTTTCCATAATCGAACCAACAAAAGCAGCGCCAGCGTACCTGTTTTAGCAGCAGTAGAAGAAGTAGCAGCAGCAGCCCCTTACTCTACACAAAAACAGCATAAAAACGCAACAATAATTCAGCATAAGTGGCAGTACTACTAATTACAAACAAGCACCTACTGCAGCAACAATAGGAGCGCCAGCGTACCTGCAGTAGCAGCAGTAACAATGAAAACGGGTGCAACTTTAATAGCAGTAACATTAGAAACGATGACTACAAGAACCGAATCAATTACATCAATAAAAGTAACAGCAACAAGATTCTACCTTTAAGACCGTGGACAATGATAAGGACGCGTGCCACGTCTTCCCATTGTCGTCCTCGCGCGCGCAGAACCCTGTCCAGGACTGCTCCTATAGAGCGGCGGTCGATATCGAGAGAAATTCACAATGAGAAATGAATGGCGACATGGGGTTTTATGTGTACCTTTCTAACAAAAGTAACTAGAATGTGGGGCGTTCTTTAATTTCGTAAAGAATAAAAAATTAGTCTATTTTCCCGATACTTTTATTTACAACGCGGACACAATTATAATACAGAGATAAAATAATAATTAACCTGCAATGCCGGTGCCTCTCATAACAACGCGAACATCCTATAATTAAAGATATAATGAAGTATTTGCAATGAAGTTGTAAAACGGGGCCACACGTCCGTTATCGTCCTCATGGGATGTACCTTATGCATGTGATATGCAATCCCAAGTTGTATCCGTGATAATGATGTGGTTGATAAACTCAGTCATCCATTGATGACAGGTTGAAGTATCATCCATCAATCTGTAATTGACTGAAGGTTACAATGCGAATCAGTGTAACCTTGGTAGTTGAATGATGTTTATCACAGATAAACTAGGAATTAGAAGTTCCCCTTTTGATCGTTTGTTGCCACGTGTCTAATTAAGAAGTCGGCAGATCAAACAAAGTAAGATCCGTCTTGTGGCGCAGGCTCTAGTAACTCTTGTGCGAGCAATTCCTTAGAATCATTATCAGTCCCTTGACCAAGGGCTCGAAGCTCTACGTGAAGTGGGGTTAGAGACTGTTACGTAGCCTACACTAAAGGACTCACGAGGAAGCGTAAAGAGCACACGTGTCAGCGTGTGCTGAGTGCAGGTTATTTCCACTTTTATTTTTATATCTATGTGTTTTATCCTAAATCGTCATAAGTACGAGTGGTTTCCAAGCCACGAGATCCACTCAACTAAAAGTCGTATCCTATTGGCTAGTAATGGGTCTGTACCAACTACTTCTCAGGATGGGTCTACGACGCACTGTACCCACTGCCTTTGGCTACAGTGTATAACTACTTATGTATGCGTATACCTGTGGGGTATACCTAATCGTATACTGATTAGAAAGATCTTAACAAGTAGTGTAACGGCCAAACCCCGTTACACTACGATCGTGACGACTCTAAGAGTCTTTGTTGACTAATTGTAATAACTATAGACTCTTTAAATCCATAGAAACATTGTTTTGCGATCTTGAGTGAGTTTGAGAGTCATTAGTCTTCCTCTGATTAAAGGCTGTGTAGCTCACTACATGTGGCCCACTTAATGTATAGAAAACAGGGATACATTCACACTGCGATACAGAATGTTAGACGCCCGTCCAATCCTTTACTTCTATCTCTACCTTACCACACCTCACTTTCTATGTATAAAATATTTGTGATCTCGCCTTAATTTGGCATGATTACCATTCGAGTATCTTGTTTAGTTGGATCCGGCGACACTTGCGGCTAAAACTATGTGAACATCAATATTGAAAGGGAAGAGCAACAGGTAGCTAGAGATAATTATAAATAATATAGGAACTGAGCTCTGCACTTTTGCTGATAAATTTAGTATCATCTATTCAACCTTACGTTCGATCCATTTAAAATCTTACTCTGTTCGCACTGCACTTAATGCATGATCCACCGTCAACCGACACTGTCACTAAGTCTTTATGGAGTGCAGACAATGCAATTATCTCACATGGTCATGTCCAAGGGTACATATGCATCGGTTGAGATTCAAGTCGTCATATTGCAATGTAGAATGCTCACACGTAGCTTAAAGTTTGCAGGAAAGCATTGTTAATCGCCAATCATTATAGCAAAGCCCTGTACCTGTAGATGCTATAGAAGCGCAATATTATACACGGTGAAACTTCTTCATCGGCACCAGTGGAAGAGAAAATATGTAATGAAGAAGTTGGATGTCTGCATCAGTGTAAAATCTCACATCAAATTTATCACCGATGCCTTTCATTGATAAGTTTGCCGGTGTGGCTGTCAAACCTGAGATGGAACGAACGACAACACTACATTGTACACAAATATACAAATGAGGTCAAATTGTGTAAGAGGGATGACCACAATAACGTAAACTGGGCGCGCCGGCGCTGTATCCGTGGCCTACACGGAATATCGCAATGTTCGACGGGTTTAAAAGGTCACGTTTTACGTTCAGGGGGACACCAGCTTAGTCATATAATTGTATATATTTTGTCCTGAGGTGCCCACGTAGTAAGTAGGAGGTGCCTACCTGGTCAGTCTCTTAATTATCACTCGATACTCGTTCATTAGAAAATTGTCATGAAGGCTCATACTTTCGTAAATATTACGAAAAGGGTTATTATTTAGAGGTACTCGCCATTTGGACGATATGGGCCGTCATATCAGTCAACTATAGCGATCCAATAAGTGATGGACGCGAACAATGATTGGTAAAAAAGTTTAGCATCCATTTATTCGGTAAATGTAATTAAGTTAAGACTAATACATTGGATATTAATTAGGACTTAATTATATTTCATCCAGCTTTACAATCTACATCTATTGACCGCGTCGCTTTATATATAGCCTCACTCTGATTGTAAGGTGTACGTGAAGTGATGTGCGGCACAACTTACACTGCGTCAGTGCAATTTGACTTGTCCTGCGCCAGTACAAGTCACCAGTGCCCCGTTATAGCAAGGAAATTTCACCCTTGCTGACGTTTGGTTCTCCTCCAGGTCCGGTTAGTCTTACTCTCGTTTGTGATGTATTTCATGAAGTTTTACCTGATCGCATGCAAGCGGCCGCTATAACGGGCGGCGGGATTGACTCGCTATCATGATTTTTCTTGCATCAGGCGATGATTGCTTGTAGCTTGGGCGCGACGTGAAGAGTTACACCAAGATTGGTATAACTGATATGGAGTCTTGTGATTTACACACAGAAAGATTAGAAAAACGAATAGCCGTAATGTTGTAGTCAATACGCTAGCGTTTATACCTTACCTTGTCGATTACGGTTAAATAATAATAATCATCGTATAGTGCGTCCTGATTACGTTGTAGCATCTATGGCGGAAATATCAGAAGAACAAATATTAGAATTCCCAGATTAAGTGGCAGAGTTCTAAGGATCGATATTTAGCGCAAACGTTTCATTTTGTGCGCTCTGATCAGTTTTGTGAGTTTTTTTTATAATTGCTAATCAAATAATGACTCGAGGATTCCTCAACGGTGTTGGCCAAAATGAAGGATCTATCCTTTCGCCGTTCTCTTCAATATTTTATATTTTGTTGCTTTTTTCTTTGGTGCCAACTACGTTTTAACTTACTAATTTTACACTCATGTACAAGATGAATGACACACAAATAATGTTCACAGGATGTGACACTTTTAGCGTCCAATGTTAACACAATAATATAGACACCGTATTTCTTTCTGTTGTTTAAACCCCCACCCATGTCAACACTTGCATATCTCTAGCACTGTAGGACGTCGACGTCCACGCTGCATCGAACACAAGGTCCTGCAATTACCCCCCCCCGCGCTTAACCATAAGGTTTCCAAATCCTCAGAATTCACAAAAATCTTCATCGCCATCTCATCGGTGAGGCTTATGCCGTGTTTGGGTGTATAAAATGACTCCTTCGTCTCTAATTAACCTTTTTAAGGGCCTGAAACGTGGCTTTACTCTCGTCATAATTGTAGGAAGCAGTGAGTCACATAGCCCTTTTTCACCGATCTCGTTGCTATCACTCAGGCATCTTATTACTAATTATTCTTCGTCCCACGTCATAGGACCACTGATTAAAGTCAAGAAGGCTTGACTCGTCAGCGGCACAGCTGCTTTGCCATTCTATGACACGACAAGCTCTTCGCCATCTTCAAGTAACTAATGCACGTAATTTGCCCAGATTTGCTTCCCTCATCATCCTATGCTCTCAATCTATCACGGATTTCGACGACGCGCTTGGTCTTCAGCGTGTTGTACGGTATCTCTGGCGTCGCCAACAGGACGAATATCGCTACTTTACGTAAAGAGAGAAATATAGCATTTGCCACGATCCTCTCAAGTGATGACTGCATCCCCTCATCTTATTCTCGTCCGCCGGTGTTTTCTGATTAAATTCTATACTGAAGTGGGTGGGTAAAACGTTTGCTTTTGATACAGAGTGTACCATTAGAGGTGGAATCATCGAGTATATTGGTGTTGTTTACATTTAGTAAATCTGTTGCGGAGCTATACGAGTATTTGTAAAAGGAAGACTCACGATTCGTAACGTCACTTAGTTCCACGTAACTAAGTTCCTATGAGCTAAAAGGGTCTCTCCAATTTTATTTATACTGATCAAAAAGGCCCTCAGAGAGTATTCAAGCTCGTAGAGCTTCTAGTCCCAATTCAGGGAACAAACAACAAATCTTAGAATTGTGCGTACAAACTTCTCTGTAGGAAGAGTCATTACAAAAACTTTAACTCTTTACTAGATGCCGACGTCCAAACAAGACATGTGTCAACGCTAAATTGAAAGGGATCTTCCATTTATTGCTCAGTTTTTTCAGCTGCAAACCTCATCAAACTACCCAATACTCAGGTTAAAGTGATTATCATAGTGATCTATAGTATTCTGAATGATTGATGGATGTTACATCAATCTGGCATCAGTAGATGAATGAGGATATCAATCAAATCGGTTATCACAGATAAAACTTGGGATCGTTTATAAAATGTATAAGATTTGTTCCACATCGAGCGGCAGCCGCTTTGTAAAGAATTTCCACCCTCTCCACCAGACTGAAGCTATTAAATAACCTCAATCGATTCATCACCTCTTCGAAGCCATTGACAAATTGTATCCCTCAATGTTTTTTAAAAGTGTTAGATATGGCAACGCCAAACGAGACTTCGACTCTTTCTGAACTCAAGGCATTAAGGGGGACGAAGTGGACCATAGTGGTGGCTCCGAATCGAAACTATGACACCAATGCGCGACGACAGGCCGAGGCGGGCGCACAACTCGTTATCCGAGCGTGGGGCGGCGGATACGCTAGCCTCGTTACACATGACACCCGATACGGGGTCACCGGTAATCACGAACCCGCTCGATAAGGAACAAGGGCAGGTGATCTTACAAAGGAGACCGCGTAGTGCAGATATCAGATCACGTTATAACTCTCAAGTCGTAGTAAATATATGTTTACCCGTCTTAGCGTGGAGGGGCGTCTGCATCAGACGTTGGGCCAACCTTTGGCATTGTGGTATATCGGCCCAGCGGACACTACACATAAAGAATTCAAAGCGCGTAGGGCATCACACGAGAGACACCTGGTACCATATGTGATGACTCAAAGTCACTACAAGTCTGGGCATGTAAAGCAATGCAGTGGTGTATCAGTCCCAATTATTAGCGATGTCCCCGTACTGCTCGGATAAGAAGAAATGTCTACCGAATAAAGCAATGTGTTTATTCTCTAGGCGCATAGAGCACGACGATTGATCAATATGGTAGCTTTAAGATCAAGCACTGACAAGGCTGAAGTACGTCTCGGAGGTAAAATTCGTTATGACTTCGCCAAATTGAAGTTCAAAGGCCAGTTGCGGGTGCTGTTCCGCTTGTACTACGCTCTATATGAATCGATAGCAGCGAGTCCTCATCAGGCTTCGGTCTTGAACCCTCTCTCTGCTTTCCTTACTGATAAGGGGTGTTAGGGGTCGCACGTTGACCCCAACATGGTGCAGAAGAATATACATGGTGTATGGGCAATTTTGCTGAACGGGCTTCTCGTACTCCCTTGGGTTCTCGGACTTAGAAGACACCCGCCACTTCACATGATACTTTTGTAGGCCAAAACGAAGACCTCGTTGCAGCAACTTATCCACACAAAAATGATAGTTTTTCTTGCTTGTCAAGCAACTCCGACGGAGGCCGGTGTGTCGGCTGCAGCCCATGCGTATCTGGTTCACGAAGTGAACAGTCTCCGGTAGACATTGGGTCAGACCCAGCACACGCTTCAAGCGATGCAAGATTGCTTGTTGACGCTATAAACGAGTTAGACACGTATGGAGGTGCACTTTGATGTCCTAGTTCGGATGCAGCAACCTGTGACAAGACCAACTTTCGCGGTGCAAGAGACTCCGGATAAACCCGAGACGAATATCGATTCGGCTAGAGGAGGCCAACATTAAATAAAAGGTGTGTACGCAATTTTCTTGGCAGCTTAAAAGTATACGCAAGACCCATCTTGACCACGACCGCGAATAGTACTGTGAATTGAGAATGTATATTCGTCTTGAACACACCTACGACTCCATTTGAATGTAGGTATTTAGATTTTAGTGAACTTAAACACCGATCAGATAACTTTCAATATAGCTTTTGCTTTCAGCATCCGCTTTTTATTTCTGCTCGTCTTGGCTATCAGTAATTGCGTCACTCCCATGTCTATACAATTGCGTTGTGAGGAACGCGTTAGCTTGGCGCTGAACATTAATTTAGCTAAAATCTGCAATTTGATTGACCGCCCTCCCCAACTAAGCCCTTAAACAAGTTGTAATAGGTTAATAGGAACGCGGCTAACGGGGGTGAGGCCGTTTAAATACATTGGAGTATAGCCGGTTAGAGCATGAACCAAATTGCTCACGGCTAACTCAACGACAGGGAGCAGTAGGCTCCAACGCCAAGGAATATCAGCTTATACGCTGCGTTGAAAATCTTCAATAATGAGACAATCGCACATAGTCTGACCGTAGGTTTGCGGTTTACCCGTTGTAGATATTTCAAATTCGATGCTGAGAACTCTGGAGATGGGCTTTCAAAATTTACCCGTGAAAAGAGATTCTCTGTCCAAGGCAATTAGCAAAAGAATACCGTGTATCGAAACATGCATCAATGAACTTTAAAAATGTATCGATACCATCAATGATGTCCAGCACAGCTGTTTGAAATAAATTTTACTCAAATCGGTCGACAAATACCATGGAATCCGTTTTTCCGTCCGAGTTATTCGGTAGGACACACACAAAGCCCGTGCTGATGGAATCCCGACATCCAAAAGATAGGTGCAATCTAGCCAGTAACACAGTTGCATGAATCGATAATCTGATCCGTTGCAACGTCGGACATGTGCGCACATAAGTGCTCACCCATTTACAGAGTTTTGTCCACCAATAACTCTGGCTAACTTAGCCGAGATGACATCTAGTCCCTGTTTTGTGGACCTCATTGAGAATACGATACTCCAGTTCCTAATCATAAGTAACAATGGTAGGCGAGGTATCCGCGGGGTACGTGCGATAGCAAAACAACCCTTTTTCGAAATAATGTCGATGTATCCTCGCACTTGAACGTGCCTACAATTTTGTTGTCCGAGTCCTTAATCTCATCGCTTCCTAGGGTACGAAGCAAAGCTACACATTGGTCATCCTTGGCATAAGATGCACAAATTGTGTCAGCAATTGACGAAGACAAAGTTGTAAGGTGAGCAAGCTCATAGTCGGGCCTACGTGACAGCGCATCCTCCAATGCATTTTGCTTTTCCGGCTTATACTTCACCTCGAAATTATGTTTTGCAAAGAATGAAAACCAACGGACTATTATTTGCGAGAGGTGAGGCGATTGGGTCGCCGTGCGTTAAGACGCATAACCGGTGTAGACTACACGAGGCTTCGAGCCAAGCAGATGAAATCTTAATTTGACTAGGGCATACTTCATAGCAAGTAGACCCTTGTTGCGAACTGGATAGTTCTTTACGTGAGCTTTTAGATGAAGGGGGTTAAAAGCGATGACACGCTCGCGGCCCTCATCATATGTGTGTAACAGAGCACAGCCAATAGCAAAATCCGAAGCATCATAGAAGACGCTGAAATGCCGATCACAATATGTCAATTTAAAATCGGGCATGTAGAAGACTCTCCATTACGACCTTACAAATCTCTTCTTCGGATCCAGTCCAGCACAAATCCACAACCTTTATCATGGAGAGTGGATAATGGTTGAGCCATATCCGCGTAATTCTCGCTACACTTGTGCAAGTAATTGACAAGGACTAGCCATTTGCGTAGATTCTTTGGGTCCTAAGAAATGG
The DNA here is from genome assembly GCA_921007115.2 of Peronospora matthiolae. Lineage (NCBI taxonomy): Eukaryota > Oomycota > Peronosporomycetes > Peronosporales > Peronosporaceae > Peronospora > Peronospora matthiolae. Next base: position 608,166 of record CAKLBY020000028.1, on the reverse strand, counting down.
CTAATTCACTATGGCCTTCACCTTTGCAGGATCCGCCCGAGGACCTTGCTTCCCAATGAGGCTTTCCAAAAATTGCAGGTCGTCCGCGCCAAAGATCCATTTAGATGCGTTAGCATAGAGCTAATTAGTGCGCATGCACTCGAGCACATGTCATATATGGTCGATGTGGGTATCCACGTCCGACCAGCCTTGTTACGCTCTACTATGGTCGAATTTATCTTTAAAACACGCTTGTGCATAAGCTCTGTGAGGGAAAGGTTGCGTCACGAGATAATTAAACGTATCCAGGGCCTTGAAAAGGTTTGATGCATTTGCAAACACTCCCAAATCATACCACTTGAAGTACTAACCTGTGCAAGCGGAAAATTACTTGCATGCGTGGGCAGTTGATAACAATTATCGACAAGATCGAGTGTGCCGTACATTGGATTTCCAGCCATGTTGTATGAAGAGCGTCCTTTCTAAAAATGGGTATTTGCGCCGGTCTAGCGACCGCATTATATTATTATAAAAATGCACAATACGCCACTTACCAGTAGGCTCATAACACAAAAACTAATGCGGAATGAGGAGACTATCTCCCACGCGCCGTTACCACCGTTTTCTTGGCACTGAAAAACTCTTCAATTAAGTCGTATGGTCCTTTAGTATTTGCCACTATCTTATAACGCAGTTTTTGGTTCGTGGAACCAAGTCAATTTCATGACGTACGCTCATATCGGGAGGTAGTACAGAAGGTGGATTTTTGACATATCACGTCTTGAAATTCCCTACATGAGAGTATTAGGGATCCGAACGATTCTTCAATATCGATGATTTACTTCGTGCACTAAGTGCCGCCTTTTTTACTTGCAAGGATCGATTTATCTCAAAGAGAAACAGATTTAGCTTCTTATCGGATCTACGGACCACCATATTGGATAAGGTGCCTGCCTTTGAGTCCTGAATGAACTGATCAGCAGACATTTTGTCACGATCTGGCAAAGCAGTTAACGATGGGAGGTCCGCAAGGCCAGCTTCACCATCCACGTGACCTGTCACTCCATTCACTTATTTACCATAAGATACAGCTGACCGCTAGTATCGCTCAGCCACACTGCATAAAATTTTCGTCTTGCGTCCTCCATTTGGCGTTGCTGTCGTCTCTGAAAAGAGACAAACATTCCTCGGTCAGTGTGGACCACCTGGTCCTGGTAGGTCATTTAGCTTTGTCAATTTTATCGTACTTTGAACAAGAGATGATGTCAGCAACAAAATCCGGTAAAAATGTTCTAATTTCGAACATATCATCTGGTGAGTTATCCGCCACTTCACGCACATCAGATTCTTTGTGTCTGGGAGTCTCACCAATAAATCCTTTATCGGCATTTAGTAAGGTGCTATGAAAAATCGCCCTCATTCTCTGGATGTTCCCGTGCCACTGCACATGCATCAGAGGATCCTCGCTCTTGATGCCGGGGCGTTTCGCTAACACTTTCATTAACGACATTCGGTGAGGTGCCATGCAGCCACTCTCACTTTGTAAATGCTCACATGCCACTACACATATATTTGAAGGAACACACCAAAAATTACTCGACCTCGGGTCATCATTGCTATCTGCATCCAGTGGCTCTCCGTAACAACAAGTGCCATCAACGGAGTATTGCCATTTGAAAGCCGAATTGACATCAGAGTAGAGTGACTCAAACAAACTCCTGACGTCCAGCATACTAATTGACTCAGTTAGTGGCTCGCGCCAATAGCGCTTTCGTTGTCTAGCAAATGTGAGTTCGCGACGCTCCAAAGCTCCACTACAAAAATTGCACATCGCGCCTGATGTCTTAGACCTCCAACAATCCATGTATCATGGTTTTACAGCCAGGCCATACCGAGAACGAGATCAAATCTCGAGTTTCCATCTAGGATGAGACAGCGTTTAATGCTGTCAAATAAATAAAAACTATACACCTAAGTTTAACGGAACTTTAGGCACGGTGAATGGGCCTCTGTTGCAGACGAACTGTGATAAAATCACCTCCATGTACTTTCAACGCTTCAGCATAATGGTGCCTCCTGTAAGGGAAAGCGTTGGAATTAGTTGCCCGATGCCCCAGAGTCAATTAGAATTCACCATGGCTTCTCAAAAGCCTTATTCGTTTCCGAGGCACGCAACAAGCGTGGATTGTATCTTCCGCTTTATTACAACGTCCACGTAGTCGTTTAGGGCTAAGACCTGCTCAATTCTCTCTCTTAGAGCGTCTGCAGAGCCTAGTTCAACCACAGTAGGGCGCTCCGCGCCTAGTTAAAGTCGAAATCTTTTTACGCTGTACCAGGATTCGGGTTTAGAGTGGAGTTACGGATCAGCCGGTTTAGAGTGGAGTTACGGATCAGCCGACTCAGGCGCGGTTTATGCAAATGGACAGTTAGTGCAGAGATGCCGTGTGCTTTCTCACGTGTAAAATCTACGGATTTTACGTTGCTGTTCAAAATCTTAAGGCTTGGCTTCTTCTCCTATCGCATGACTGAAGTCCATGGGGTAGGCTCTGTCATACAAATATCGGGCATGCCCATGCGTGCCGTAGGGAGCCGCTTTAAATCTAAATTGGCATTTGTGCAATGTCAACGGCTTCCTTAAAGGTTGGGGGATTGACACGAAAAATTTCTGCGCGAGCGATCACAGTTCGAAGTTATTCTTATGAATATTGTGACGAAAGCTGTCTCAGGGATAGGATCTAATTGCATGGAAGCGAGAAGATTTCTTATATACTAGATAAAGTCCGATGGTTCCTTCTTCCCTTGTCAGGAGGATAAGAAGCGTGATCGCACGCAATATACCTTTTCAGGCGGTGCGAATCACGCGATACATCTGCCTCTTGAGAAAATCTCACGCGGAATACGCGGCGTTTACAGACGCATCACACGTTAGGGCCCATTTTCTGGCCCTGCCACCAAGTTTTGATAAGGCCATCCCAACTTTTTGCTGCTCGGTCTGCAGAATGGTGGTGCTCAGTGCCATTTCATATTTTCAGATCCAGTGAAGAAGCTTCTCTACCTCTTTCTCTTCGAAAGTCCTTCGCTTAGAAGGAGCGGGTAGGCATTTGGCTCCGCATCTGGCATAGGGATGTAGCGCGTTGGCATTTCTGACGCCACGTGGTTATAGACCTGCCCAATTGATGTGGCCTCAAAATACATAAATGCTTCCAGCCGTGCATTGAGCACTTTCGGGCCTTGGGTCACACTACGATCAACATGCAGGATCCTGATTTAGGTTTTAAGCTTATCAGATGCGAGGCGTTTTGCCTTAGAGAGATGAGCAAGACTTGCCATAACAACAGAGGGTTATTCGTTTTACGAATACGATGTAGGATTGACTACAAGTGCTACCAAGTGTAGTAAAGCTACACAGCTTTTAGTCAGATGTAGACTTATTACTGTATATTTACTGAGGTCTACGGAGCTAAGTATCTATATATTAAATGAGTCTTTAGCTCCTAAAACAAGGCAACATAGATTATTAGAGATAAATCCGCTCGTAGACCTTCGAGCCCTGGCTCAAGGGGCTGATAATGATTCTAAGGAATTGCTCGCACAAGATACTCTGGAGTCTACTCCAAAATATGGATCTGACCCTCTATGATCTGCCGACGTCTAAATTAGACACGTGGCAACAAACGATCAAAAGGGGAACTGAACTTTAAATTCCTAGTTTATCCGTGAAAAAACATCATTTAACTACCAAGGTTACACTGATTCGCATAGTAACATTCAGTCAATTACAGATTGATGGATGATACTTCAACCTGTCATCAATGGGTGACTGAGTTATCAACCACATCATTATCACGAATATAACTTGGGATTGCATATCACATGCATAAGGTACATCCCTTGAGGACGATAACGGACGTGTAACTCCGTTACACAAGGAGTTGTAGCGTTGCCCTAGCATACTGTACTGGGTGATTACAGACCTACTGTAACGGGGCACCCTGAAGCTTGTACTGGTGACAGTACAAGCTACTTATTCTGATGACAGAATAAGGCGGTGCCTCGTAACTTCACGTACACTGGTACGTGCAGAGGAAGACGGTAAGAAGAAGCGAGTACTCGGTTAGAGTAAAAAGTAGAACTGTATTTATAATAGTTAATGTCTGCAATAAATCACTATTTATCTTCATCTAACTATGTCTGAATACAAATGTGTAGATCAGTTATCTGCTCACCACTCATTGCGTGCGTCTGTCGTGGCGCGTCTTCGTTGGTTGATATAATGGCCTATATCAACCAATTAGGAACTACTTGTAAGTGCTACAGAATATTTGTCCTTATGACAATATTCTGAGAATATAACTCTTATAGTTATATTCTATTAACAATTTCTTAGAAATTGTTATGTAACGATTCACCCCGTTACACCTACACAGCACCAAATTCATTCTTTAGTGACTGCTGTTGCAAAGTGTTTTGCAACCTGATTTAGTTCGCCGAACTGAATTACTTTAATCAATAGGCGAGGTCCAGACCTCGCTTTCCCGTCTTTTGAAAATTTAAACGAGGATCTAAAGTTTACTGATTTTTACTTCTTACAAAAAGGAAACTTAAAATATTACGGAACTCTTAAATTAGCTAGTTCATTGAATTTGTCTTCACCCAGCCTATGAGTTATCCGAAGAATGACTGTATACACATTGAAATAATCAGATTAGATCGCACTTAGTATGTGCGAGCTACACCTAACCGCGTAAACACATAGGTACACACAGGCAGATAAGTACGATTGAGAAGTTCGGCATTCAACCTTGCGCACACTTACTAATAGCTTCACCTTTCGGGCTCGCAATGAATTGGGCACAACATAACACATCTCAGAAGTGCGAGTGATTGTATCGGGATTAACATATCTTCCTCGCTATCTGAAGTGCGACAGCACACCAACTCGCCTTCCTCAGATTATTTACACGGCTACACTTCATATCAGCTTTCAGATCGAACGTAATGGTTTCAAAATTATCATGGCATACGCGTACTACAAGTAGCTCATTACTACTAAATATTCTCAGTATGCATCATTGTGCTTTTACTCTTATATTACACGACAAATAATCGCCGGCCGCGACTGCAAACCAAACAGCCACCGTATACTACGCCTATTTAGTCTTTCTCGTGCTATTGCCTGATCATTACTCTTTATAATACCATAACAAACTATTACCTGGCTCGATAAGACATGGGTGGGACAGTAAAAAGAGCTGGTTTATAGCAGACATGTCTGCCAGACATTGCTCAAAATGTTGACCCGTTCAAATTACAACTACTCTGTTTCAGCTCCTTTCACAGCTCTTGCAGCACGTGCGGAATGTCCGACGAGCTACAACGTGCTGATCGACGATGAAGCTCGAGTAGACAGCCGCTTGATCATGACATCGGCAGCTAACAATCGGGTGTGATTTCGTAGTTCGATTCGACGAGTCAGTAAAGCTCTATCCGGGTGGCGAATGGGATGCATTATAGGTGTCTTGAGTCAACGTAGATCCACTCTTCTGCAGCTGTCAACGCAGCCTGAGTCAGCGTATCATGTCTACAAATTACGCAAAGTGCAGTCAGCCGCCTAGTCTGCTGACATGAGTTTTGAGCAATCCCACATGAGCACAAATGAAGTTTCGTCTTCCATTGCCGTCGTTTTCTTTGCAGTGTTACGCTGCAAGCAGCTGATGGCTCAACTCCTGTCTTCAACATCGAAAGGACTCACGGAATCCAAACAGAAACATGTCATCGACCTATTGTAATTTATCTCGTAAGTTACAATGGTCATAACAGCCAAGCGCTCGACAGAACGCGATTATGTCTCGTTTTCGACGCGGATCAGACCGTTAAATAAGTTGTTTGTGTGTCACAAAACATCCATCGCATGTCTCGCATGACAGATCATGACCGAGTGACTGATTACGAAACACATGGAACCGTTTGGAGTTCTTCCATTAATCCCGCTCAACTTATCCGGCTTTTTGCTTGTCTTTTATCCACTCTCCAATGTTAATCGGCCTGGAAACGCACGTGCCCGAGCACCGTCCGCTGCTGCCTCTCAATGTCAAGACCGAGCACGCACCACACGCGCTGCTCGGCATCTCGTGCGTGGCGCTCTCGGCCGTGTGCTTCAGCCTCATGTCGACTCTGGTCAAGTATAACACGTACACCATGACGTCCATCGAGGCGATATTCTGGCGCTCGATTGTCGCTATGGCTCTGAATTACGTACGTGGCGTCTTGGTGTGACAAAATAAACGCTAAATCAGTACTTTCGAAGTGGATATAATGGGAACCTGAGTCGCTGATTCCGTCGATGATTGCTGCTCTGTGTGATGTCAATGTAGGTGTGCATCTGGTCTACTGGCAAGACGCTGTACGTTGCCGAACGAGACCGCGCGATGCTGTTTTACCGCTGTTTGGCTGGATTTTCGTCCATTTCGTTCGCGTTCTACGCCTTGTCGCAGATGGTGCTCGCTGACAGCAGTGTCATTGTCTTCACGTCTCCTGTCTTCACCTTTTTCCTTGTGAGTTGGCTGAATTGTTCGTGTCTTTAAACCTGCTTGCAAGCAGGCGTAGTGGTGTCTCTTTTGCTTAACAATATTGATGTTGTGGACGTGTACAGGGAGCGTGTTTGCTGCACGAACGCATTGACGTTCCTAGCTTTGCATGTGCACTGCTGTCGTTTGGAGGCCTAATTTGTGTGATTCGGCCGGGCTTTATCTTTGGATACGACCATGCTACTGCTCAAAGTGATGGCTCATGGATTGCCGTCGGATCGGCTTTGCTTGGTGCCATTGGTCAGGCGTTCGTATTCATTACCGTGCGAAAGCTAAAGGGCATACACTTTTTGGTCATCGTGCACTATTTTATGCTATTTAGCATGATTGGATCGCTTGCATACATGCTGCTGGTGCAGCGGGTACGTTTCAAGCGTTACAGCTGTTGTTACGTTGGTGCAGGCTAACATTGTACGTGTGTGTGTGTTTCTAGGTATTCGTCGTGCCATCGATTCTCGATGCCTGGCTGGCTGTCATCGGTAGCGGTGTGTTCACGTTCGCTGGCCAGCTACTCCTGACCAAAGGGTTTCAGCTTGAGAAGGCAGGCATTGCCTCGGTGATGCGTTACTTGGACGTGGTTTGTATCTTTGTGTGGGACTACTTGTTGCTGAACGAAAAGATCAACTACTGGAGCGTTGTAGGTGCTGCTATCATTTGCACGTGTGCTGCTGTGATCGCATTGCGCAAGGTACACTCAAGCTAGACATAGTGGACAGATCTTTCCCCATGTGACGAGTTATAGAGCGATTTGCTTGATTCGGGTGAATGCCATGGTAATGAATAGATCCAGTGCCTCATTTTCATCTGTTGACCCACTGTTATGGTTGTTGCTAGCAAATCGCGATTACAAATGTATCTTGACAGGCGGAATAATTGATAGGCGATCGGAATCAATTTTGCTGCTGCGATAGATTTTTATATCCTAAAATTGTGGACACATTATGGCATAATCTTGCCAGTCACGGCAAATCTGAACTCCCACAGATAGCGCAGTTGGCCGGCGATGAGCTCATCTAGGGAAAGTCAAACGTCGCAATATTTCAGCTCATTGAAAACATTGCCCGCTGCCCTACTCCTCAACTGTACGGGCAAATTGACATTAGCCGATGTAAAAACGGTCTCCGATGCCACACTGACGTAAGCTTAACAATTACAATGATACCAGGAATGCGTCGTACGCTGCCGCTCTGTTAGTCTCATGAGCGATAAAGACCCTGAAGGCCACATCGTTGTTTACAACGGTTGCCTTGTAGGAAAACGATGCCAAATAGTATATAACGAAGGTCGACTGTCAAGCTACTTTACGTTTCAAGTGATAGGTTTTGACAGTTAGAACTCGGCAAAGCCGCGTCAGGTCTTATAAAACTTTCGCTGAATTCTACATGTTGCGTTATTACCTATACTGAGAATAATCGCACAGACGCGGACGTGCATTATGGCAACGGGTTCACGAAATTCTGCAGCAAAGAATTGCTTTACTTCTACTTCTGAAAGCCATGCCCTGAAGGTATAAGCACGGATCCGAAAGAAGTTGAAAGCCTTACGTAAGTCAATTTGATCATGTTAAACATTCGGTGATCCTGTCGTCTAAGAATATGATAGCTCTACCTGTCTCACTCAAATAATTATCGATAAAAGCGAATCTGAACCATACTTATCACAGCAAAAAACTTCGGGACATTGTTGTGATGACTTTGTCTAAATTTGTGATGTAAGACGAGGAAATTGCTCGTGATTGATGAGTGTGATGTTCGTGCGCCAAATCTGCTAAATATGCCTGGTAAGTTACGTCCCCGCCTCGAAGATGACATAGGGAACCTACTGCACATAAACTAAACATTTTGCTAGCACTTGTTTCGAGCAAGACCAGTTCCATGCGAATGTGTAGTCAGATTATCTACCATTGCATCGATCCGCTTGTTATGTCGTGGATGTACTAGCCGATAAGTCCGTACTTAAGTCGCTTGCGAAAGAGACTGCATGATGTTACTTCGTGGCCGTACGGCTGTACGGCTGCACAACAAATAGATCAATGTTTTTTCTAGGAAATACGAACAAATAAACCAAAATGCTAAGTGTAATAAAAATAGGGTATTGTACAACACACCCCACTTTTTACTAAATACATCCCATACACCACACCCAGACTACACCACAATATGGTATGTACGACAAATGTTATGCGCCCACCCACCTCTATTCCACCACTATCGCACACCAATCGGCATTTGTCGCACGAATGGTAAGTGACTTACCAATCAAACTTCTTTCAGCATGCAATGGAAGATTGAAGCGCTTTGCTTTCGTAACGATTCGATCAACGATCTCGACGCACTCGTTACAACATGTCGGATATACCTGGTTTGATATTTGCTTATCTACAAATAGCAAAACCATGTTTATTCGAGAAATGTACAAAAATGAATGCAACGAAGGTTCACGTTTCACCGAATGTAATCGGATACGTCCGTCGCAACGGCAAATTACCTTGAAGTACAATAAAATGTATTAAACGGCTATTCGAATTTCTGATTGAATCTTTCCTGGATCTGCGTTAGGACCAGGTCATTGCCTGTCAAAAAAAGATTTATTGGTAAGTCACATTCCATTTACACGACAGATGCCGACCGGTGTGCGATAGTGGTCGTATAGAGGTGGGAGGGTGCATAACATCCGTCGTACAAACCAGATTGTGGTGTAGTCTGGGTGTGGTGTATGGTATGTATTAGGTGAAAAGTGGGGTGTATTGTACAATGCCCTTAAACTATCCAAATATACAAGTTAGTTAGTACTACACACACGAACACCTATTTGTCTACGGAAATCGTCTCACTTTCGCTGTTTCCTAATCGGTGGGAAACTTATGCGAATTCTTTTGATGACAGTCTTTGCAGGAGGTAAATGGTGCGTTTTTCTTCGTGCGTACATCTACCATAAAGTCTAGCCCTCATCTGTAAAACTACGTTTCTTCCATCGCTTTTCTTTTCTATCACTTTTCCTGTATGCTGGCCCCTGACCGATCTATCCCTTGTGGCGTAATTGCTCAGTGTAGAAATGTAGAGACAGTTCGATGTCAACATGATGCACTAAAATGCTGTGTCGATGTCCAAACGATTGTACGCAGCATAAGTTGACGGATCAAAAGGTGACGCAATGATACATAAAAAGTCGGAAGCTGACACGAAATCGTTGGTGCTGTCGCAGACACTCAAGCATATCTCTGTGAAGACTCAGACGAGCAGCCGTCACGCCGGAAATAAGACAATCGGACCCAAATATTGACATTTTATCACAAAATCACTCTAGATGGAAAAGCGTTGTACCTAGCCAACAGCGTTGAATCTAGCAGATAACTTGGAGACGATCGCACGCTCTCGGACTACGACATGCAAATGCAGCCGTAAAAAAATGACTAGTTTTTGCTTTTCCGATGTATGGATTACCAACCAATTTTGTAACTGTTTCTCTAATGTCTCTGAACACCGCATAGTTGCGTTCAGTTGAGTTTGACGCCTTCTTGTTGGTGCATTGAGTCTACACTTGATGACATACCGAAGAGTCACACACGAAGAGCAGAATTGACGTACCTGCTGTGTTTGTGGCGGGGCGGTTCTAATCGTTACCGTCTCAAAGATGCGAGGATATTTGCCATTTTGCTGTATAGGCTAAAAAGTATAATACATACAGCGGTGGTGCCTAAGCCGACTTGCCCATGATGTGATTGCCTGCATGATTACGATTCCAAGATGGTGATGTGCAACGTGCGTACAGCACACACGTTCGGTCGTACATGTCGTGCTGTCCCTTTTTGTTGACTGACCACCCTTTTTACAGTCGTGTGGTCAATCTACCATCTCCATTTTTGTAATTACTTTCAGATTTGATAATATCTTTCCAAAACGTCACACACTTGACGACACAGTATTACGCCCCCACGACACATTGAATCACTCCCAACCACGCGATGGTTGACGACCTGGAGCTGCTGCGGCGAGTGTGTTTCTTCGGTGCGCTCTGGACGCTGCAGTGCTGCGCCAGCGTGCTAGGCGCCATCTCCCGAGACGCCATTTTCCTGCGGTCCTATGCAGCTTCCAGTGTCGCTGCACTCACGCTGGCGCTGTCACTGACCACCGCGTACGCTCTGACGTCCGCGACACAATTAATGGCCGAGCTAAAAGCCCAAGGAGTTCGTCCAGGCGTTTTCTACGCCATCAGCCCGCTTAGTCTAGGATCGGTTCTTTTAGCCCTAACCCTCTTGTCCCTTGCTGCGCCCTTATTGGCTCGTGCGACCTCGGTCCTGATCTATTTGTGGCTGGAAGTGGCGACCCAGTGGCTGACTCAGCAATTTTGGGATCTCTGCGCGCAAGCGTTCGACGTGGCCCAATCTAAAAAGTGGTTTGGCGTAATTACCTTCGGATCGACTTGTGGCACCCTCTTGGCGAGTTTTGTGGTCCTCCCGGCACTTCAAAGCCGACATTTGCCGACCGAGTTTAACTTGTTGGTTTCGGCTGGAGTGCTGCTTGTCGTCGCTGGAGTTTTGCTCGTCTCGGTGGAACGCTTTACCGCTGTTGACGTTGAACAACTGGGTGGAGGAGAGAAAAGAGGTTGTCAGGCTCAGAATCGAGTGCCGACAGCTTCGATGTCGTCGATGGCGATCATCAGTGATATCCAGGCTAGAACGTACTTGCAGTACATTTGCTTCTTTGACATGGTAGCAACAGTCATGCGGGTGCTAGTGGACAATGTGACGCTGTCGGTGTTATCATTGCAGCCGGAAGAAGAGGTGCAGGCCTCGTTGTCGCTGATCAACGGGCTGCAGAGTTTTCTAATGATACCGATGCAACTCCTGTCGGGTTCATTTTTTACACATTTTGGTGTCATGTATGGCATTGCAATGCTGCCAGTGACCACATTGTTGTTTGGGGCCTCTACTTCTATTTCGACGGTGTGGCTCGTGGATAACTTGCTTGTTGCGTGAGCTCTATGGTACCCTATATCACTGACTTTTGGACCGAATTTGTGGCTCTATTAATGTGAATAGTCCGTCCAATCGTTGATCTTTACACGAGCACTTTACAACGCCGTGTCACAGGCAATTTTTAATCCAGCAAGACAGTTGCTGTGGCTACCAGTAAGCGAGAACGAGCGTGGGCGTTTCCAGAACTTCGTGTGCGGTCCGTTCCGCTCGGTGTCTCGAATTATCGGTGCAGTGCTCTCAATGTTTCTAAAAGCGGAGCTAGTCGTGCAGTCAATTGGGGCATCTTCTTCAAGGTAAAAAGATGTGGAGATTTTACCTTGTTGACTAACCGAAAACGGTTCCCTGATATGTGTGTCTGAGCCTAGCACTATAATGATTGCAACGTCCACAGCCTCATTCATTGCCGCTTTAGCAGCTCGGCGGTCTTATACATCCGAATTTTACGCTTCATTACGGCAGGGATATCTGGATTTGACCTCGCCTCTCATTGACTTTACCCCGGACCAGGTACAAGCTGGCAAAAGTCAAGGTTGTCGCGCACCGATTGGGGGTACTGAAATTGCCGTTTTCTTGGTGTGAACGTAGATTGCTTTAGTGAAGGAAATGTTGGTGAACGGAGAACAGCACCAAGCCAGCTTCGTTTTGAGCTTGTTATCCCACGGGCACATCAGCCTTTTTCATCGGGTGAGGTGTGTTAGGGCTTTTGTTTGCGAGTGCATATATTTATGCTAAGACCCGTTGTACTGTAGGAACTACGAACGCTTTTTTACAAGAAAAACCAGGATGATGTGCTACTCACACCGATGCACACTAAACTGCGCCTATTGAACCTTCATACGTCAGCAAAGCGAGAGTTCGTGCTCAATGCACAAGAATCGTATTTGCTTCCGGACGCAAGCACGTTTTCTGGTGGTATCTTTAACACAATGGATCTCATGATGCTTGTCAAAGACTCATCTGTTGCGGTGCCACGCCAAGTACGACTCGCAGCAATCCTGGCTTGTGGCTACAAAAAATATGATGTGAATGCAGATCGGTGCCTTGAGATGCTTCGTAAGCTACTTCACAGTGGCGAAACGGACAAATCAGTCGTAATTTGTGCTGCGGTGGCTTTGCTGCGTCTGTCAGACTGGATGGATAAAGAAGCGAATCTAATCCTCCAGCGACTGCTGCACGAAGAAAAGGTAGGCATCACCTTTTAGAAGCTGATGCATCACGAGATCTTACAGTGACGCTTACTTTTATAGGTTCTGGAGGTGCGAGTGATTGGGTTAAAGATCATCGGCAAGGAGCTACCAGAACTGATGGGTGATGGCTTCCTGGTGTACTTGCTTCATCACTCGTCGAATCAGATTGTCCAAGCAGCCGTTCAGTGTTGCTCAAACAGCTCTCGCAGCTCTAGGATGCTTATCCCGGCCCTGATGAAGCACCTTTCAAACCCAGTGTTGTGCGCCCAAATCGTAGGAGCTCTGAAGAGCTTTGAACCGGTTGCTCTATGGAAACCGCTGTGCCAGTATACGGAAGCGATGCTCCAACTACCCACACATACTGTTGGCAGTGAGCTAGCTTCGGACCAGATCCACAACAAGGGAGAGGCACTGGCCGGTGTACTTAAAGTGCTTGGCAGTGCAAATTTTCCGGTGGAAGACAAATTGGATTTCTTACTGCGCTTGTTTGAGGCGTTGCTGGTGGAACCTGGCTTACCAAAAGACGAAGCCAGCAACAAAGACGTTCTGCATAATCTGTTTGGAACAGATGCGGCCATGGAAGAGCTGGTCGTAGACGCTCTGCTATCTCTGGTAAGTTATACTGCTGTGTCGATAGTGTGGACGCATCATAATTATAGTGTGAGCATGATCGGTGTTTAGATTGGATCGATGGACGAAAAGACGATGAGTTCATTTTCACAGAGGATGGAGCCCATTCACTACGCGCTTAGCACTAAGATCCGCGAGGCGCACAAAACGCATCATGTTCTTGAACTCTTTTTCCAGATATGCCCACGCACTGCGACAAACATTGAGGAAACGTCCCCACTGTTGCTACAGCACTTGGAACATAGTCTGAACGATACGCTTCGGTTACTGCTTAAGCTACTTGCAACGGGATTCCCGAAAGAGTTCGATGTTGCAGTTATTCTCGAAGGCTTGCGGCCGGATATGGCGCAAGTGCATTCTGCCATTCAGGTATAGTGTTGTGTTTTGTCCGTATCGGTTCGTTCTGGGGTTTGAACGCATTTTGATCGGCAGGAGGTGCTCGAAAATCTGCTTCCTACGCCCTACAAAGGACTGGTGCTCCCTTTGCTATTCCCAAAATTGCCATCGACAAAAGCAGCGTCGAAGGTCTGTTTGCAAGTATTTTATTTCGCCGCTACATGGTGTTAATCAGTTGGTGTGCATAGATGATGCAAGGCATTGTCGAGTTATTTGGCAAGAAAGGTGGAGTCGACATTTTGTTGGATGTCATGAAGCAACAGCAATCGAATCTAGAGTTGTCAGCTCTTGCTCTTCAGTACTTTCTTCATATTGCTGCCGACCATGCTGAACACCTCGATGATGCGGCAAAATTGGCATTTCTGGACCATGTCGTGCCAAGTCTGCTCAGTCACGAGTTAACGAAGGAACTGTTGGTTGAGACCTATCACAAGTACGATAGGCTCATTTGCATATCGGTGGATTTTCTCAGTTACTAACGACCCCTTGCTGAACCTTGCTAGCCGTCCAGAAGTCCTCTCGTACGAGTCTCTCGTCCATCTAAAAGATTGCGAGCCTCCGCTTCTTTCCCGAATCGCGGTACGTTCGTTCTACCCGCTGTTATAAATAGGATGACTCGGACATTAACCTTAACTGCAGGTGGCAAACTGTCTTCGCGCGTCGTCGCTCTTCGAGAACGTTTGTGCGATTAACATTCTGCGAGTTATTTCGCATCATTTCACTCCGATTACTGTGAAACGGGGAGAAACATTCGTGATCGAGGGTGATGTCGGTAAGAGGAGCTTGCATATCTTGTCTTTCATCTCGCCATTCGGCATGCGTTGATATCAATATGCTTGTCTGCAGCTTCAGCCATGTACGTCGTTGCCAAAGGTACTGTACAGCTTCACAAGCAGCAACGAGTTCTAGCGGAGTTAAGGTTTGGCAAATGCATTGGACAAGCTGCCCTGATGCAACACTCGCTTCGTACTGGAACCCACATCTCCTCTGCGACCGCGATGGAAGATTGCATCCTTCTCAGTATATCGCGGAAAGATCTTGATGCCTTGATAAAGCAAAAACCGCAAGTATCGAGAGGTGTGCTGAAAGCGGTGGCCTCTTCGCTTCAACTGCTCTACCTTGAGGTGCAATTTCACTTTGTGTGTCGCATCGTATATTAGCATCGTGGCTAAACTTGTTCTGTTCCCCAGCCACTTGATACGATTGCTCAATCAGGAAGCCTTCCTCTTTGCGACCGAAGAAGTTCACTGACCACAGCGACATTGCGTTGGAATAGCGACGCGGACCACCCGATGTTCAAGATGACGAAGGCCCTTTCAACGAAAATGAAAGCGGCGCTCTACGTCGATCGCGCAACTAAATCGTTTCTGTATAACGTTGGTCGATCACGGACCACGTCTCACTCAATACCGCCATTGCTGTCAGGGGAAAGGGAGAGACATCGTAGCTTTTGCGACTCACAACTGAGAGAACGGAGATCACGCTACGGTACGCCACCATCGAAAGGATTGCTCATGCTATCAGACCCTGCCGTCTACACAACGTTCGAGAAATCCATTCACTTGAAGACATCTCACCTAATGCGAAACCTCGACGACGACAAGGTCGCGTTGGTGGCTCAGTTATCACGAGTCATGGTACTTAATCATGGTGACCTGCTCTATTCCAGCGACACGAAGGTGGAGTTTGTACATGTCATCGTTGATGGTACAATAGAGATGACGAATTCCCAAGGTGAATGTGGTGCTGCTGTCTCGAAATCGGCCATGCCCACTTCAATCAAACTCCACCACGGCGCTTGTTTTGGAGCAGAGGTAAATCGCTTTTGCGGGTGTATGTAAAACCAGTTGTTATGCATGCTAACCAACGCGTTGTACGTTGCTATTTGTCCAGGCTTTTGTGCCCAACGCGACTGCACGAGGTTCGTTTTCAGCGATCGGCCGATGCACGCTTTTTGAAATTGCCGCAAAGGAACTTGTCGACCTGAGCGAGCTACACCATGACATCATGCATGTCCTCCTGGCATGGCTCTCGCAAACGTTGGCCGAGTCAACAAGAACAATGATCACACCGCTCGTCTGTCCAGCCACTTTAGCTGCCTTCTCAAGGCACTGGGAAGACAATGAGGAGACCTCTGAGCTGAAAAAATGTAAAGGCAAACGACGGTCGGAGACGGGTTAGACGAGCAGGCACAATGCTTAGAGCACTACCGACACGAGCTGGGAAACACATCAGAGCCATGGATTGACTTACAGTTCATGTACGTCAGTCGCTTGACTATCATTTAGCGGTGTTAAATAAAGATCTTCGTACACAGGCAAGTGCGACACGAAGTGCTGCAGCAAGTCAAAGGCGGGATCGCTATAGCATGGAAGGTCGAACCGCGCTGAGCCTGCAACCAAGATGTCTACGCCCTCATCCAGTTTGGTCACTCGCGCACCCATGATAAACTTGTTGTGCATATTGACTCTGCTCATTTGGAGTCCGAGATCAAGCTTGACTGGTGGAGCGCTGTTCGGCATGGCAGCATCAGCAGATGCATCTGCTACGAATGTGCACAGGAAGTGATCGTGCACCGCCTCCAGGGAAATCTGCCACGAGTTCTCTTGTCCATTATTATCCCGAGTCGAGCTGATCGATTCGACAGTTGCTACCGCCTGCTGCTTCATTTCCTGGGAAAGTTGTATCACTCGACATGAAAGAGAGCAGTTCGTCTCCTGGTAAGTAGTGATTGAGGCTTGAACGAGCGGCACGAATGTTCTGAAAATTTCATCGCACTCCACGAAGTTCCATAACGCCATCGCCACATCTTTCGTCTTGTCATCCGCGCCACTGCTTAGCAAGCGATGACAAGAGAATCCCATGTGATCGCTCACAAGAGTTCCCGTTGCAATTTTCCACCCGTGCGATTCAAATTCCAACGACAAATGAAACGATGGTGCCTTGACCGATGCATCGTGCAGCAGTTTTGACACATTGTCCTGGGAGACAATCACTGCGGCATGCAGGCGCTCACCGAAGAGCAATCGAGGGTACAGCTTTCTCCTCGGTTGTCCCTGCGGCTCGTCCAGTACCTCAAAACTTTGATGCAAATGTGCGTCCTTCTTCATTTCTTCCGACTGCCCTTCACTCGTGTCGACAGCATACTCGAAAAGCGGTGCTGTCTCCATCAAGCTACTGACTCGTTGCAGCCAGTGGTTGTGTTCGGCGAGCTTCCTCCTCATAGTGGCAGCCTTTTGTTTCGCCTCCACGCATTTCTTCACTAGCTCATAAGCCGTGTTTGAGCATTGGCTGCTCATCGAACTCAGCCTTTCCTTCACTTCGGCAATATCTTGCTGCAGCTTCTTGATCTGCGCTTCATACTCATTTGGCTCGGTCTTTTGTCTTTTGCGTGAGCGCTGGCCGTATTCAGTTCCAGCGTTATCACTTTCGTCTTCTCTCGACACCCCGATGACTGCACCCGAACTTTCTGTCTGTGCGTGGGTAGAATACGTGTCGTGCGATGCTTCGGACCGTGAGGCATCCGGATTGTTTGGGTCGTCAGACGAAGACAGCCGGGGACATGTGCTCGAGTATTTCATCACCAAATCGACACTGTGTCTGCGGGACAAAAGTGCGAGATCCGGACGAGCTTGGGACAAGTCTGACATTTACAGGAAAACGCTGTCTCCGTGACTGCCGTTTATTCAGTATTTCCTACTCGCGGCCCGCTCTCTGCTCCATGGCCGTTGAGTGGTATTGACGTTGATTGCTCAACGTTTGTCAACCGACAGTGTACATAACAGCGCCACCATGAATGTTCGCGAACGTCTTTTACTAATATTTGTTCATGTCATCAACTAAGAATGCAATTGCTCGCGCTGTCTGAAGCAGTTAACTTCGACCGTTGCAGCAACTCCTCCACCTGTGCTTTATTGCTTGCAGCCTCCTCGTCGGTGACTGCCCCATTTCCAGATGGATCGTCCGGTAAAGGTGGGAAGAGTTGCTCGATCGACAAGTGAGCGGTGTCCCGTCTACGGTAAAACAAAATGTACGCCATCGAGGACACAACCTCCTTCTCGTCAATGTCCTTGCATTGATGGTCATTGAAGCATTTCCACTTTCCGTCATGGTCGCTCAGCACGTAAGCAAAATAGTGGCCTCCTCCCAAAGCACCCACATGATTCACAACAGCATACAAGTCGTACAGAAATCTGTCATCATCACGTACTGCAGCAGTTGCAGCAGCAGGGGCATCTAGTGCTGATGACGAGATTCGCCGTGGAAACGCTGGCCTTGCTTGCTTCAAAGTTCCGCTGACCGTTGAGGTTTCACACTTTTCGGCGTCTGGTTCTGCCTTGAGCTTGCCACCCAGAAATAACCAATATTCGAGGCCTGCCAGTCGACTACGTGGACCACGCTTCCGAGCAACATAATCACCGAACTTCAAGCCTTTCAGCGGAAAGTCTACGAGATGGTGCAATTTTCGCCGCGACACTTGAGTAAAACAGAAGCGCTTCAGCTGGATAACAAGCAGTGGCGGCAGACGCCAGAAATCCATCTTCTTTGTAGCAGGGCGCAAAGTCTTGCAGTGACCACAGTATGCCTCAGGAATAGTCTCTTTAGCGGTAAACATTTCCATGCAATGTGCCAGGTTAAGGGGCTGGTTGTCTTGTCGCTGATGCTGCTGAACGGACGCATCACAGTCTAGTTGACTTGCTTGAATTGGGTCGTATTCCCTCTTGAGGGTACGGATATCCCAGTCTATCGCCACCGTTTCCTCCGCTGCGAGTGGAACCACTCTCTGTGATGATGGCAACAGCACGCATCCCAAACACCCGTCGATCCACTCACAGCGGGAGCACCCTATTCCATGCGACGTGACAAGCCGCAAGCAAAACCCAAACTTCGTCAAAGAAAGGTGTGCTCCGAGAGCCAACGAAGACGCATCTGTCCGAATTCGCCTCTGAGCGCACCTATCTACTGTAATATCGGACGAGAGCGGGGGTTGATGCCAATTAAATATCCGCCGCAATCGATTCCAGACGAGAAGGTAGAGGTCATAAACTGTCGTTGCTCGGAGAGATACACGGATGACCAACGGCGCACCAAAAAGTCGCGTCGCATGCGCGTTGGTGAAATTGTCACTCGACCGATCGATGCAGCGATGCACTAAAAATATGAACGCATCATCTTGACGACGTTCAACCACTTTTGAATACGGAATATGATACCGTCGAGCACCGGATGGATACGCGACATTAACTGTGCCTGACTTGACACTGCTGCCAGTCACGCGCGCTGCCACCGCACGCTTCGTTTTGTCAATGCAAACGTAGACAGACGTTCCGGGTGGCAAGAGATCATCATCTTGCTTGTTTTCATCGTCTTCAGCAACACTCTGATCTCCTCCAATTGTAGGAAGGGTTCCGTGAACAAAAGCTTTACTGTCAACTTTTGCAGTATCCTCCTCCGTTAAACCTTTTATACTCTCCTGTGCTGTTTCTTTCTCACACAAACCTTCAACAAGTGCTGCTTGGTCAGCACGATCACTCGCCAGATTACCTGATGCATGAATAGACCCAGCAACAACTTGTGGAGCACATAATTCCAGTTCGGGATCAAGTTCAAACGCACTTAGCTCATCCTTTTCACGAATCTGGGTCAGTGGTAGATTACCATCCAAAAGGGATTCCACAATGCGTAAACTCGAGGTGCGTGCAATGACCACATTTGCCCTTCTGTCACCACCATCAGACACAGTTGCACAACTTGCTTTGTCCTCGACTGTATCAGAATCAACAGTTCCATCGTCCGCTTCTGTCAAAAATGCAGCTACCTGCTCTTTTATCTGCTGAACTGTACCACTCTTTCGCACTCGCACTGAAAAGCGCAAAGGTACACGATCGGTACGGAAGAATATTGTCAGCACAATCGACCGTGCGTTGCTTTCGGGTAGTGAAAGCTGCAGGAAGGTAAACGGCTCAAATCGAGCCGACTCATACCGGCAAATCGAACACTCCAACAAACTCTTGTACTGACCGGTAAATAGTGCGACAATTACGGACAACTCACGTTTCTGGTGATTCTGCCACCACTCTTCTGCCACCAAAGCATCGAGTCGCCCGTCGCTATCGGGCTGCTGGGTGTAGGTTTTTTTTACCACACGATTTAGATCTTCACTGAGGCTGCTCAACAAACATGCAAGCAGCTCCTGCGAATCGTGCTGGTTTGACCCAGCGAACTGCGGACTGCACTTTGCAAGTATCTTTCTGAACTCGCTTGGAGCAAAACGTTTGCGGTCGGAACTCCAGAGAACTCGAAGCAATTCGCCAAATGCTGCAGTCAATCTTCCATTGGTGCCATCACGGTTTCGTAAATTAATGTCGTTGAGGTATGCCTCGTTCTTAAAGTATTCGACCAGCAGACGTGTGTGGCTTAGACATTGCAGAGCACTACTCATGTAGCACGTATTGCCAAGGTTGTCGAGACCAACCAAACCAGGACCTTTGAACGCGTCCTCCGAAAAACGTTTTCTTACGACAGAAGACACCAGATCTACTTCTACTGTCGGCGAACCAACGTCACCACCGGGCCCTATATTGTGCGATTACGTTCATTCGTCAATACCACAACATTTCTTACTATTGCAAAATCATACGCACCACGCTGTGCCAGCACCTCCCCTAGATTGCCGCGGGAACAGATATCAGACGTTCGTGACGATGGACGGTGCTCTCGTTTCCGCAAAACTGCACCGGCATCGTTTTCACTTGCTCGACCGTTTCCTTTTGCTTTGGTTGGCTGATGGGCAGCGGTGTCGGATGCCGACGATATAACCGTATTATCGGCTTGAGAAAGTGGCCACGATCCGTCGTCATCTTGGATTTCGAGCAAAAAGACACTGTCTTGTGTCAGCTTTTGCAACTCAAGAGGATACTCGTCGCGCAAGCGCATTTTGCGCTCGGGTGATGTCTCGTTGAAGTACCACAAACGTGCTTTGTCAATAAGCTTTGCCAAAAGCAGAACGCGGCAAGTAGCCTCAAGGAGGCTGGCCGGGGTGCTCAATTTGCTGAGCAGAATCTCTTCTCCTGATCGAATCACGCTACCAGTCGCAGAATCCACGCGAGCGACACGTAAAACTAGCGGAAACAATTCGACTTGAAAGTCGAGTTCCGTGCTTGTGGGGGCCTTTACGATCGAACGTACCAAGTCAGGTCCTCCGCTGTACCACGAAAGTAAAAGGGTGTAAACTGATAACGGAATCATCTACAAACACAAACTGTTAGACCGAAAGAAACCTGCACAACGCCCTGAACAAACAAAGAGAGTACCTACATGAAAGTCACGCGCCAACACTAGATTCTGCTTCAGCCTCCGGCATCCACTTTGCATAAGAAGACTCCAATTAGTAATTGGCCCGGGTCGAGGTGGGTGGCTACCAACATTATTCTTCGAGCTGGTGACCCGCAACGCAATATTGGCCCGGATGTTCTTGGCGGCTTCTACGACGACATCAGGCGGGATTGGTGGCACAGGCAATGAACCGTACGGGCTCCCGTTTCTCGGATCCATGTTAACATAGTCGCACCATTTTCGCCACCATTCGGCTCCCACCAAGTTCCAAATCTAAGCAGACAAAACGGTACATAGCGTGCACCTGCGTGGGTCAACAAGCAATGATGTCGACTACTTCAAAACATAACAACGCACTTGTCCGATGCCAAAGCTGTGCGTGGCTTGTCGCCAGTGCCACTCCACAACTCGTTTTTCAAGTTGGGCTGCCTCTGGCTTCAGATCAAAGAGCACACACGCCGCAAACGCCAGCTGATGAAGCAGCCGCCGTACCGGGACTACTTCAGTTGCCCAACTAGTAAACGCTTCGTGGTCCCATCCCATCTCCGCTCTTGGTGATGCAAAAATCTGCAAAATAGATCCACCCAAGCACGAAACGTGTTAGTGCAAATAGCGGCCTGCAAGCTGTACTATCCTACCTCTTCAACATGTCGGTCTTCTTCTCGCTTCGTCTTTACATTTGAGCCACTCGTATCACAATTCATACCCACGTGGATGAGATCCTTCATCGCGCCAACGTCCACGCGCGCTCTCGTGCTCTGATCACTATAAATGTGAAAAAGGTGATGCACCTTATCATCGTTCGAAACGCCGCGGCAGAAATCCGACAGAAATTGACACAACTCGTCAAACTGCACAAAGCTCGGTAGTGCTGTACAGGTACCAAATCTCTCGAGCACGTCCTTGGGAAATAGTCCGTTGGCACTTAGCCCCTCAACAAATTGACAACTCGGTATCCTCGAACCTGCTCCTCCTTTTGCATGGAATTTCTGCTGAAACTGCTTTTCCAAAGCTGTGACTTCCAGTAACGAGAACACGGTCGTTTGTACAATCCGTTGACGTATAAACACCGGGTCATACGTTTGCTCAAGCGCCACGATCTCTGGATCGTCTGCAGCACCAATCTTATCTGCCAGTACTGTCAGCCACTTGACTAGCAGAGCGTCTCCATGTGCATCTTTCTCCTGCACCATCTGCCGGAACTCGTGAAAGTCCACAGCAGCTCGACCGTCAAAAACTCGGTCAAGATACTGGACGGTCGAGCCCTGTCGCGCTCGCTCCCGGCCGTAAATAACGTCCATAAACCTGTCCAGAACTTCGCGCGAGACCTCGCCGACTCGCTCGAGGTCGTAAATGATAAACAGCAGCTGCACGTGCTCGTCCCTCGTGCCGTGCTTGAGCCACGCCAAGCCGCTCAGCACGTTCTTGAGACTGAGCTGCCCCGAGCGCTCCGTGTCGAGCACTTCAAACAAACGGTCGGACAGCGAGTACGGGATCATAGTGAACGCCCCGAGCACCTTGTTGCGGAACAGTTTCTTCTCTAATAGAGGCGCGTTGCCAGCTCCTGTAATTGGATTGGCGTCTCTTGTTGTATTGCTGCTATTATTAGAAGAGCTACCGCCGTGCAGAAAAGGGACAGGCGCACTGGAAGACGATAGAGAAGAAGATGACGAGCTGGTGGCTTCGACGCGGCAGATGCGGCGATATCCGTCCGTGTAGCGCTGGATTTCGGCCTCTGACAGACGAGAAGCGTACAGATTGAGCGCGCTTGTGTCGCCTTCTGCTGCCGGGCTGCCCCCCATGCTCATCATGTTCCCCATGGCGAGCGCACAGCGAGCTTTCCTTTCTTCTTCTTCTTCTTCGCTTCTTGGTCAAATCAATGCGCGTTTCTGGTTGTCGTTGGTGTTGGAAGGGTAAGTCAATGCGGAATCGAGGGATTAGGGGTTGCTTTTTTGAATTCGTGTTTACTTGTTTCAAAAGCCTAAACTAGGATCGGTCCCGATTTTACCCGTGCTTTGTACCAGCCTGTCATTCGGTCGCTGTTCAAACAGCAGCAGCCGTCGCCCGTCCGTCCGTATCTGATGCTGGTTCAGCGAGGACGCGCGTGCGCGCGCCATGGCTGTCTCTTGCGCGCATCGAAGGAGATGACGCGGATGACGTCATTGCCACCAGTGTCTCGTTCTTTTCCCTCTTTTCATAGATTGTGTGCGGCAGCAGACGAGACAACGGCAAGCTATAGGCCATGGCACTTGAAGGGAATCCACTCGCGGGGGTTCGCAGTGACGTCCGCGTCGACTGTGACCGGCGCTCGATCGTTCGCCCACTCAAGTGGCAGTGCAACGGCGTTGGAAGAGGAGGAAGAAGACGAAGCAGCAGAAAAAAAGGGACAGGGGTGGAAACAAGGCCACGACAGGAAACAAGGCCACGACACTAAACAAGGCCACAACGACACACAGACGCGAGACACGAGACTCATTCAAAATGAACGACTTGAAGACGAGTACATGACGCGGCTTGAAGAGGCACTGGACACTTCCAACGGATCAGCTGCGCGGCGCACGGCGCTGGATATTTTCCACGAGATCCAGCAGTCAAAAGGTCGAGGACTGTCGCTCGAGGTGGCGTCGTTCCTCGTGGAAGTCCTCGGCATACGAAATTGTGTTCCAGACTGCATGAAAGTGCTGGCTTATGCACGTGAGCAAGGTATCCGTCCTCGCATCCAGGCGTACTCGAGTGCAATTGGCTGCTGCTACAGAGAAGAGCAGTTTGGCCACGCGCTGCGTGTGTTTGAAGTCATGCGCAACGACGGGTACCTGCCACAGACGGTGACGTACTCGCACGCGCTGTCGTCCGCGCTCAAGTCTAATCAGCACGAACTCGTGCTCGAGATCTTTGACGATATGATTAAGCACCGACTGGAGATGAACATCATCATTTACAATAACATTCTTAATAGCTGTGCACGTGCTGCAGATGTGCATAGTGCAGTGGGTGTACTACGGGCTATTCACGAGCAGCAGTTGACGATGACGCAATCGACGTACCATTCACTTGCTATCTGTGCGGGTAAGACAGGCAAGTGGGAGCTTGCGCTTGATGCGATGAATATGATGCAGAAGAGTGGCTTTAAGCCGACAGCCACGATCTATAACTCGGTGTTTTCGGCATGTGCCAAGGGCAAGCAGTGGGACACGGTCATCGAGGTATATGATTGTATGCCTGAAGACCTTCGCGAGAGTTTGCGCGGTGTATACTTGGGCTCTGTTGTCATGGGTCACGCCAAGGCCGAGAGCGAGGAACTGAAACTGCGGGCATTGGAGATCTTTCATAAGTACAAAGCTCGCCAGAGTGAAGACGATCAGCCCAACTTCTTCGCATACAACGCGGCGCTCATTGCGCTGCTGGGGACTAATCAACTGGAGAAGATTCACCCTCTTGCCAACGAGATGAAAAAGCAGGGGATGAAATGGGATACGGTGACCTATCAGTGCCTGATTCTGGCTTACATTCGAGGCGGTGCTGTTGAGACTGCTGTGCAAATGCTGCAGAAGAATGCAAAGCGCATGGAAAAGACGACTGTGTGCTACCGCGAGGCTATCGAATTTTATGATGAGAAGCGCAAGAATCCGCGCGAAGCGGTGCGACTTACGATGCAGATGATGCAGATGAACAAGCGACTGAGCCGCCTCGACTGGCACAACGCGCTGCGTATCGCGCTGGAGCTACCCGAGCGAGCGCCGTACTGGAATTTTCGCAAGTGGATGAACATACGTGCCAAGGGAATTATGAAGGACGTGCCTTCGCATCTTATGCTGCCCAATCACGCCGAGCAACAACGTGCTCTCTTGCATGAAGACGGGTCAAGCCAGGAGCCATTCGAGCGGAAACACCACCAGGACAACTACCACTCGCGTAAGCGCCAGCTGAACCGCAGGAAGCCGAACGTCGATGACGAAAAGTTCTTGTAATACGTTCGAATGCTCGCTTGTGCCCCGTACCCGGTTATTTTCGCTATTTTTACATCAGTGCCGCTCCTTTTTTGTTTTTTACAAATATTTTTACGATCCGATTTTATTGGATTTTGGCACTTCAACTAAAGTGTAAGGCCACTATATTGCCGACGCATCACGGTCGCTCTTGTTTATTGCTTTTTTAAGCACGCATCGTCATGCAATTTCACAAATTTAAACGGTGACAATATTAAGGCTGCGCAATTGAGACAAACGTGACGAACAGTAGCGTTGTGAGAATGCAACTTCACGGCACTTTATCACTAGCCACAGCGACCTATTCTATATCGGTCTTACCGTAAGGTATAGCTCTGAGAAAATATGACGGCGCAAAAATCGAAAATGAATGCGCACGCTGTCGTACCCGCGGTCGAGTTATAAAATTGAGTCGGTTGTGGCAACAAGCAGTACAAAAGGGACTATGATTGTATAGTCTGCTACAAAACATGTGGTGCTGCAACCGAGCTGTACACAAGAGGCTAGTTGTATAGTAATCAGGTAAAAACATTACCTTGTGAAACGACTTTTCGGGTGGCTTTGGAAATAAAACGAGAAGCCTAATCACGTTCAACGATGATCTAAGCATTCAACAAAATCCTTTATGCGATGTGATGCCAAAAGTGTAATAACGCGGTCCCTTACCACGTTGTTGCACACACTTCCTTCCGACCCACCGTTTTGTCGTTTCAAGTGGGTTGTTGTCCTGATTATTACGGACAAATCCGGAAAAAAATATACTTAGATAATGTTGGCAGGTTGATGTGCCCGAAATAAATAGACCTTTCTTATTGTAACAACCTCATCCGTAAGATTGAAATAATAGATTTTATTGTCCAACTATGTTTAATCTCACTCGATAACATCACCTCATGTACGCGCATCATTCTCAAGCGCAAAGGAAAAAGGTGATAGATCCATTACAAAAATGCGAATTGTACGTCTATTTGATGTAGTTATGTCGATTTTTTACGCGAGTCCCATCGAGTTCTAAATAAAAATAAAATTTCCTAAATTTGATCTCATTCGTAAGATTGCATTTAGACACACTTTCGATATTGCGATTTCCAGTGAATATTGCGATTTCCCCGATATCGCATACAGCAAAGCGTTCGGACGCACTGTACAATATTCAGTATCTGATATCCCGATATCGGTCATATCGCGATGTATGTGTGGGAGCTGAATATACTGCTCCCACTCGTATATTTCAAAACCTCAAAAGCTGTGCAGTCTGGTGCCTCACACTCGCCATGGATCCACGCGACCACCTTAACCGTGCCGCCATCGCTGCTGTCACAGAATACGCTAGCAAGTGCCTCAACAAAAACTCCTGCCGTACATCCTCTCTCTATGTCCATGGTTGGGTAGAAAAGCTTGTCGCTGGCCATCAAACTCTCTTGCTGAGCAAGCACACATGGAGATCGACAAGTTCGATGAGTTCAATCTATGTGCCGCCGGCGCAGTATCGTCAAGGATAAAAGTGGCGTTGACAATAAGGACATCTCATGATCTTCATGTTCATTTTTGGCAGTGTAACGGGTCATCCTTTGTTTGGGGTGCCGCGAAACTTCACGTACACTAGTACGTGCAGCGGAAGCTAATCTACTCAAACAGCTCGTTTGAGTAAAGGGTAAAAAGAGAAATGTATTTAATACAGTTAAGCTATCAGTATAACTTCAATACTTATCAAACTATACTAAACTCCGTCGTCGTATGACGACAACCTGCTTACCACTCATTGCGCGCGTCTAGAAGCGATTGGTGGTAAGCTATGGTTGATATGTCTTTTATCAACCAATCTTTGAGCAGCGCATAAGTATTATCATAAAAGAGGACAATATTCCTTCAATATTATCTATCTCGGATAATGTTGGTAGGAAAATTGTCATGCTAGACAATGTCCCTATTGACACCGTTTGGTGTCAATATCATGTAACGGGCTACCCTTTTACAGGCAGGCCCAAAGCAACCGTGCTGCACAGGAGCGCTTATAGCCCTCCGTGGATACTGTAAGCGTGTATTTTTACTTGGTGCTGACTGCTTTTGTCAGTCTGTACAATGACCTTGTGCAATTACCGAATGAAAACGCCGTTCCAGCAAAAATTCATTTTGACCACCAGTTCTACTCGAGCTTCAAGGAATGCGTCAGAGCGAGCGATGGCACCCACTTCCCGGCAACCGTCCCCGCTGCAGACCATAGATGATTTCGAAATTACAAGCACACCCTGTCACAGAACGTCTTCACGGCCTGTGGCTTTGAAGTTTCATTCCAGTACACCTTCGACGAATGGGAGGGATCAGCGCACAACGATCGCGTACTTGCTGATGCTCTCAATCGAGAGTTCCGCGTTCTCCGCAACAACCATTACTTGGGGGCTGTCGGCTAAGAAAACGATCGCAGGGTTTTGGCACCGAACCGTAAAGGGTGATGCCATTTGCGTGAATGGAATCGTGTCCAGCGAAGTCAATTTCGAGCCATATCGAAATCTCTCTCCAGTGACTTTCTGACCTGTCATTGTACGAACAGGCCGCAAAATGCTAGGAGCTTTTTAACTGCAACGCGCGTCACTAAGGAGCGCGATCGAGTAAATGTATCGTATCTTAAAAAAGTGCTTTCTAATGTTGAAAAACGTCGCCCCAGTACCCTTGCGAGACTCAGGTCGATCTCGTCATGGCTATGTGGTTTTTGCACAATTTTGTCGTCTGCAGAGATAGATTGTCCTATTTGGACCCAAAGAACTTGCTGAGTTCCAGAAGGATGCTGCGGTTGTTGCTTTAACATCTGCATTGAACGGCTAACTGTCGGACAGTGATCTGCGTCGTGCTGCTATCCAACGGGACGAGATAGCCAATAGAATGTGGGAGGACTGTGTGCGCCAAAATCGACATCGGTAGAAGACAATGTAGATGCTGCAAGTATCACGTATTGACCTGTGTTGAATCAAGGTTAATTTAATGCACTGCTCACCCAAAATTTACAGCAATCCTCATAGAATGCAAAGAACGCTTCTGCTAAAAAAATCTCGTTTTTGATTAGCTTGTTAAAAAGGGGCATAACCCACAATAGCTCGAGGTACCCAGACTTTTTCATGGCGACAAGTATTTCCGGAGCTTGCTGCACAGCCGGCAACTGCACTGACGGAGCCGGCGATGCACTCATGACGGCTGTGACAAAGTCCAGTGCATCAACCAGAAAAGATGGACCATCAGTACGTAAACGCTTGCAGTGACTCGGCGGCAATGATAAATGCACCTCATTCCTAAGATGCTAATTTTATAGACGAACAGGCATTCCGCTGCGACAAGAGACTTAGGGGGTCTCATTTTTACAAGAGCGTGGAGGCGTTTTACGCACGCTCGTGCTCGCTGCGCAGTGGGGTATACGGAATACTTTCGTTATACAGCCCGTCTAGAATTTGAGTGACACCATCGGGTTCCGAGGCTCTCGATCGGCGACGTTCTCTCCTCGCATAGCTGTCTGTTGCAATTTTGTTTTGGAAAGGCGCTCGCTGTCCTTCTGGTTTTCGAGCGGGGTGTGGCGGAACTTCTGTAATTTCGCATGAGCTTCCTTCTTCTGCAAGCCTTCGACGAACTCATACCAGACATGGTCAGGGGCGGTGGGGACACAAATGTCCTCATTGAAACCGAAACCACTGTTGTCCTTGTTACTCTGCCACAGCTTAAAGTGGTCGTGTACCTACAAAGGTTTTGCTAAGTTGTACGCTTTTTTTTACATTGTTGTCACAATGTAAACATTATACTTACAATGTCATACCAGCTCTATGTCTGCTGGGGAGTGTATCCCAACTCGAAGAATGCATTGAACCTCATGCACATGTTTTCATACAGTTTTTTTAAGATGAAACGTCCGCGTCGAGCCCGTTCTCCTTACAGGCGACGAGCTCAGCAAGGAGGAAGGACTTCAGTTATCTCTTCAAGCTGCCCTGGATTCCTTTTTCTCGGTAAGAGGGCATAGATATAGTGTAAAGTAGGTGGTAGTATTCGGAGGTAGTGTTGGATGTACTGTTGAAGGCAGCGTTAAGGTAGAGTTTTACAAAGAGGCAGTATTAGAGGCAATTTTAAAGGAGGATAGGGGAAAGGGAGAAGGGGAATGTTCTTGCGACATGTACTGGTGGTGTCAAGTAAGTCCTTAATGCGATCAATTTACGACTGAAATTACGAGGAAGTGCAACTTGAAATCGGGTCGACGACGTGGGTGCTCTGAAGAGCTAAGAGCAAGGGTACAAGGCAAAAAAATTAAACATTAAAAAGATATCACATGTAAAATAAATTTTTACAGCGTCGATTGCAAATCGTTCAAGCCACTAGTTGCCAGGTTGTGAGGCTTAAACAACAGCAACAGAAAGGGCAAACATTGCCATCTGAGCCCGGATTGCTAAATCACCTATAAATTCTCGTAATTGCAGCTTGAAATTGGCACATCATTAAAAAATATCACATTTACTGAGCCTCAAAAAAGACTTTATATATACCTAGTTTGAATCTATAATTGCATGCCACCATATTTATTAGTTTAAGGAGTTGGCACCATAAGATGGGTACGCTATGTGATACTTCCTGTAATCATGTAAAATGTATTTGCCGAAACAGATAGATATTGTAAAACAAGAAATCGCTAAATGTGGGAAAAATCCAATGAAACGATAAAGAGTAGAGTATCAACATTTTCACTCCTCCCATTTTTACTATTCCCCCCAAAACCAAAACGGGGTTGCTTTTCGAAGCAAAAAATAACACAGCGCGGTGCATATCGTTACGCGCCGCATGATTGTCGATGTACAATATGTCCAAAAGATGGATAATACTCTAGATTGGAGCTGACCAATATGAGTTCAATGTTTCTGAGAAAGAGGAAGTTGACGACGAGCAGGTTCTGGTCCAGGATTGAAGATTTTCTAGCAAGAGAATGCAGTAACGGTCCTTTGCGTCATGCCTGAGATCATAGAGGTAGGTTTTCACTTGCAGCTCGTTAAACAGCGCTTAATCGGCATACCCCAATTTACTACTCTTGCGTTTCTTTATATTTTGATTGCATAAGTCCCGGTTACGCTGTAGAAGTTAGGATACTCCTGTAGAAGTAAAGCACTTTGCTCTTTTGGCCGCACACATGCTCTCTCATTCTCAATTGTAAGACACCGAGCACGAGTATGCATGTCAAGGTTTTTGTGCATGTCATGGTTGTTCGATTCTTCGTGTAGTTCACCCTCCACATCTTGAAGGCATCTTTCCGTCGCGATATGATTCTGTACTAGCATCATGTGCTTTCTGTATCGATCTTTCGTTCGACAGTAAAAAATTGTATGATCTCGCTCGATTGCACACGACAATCATTTTCCTTTTTTGTAGTCGGGCTCGAAGATCTAAATTATAAAAATAAGGCGTGTGCTTTTTATCGAAGAGGCACGAACATCACCTTTGCTAACTGATAGTTGGCATAAAAAAACTTGCCCGACTTCATTAAGTCTTGTGCAGATTCTTTTGAGAGTTGCAGTGTCATGGTGTGAGTGGCATGCGTAGGACCGATCGAAACAGATTCCATACATTGATTCTAAATCAGTTGTAAATACGTCCTGTTTTAGTTTCAGGGGGTGGAAATAGTAAATCGAGAGGATATCATTACCCAGAGTATTAGTTCATTCCAAAATTTTGCTAGCAAAGCACTCAAATTAGAACGAACTGGTTGATCGACCAATCGCATGATATGCACCTCAAGACACTAAGCCCGAAAATAAAGGATTCGACAATTCTTGTTATCAGCCACCACTTTTTCGAAAGCTATCCCCACCCACCAATGATATTGTCTTGTATATAAATTTCGACGGTCGGTGAATTTAAATTTGAAAACAATCTACCGCCTGATTAATAAAGTGAAGTCGAAACTAATTCTTGTGCTTTGATTGTCTCCATTTACAGCAAGAAAGTGCTACAAAGCTATCCAATTTAAATTCGACATGCACAAACCAGCTAACATGAACCCGGGTCATATACATTCTAATTCATAGACCAGATTATATTAATCATTTTGACTTTTTGACGGCAGTCGATGGAGAAGTTGCGCTAAACGGGGTCTCGGAGACGAGTGCTTAGCTGGTGCCTCGTCTCATAGCGATAGCACATGAATAGTCGAAGTATTTTGTACAGGTAATGTGTCGCAGCTGCTGATAGTAACATTGGTCCGGCGGAAAAAATAAGATCTGGGCTGCATCGTATTTTACCACGTTGGGGTGCAGGATCCAACGAGCGTGCACTAAAGGGATCGAAGGTCGCTCAATTGTTGCTGTAGTAGCCGGTCGATCCGAAGTGGCGTTGCTGCAACGAGCTACACAGGCCTCGGAACAACAATTAAAAGTTGATCAGGTTGCACGAAAACTGTGTCACTGATCGGATACCTAGTGGTACGCACAGACTCATCAGGTGAAAGGGCCACAGAGCGCTTATTACGACGTGTAAGGTACACCTAGTGTTATTCATAGAGACATCAAAAGGCTACATCGCACTAGCATGACGCGTTAGGTATACCTAGCATTATTGGCAGATACACAACAGGAGGCAGAAGACTACATCGCACTTACTACGATGTGTGAGGTACACCTAGCGTTATTTACACACGCAACCATTCACCCATAGAATAAGGTTTGAATTTCAGCATTCACTTTGCGCACAGTCACTAATTGCTTCGTCCTCGGCCTCGCAGTAATTGAAACAGAACAAATCACCAGTCAAAGCCCAGCATTCACATGCCACAAATACTGCAGCGGTCAATCTTGTTTCAACAAATGACGATCACCATTTATGCTTCTACCCGATCATGGCAAAAAGCGACTAGAAGTCCTCGGCCTCAACTTTTAGAATGTGTAATCCGACATGGAGTGATACACTCGAGTCATGTTTCCGAGTCCAGTACGCACCAACAGCACCAATTCGTTCACTTGTGCGCACGCCATCACTAGCCAAAAGAGACTGAATAGTTGTTGTGTATCTCGACACGACATCTTCTTTCATCATGCCTCCTCGGATATGCAACTAGCTCCTGGGCTAGATCCATCATCCAGGATAAGCAAATGCGAAAAGGCCTTGTATCCGGGAAGGCTTCTGAAGGCTTGGTCCACGACCTAATAGTGCCAAAACAGCTTCGTCACACACCCCTGGTCTTTCTTGTCATCAATCGCTCACTCGATTTCTAAAAGCCATCAGCATGATGTACATGGCGTGCGACGACAAAAAATGAGCGTCCTGAGTAAACCGTGCAAACGACGGGACTCTAGTCCGACGTTGTACGATTATGCTCGCTGTGACTGCTCACTCTCCTCAAACATCCATGTTGGCTATCTTGTTACATCATCCGGCTCACCAAAGCTTTGTACGCTACTTGGATCTTCTTGCGATCGCCCAAGGCAACCTGCTCCGTGTATGTCCCCGCTAGTTCAGCAGGACACCCAATTGATGGCAGGAATATATCACGCAGGTACGTCAAGTACTCAATACCTAGGGAAGCTACCAGCACGGCCTGCATGTTAACAATCTCTTTGACAGCCAGCATCGTCTGCATTTCCTCCACGTCAAAGTGACGCAGCTTCGTTACGGCAAACATGGCACGCGTAAAGTCTTGCACTAGAATCTGCAAGAATCGAGCTTTGCCTTCAGCCGACAGCTCGGCGTGGATTTCAGCACGCAGGGCAACAGATGCTGCCGATGTGGCTGCCGATGCTGCACCCGAAGCTTCACTTGCTGGAGAAAGTGCGTTTCCATCGCTAATCCAGCGCTCAGCCAGCATGCTTCCAATCGAAAAGCATGCACGATTGATATTGGCATCCTGGACCTCCGCACAACCCTCCAATACGAGACGCAACACATTCTCCAGCTGCGCAACGTTGTGCGCGCTGATTAACACGGCGTCCAAACCATGCGTTACCAGATGCAACAAGAATGTGTACAAGTACTTCTGTACAGCTTCACGCTCGAGCTGCGGGGCGTCCTTCGTCTCAGCATTGGCTAAAGTGCTCCGTTCTGGCATCAACGTACACAGGTGCTGCACAAATGACAGTGTTGTTCTGTCGAGGAATCCACCCAAAGCTTGCTTGTACTTGATAATAAGTTGGTCAAGAAGTTGTACAATCTCGACAACCTCAGCCTGCTCGCAGCCCATCATAAGTGTCTGCAGATGTTCCTGCACATTGCCCAAAAAATGCTCACGCTCCAGCACAGAAACCAGTCGGTGCAGCATAAAAATCACCTTCGAGCGAACACGCGGGATGTGAGCGAGCGTACGAAGCACACAAGCTGAAGCTGTGAGCACCTGTGTAAACGTTTCCTGCTGGTTTTCCATGCAGTCAGTACTTTTGAACGCCTTGAGCACGTGAGCGATAGCATTGAGATGAATCGCGCAGTGATCACTAGCGAACTCTTCGTCGGTTACCGTACCCTGTGCCAGCTCTTTGAGCGTCGTATTCAATCCCTGCAGCAATGGGTCTAGCACAGCTATTGTGTACCGATATCGAAGCTGCTTCACGTTTATACCCGTCTCTTGTGTGGGTATCACAAGCGAAGCGATAATCTGACCGGCAAGTTCGAAGAGGTATAGCTGGTCGTCGTGCGTTAAGCAGGTTATTGTGTGCTGGCTGGTGTCACCATCACGCTCACTGACAATCGCAAGACATGGCTGTAGCGCGGTCAAGATACTGGACGCATGAGGGTTGACCGAGGCGCCAAGAGCCTTTACAAGGCGCAGACACAGGTAGCATACTCGAGAGCGAACACGAGCAGCTGGATGAGAAAGCCCAAACGAGCCAAACATCATCTCAAGTACTGCCGGTGTGAGTGCTGGTTCAGTCTGCAGCACTTTGCTGTACCGTACAGCGAGGTCGTAATACGACAGTAACACAGATGGATGCAGTGGTATAGCACCCGCAGACGCTGACAGCATACTCCGATGAATATGTACGATCATGAGCGATAAAGGGCTCGTTGGTTCGTTAAATGATACGGCCACGCCTTTCAGAGGTGTAATCCCTTCCTTGAATCGGTACACAAGCGACAAGAAGCTTTCCAGATCGCGCGGATCCATCTCACCAAATAGTCCAGGCAGACTTTGAGCCAGGTTTGATAGATAAGCAAGCGTGTCATGCGGTCGCTGACGCACAACGTTGAGGAAAATGGTATACAAATTGCGCCGGTACTCTTCAAATTCTGCAGCATCCGAGTCTGAGTCCTCACGAAACCGAGTTTGTCGGTAAATACCATTCAGAATCTGTGGGATGCTCTCTGAGGGTCGAAACACTTCTGCCTCGATCTGCAACTTGCCAGCGGCTTGTGTCTCGGTTCGAAGCATTGGACCTCCTACCGCGTTCACAATCTCAAACACTTCTTCCGACACATCTTTTGACTCATGCGCAAAAAGTTCCCACACGAGCGGCATCAATCGACGCAGCATATCGCCGCTCGCCTGCAGTAAATCAGCCTGACACGTATGACGGAAGGCGTCCATGCACGTCAACAGCTCCACGCCAACCGCATTGATAACTTCCCCGATTTCCTCTGCAAACTCGTCATCCTCACGAATAGGTAGTGCCGCCAACATGTCCAATATCTGTAATTCCTGTAGCATCGCGAGTTTCTTCTCCGGCGTCATCCCCTTATCGATGACTTCAAACACACAGTTGGCTGCTTGGCAGCGTAATGCCTCACTGTCGCGCAGCAGCTTGATTAACAGTGGCCAGAGCGTGTCATTTACCACAAGACCGATGTCCACCCAGCTAACGTAGCACTTCAGCATTTCGAGTGCACTAGCACTTAGGTCATGCATTACTTCGCTTGCGTCAGCATTCATTAACACACGCGAAATGACGTCAAAGCTCTCCCGCATACACGATCCTTCACGCATAGCATCTTTAATTTTCATATTATGAGCAGCCTCTTGCTGCGTCCTCTGAGGTTCAAACTCGACAATCTCTTCGTTAATCACCAACAAGATGCGAAAATACATCTCAACCATTGATGCGCCCTGTGGCAGCAAAGCAAGAAGATCTGAAAAAGCCGTCGGCCAACGTTCCGGGTAGTCTCTTTTGATCAGCAGCGTGATTACGACTGCCAGCTTGGTCTTGAGATACGGCGCTTTGCTCTCCACATAAGCCACGTGACTCTGTAACCACATCAGCAATTTGCTTCGCACATCCGTAGCCACAAAGTCATCAATGCCATTGACTAGAGACTCCTGCAGTGCCTGGAGCGCATAGAACTTGACCTGTTCGTGCTCCGAGTGCTCAAAGAGCTGAAGTTCGGCCTGCCAACCGTCCGTTTGGCTCTTGACGGCAGCACAATAACTCTCAGCCTGCAGCTTAAGCGTCCGTGACTGCGGGTCCGTGGCACTGGATGCAGCATATTGAAACGCAGTGATCACCGCGCGTTCAAACTCAGTGATGTCCATACTGTCAAAAGATACAGTAAACGACCAAAAAGAAAGTGTCTTGTGCTCTATTAAGACAAGAGATAGAGACGTTAGACGACGATGTAAAGTGTGTTGCAAAGCGCTTGGAGAGGAGGAAAATATGAGCGCAAGTGAGGGCTCGTGACGTACGTAATAAGTGCGGTACAGCTCGTGACAGACAGCTCGTCGATGGAACAGGCTAGTGCGCGCCACTCAAAGTTCGGCTTGTTGGTGAATTGTTGGTGTATCGATTGTGTATGGACGAGCGACAGGAACCCAAAATAAGTCACACGTCTTGAACTGGGGCTCTGTCCCGCAATGTCCTATCCCGCGAAATCCCGCATCCCGTCCCGCGCAGGACGCCGGTCCCATCCCGCATTCTTTGACTATATTAGTTTATAACGTCGAGATTCTATTAGTTTTCTACGATCGTAAAAGATTACGGAAATCAAGTGAGCGAAAGATGAAAGCGTCGTCTATTTTGGACGTACGTCTTGTAAGATTTAGCATTCATTTTCATTTTTTGACCTTCTGCGCAAGCATGCATCCACGCATTATAGGTGCTTGTGAAGAGGATTTGATTGCCCCTAGCAACGATCCGATGGACGTCCTTATCCTACTGGTGTTTCGCGACTTCAATCTATGGTGAAGATAAGTTTCTTTTAGTAGTAACTCGATTGGTCAAAGCCTCACCGAGAGATTGGGCTTTTCCACCAACCGTTTAAGTCACCCATGAGCAATTGCAATAGCTTAAGTTTTTTGGCCAAAACCATGCTTCAAGACGTCGCTACTTACTAAAACTCTACTGCATTCATGTTTGTACATGCGGTAAATCTTAGCAAGGTCTATGTCATCACGTTAAATGAAACATTCTTGCATGAGTCTGCCATCGGCAGCACCGACCAGGATCGAGTGGATAAGGTATGGAGCTCTACCCTTGTTGTTGCAGGTAAGCATTGATCACGAAGAGAAAAAGTTTACGTGTTAACTGTGCTCCTCAATCTTTAGTACCTCAATGCATATGGGAGCGATAACGTGTCTACAGATCTGGTAGTTACGATTTACATGCAGTGTAAAATGTTCAATGATCTCGTCCCGCCGTATCCTGGGTCCCACACAAGAAAAACCCATCTCGTGAAAAGATGCAGACCACTCGAGACATAAAAGGGCATTGACATGCAAAGA
This sequence comes from Peronospora matthiolae, assembly GCA_921007115.2. NCBI lineage: Eukaryota > Oomycota > Peronosporomycetes > Peronosporales > Peronosporaceae > Peronospora > Peronospora matthiolae. The sequence continues at coordinate 571,435 of CAKLBY020000028.1, read as the reverse complement.
TACAGTCAGCCATCACGACGACTAAACGAAGACAACCTAACGGTAAGGTGTTCGCGCAACGCGCCCACGCTCGATCTGATAGAAAAAACTATGTCCGGTATGTAAAAAAACAGCTACAGCGATCATGCTGTGTATTTAAAAGTGCCAGTACTCGTCGGTGAGTGTCTTCGTTCTAGCGCGAACGAAGAGGTTTTCATCGACTTTTCTTGCTGTGGTTTTTGTACCTGTCGTCGACCTGTCCTCCACTCAACATTTTGCAATGGTATCGGAATCTGAAGAACGACTACAGGCGGCGTAATCAAACTCGTACCCAACCCGTTTACCGTTGCCTCGTTGCTGTTTATTGCGTTAGCACAGCGGATGCGGCCAATGATTTCGTCAAGTACTGGAGCTTCAAGACATGGAGTCCGTGTGTACCTCAAATTCTTGAAACGCTCTCAACTAGTGTACGAACCAAGTCAACGGCAGATGTTTAGTATCTCGCCTGTGTTCATGGCCTACTTGAAGACCTTCCGATCACAGATCATGATCGTTGGTACGGGGGGTGTAATTTACGTGCTGGCATTGGCCGTGCAGACGTACGTCACGTGTACGTGATGAAAGCACTGCTGGAACTCTCGGACGACCACAAAAACGGGATCGCTACAAAAAACGGTTACTGGCTCGCAGCGTTAATGACTCGCACCTCGTTGGTCGCACTACTTGCACTCGACTACCTCTTTTTCCTGGCATCGCGAATCGGTGCTATCATGCGTTTGTTGACTGTGTCACTCGTGTACGAGAAAGCACTGAGGTTGTCAAGTGCAGCTCGACAGGAGTGTACAACCGTAAAGATTTTGACGCTCATGAGTGTCGATACTGAGTGTGTCTTCACTGCGATGGTAATAGGGCCATGACTTGTTTTGAGTCCGTAACCTTTCCTTGTATCGTGCATGCTGATCAGCTACCTCTTGGATTTCTACGCTGCGCTTGCTGGTGCGGTCGTACTCACTGCTGTGATGATCCTTTCGATCAAGCGAGGAGATCGTATTGCGAGAATTGCTACGGGTTATTGATGAACGTGTCAAGTTTACGTCCGAGACGTTGCAGGGCATACGTGTAATAAAGTTCTATGCATGAAAGGAATTGCTAGCTTAGCGTGTAGAGAAACTTCGAGCAAAAGAAGTGGGTTTGCTGCGGAGCTATCATTCACACCAGGTGTTAAACACAGTCATGCTGTTCATCACGCCAACCTTCTTGTCTGGAATAACGATGGGTGTGTACGTGATAGTTCGAAAGAAGATCATCATCGTGGAGGTGTTTGCACTAGTCGCTATGGTTAACAACATTCGTGCTGCGCTCAAGCAGCTACTTTTGGCAATCGGAGGGTCATCCAAAGCTAAAATCGCCTACGCTCGGATCGATGCGTTCCTCTCGACTAGTGAAGTGCTGGCTTCTTAGACTCCACTCTCATAGTCAAGCGACATGAAACCATTGACATCGTCACGGAAGACTTCTCTTCTCTCGAAGCAGGACTGGGTCATCTGCAGAGCAACTGTCCAGGGATACACTCCTGTCCGTGATGGAGCATTCAAATGGCCAGTCAGCTCAACAGGAGGTGCAGCCGTAGCTCTCATAACTCCAGCAGATGTTGAAAGCCCTGATTTGGTCTCTAGTCTTAGAGCAGACTACCAATCTTTTGTAGAGCCAAAATGAAGGAGCGATAAGAAATTATTTCAGCTTCGGGGTGTCTTCCTAAAATTCAACGTAGCTCACTCGTGATGATTGTCATCAAAGGCGGCTCGGGAAAATCGAGTCTCATTAATGCCATCTTAGGAGTGATGCTGCGCTGTTCGGGGTCGCTTGAGATTGACACTCGAGTAGCTTGCGTGAGCCACGACAATTGGATCCTCAATACAACATTACTCGCGAACATTCTCTTTGAGCAAGACTATGGTACCTCGAAGTACTTCCAAGTTTTGACCGCGTCTCGGCTTGCAAATGACCCAAAAGCTCTACCTGACGGAGACTTGACCAAAATTGGCGAGCGTGATATCAATTTGAGCGGTGGCCAAAGCGCTCGAGTCGCGAATACTCGTGCACTGTTTCGAACGGGTACGGACGTGCTTATTCTCGACAACCGTCTAAGTGCTGTCGATACGCATGTAGCACACGCTATCTTTAACTTGTGTATTATTGTTTAGCCGTTGCTCAAACACGTTTGCTCGTGCTTTACGACCACTATGACTTGCTGGGACAAGCAGATCATGTTGTGATGATGCGCGACGGTGTGATTGCCACTCAGGGTACATACGATGAGGTACTACGTCAATTCCCAAATCCAGCATATTATTCTGCGAGTGTCGAGGGTGGCAAGAAAATCCAGAGCTTTGGTAACGAGCCTGTGGTTTGACTGCTGAAGCCAATTTGACAAAGGCTCCAACCGATGGTCACGATCCCACTGAAAAGACGAAATTGAGATCAGGATAGAAGACAACACTGAAAACAAGTTAGCAGGGAGGCTGATTCGGGCAGAAGATCGAGTAAAGGCAAAGTTAGAGGCCTCGTGTACGACATTTACTTCGACGGAACCGGGTTCAATGGGTTTCTCGTCATCTCTGTGGCTGTTGAGATCTATTTCGCTGGCCAAGATGCTCGCACAGTTGTGGACTGGTGGCCAGACCACTGGGCTCAAAATATGCGACCAGAAGGTTTGATCGACTTGATCTACTCAAACACAACCTTCGGACTGTGATTCCTTGGGTTCGTGGTGCTCTGTACGACAGTTTTCTTCGGTCGAGCGCTGCTTATCATTGAGGTATGTATTCGCTCGTCGCAGAATATGCATGACGACCTTTTTCGACGCGTGCTTCGAGCACCCATAACGAGTTACTTCGACATTGCTACCATGAGTCAGATCTTGAACCGCTTCTCAAACGATATGGATCAAGTGGACCCAATCTTACTCAAGAGTATCAGTTGCTGCTTTCAAATGCATCCTTAGCTTTTGGCGCACTGATTGTCTCGGCATTTGCCTCGTGCTGGATAGGCGTGGCTTATATCCTAATCTTTCTCGTTTTCCTGTACGTTGGTCAGTACTGCAAGAAATCTTCGCGTGAGATCAAACGACTTGAAGGCACAACACGAACACCAGTGTACAACCTATTCAGCGCAACCTTGTCTGGCCTGAACAATCCGAGCCTTCAGCATGACGGAGAACTACATCAAGCTAAACCGGCGAGTCGTGGTTACATACGCGAACATATACCTAATATTAGACTGCAAGCCGATGGTTGACCACGCGACTCGATATTCTATCAGTCGCCATTATGTTCATCGTCTCGCTTTATCTTGTGGCTACTACCGGATCAGTCGGGTCACTGACATCGAGTCTTTCACTCACATATTCTTTTATGTTACTTCAATGGTTCAGTGGATCATGCGCTCCGTTGATAGAACGGACAATGCCATTACCAGCGTCGAGCGACTGCTGTTTTTCCGTCAAATTGAAACGGAAGATGACAATGGTAAAACACTTGCCGAGCTGATTGAGTCCAAGCACTGCGTTCCCGGTAAAAAGGTACCTGCGTCATGGTCGTCCAGAGGTACAATCCATTTCGGCCAACTAAGTTTGCGTTACCGACCTGGACTTCCCCTTGTTCTCAGAGGTGTTGATATGCAAGTGACTGCTGGAGAAATAGGTGGTATCCGTGGACGCACTGCTGCTGGAAAGTCCTCATTATTAATAGTGCTTTTTGACACCTGCGACCTTGACAGTGGCCGCCATCTCATTTATGACGTTGACAGTACTACTATCAACGTCCGCGAACTGAGACGCAGCCCCACCATTATGTAGGAGGACCCTGTGTGTGTTGTTTAGTGGAACCTTTCGTGAGAACCTTGACCCGTTTCACGAATACTCGGATGAGCACATTTGAAATGTACTTAAAAGGTGCATTTGACGCCTTGCTTGCACCGTTCGGAGCTGGGACTTGACTGTGCGGTGGCTGAGGGTGGTGAGAACCTGTCGGTGGGTCAGCGGCAGCTTCTTTGTATTGGTCACGCTCTGCTTAAGGACAGTAAGGTGTTGGTGTTGGGTAAATCTACGACCAATGTGGATATGGCCACAAACGCACAATTCATACGACGATCAAGGATGTAACGGGGTGAATCGTTACATAACAATTTATAAGAAATTGTTAATAGAATATAACTATAAGAGTTATATTCTCAGAATATTGTCATAAGGACAAATATTCTGTAGCACTTACAAGTAGTTCCTAATTCGTTGATATAGGCCATTATATCAACCAACGAAGACGCGCCACGACAGACGCACGCAATGAGTGGTGAGCAGATAACTGATTTACACATTTGTATTTAGACATAGTTAGATGAAGATAAATAGTGATTTATTGCAGACATTAACTATTATAAATACAGTTCTACTTTTTACTCTAACCAAGTACTCGCTTCTTCTTACCGTCTTCCTCTGCACGTACGAGTGTACGTGAAGTTACGAGGCACCGCCTTATTCTGTCATCAGAATAAGTAGCTTGTACTGTCACCAGTACAAGCTTCAGGGTGCCCCGTTACACCTGGTAGCACTTCGTAGTCCGTCCAAGGACCGCGTTCACATCCAACATATTCATGTCGGATGATGAAGATGACCAAAGCTTTCACGCTACGCGTGACGGCTACTCCCATTTGAGCGATGTCGAATGGGATGCGGTTGAACGAATGGGTTCGACCATGGGCATCCATGCTGTTAGCGTCATGCTAGAGGCTCTCAATAGAGATGCCCAACATGCTACTATCGCCAAGTTCATTCAAAATGAACTTGACGCTGAACGCGAGAAAGTAGCCTTGCTTCACCAACAAGGTTCTCAACAAGCAGAGTTGTTGAGAGAACAAGGTGCTCAACAGTTTGAACTGTTGAGACAGCAGCAGGCTGCTGCTGGCGGGTCGATGCACTCGCGTCGACCCGAGACTTTGAAGATTGACATCTCAAGGTATAGGGGGGTCGAAGAAGACTCCCTCTTGAGATGGTTCGTCGAATTGGATGATGCCATAAGGGCGCGTCGCATCGACGACGGGGATATGCAAGTTGCATTTGCCCAGTCAAATCTGGCAGGACGTGCCAAGACTTGGGCACTGGGGCTCAAGTTGCACGACCCATATGCGTTTGGGTCGTTGGAAGTCTTCAAGTCGCGGCTCAGACAAACGTTTGAACTGCCTAGAGCTGAGTTCAGGGCTCGAACCGAACTCTTGAAGCTCAAACAGGGTAAGCGTGATGTGCACGCTTACGCCCAACATATACGACATCTTACGAGTTGTATAAGTTTTAATCCGGTGGATGAACACACGTTGGTTTCGGTGTTCATGCAGGGTCTTGCGGATGGTCCCGTCAAGACTCACCTGTTCCGGCTTGAACTAGATTCACTAGAACAAGCCATTTCCATTGCGGAGCAGGAAGACTTCAGTCTGAGACAGGCTCGCGCCAGCTCGACATCATATCGTCAACCGAGACGATATGACAACGGAGGTCCAGAGCCGATGGAACTCTGTTATGTAGAGAGCGAGAAGGCTCGCTCTACAGGCTACAAGAAGTTGCAGAGATGCAACAGATGTCAAAAGACAGGACACTACGCTTACGAGTGTAGTGCCCCTCGTCCAGTGTCTCGCGACACTGGGCGTAGTGACCGTCCACCCATGAGAAAGGGGCAGGGACGAGGGTCCGCAGTTGGTGCAAAGACGCAACAACGGGATGGACCGTCAAAAAACGGACAGGATCAGTAGGTGCGGAGCACCCTACTGGTCCAGCAACGTCAAGAGAATTTGTAGGCCTCTTGATGAAGGTTGCTCCCAACACACAGACATTGTGCGTTGCTGCTCTAGGTAATGAGATCTCACTCATTACCTTGAAACTCGAAGTGACGAATAAGTTGTCCCTTCGAGCTCTAGTCGATTGTGGGGCGTCCAACAATTTTGTGCGACGCCAATCGCTAGAAGATGGTCACTTTAAATTCAGTGAATGTGACACACCTCCTACGAGGATGACGGTACGTCTTGCGACAGGCGCATCCGTAACCGTCATGAAGTGTATAGTGAAGATCCACTATACGCTAGAAGATACCCAATATGACGATGACTTTATCGTATTGGATTTGGATGACAAATTTGATGTCATCCTTGGAATACCGTGGCTCAGAAGGTACGAACCACGGGTAAACTGGCAACATCGGACAGTAACGATGCCTGCCGCTTGTTCATCAGATGGCCATCTGATGAACGTTTTGGAGCGTCCACAAGCGTGTGGATGTACTACGAGTGAGTGCGATGGCCTCACTTGTGGTACGGTCGTTAGTACGACTGCACAAAACCTTAGTGTACCAAACGGTTACACTTCGGAGCAAAGTTCCGGCGGCTGTGAGGAAACACAGGCTGCGCCGAAGGTCCACCACTCGAATAAGTCGGGTGGACTGGGACAAAGATGTATCCCTAGCGGGGAACATCTAGAAGAGAAACAATCGATCGCTCAGGTTAAGCGAAACGATAATCCTAGATCGACTGGAGAGTCTTTCGTAGAGGATCTCGCTGTGGTTGCGCAACCCCAGCTAGAGGAAGTAAAGGGAATAAGTCCCAAGATCACAAATACGGCGGAAATAAGTTCCCCGAAACCCGCGGGAATAAGTCCCCGGGAAGACGAAGGAATAAGTCCTTCGAAGCCTGAGGGAATAAGTCCCCAGGAAATGACAGAGACATTGAATGTCATAGTCAATAACGGATCAAGTGTAGGCGCTTATACACTTGATCTGATTGCGCCTCCGAAGTTAACTTCGGAGATCACTCAGTTGCCAACGCTCGAACATAAAAGGTTCTTGCGTGATCTGCGTAGTGTCAAAGTCAAGCAGATCTGCATACTCGTCGCTGACGACGAGTGTGTAACCGACATAAGGTCAGCAACAGTGTTTACTGAGAACGAGAGAGTTCTCAGTAGTTCATCTATGGACGAGAGTGTCCTAGATGAAAAGACACGAATTGAGCGATATGACTCCCAATCATGGGAATCGCTCAAGAAAAATCCTCTCTATGAAGATTTGGTTGAATTCAAGGATGTATTCCCTGAAACTGTTCCGTGCGAATTACCGAAGGATAAAGGTATTCGACACGAAGTCGAGCTTAAACCAGGCTCGAAGTACTGTGTCATGAAGCAGTGGCCACTGCCTCGTGAACAAGTACTTGCGATCGACAAGTTCTTTGCCGATCGTTTAGCAGCGGGCCATGTGAGGGAATCAACTTCCCCACATAGCTCTCCGACCTTCTGTGTGCGAAAAGCAACAGGAGGGTGGCGGATAGTGCACGCGTTCAACAAATTGAACGCTGCAACGGTACCGGCTCAAACGTCGATACCGAGGAAGGACGTAATCATTGATGGTATGTCAAAGAGTACCATCTTTTCGTCCATGGATTTGATGGATGGCTTCTATCAAATCCTTATGCGAGAACGGGATATACCCTATACCGCAGTTAGCACGCCTAGCGGCATGCTCTGGGAATGGCTAGTAATGCCACAAGGGCTTAGTAATGCCCCTGCCACGTTCAACAGATGTGTATCACATCTGTTGAGGCCAGTACGAGAATTCGCGCCGAGTTATTTCGATGACGTATTCATCCATAGTCGAGCTATGGATGGAAAGTCGGACGTTGAGGTTCACAAGTACCACGTCCGACAAGTTCTTACAATCATGCGAAAGCATCAATTGTATGCAAACCTCAAGAAGTGTATATTTGCGGCAAGCGAAATACCACTTCTTGGGTGCATCGTTGGTAAGAACGGTGTACGTCCTGATCCCGAAAAGATCAAGGCGATCACCGACTGGCCCGTGCCGGTCGATGTCAAAGGTCTTCGAAAATTCCTTGGGCTAGCGGCGTATTTGCATAAGTATTCACGCAATTACGCCGAGATGACTGTACACCTCTCTCGTTTGTTGAAAAAGAACGAGAGGTGGTTATGGAACGCTGAATGTCAACGCTCCTTTGAGGGTATCAAGCAGAGCTTGATACAATCCCCAGTCCTAGTAATAGCCGATCAGGACAGGCCATTTCATGTGGTCTGTGATGCCAGCGATTTCGCAATCGGCTGTGCACTAATGCAGTACGATCTTGAAGGCGTTGAACGCGTCGTCTGCTATCAGTCGCGTCAGCTGCAACCGGCTGAGCGGAGCTATCCAGTGCATGACAAGGAACTCCTTGCCATGAAGTATGCACTCGCGAAGTTCAGAGTCTATCTATTAGGAGATAGACCCTTCGTTGTTTACACTGACCATGCGTCATTACGCACGGCAGTGAACAGCCCGCACCTTTCACAACGAATGGCGCGGTGGTTGTCATTCTTTGCGGAATACAAATTTACGGTTGAGTACAAACCAGGACGACTTAATGTCGTCGCTGATGCACTCTCACGTCGTCCCGACTTTGAAACAGTCGCGAAACCCAACAGTGAGACAGTCACTGTTGTGGTTATGACGTCCTCAGTCCCATCTACAACGTTGTATGATGATGTGAGGCGGGCATACGCCCAAGATGGTGAGATAGTGAAGTTGTTGACACATCTCTCCCAACCATCCCGAGAATCGTTGAAACGATTGTCGCCTGCGTATCGATCTGATGCAGATCGATACACTACTCGTAACGGTTTACTGTATTATACAGCCTTTTCTGGTGACACACCACGTGTTGTCATTCCAAATGATACTGATCTGCGTTTGCGGATCATGTTCGAGTATCACGATGCTCCTATAGGAGGACATCGTGGCCGAGAGAAAACATATCTCACGGTAAGTCGAGACTTTTACTGGCCCCGCCAGTATCAGTTTGTGCGAAAGTATGTTCGCGCATGCGAAGTCTGTCAACGAGTGAAGTCAAGTCCTTCACTGCGTGCACCTTTACAGCCTCTACCGGTTCCGGCTGAGTGCTGGGAATCCATCTCAATGGATTTTGTCTTCGGGTTACCCAAAGACGCACGCGGGAATACGGGTATTCTCGTATTTGTTGACAGATTCAGCAAAATGGTACACCTTGTGGCTGTACCAGAGACAATCACGGCAAGTGGCTGTGCTTGTGTCTTTATTGACACCATCTTCCGACTTCATGGGTTGCCCCGTGAACTCGTGTCAGACAGAGATCCACGATTCACTGCTGATTTCTGGCGTTCCGTGTTCAAATCACTCGGAACGCGCTTGAAGATGTCAACATCTGATCATCCAGAGTCAGATGGTCAGACGGAACGTGCCAATCGTGTCCTTGAAGAGATACTTCGAGGATACGTACACTCCTTTAAGAGTTGGAGTGAGTTTTTGCCAATGGTAGAGTTTGCCATCAACAACTCGGTGCATGCGTCCACGACACATACACCGTTTTTACGTGAATGGCTTGCGCCATCCGCGTGTACCCACCTTACTCGAGTGTAACTCTGGTTTAAGGGGGGGGAGGGACTCGCGCGAGCAAAAACCGATTTGGTTCACGCTCATCACGCTCTGACGAAGAAGTCATTGCGTTTGATGCCGATATCGATAACATCGATATCGAAGAAGATGATGCCAGTGAGAGTGCGGAAGCCCTCACTGAAGACAATGATCCCAGTGAGAGTGCGGAAGCCCTCACTGAAGAAAAGGTTGATGTTGCTGCAGTGCGCTCACAGCACACTGAAGCTAACGAGTCATCAGATGAGTTCATACTGGCTCGTGAAACGGTAGTCCGTTTTGTGCAAGACTCCATCGCCGAAGCGGTGGATAAGCAAAAGCAAAACGCTGACAAGAATGGAAGGGCAAACTTTCTTTTATTTAATAAAGGTGACTTAGTCCTACTGTCTACGGTTAATCTACCAAAGCATGTAGTGACTAACTTGGGTAGCAGTAAACTACTACCCAAGTACATTGGCCCATTTCGTGTATTGCACCGCCTAGGCAATGCATACACGATCGAGTTACCACGTAAGATGCGAACGCATCCCACGTTTTACGTTGGTCGGCTTAAGCCGTACCATCAGTACGCTGCTTCTTCCGATGAAGAACGCCCTTGCGCTCAAGCATCTCGCAAAGAGCCTTGTGCTCCCGATGGTGGGCATCAACAAGGGTCTGAAGAGCAGTTATCTCAGCCCGAGACCGATCAACAATCCCACGAGCTACCCTTAGCTCGTCACGAAGAAGATGTCAGAGATCTCTCGTTCTCGAGCTGAGCAAAGGCAAACTCAGCTCGATGCTTCGAGGCAGTGTCCACCATTTGGAGACGCCTATTCCGCTCATGCTCGAGATCGTCGCGTAACCCTTGCGTTACGCGATCAAAGAAGCTCTCAGGAACACACCGATCCACATGATCGTGTGGAGGTCGTCTTTCCTCCTCCTCCACCTCCATTAGAGGACTCTCGCGGTGGCCAGCGCTATCTAGTTGAGCAGCTGTTGAACCACCGCGACGTGAACGGACGTCGGACGAGTTATCTCGTCCGGTGGCGCGGCTATCCCCCGTCCTGGGATTCTTGGGAGCCCCGCTCCCAACTGATGATCGACGTACTGGGTCTGGTTGAGCAGTACGACGCGGCACATCCTGTGCCGCAGAAGGACCGCCGGAGAAAGTCTTCCCGGCACGGTCGTAAAGGGATTTCAGGTTGTCAATCCCTTCGTACATCTCAGTAGAGACACGTACGCGCCACCACGGGCTGGTAAGGAGGTAAGCCTCCTTAGGTGCTCGCGCAGAGTTGTTCACACAACATGGGCACGAGTCTCCCCAAGAGAGGCAGGGTAATCCTTTCTCCCTTGACAGACGATTGCAGCTTGTAGCGTGCACCTGTCGGGGTTCGCTTTTCAAACTTATCACGAGCTTTGATAAGTTTGTCGTTCCAAGCGTCACGACCTACATCCTCGAGGTTATGGATGTAGGCGTTCCACGCTTGAAGTAGTGAGGACCATCACGTTTGTGGTTCCCACTGTACCATCGATGTCTGAAGAAAGCATCGATGAAGAATTCGTGTTCAGCGCGATAGTTTTTCGCGCTGGGGTCAAGGTGATGGATCCTTGACGAATCGAACAATCGTGTTCGATAACGATCACTCGTCGTCGCCGACAAGTGATCCATGACGGATTTAGGAGGCATCCATGCCTTTTTTCTGGAGCGAGACGCAACACATTGCGGTCCCGCTCTTCCTGCGACGTGCCGACAGAAGTACTGGCACCTCGCTGTGAAGTGGTGTCCATTGGAGAACCGACACCACTATTAGCGCCCGAGTCTCGCGACCTCGAGCGCCTTCGCTTCGGCGATGGTTCATCTGATTCATCAGATGAACCAAAGATGCTGCGACGCAAAGCATCGTCCATGCCACGCTTGGCAGGCGGCTTCGATTCAATCGCCGTCGATACGGATCCGTCATCCGTATCAGGAGAGTACGAGACACCGAGCTCGTACTCTGTGAAGACACGAGTGTCTTCATGACCGGCGCCTGCATCACCAAGTGACACAGGCTGGTCGCTTCAGCAACCGATGGGACATCAGTTGCTGTTGTTTCTGCTTCGGCGTCCGCACAGAGACGTGCAGACGCGCCTCGGCGGCTTGCTCGCGCATCGCATGGGCTTGTTAACCATGCGATGAGATGTTGAAAGTGGACGCGGACCAACAAGTGCAAACCCTGTCCCAAATGATTTGGGACGAGTATCCATTTAGTCAATCAGTCACTAAAGTGACTGATGGTTAGGGGGTGATGTAACGGGGTGAATCGTTACATAACAATTTATAAGAAATTGTTAATAGAATATAACTAAAAGAGTTATATTCTCAGAATATTGTCATAAGGACAAATATTCTGTAGCACTTACAAGTAGTTCCTAATTGGTTGATATAGGCCATTATATCAACCAACGAAGAAGCGCCACGACAGACGCACGCAATGAGTGGTGAGCAGATAACTGATTTACACATTTGTATTTAGACATAGTTAGATGAAGATAAATAGTGATTTATTGCAGACATTAACTATTATAAATACAGTTCTACTTTTTACTCTAACCAAGTACTCGCTTCTTCTTACCGTCTTCCTCTGCACGTACGAGTGTACGTGAAGTTACGAGGCACCGCCTTATTCTGTCATCAGAATAAGTAGCTTGTACTGTCACCAGTACAAGCTTCAGGGTGCCCCGTTACAGCAATGGCGACGTCCCGTACCTGCTTATGGAGGTGCTCAGTAGTCCACCAGCCATCATGATTTTTCCGGGATTCATAATAATGCAAGCCATCTTAGCAACGTTGGGGTGGGCATCTTGGTTGTCCGCGATCAACACGAGGCGGCCACCCACAATGCAAGTTGCGATGTCAGTGCAAATATTCTTGTACAAGTGTGAGGCAATACTTCATGGCACACCAACGTCAGTTAAAAAGTCACTAACATGTACACACCTCCCTTCTGTAACGGGGCACCCTGAAGCTTGTACTGGTGACAGTACAAGCTACTTATTCTGATGACAGAATAAGGCGGTGCCTCGTAACTTCACGTACACTCGTACGTGCAGAGGAAGACGGTAAGAAGAAGCGAGTACTTGGTTAGAGTAAAAAGTAGAACTGTATTTATAATAGTTAATGTCTGCAATAAATCACTATTTATCTTCATCTAACTATGTCTAAATACAAATGTGTAAATCAGTTATCTGCTCACCACTCATTGCGTGCGTCTGTCGTGGCGCGTCTTCGTTGGTTGATATAATGGCCTATATCAACGAATTAGGAACTACTTGTAAGTGCTACAGAATATTTGTCCTTATGACAATATTCTGAGAATATAACTCTTATAGTTATATTCTATTAACAATTTCTTATAAATTGTTATGTAACGATTCACCCCGTTACATCACCCCCTTAACCATCAGTCACTTTAGTGACTGATTGACTAAATGGATACTCGTCCCAAATCATTTGGGACAGGGTTTGCACTTGTTGGTCCGCGTCCACTTTCCAACATCTCATCGCATGGTTAACAAGCCCATGCGATGCGCGAGAAAGGCCGCCGAGAGCGCGTCTGCACGTCTCTGTGTTGACGCCGAAGCAGAAACAACAGCAACTGATGTCCCATCGGTTGCTGAAGCGACCCAGCCTGTGTCACTTGGTGATGCAGGCGCCGGTCATGAAGACACTCGTGTCTTCACAGAGTACGAGCTCGGTGTCTCGTACTCTCCTGATACGGATGACGGATCCGTATCGACGGCGATTGAATCTAAGCCGCCAGCCAAGCGTGGCATGGACGATGCTTTGCGTCGCAGCATCTTTGGTTCATCTGATGAATCAGATGAACCATCGCCGAAGCGAAGGCGCTCGAGGTCGCGAGACTCGGGGCGCTAATAGTGGTGTCGGTTCTCCAATGGACACCACTTCACAGCGAGGTGCCAGTACTTCTGTCGGCACGTCGCAGGAAGAGCGGGACCGCAATGTGTTGCGTCTCGCTCCAGAAAAGAAGGCATGGATGCCTCCGAAATCCGTCATGGATCACTTGTCGGCGACGACGAGTGATCGTTATCGAACACGGTTGTTCGATTCGTCAAGGATCCATCACCTTGACCCCAGCGCGAAAAACTATCGCGCTGAACACGAATTCTTCATCGATGCTTTCTTCAGACATCGATGGTACAGTGGGAACCACAAGCGTGATGGTCCTCACTACTTCAAGCGTGGAACGCCTACATCCATAACCTCGAGGATGTAGGTCGTGACGCTTGGAACGACAAACTTATCAAAGCTCGTGATAAGTTTGAAAAGCGAACCCCGACAGGTGCACGCTACAAGCTGCATCGTCTGTCAAGGGAGAAAGGATTACCCTGCCTCTCTTGGGGAGACTCGTGCCCATGTTGTGTGAACAACTCTGCGCGAGCACCTAAGGAGGCTTACCTCCTTACCAGCCCGTGGTGGCGCGTACGTGTCTCTACTGAGATGTACGAAGGGATTGACAACCTGAAATCCCTTTACGACCGTGCCGGGAAGACTTTCTCCGGCGGTCCTTCTGCGGCACAGGATGTGCCGCGTCGTACTGCTCAACCAGACCCAGTACGTCGATCATCAGTTGGGAGCGGGGCTCCCAAGAATCCCAGGACGGGGGATAGCCGCGCCACCGGACGAGATAACTCGTCCGACGTCCGTTCACGTCGCGGTGGTTCAACAGCTGCTCAACTAGATAGCGCTGGCCACCGCGAGAGTCCTCTAATGGAGGTGGAGGAGGAGGAAAGACGACCTCCACACGATCATGTGGATCGGTGTATTCCTGAGAGCTTTTTGATCGCGTAACGCAAGGGTTACGCGACGATCTCGAGCATGAGCGGAATAGGCGTCTCCAAATGGTGGACACTGCCTTGAAGCATCGAGCTGAGTTTGCCTTTGCTCAGCTCGAGAACGAGAGATCTCTGACATCTCTTCGTGACGAGCTAAGGGTAGCTCGTGGGATTGTTGATCGGTCTCGGGCTGAGATAACTGCTCTTCAGACCCTTGTTGATGCCCACCATCGGGAGCACAAGGCTCTTTGCGAGATGCTTGAGCGCAAGGGCGTTCTTCATCGGAAGAAGCAGCGTACTGATGGTACGGCTTAAGCCGACCAACGTAAAACGTGGGATGCGTTCGCATCTTACGTGGTAACTCGATCGTGTATGCATTGCCTAGGCGGTGCAATACACGAAATGGGCCAATGTACTTGGGTAGTAGTTTACTGCTACCCAAGTTAGTCACTACATGCTTTGGTAGATTAACCGTAGACAGTAGGACTAAGTCACCTTTATTAAATAAAAGAAAGTTTGCCCTTCCATTCTTGTCAGCGTTTTGCTTTTGCTTATCCACCGCTTCGGCGATGGAGTCTTGCACAAAACGGACTACCGTTTCACGAGCCAGTATGAACTCATCTGATGACTCGTTAGCTTCAGTGTGCTGTGAGCGCACTGCAGCAACAACAACCTTTTCTTCAGTGAGGGCTTCCGCACTCTCACTGGGATCATTGTCTTCAGTGAGGGCTTCCGCACTCTCACTGGCATCATCTTCTTCGATATCGATGTTATCGATATCGGCATCAAACGCAATGACTTCTTCGTCAGAGCGTGATGAGCGTGAACCAAATCGGTTTTTGCTCGCGCGAGTCCCTCCCCCCCTTAAACCAGAGTTACACTCGAGTAAGGTGGGTACACGCGGATGGCGCAAGCCATTCACGTAAAACGGTGTATGTGTCGTGGACGCATGCACCGAGCTGTTGATGGCAAACTCTACCATTGGCAAAAACTCACTCCAACTCTTAAAGGAGTGTACGTATCCTCGAAGTATCTCTTCAAGGACACGATTGGCACGTTCCGTCTGACCATCTGACTCTGGATGATCAGATGTTGACATCTTCAAGCGCGTTCCGAGTGATTTGAACACGGAACGCCAGAAATCAGCAGTGAATCGTGGATCTCTGTCTGACACGAGTTCACGGGGCAACCCATGAAGTCGGAAGATGGTGTCAATAAAGACACAAGCACAGCCACTTGCCGTGATTGTCTCTGGTACAGCCACAAGGTGTACCATTTTGCTGAATCTGTCAACAAATACGAGAATACCCGTATTCCCGCGTGCGTCTTTGGGTAACCCGAAGACAAAATCCATTGAGATGGATTCCCAGCACTCAGCCGGAACCGGTAGAGGCTGTAAAGGTGCACGCAGTGAAGGACTTGACTTCACTCGTTGACAGACTTCGCATGCGCGAACATACTTTCGCACAAACTGATACTGGCGGGGCCAGTAAAAGTCTCGACTTACCGTGAGATATGTTTTCTCCCGGCCACGATGTCCTCCTATAGGAGCATCGTGATACTCGAACATGATCCGCAAACGCATATCAGTATCATTTGGAATGACAACACGTGGTGTGTCACCAGAAACGACTGTGTACTACAGTAAACCGTCGCGAGTAGTGTATCGATCTGATGCAGATCGATACGCAGGCGACAATCGTTTTAACGATTCTCGAGATGGCTGTGAGAGATGTGTCAACAACTTCACGATCTCACCATCTTGGGCATACGCCCGCCCCACATCATCATGCAACGTTGTAGATGGGACTGAGGACGTCATAACCGCAACAGTGACTGTCTCACTGTTGGGTTTCGCGACTGTTTCAAAGTCGGGACGACGTGAGAGTGCATCAGCGACGACATTAAGTCGTCCTGGTTTGTACTCAACCGTAAAGTTGTATTCCGCAAAGAATGACAACCACCGCGCCATTCGTTGTGAAAGGTGCGGGCTGTTCACTGCCGTGCGTAATGACGCATGGTCAGTGTAAACAACGAAGGGTCTATCTCCTAATAGATAGACTCTGAACTTCGCGAGTGCATACTTCATGGCAAGGAGTTCCTTGTCATGCACTGGATAGTTCCGCTCAGCTGGTTGCAGCTGACGCGACTGATAGCAGACGACGCGTTCAACGCCTTCAAGATCGTACTGCATTAGTGCACAGCCGATTGCGAAATCGCTGGCATCACAGACCACATGAAATGGCCTGTCTTGATCGGCTATTGCTAGGACTGGGGATTGTATCAAGCTCTACTTGATACCCTCAAAGGAGCGTTGACATTCAGCGTTCCATAACCACCTCTCGTTCTTTTTCAACAAACGAGAGAGGTGCACAGTCATCTCGGCGTAATTGCGTGAATACTTATGCAAATACGCCGCTAGCCCAAGGAATTTTCGAAGACCTTTGACATCGACCGGCACAGGCCAGTCGGTGATCGCCTTGATCTTTTCGGGATCAGGACGTACACCGTTCTTACCAACGATGCACCCAAGAAGTGGTATTTCGCTTGCCGCAAATATACACTTCTTGAGGTTAGCATACAATTGATGCTTTCGCATGATTGTAAGAACTTGTCGGACGTGGTACCTGTGAACCTCAACGTCCGACTTTCCATCCATAGCTCGACTATGGATGAATACGTCATCGAAATAACTCGGCGCGAATTCTCGTACTGGTCTCAACAGATGTGATACACATCTGTTGAACGTGGCAGGGGCATTACTAAGCCCTTGTGGCATTACTAGCCATTCCCAGAGCATGCCGCTAGGCGTGCTAACTGCGGTATAGGGTATATCCCGTTCCCGCATAAGGATTTGATAGAAGCCATCCATCAAATCCATGGACGAAAAGATGGTACTCTTTGACATACCATCAATGATTACGTCCTTCCTCGGTATCGGCGTCTGAGCCGGTACCGTTGCAGCGTTCAACTTGTTAAATGCATGCACTATCCGCCACCCTCCTGTTGCTTTTCGCACACAGAAGGTCGGAGAGATATGTGGGGAAGTTGATTCCCTCACATGGCCCAAAGCTAAACTATCGGCAAAGAACTTGTCGATCGCAAGTACTTGTTCACGAGGCAGTGGCCACTGCTTCATGACACAGTACTTCGAGCCTGGTTTAAGCTCGACTTCGTGTCGAATACCTTTATCCTTCGGTAATTCGCACGGAACAGTTTCAGGGAATACATCCTTGAATTCAACCAAATCTTCATAGAGAGGATTTTTCTTGAGCGATTCCCATGATTGGGAGTCATATCGCTCAATTCGTGTCTTTTCATCTAGGACACTCTCGTCCATAGATGAACTACTCAGAACTCTCTCGTTCTCAGTAAACACTGTTGCTGACCTTATGTCGGTTACACACTCGTCGTCAGCGACGAGTATGCAGATCTGCTTGACTTTGACACTACACAGATCACGCAAGAACCTTTTATGTTCGAGCGTTGGCAACTGAGTGATCTCCGAAGTTAACTTCGGAGGCGCAATCAGATCAAGTGTATAAGCGCCTACACTTGATCCGTTATTGACTATGACATTCAATGTCTCTGTCATTTCCTGGGGACTTATTCCCTCAGGCTTCGAAGGACTTATTCCTTCGTCTTCCCGGGGACTTATTCCCGCGGGTTTCGGGGAACTTATTTCCGCCGTATTTGTGATCTTGGGACTTATTCCCTTTACTTCCTCTAGCTGGGGTTGCGCAACCACAGCGAGATCCTCTACGAAAGACTCTCCAGTCGATCTAGGATTATCGTTTCGCTTAACCTGAGCGATCGATTGTTTCTCTTCTAGATGTTCCCCGCTAGGGATACATCTTTGTCCCAGTCCACCCGACTTATTCGAGTGGTGGACCTTCGGCGCAGCCTGTGTTTCCTCACAGCCGCCGGAACTTTGCTCCGAAGTGTAACCGTTTGGTACACTAAGGTTTTGTGCAGTCGTACTAGCGACCGTACCACAAGTGAGGCCATCGCACTCACTCGTAGTACATCCACACGCTTGTGGACGCTCCAAAATGTTCATCAGATGGCCATATGATGAACAAGCGGCAGGCATCGTTACTGTCCGATGTTGCCAGTTTACTCGTGGTTCGTACCTTCTGAGCCACGGTATTCCAAGGATGACATCAAATTTGTCATCCAAATCCAATACGATAAAGTCATCGTCATATTGGGTATCTTCTAGCGTATAGTGGATCTTCACTATACACTTCATGACGGTTACGGATGCGCCTGTCGCAAGACGTACCGTCATCCTCGTAGGAGGTGTGTCACATTCACTGAATTTAAAGTGACCATCTTCTAGCGATTGGCGTCGCACAAAATTGTTGGACGCCCCACAATCGACTAGAGCTCGAAGGGACAACTTATTTGTCACTTCGAGTTTCAAGGTAATGAGTGAGTCCTCATTACCTAGAGCAGCAACGCACAACGTTTTTGCGTTAGGAGCAACCTTCATCAAGAGGCCTACAAATTCTCTTGACGTTGCTGGACCAGTAGGGTGCTCCGCACCTACTGATCCTGTCCGTTTTTTGACGGTCCATCCCGTTGTTGCGTCTTTGCACCAACTGCGGACCCTCGTCCCTGCCCCTTTCTCATGGGTGGACGGTCACTACGCCCAGTGTCGCGAGACACTGGACGAGGGGCACTACACTCGTAAGCGTAGTGTCCTGTCTTTTGACATCTGTTGCATCTCTGCAACTTCTTGTAGCCTGTAGAGCGAGCCTTCTCGCTCTCTACATAACAGAGTTCCATCGGCTCTGGACCTCCGCTGTCATATCGTCTCGGTTGACGATATGATGTCGAGCTGGCGCGAGCCTGTCTCAGACTGAAGTCTTCCTGCTCCGCAATGGAAATGGCTTGTTCTAGTGAATCTAGTTCAAGTCGGAACAGGTGAGTCTTGACGGGACCATCCGCAAGACCCTGCATGAACACCGAAACCAACGTGTGTTCATCCACCGGATTGGAACTTATACAACTCGTAAGATGTCGTATATGTTGGGCGTAAGCGTGCACATCACGCTTACCCTGTTTGAGCTTCAAGAGTTCGGTTCGAGCCCTGAACTCAGCTCTAGGCGGTTCAAACGTTTGTCTGAGCCGCGACTTGAAGACTTCCAACGACCCAAACGCATATGGGTCGTGCAACTTGAGCCCCAGTGCCCAAGTCTTGGCACGTCCTGCCAGATTTGACTGGGCAAATGCAACTTGCATATCCCCGTCGTCGATGCGACGCGCCCTTATGGCGTCATCCAATTCGACGAACCATCTCAAGAGGGAGTCTTCTTCGACCCCCTATACTTTGAGATGTCAATCTTCAAAGTCTCGGGTCGACGCGAGTGCATCGACCCGCCAGCAGCAGCCTGCTGCTGTCTCAACAGTTCAAACTGTTGAGCACCTTGTTCTCTCAACAACTCTGCTTGTTGAGAACCTTGTTGGTGAAGCAAGGCTACTTTCTCGCGTTCAGCGTCAAGTTCATTTTGAATGAACTTGGCGATAGTAGCATGTTGGGCATCTCTATTGAGAGCCTCTAGCATGACGCTAACAGCATGGATGCCCATGGTCGAACCCATTCGTTCAACCGCATCCCATTCGACATCGCTCAAATGGGAGTAGCCGTCACGCGTAGCGTGAAAGCTTTGGTCATCTTCATCATCCAACATATTCATGTTGGATGTGAACGCGGTCCTTGGACGGACTACGAAGTGCTACCAGGTGTAACGGGGCACCCTGAAGCTTGTACTGGTGACAGTACAAGCTACTTATTCTGATGACAGAATAAGGCGGTGCCTCGTAACTTCACGTACACTCGTACGTGCAGAGGAAGACGGTAAGAAGAAGCGAGTACTTGGTTAGAGTAAAAAGTAGAACTGTATTTATAATAGTTAATGTCTGCAATAAATCACTATTTATCTTCATCTAACTATGTCTAAATACAAATGTGTAAATCAGTTATCTGCTCACCACTCATTGCGTGCGTCTGTCGTGTCGCGTCTTCGTTGGTTGATATAATGGCCTATATCAACCAATTAGGAACTACTTGTAAGTGCTACAGAATATTTGTCCTTTTGACAATATTCTGAGAATGTAACTCTTATAGTTATATTCTATTAACAATTTCTTATAAATTGTTATGTAACGATTCACCCCGTTACATCACCCCCCCTTAACCATCAGTCACTTTAGTGACTGATTGACAAAATGGATACTCGTCCCAAATCATTTGGGACAGGGTTTGCACTTGTTGGTCCGCGTCCACTTTCCAACATTTCATCGCATGGTTAACAAGCCCATGCGATGCGCGAGAAAGGCCGCCGAGAGCGCGTCTGCACGTCTCTGTGTTGACGCCGAAGCAGAAACAACAGCAACTGATGTCCCATCGGTTGCTGAAGCGACCCAGCCTGTGTCACTTGGTGATGCAGGCGCCGGTCATGAAGACACTCGTGTCTTCACAGAGTACGAGCTCGGTGTCTCGTACTCTCCTGATACGGATGACGGATCCGTATCGACGGCGATTGAATCGAAGCCGCCTGCCAAGCGTGGCATGGACGATGCTTTGCGTCGCAGCATCTTTGGTTCATCTGATGAATCAGATGAACCATCGCCGAAGCGAAGGCGCTCGAGGTCGCGAGACTCGGGCGCTAATAGTGGTGTCGGTTCTCCAATGGACACCACTTCACAGCGAGGTGCCAGTACTTCTGTCGGCACGTCGCAGGAAGAGCGGGACCGCAATGTGTTGCGTCTCGCTCCAGAAAAGAAGGCATGGATGCCTCCGAAATCCGTCATGGATCACTTGTCGGCGACGACGAGTGATCGTTATCGAACACGGTTGTTCGATTCGTCAAGGATCCATCACCTTGACCCCAGCGCGAAAAACTATCGCGCTGAACACGAATTCTTCATCGATGCTTTCTTCAGACATCGATGGTACAGTGGGAACCACAAGCGTGATGGTCCCTCACTACTTCAAGCGTGGAACGCCTACATCCATAACCTCGAGGATGTAGGTCGTGACGCTTGGAACGACAAACTTATCAAAGCTCGTGATAAGTTTGAAAAGCGAACCCCGACAGGTGCACGCTACAAGCTGCATCGTCTGTCAAGGGAGAAAGGATTACCCTGCCTCTCTTGGGGAGACTCGTGCCCATGTTGTGTGAACAACTCTGCGCGAGCACCTAAGGAGGCTTACCTCCTTACCAGCCCGTGGTGGCGCGTACGTGTCTCTACTGAGATGTACGAAGGGATTGACAACCTGAAATCCCTTTACGACCGTGCCGGGAAGACTTTCTCCGGCGGTCCTTCTGCGGCACAGGATGTGCCGCGTCGTACTGCTCAACCAGACCCAGTACGTCGATCATCAGTTGGGAGCGGGGCTCCCAAGAATCCCAGGACGGGGGATAGCCGCGCCACCGGACGAGATAACTCGTCCGACGTCCGTTCACGTCGCGGTGGTTCAACAGCTGCTCAACTAGATAGCGCTGGCCACCGCGAGAGTCCTCTAATGGAGGTGGAGGAGGAGGAAAGACGACCTCCACACGATCATGTGGATCGGTGTATTCCTGAGAGCTTCTTTGATCGCGTAACGCAAGGGTTACGCGACGATCTCGAGCATGAGCGGAATAGGCGTCTCCAAATGGTGGACACTGCCTTGAAGCATCGAGCTGAGTTTGCCTTTGCTCAGCTCGAGAACGAGAGATCTCTGACATCTCTTCGTGACGAGCTAAGGGTAGCTCGTGGGATTGTTGATCGGTCTCGGGCTGAGATAACTGCTCTTCAGACCCTTGTTGATGCCCACCATCGGGAGCACAAGGCTCTTTGCGAGATGCTTGAGCGCAAGGGCGTTCTTCATCGGAAGAAGCAGCGTACTGATGGTACGGCTTAAGCCGACCAACGTAAAACGTGGGATGCGTTCGCATCTTACGTGGTAACTCGATCGTGTATGCATTGCCTAGGCGGTGCAATACACGAAATGGGCCAATGTACTTGGGTAGTAGTTTACTGCTACCCAAGTTAGTCACTACATGCTTTGGTAGATTAACCGTAGACAGTAGGACTAAGTCACCTTTATTAAATAAAAGAAAGTTTGCCCTTCCATTCTTGTCAGCGTTTTGCTTTTGCTTATCCACCGCTTCGGCGATGGAGTCTTGCACAAAACGGACTACCGTTTCACGAGCCAGTATGAACTCATCTGATGACTCGTTAGCTTCAGTGTGCTGTGAGCGCACTGCAGCAACAACAACCTTTTCTTCAGTGAGGGCTTCCGCACTCTCACTGGGATCATTGTCTTCAGTGAGGGCTTCCGCACTCTCACTGGCATCATCTTCTTCGATATCGATGTTATCGATATCAGCATCAAACGCAATGACTTCTTCGTCAGAGCGTGATGAGCGTGAACCAAATCGGTTTTTGCTCGCGCGAGTCCCTCCCCCCCCTTAAACCAGAGTTACACTCGAGTAAGGTGGGTACACGCGGATGGCGCAAGCCATTCACGTAAAACGGTGTATGTGTCGTGGACGCATGCACCGAGCTGTTGATGGCAAACTCTACCATTGGCAAAAACTCACTCCAACTCTTAAAGGAGTGTACGTATCCTCGAAGTATCTCTTCAAGGACACGATTGGCACGTTCCGTCTGACCATCTGACTCTGGATGATCAGATGTTGACATCTTCAAGCGCGTTCCGAGTGATTTGAACACGGAACGCCAGAAATCAGCAGTGAATCGTGGATCTCTGTCTGACACGAGTTCACGGGGCAACCCATGAAGTCGGAAGATGGTGTCGATAAAGACACAAGCACAGCCACTTGCCGTGATTGTCTCTGGTACAGCCACAAGGTGTACCATTTTGCTGAATCTGTCAACAAATACGAGAATACCCGTATTCCCGCGTGCGTCTTTGGGTAACCCGAAGACGAAATCCATTGAGATGGATTCCCAGCACTCAGCCGGAACCGGTAGAGGCTGTAAAGGTGCACGCAGTGAAGGACTTGACTTCACTCGTTGACAGACTTCGCATGCGCGAACATACTTTCGCACAAACTGATACTGGCGGGGCCAGTAAAAGTCTCGACTTACCGTTAGATATGTTTTCTCTCGGCCACGATGTCCTCCTATAGGAGCATCGTGATACTCGAACATGATCCGCAAACGCAGATCAGTATCATTTGGAATGACAACACGTGGTGTGTCACCAGAAACGACTGTATAATACAGTAAACCGTTACGAGTAGTGTATCGATCTGATGCAGATCGATACGCAGGCGACAATCGTTTCAACGATTCTCGGGATGGCTGTGAGAGATGTGTCAACAACTTCACGATCTCACCATCTTGGGCGTATGCCCGCCTCACATCATCATACAACGTTGTAGATGGGACTGAGGACGTCATAACCGCAACAGTGACTGTCTCACTGTTGGGTTTCGCGACTGTTTCAAAGTCGGGACGACGTGAGAGTGCATCAGCGACGACATTAAGTCGTCCTGGTTTGTACTCAACCGTAAAGTTGTATTCCGCAAAGAATGACAACCACCGCGCCATTCGTTGTGAAAGGTGCGGGCTGTTCACTGCCGTGCGTAATGACGCATGGTCAGTGTAAACAACGAAGGGTCTATCTCCTAATAGATAGACTCTGAACTTCGCGAGTGCATACTTCATGGCAAGGAGTTCCTTGTCATGCACTGGATAGCTCCGCTCAGCCGGTTGCAGCTGACGCGACTGATAGCAGACGACGCGTTCAACGCCTTCAAGATCGTACTGCATTAGTGCACAGCCGATTGCGAAATCGCTGGCATCACAGACCACATGAAATGGCCTGTCCTGATCGGCTATTGCTAGGACTGGGGATTGTATCAAGATCTGCTTGATACCCTCAAAGGAGCGTTGACATTCAGCGTTCCATAACCACCTCTCGTTCTTTTTCAACAAACGAGAGAGGTGTACAGTCATCTCGGCGTAATTGCGTGAATACTTATGCAAATACGCCGCTAGCCCAAGGAATTTTCGAAGACCTTTGACATCGACCGGCACGGGCCAGTCGGTGATCGCCTTGATCTTTTCGGGATCAGGACGTACACCGTTCTTACCAACGATGCACCCAAGAAGTGGTATTTCGCTTGCTGCAAATATACACTTCTTGAGGTTAGCATACAATTGATGCTTTCGCATGATTGTAAGAACTTGTCGGACGTGGTACCTGTGAACCTCAACGTCCGACTTTCCATCCATAGCTCGACTATGGATGAATACGTCATCGAAATAACTCGGCGCGAATTCTCGTACTGGTCTCAACAGATGTGATACACATCTGTTGAACGTGGCAGGGGCATTACTAAGCCCTTGTGGCATTACTAGCCATTCCCAGAGCATGCCGCTAGGCGTGCTAACTGCGGTACAGGGTATATCCCGTTCCCGCATAAGGATTTGATAGAAGCCATCCATCAAATCCATGGACGAAAAGATGGTACTCTTTGACATACCATCAATGATTACGTCCTTCCTCGGTATCGGCGTCTGAGCCGGTACCGTTGCAGCATTCAACTTGTTGAACGCGTGCACTATCCGCCACCCTCCTGTTGCTTTTCGCACACAGAAGGTCGGAGAGCTATGTGGGGAAGTTGATTCCCTCACATGGCCCGCAGCTAAACGATCGGCAAAGAACTTGTCGATCGCAAGTACTTGTTCACGAGGCAGTGGCCACTGCTTCATGACACAGTACTTCGAGCCTGGTTTAAGCTCGACTTCGTGTCGAATACCTTTATCCTTCGGTAATTCGCACGGAACAGTTTCAGGGAATACATCCTTGAATTCAACCAAATCTTCATAGAGAGGATTTTTCTTGAGCGATTCCCATGATTGGGAGTCATATCGCTCAATTCGTGTCTTTTCATCTAGGACACTCTCGTCCATAGATGAACTACTGAGAACTCTCTCGTTCTCAGTAAACACTGTTGCTGACCTTATGTCGGTTACACACTCGTCGTCAGCGACGAGTATGCAGATCTGCTTGACTTTGCCACTACGCAGATCACGCAAGAACCTTTTATGTTCGAGCGTTGGCAACTGAGTGATCTCCGAAGTTAACTTCGGAGGCGCAATCAGATCAAGTGTATAAGCGCCTACACTTGATCCGTTATTGACTATGACATTCAATGTCTCTGTCATTTCCTGGGGACTTATTCACTCAGGCTTCGAAGGACTTATTCCTTCGTCTTCCCGGGGACTTATTCCCGCGGGTTTCGGGGAACTTATTTCCGCCGTATTTGTGATCTTGGGACTTATTCCCTTTACTTCCTCTAGCTGGGGTTGCGCAACCACAGCGAGATCCTCTACGAAAGACTCTCCAGTCGATCTAGGATTATCGTTTCGCTTAACCTGAGCGATCGATTGTTTCTCTTCTAGATGTTCCCCGCTAGGGATACATCTTTGTCCCAGTCCACCCGACTTATTCGAGTGGTGGACCTTCGGCGCAGCCTGTGTTTCCTCACAACCGCCGGAACTTTGCTCCGAAGTGTAACCGTTTGGTACACTAAGGTTTTGTGCAGTCGTACTAACGACCGTACCACAAGTGAGGCCATCGCACTCACTCGTAGTACATCCACACGCTTGTGGACGCTCCAAAACGTTCATCAGATGGCCATCTGATGAACAAGCGGCAGGCATCGTTACTGTCCGATGTTGCCAGTTTACCCGTGGTTCGTACCTTCTGAGCCACGGTATTCCAAGGATGACATCAAATTTGTCATCCAAATCCAATACGATAAAGTCATCGTCATATTGGGTATCTTCTAGCGTATAGTGGATCTTCACTATACGCTTCATGACGGTTACGGATGCGCCTGTCGCAAGACGTACCGTCATCCTCGTAGGAGGTGTGTCACATTCACTGAATTTAAAGTGACCATCTTCTAGCGATTGGCGTCGCACAAAATTGTTGGACGCCCCACAATCGACTAGAGCTCGAAGGGACAACTTATTTGTCACTTCGAGTTTCAAGGTAATGAGTGAGTCCTCATTATCTAGAGCAGCAACGCACAACGGTTTTGCGTTGGGAGCAACCTTCATCAAGAGGCCTACAAATGCTCTTGACGTTGCTGGACCAGTAGGGTGCTCCGCACCTACTGATCCTGTCCGTTTTTTGACGGTCCATCCCGTTGTTGCGTCTTTGCACCAACTGCGGACCCTCGTCCCTGCCCCTTTCTCATGGGTGGACGGTCACTACGCCCAGTGTCGCGAGACACTGGACGAGGGGCACTACACTCGTAAGCGTAGTGTCCTGTCTTTTGACATCTGTTGCATCTCTGCAACTTCTTGTAGCCTGTAGAGCGAGCCTTCTCGCTCTCTACATAACAGAGTTCCATCGGCTCTGGACCTCCGTTGTCATATCGTCTCGGTTGACGATATGATGTCGAGCTGGCGCGAGCCTGTCTCAGACTGAAGTCCTCCTGCTCCGCAATGGAAATGGCTTGTTCTAGTGAATCTAGTTCAAGCCGGAATAGGTGAGTCTTGACGGGACCATCCGCAAGACCCTGCATGAACACCGAAACCAACGTGTGTTCATCCACCGGATTGGAACTTATACAACTCGTAAGATGTCGTATATGTTGGGCGTAAGCGTGCACATCACGCTTACCCTGTTTGAGCTTCAAGAGTTCGGTTCGAGCCCTGAACTCAGCTCTAGGCGGTTCAAACGTTTGTCTGAGCCGCGACTTGAAGACTTCCAACGACCCAAACGCATATGGGTCGTGCAACTTGAGCCCCAGTGCCCAAGTCCTGGCACGTCCTGCCAGATTTGACTGGGCAAATGCAACTTGCATATCCCCGTCGTCGATGCGACGCGCCCTTATGGCGTCATCCAATTCGACGAACCATCTCAAGAGGGAGTCTTCTTCGACCCCCCTATACTTTGAGATGTCAATCTTCAAAGTCTCGGGTCGACGCGAGTGCATCGACCCGCCAGCAGCAGCCTGCTGCTGTCTCAACAGTTCAAACTGTTGAGCACCTTGTTCTCTCAACAACTCTGCTTGTTGAGAACCTTGTTGGTGAAGCAAGGCTACTTTCTCGCGTTCAGCGTCAAGTTCATTTTGAATGAACTTGGCGATAGTAGCATGTTGGGCATCTCTATTGAGAGCCTCTAGCATGACGCTAACAGCATGGATGCCCATGGTCGAACCCATTCGTTCAACCGCATCCCATTCGACATCGCTCAAATGGGAGTAGCCGTCACGCGTAGCGTGAAAGCTTTGGTCATCTTCATCATCCAACATGAATATGTTGGATGTGAACGCGGTCCTTGGACGGACTACGAAGTGCTACCAGGTGTAACGGGGCACCCTGAAGCTTGTACTGGTGACAGTACAAGCTACTTATTCTGATGACAGAATAAGGCGGTGCCTCGTAACTTCACGTACACTCGTACGTGCAGAGGAAGACGGTAAGAAGAAGCGAGTACTTGGTTAAAGTAAAAAGTAGAACTGTATTTATAATAGTTAATGTCTGCAATAAATCACTATTTATCTTCATCTAACTATGTCTAAATACAAATGTGTAAATCAGTTATCTGCTCACCACTCATTGCGTGCGTCTGTCGTGTCGCGTCTTCGTTGGTTGATATAATGGCCTATATCAACCAATTAGGAACTACTTGTAAGTGCTACAGAATATTTGTCCTTATGACAATATTCTGAGAATGTAACTCTTATAGTTATATTCTATTAACAATTTCTTATAAATTGTTATGTAACGATTCACCCCGTTACACTTTTTGCATTAAATTCCAGTGATAGCTTGTAAAATTGATCCCCATGTATCATTCGTTACCAGACACTCAGCCTAAAGCGTGTTTGATATGACTAGGGTCGATGTCGAGCTTTTATGCCAGTGAGTCAAGACCGACTTTCCTATCAAAGTTTGACGGTTTTTTGTCCTAACTCGATACGTGATGTACAGTTTTCAGCGCATCATGTTTTTGAACTCGAAGGTACATCGTGCTCTAGTGACATTTGTGCTAAGAGCACTCGACAAGAACACAAAATGTGAGAGTGCATTTACCAGCACACTAATACCTTTGAGTACGTTAGCTTGGTAATGCGTACGTGATAGAGCCCTTTGTCGAGCTTTTTGCATTGGACGCAGTCCTGAACTGACCAGACATCGTCAGGACCACGATATTTTACCCAGTCTTTTTACAGCCTAGGGGCGTCACTGGCTTTACGATTACTAAGCAATTGTCTCCGAAGTAAGTCACTAATTAAACTTCATGTGTGCAACAACAACAACTACTACGAGCTCTTTGGACATCTTGGTGCGACCAACGCATACTGACACAACTTCTTCGATGGGAAATCTCAAAAGCCGAATCTACGAGCTCCTCGAGACTTCATGTGATGAAGTCACAAAACGGTAGGACAACTAGTGATAATGCATGGAATGCTGATATAATACTTATCGCACATTAACGGTCGTAGCAAAGACGGTCTTGCGCACACGCTGTAATTACTGCGCAAATCGCGCACAAACCCGTGTTTCACGTTGGATTGCTCAAATGTAAAGGGGTAGCCCGTTACATGATATTGACACCAAACGGTGTCAATAGAGATATTGTCTAGCGTGATAATTCCCTACCAATATTATCCGAGATGGATAATATTGAAGGAATATTATCACATTGTTGGAAATATTCCCATACGCTGCTCAAAGATTAGTTGATAAAAGATGAATCAATCAAGGTTACCACTAATCGCTGCTAGACGCGCGTATTGAGTGGGAGCAGGTTGTCGTCATACGACGACGTAGTTTAGTATAGTTCGATAAAAACAGAAGTCATATTGATAGCTCAACTATATTAAGTACAATTCTCTTTTTACCCTTTTACTCAAACTAGCTGTTTGAGTAAATTAGCTTCCTCTGCACGTACTAGTGTACGTGAGGTTTCGCGTTACCCCAAACAAAGGGTGCCCCGTAACATGCAACGTATACGGAACCGAGACCACTTGAGTGTGGAGGCGTTCGCACGAAATAAGACGTACTTTCTGCGTTCTGCTGCATTTAAATTAGGACACCAAGCTATCTTATTCACTAAGCTTGTTTGAGTTTCAACGGATGAATATGAGTCTGCATCGCGTCAAGCATATTGCGAGTCCGAGCAAAGTCTTAAGAAGGCATTTGTTTTCTTGAACCGACTCAGCGTGATAATTCACCAATAAGATGACATTGGTCAGCGTTGTTAATAAGTATAGGGTCCATTTAGTTTCGCAGAGAGAAGCTTCTGCAGTTATATCGTCGTCATGGCCAATAAACGTATCTGGTTATGTTGTATGGGTACTCCGAGGTAGAGAAATTGTGGGGATAGGACATACTCTTTGACGTGACTGCGCCCTGTACTCTGTAACTGTGTTCGAGCGCCTCGGCCAATGCAAAGATGCACCCGGACGATTCTCACGAGCATAGTTGGAAGAGTGAATTTTAATGACCAAGTTTGGGCTTGTATTCGCGGCTACACCAGTTGTCGAAGCACAAGTGTGCTGGAAAGTAGAAAGCGCATAGCGTGAAAACAATGACGACCGCAAGTGGCCAATTTTCTTTAACTTCTCAAAGTAATGGTGAAGCTTTCATTCAAGACAAACCTCCGCTAAATTGAAACTTTTTCTACCCTCATGCTGCTCATTTACCTTGATAAATGCACCCACTGTACGAACAAGTTGTTTTCCTTTTCATCTGACTATCCATTTTAGCGACAAGGGAATAAGAAGCCTTTCATGGCAGGTATAGAGGCACCTCGTGCTTTCTGCAATTGGTGTGACTCGTATCGGCTCTGAGTCATGATATGTGAACCGAAAATCGCTTCGCGAAGTGCACAGCGATCTTGTCTGAGGTAGTGGACTTAGGGGCGGTACACCACCCCACTGAGTTCTGTCCGTCCGTCTAGCGAAAACTTTCATCCATGCTGTGTGGTGTAAAGTTAAAGCGTCTATGGTCCTATAGTGTATTCATGGAACGGATGCGCTAGGCGCTCCTCCTCTTTCGAGAATCCGCTGTTCTTGCTCGTGACAAAACCTATTGACCATAAGTCGTATATTTTACGCAAAATAACAAGAACATTGGCAACTTTACCTTTGAGTCATCTTATTTTGTAAAAAAGGGATTACACATTGTAGGGTACTCGGTGCCCTGTATCTTATACACACGGGATGGTATATTGCTGAAAGAGATGTTGTGTATCTCATCAGTTTATAGGGGATGACGGGTGTCAGCCACAAGATAGGGAGGATCTTAAAGATACTAATTTAAAAAATGAGTGCCTAAATAAGCAAAATTAGGAATGAGATAATCTATAGAGATAAATGGTACTATAGTTCAGTTTCCCTTTTGATCTTGTCCAGACACGTGCCTTGCGAGGCGTCTCTGATCGTTGATCATTAAGAGTTAGCAACACCTCCCTAAGGTAGCTAGTATTGGGCACTAAGCGCTGTAGATTCACTGAATCGTTCGACCCCTTGGAACAGGGACCTTAAAATTTACGCTTGTTGACCCATCGAGTCTAATTCTTTAGAACTAACATCGCTCTTTAAGCACTAAGTCTTCCTCTGACGTAATAGGCTGTGCAGCGCCAAAACAACTTAGCATGACGAGATTCATCTTTGTCTATTTCTGTGCTAATTTAGCACCGCTTCCCCTTGCTGAGGTTAGTGTCACTCTTGTAACTTATTCTCCCCGTAATCTTCATGTGAGAAAGTCATTCAAGGACTTTTGGTCTTTGCTTGGTGGAGATATGGGGTTTGTCCTGGTGCCTTGGATAAGCACCGCTGTTCTTTTTACTTGATTGCCGGCTTAATCCTCCGTGCGACCAACCCAAGGTCGTTATAGTGTGTGACGAATAAGCCTTAACATCACCACCCGGAAACCCCAGTGCCACTGAGCTCGGCCTCTTGTAGAATCATAGACTCTGACATCAAATCGGACGCTTTGGAATTGCTGTTTCCCCCAGAGAATCCCGAGAATACCGGCCCTACGGTGGAGGATGCATAGGCTACTGTTAAAGAAGACTCAAGTCGGTCTATAGAAAGGCTAAATGTACCCTATGTACCGAAAACCACACAAAAATCTAGGCGGAGACATGTGCACTTTAAACACCCGAGAGGTTTCGCTCACACAAATATTTCAATGAAAAAATGAATAAAGTAAGAATCTAGGGTTACGTCAGACCAGTTATAGAGGGTGTAATGCGGTCACGCGACTCTTATACAATCGATAAAAATGTAGTTGAGTAATCTTACCGAGCCACTTAATCCAGTGCTATATCTCTATTTTTATGTGGATTTAAAGTATTTGCATCCTCACCACATCAATTAAACATAACTCTATTTCAGCAAACACTTGAAGATTTTAGTCTACCACTCCAAAGCCGAAGTGACTTCAAACCTTCTTTAAAGCTTCCACATTTCGATCTGCATTGAAAACTACACCTACTCGACGAACACAATTACCATTTGAGCTCTGGATACCTGAACCTTTGCCAACGATGATAGATTGATAAATACTTATTATAGTGCGTTGGCTACGGAAGACAGGTATATCAAGAATCATAGCGGCGTTGTCACTTTTGAAGTAATGCACTCCGGGTATGGCATTGCATGGTATAATTACTTAATCGCGTTATCCACTCGAATTGACACGTCATGTTAGGGACACAGTAGTATTAAGTGGTTTGTGGGGATGCTATAGGAGTCAAACTTAAAATAATATCTGCATGAAAGTAGTATGCGCGAATCGTAAGATTTGCTATCGGCTATACCGTGTTTTATCTGTGCGGTGTCATCAGGCCGTACCAAGTGCGGCATAGATACACTGATGACTGACCGAAGTGTCACTTGTCAAGAAGTCAGGTTTACTAAGAATACTATAGTGAGCAGTGTAATATTTAATGTAGGGCGGTTAGGACATCATTTATCAACATTGATAAATCATAGATAAAGCTTATTTCACCTATTCAGAAATTTTTCAATATCATTAAGGGTATTTATGACTCTAGAGCACCTTGTGCTATTAGTTTAAAAAAAGGGTCTAATCTGTAAGCTTGTTGACATTCAAGTCTCCTAAATTATTGTAATAACGAATGTACTTTTAGCCGTTGTAGTAAGTATGTAGAAGAAAGTGGCTTGCAGCCGAAAGTCTTTTTTTACTCAAGATCAGTGTAGCCCCTCTGCCCTCTCGGGGATAAACATAACATCTTCCAGTTTTCAGCCTCTTTATTGTAGATGTACCGCCTGCACAAATATGCTTCTTAGACGGCTGAATTCATGCGTATTGAGATGTTTCTATGGAAGCTTTTTCGCGATCTACTTTCTCAAAGCCGGGAACCCTATACATTAGGACTATATATAAATTCCATGATCACCCCCATATACTCTTCGTGCTATTTTGGCGCAATGAAATAAAAGAGAATGTAAATTATGATATATGACCGCTTCACTGACGATGTGCGCTAAAAGCACCCTTAGCTTGCTAGGGATAAACTGCAATAATTAACTGCAGCTCCAAAATATTTGCTGCATCATCTCCGAAAGATTTCTATCAGTGGAGCGTAAACAAATGTGCGTGACACATTATCGTATGTAGAGACTAATCGTTCAATCAATCAAATTCTTATATAACTGCTTGTCAATGCTTTATTGTAATAAAGTAATGGAAAGGTGTAACGGGGTGAATCGTTACATAACAATTTATAAGAAATTGCTAATAGAATATAACTATAAGAGTTATATTCTCAGAATATTGTCATAAGGACAAATATTCTGTAGCACTTACAAGTAGTTCCTAATTGGTTTATATAGGCCATTATATCAACCAACGAAGACGCGCCACGACAGACGCACGCAATGAGTGGTGAGCAGATAACTGATTTACACATTTGTATTTAGACATAGTTAGATGAAGATAAATAGTGATTTATTGCAGACATTAACTATTATAAATACAGTTCTACTTTTTACTTTAACCGAGTACTCGCTTCTTCTTACCGTCTTCCTCTGCACGTACGAGTGTACGTGAAGTTACGAGGCACCGCCTTATTCTGTCATCAGAATAAGTAGCTTGTACTGTCACCAGTACAAGCTTCAGGGTGCCCCGTTACACCTGGTAGCACTTCGTAGTCCGTCCAAGGACCGCGTTCACATCCAACATGAATATGTTGGATGATGAAGATGACCAAAGCTTTCACGCTACGCGTGACGGCTACTCCCATTTGAGCGATGTCGAATGGGATGCGGTTGAACGAATGGGTTCGACCATGGGCATCCATGCTGTTAGCGTCATGCTAGAGGCTCTCAATAGAGATGCCCAACATGCTACTATCGCCAAGTTCATTCAAAATGAACTTGACGCTGAACGCGAGAAAGTAGCCTTGCTTCACCAACAAGGTTCTCAACAAGCAGAGTTGTTGAGAGAACAAGGTGCTCAACAGTTTGAACTGTTGAGACAGCAGCAGGCTGCTGCTGGCGGGTCGATGCACTCGCGTCGACCCGAGACTTTGAAGATTGACATCTCAAAGTATAGGGGGGTCGAAGAAGACTCCCTCTTGAGATGGTTCGTCGAATTGGATGACGCCATAAGGGCGCGTCGCATCGACGACGGGGATATGCAAGTTGCATTTGCCCAGTCAAATCTGGCAGGACGTGCCAGGACTTGGGCACTGGGGCTCAAGTTGCACGACCCATATGCGTTTGGGTCGTTGGAAGTCTTCAAGTCGCGGCTCAGACAAACGTTTGAACCTCCTAGAGCTGAGTTCAGGGCTCGAACCGAACTCTTGAAGCTCAAACAGGGTAAGCGTGATGTGCACGCTTACGCCCAACATATACGACATCTTACGAGTTGTATAAGTTCCAATCCGGTGGATGAACACACGTTGGTTTCGGTGTTCATGCAGGGTCTTGCGGATGGTCCCGTCAAGACTCACCTATTCCGGCTTGAACTAGATTCACTAGAACAAGCCATTTCCATTGCGGAGCAGGAGGACTTCAGTCTGAGACAGGCTCGCACCAGCTCGACATCATATCGTCAACCGAGACGATATGACAACGGAGGTCCAGAGCCGATGGAACTCTGTTATGTAGAGAGCGAGAAGGCTCGCTCTACAGGCTACAAGAAGTTGCAGAGATGCAACAGATGTCAAAAGACAGGACACTACGCTTACGAGTGTAGTGCCCCTCGTCCAGTGTCTCGCGACACTGGGCGTAGTGACCGTCCACCCATGAGAAAGGGGCAGGGACGAGGGTCCGCAGTTGGTGCAAAGACGCAACAACGGGATGGACCGTCAAAAAACGGACAGGATCAGTAGGTGCGGAGCACCCTACTGGTCCAGCAACGTCAAGAGCATTTGTAGGCCTCTTGATGAAGGTTGCTCCCAACGCAAAAACGTTGTGCGTTGCTGCTCTAGGTAATGAGGACTCACTCATTACCTTGAAACTCGAAGTGACAAATAAGTTGTCCCTTCGAGCTCTAGTCGATTGTGGGGCGTCCAACAATTTTGTGCGACGCCAATCGCTAGAAGATGGTCACTTTAAATTCAGTGAATGTGACACACCTCCTACGAGGATGACGGTACGTCTTGCGACAGGCGCATCCGTAACCAGTCATGAAGCGTATAGTGAAGATCCACTATACGCTAGAAGATACCCAATATGACGATGACTTTATCGTATTGGATTTGGATGACAAATTTGATGTCATCCTTGGAATACCGTGGCTCAGAAGGTACGAACCACGGGTAAACTGGCAACATCGGACAGTAACGATGCCTGCCGCTTGTTCATCAGATGGCCATCTGATGAACGTTTTGGAGCGTCCACAAGCGTGTGGATGTACTACGAGTGAGTGCGATGGCCTCACTTGTGGTACGGTCGTTAGTACGACTGCACAAAACCTTAGTGTACCAAACGGTTACACTTCGGAGCAAAGTTCCGGCGGCTGTGAGGAAACACAGGTCCACGTCCGAAGGTCCTACCACTCGAATAAGTCGGGTGGACTGGGACAAAGATGTATCCCTAGCGGGGAACATCTAGAAGAGAAACAATCGATCGCTCAGGTTAAGCGAAATACCACTTCTTGGGTGCATCGTTGGTAAGAACGGTGTACGTCCTGATCCCGAAAAGATCAAGGCGATCACCGACTGGCCTGTGCCGGTCGATGTCAAAGGTCTTCGAAAATTCCTTGGGCTAGCGGCGTATTTGCATAAGTATTCACGCAATTACGCCGAGATGACTGTGCACCTCTCTCGTTTGTTGAAAAAGAACGAGAGGTGGTTATGGAACGCTGAATGTCAACGCTCCTTTGAGGGTATCAAGCAGAGCTTGATACAATCCCCAGTCCTAGCAATAGCCGATCAAGACAGGCCATTTCATGTGGTCTGTGATGCCAGCGATTTCGCAATCGGCTGTGCACTAATGCAGTACGATCTCGAAGGCGTTGAACGCGTCGTCTGCTATCAGTCGCGTCAGCTGCAACCAGCTGAGCGGAACTATCCAGTGCATGACAAGGAACTCCTTGCCATGAAGTATGCACTCGCGAAGTTCAGAGTCTATCTATTAGGAGATAGACCCTTCGTTGTTTACACTGACCATGCGTCATTACGCACGGCAGTGAACAGCCCGCACCTTTCACAACGAATGGCGCGGTGGTTGTCATTCTTTATGATACTGATCTGCGTTTGCGGATCATGTTCGAGTATCACGATGCTCCTATAGGAGGACATCGTGGCCGAGAGAAAACATATCTCACGGTAAGTCGAGACTTTTACTGGCCCCGCCAGTATCAGTTTGTGCGAAAGTATGTTCGCGCATGCGAAGTCTGTCAATGAGTGAAGTCAAGTCCTTCACTGCGTGCACCTTTACAGCCTCTACCGGTTCCGGCTGAGTGCTGGGAATCCATCTCAATGGATTTCGTCTTCGGGTTACCCAAAGACGCACGCGGGAATACGGGTATTCTCGTATTTGTTGACAGATTCAGCAAAATGGTACACCTTGTGGCTGTACCAGAGACAATCACGGCAAGTGGCTGTGCTTGTGTCTTTATTGAAACCATCTTCCGACTTCATGGGTTGCCCCGTGAACTCGTGTCAGACAGAGATCCACGATTCACTGCTGATTTCTGGCGTTCCGTGTTCAAATCACTCGGAACGCGCTTGAAGATGTCAACATCTGATCATCCAGAGTCAGATGGTCAGACGGAACGTGCCAATCGTGTCCTTGAAGAGATACTTCGAGGATACGTACACTCCTTTAAGAGTTGGAGTGAGTTTTTGCCAATGGTAGAGTTTGCCATCAACAGCTCGGTGCATGCGTCCACGACACATACACCGTTTTACGTGAATGGCTTGCGCCATCCGCGTGTACCCACCTTACTCGAGTGTAACTCTGGTTTAAGGGGGAGGGGACTCGCGCGAGCAAAAACCGATTTGGTTCACGCTCATCACGCTCTGACGAAGAAGTCATTGCGTTTGATGCCGATATCGATAACATCGATATCGAAGAAGATGATGCCAGTGAGAGTGCGGAAGCCCTCACTGAAGACAATGATCCCAGTGAGAGTGCGAAGCCCTCACTGAAGAAAAGGTTGATGTTGCTGCAGTGCGCTCACAGCACACTGAAGCTAACGAGTCATCAGATGAGTTCATACTGGCTCGTGAAACGGTAGTCCGTTTTGTGCAAGACTCCATCGCCGAAGCGGTGGATAAGCAAAAGCAAAACGCTGACAAGAATGGAAGGGCAAACTTTCTTTTATTTAATAAAGGTGACTTAGTCCTACTGTCTACGGTTAATCTACCAAAGCATGTAGTGACTAACTTTGGGTAGCAGTAAACTACTACCCAAGTACATTGGCCCATTTCGTGTATTGCACCGCCTAGGCAATGCATACACGATCGAGTTACCACGTAAGATGCGAACGCATCCCACGTTTTACGTTGGTCGGCTTAAGCCGTACCATCAGTACGCTGCTTCTTCCGATGAAGAACGCCCTTGCGCTCAAGCATCTCGCAAAGAGCCTTGCGCTCCCGATGGTGGGCATCAACAAGGGTCTGAAGAGCAGTTATCTCAGCCCGAGACCGATCAACAATCCCACGAGCTACCCTTAGCTCGTCACGAAGAGATGTCAGAGATCTCTCGTTCTCGAGCTGAGCAAAGGCAAACTCAGCTCGATGCTTCAAGGCAGTGTCCACCATTTGGAGACGCCTATTCCGCTCATGCTCGAGATCGTCGCGTAACCCTTGCGTTACGCGATCAAAGAAGCTCTCAGGAATACACCGATCCACATGATCGTGTGGAGGTCGTCTTTCCTCCTCCTCCACCTCCATTAGAGGACTCTCGCGGTGGCCAGCGCTATCTAGTTGAGCAGCTGTTGAACCACCGCGACGTGAACGGACGTCGGACGAGTTATCTCGTCCGGTGGCGCGGCTATCCCCCGTCCTGGGATTCTTGGGAGCCCCGCTCCCAACTGATGATCGACGTACTGGGTCTGGTTGAGCAGTACGACGCGGCACATCCTGTGCCGCAGAAGGACCGCCGGAGAAAGTCTTCCCGGCACGGTCGTAAAGGGATTTCAGGTTGTCAATCCCTTCGTACATCTCAGTAGAGACACGTACGCGCCACCACGGGCTGGTAAGGAGGTAAGCCTCCTTAGGTGCTCGCGCAGAGTTGTTCACACAACATGGGCACGAGTCTCCCCAAGAGAGGCAGGGTAATCCTTTCTCCCTTGACAGACGATGCAGCTTGTAGCGTGCACCTGTCGGGGTTCGCTTTTCAAACTTATCACGAGCTTTGATAAGTTTGTCGTTCCAAGCGTCACGACCTACATCCTCGAGGTTATGGATGTAGGCGTTCCACGCTTGAAGTAGTGAGGACCATCACGCTTGTGGTTCCCACTGTACCATCGATGTCTGAAGAAAGCATCGATGAAGAATTCGTGTTCAGCGCGATAGTTTTTCGCGCTGGGGTCAAGGTGATGGATCCTTGACGAATCGAACAACCGTGTTCGATAACGATCACTCGTCGTCGCCGACAAGTGATCCATGACGGATTTCGGAGGCATCCATGCCTTCTTTTCTGGAGCGAGACGCAACACATTGCGGTCCCGCTCTTCCTGCGACGTGCCGACAGAAGTACTGGCACCTCGCTGTGAAGTGGTGTCCATTGGAGAACCGACACCACTATTAGCGCCCGAGTCTCGCGACCTCGAGCGCCTTCGCTTGGCGATGGTTCATCTGATTCATCAGATGAACCAAAGATGCTGCGACGCAAAGCATCGTCCATGCCACGCTTGGCAGGCGGCTTCAATTCAATCGCCGTCGATACGGATCCGTCATCCGTATCAGGAGAGTACGAGACACCGAGCTCGTACTCTGTGAAGACACGAGTGTCTTCATGACCGGCGCCTGCATCACCAAGTGACACAGGCTGGGTCGCTTCAGCAACCGATGGGACATCAGTTGCTGTTGTTTCTGCTTCGGCGTCAACACAGAGACGTGCAGACGCGCTCTCGGCGGCCTTGCTCGCGCATCGCATGGGCTTGTTAACCATGCGATGAGATGTTGGAAAGTGGACGCGGACCAACAAGTGCAAACCCTGTCCCAAATGATTTGGGACGAGTATCCATTTAGTCAATCAGTCACTAAAGTGACTGATGGTTAAGGGGGGTGATGTAACGGGGTGAATCGTTACATAACAATTTATAAGAAATTGTTAATAGAATATAACTATAAGAGTTATATTCTCAGAATATTGTCATAAGGACAAATATTCTGTAGCACTTACAAGTAGTTCCTAATTGGTTTATATAGGCCATTATATCAACCAACGAAGACGCGCCACGACAGACGCACGCAATGAGTGGTGAGCAGATAACTGATTTACACATTTGTATTTAGACATAGTTAGATGAAGATAAATAGTGATTTATTGCAGACATTAACTATTATAAATACAGTTCTACTTTTTACTCTAACCAAGTACTCGCTTCTTCTTACCGTCTTCCTCTGCACGTACGAGTGTACGTGAAGTTACGAGGCACCGCCTTATTCTGTCATCAGAATAAGTAGCTTGTACTGTCACCAGTACAAGCTTCAGGGTGCCCCGTTACAAAAGGGATCTTGTAAAATACCCGAATTATTGCTAAGCCGTATACCAGCTTAGCACAGTTTGTAATTTGAAGCTTAAATACAATGATTGGATGTCACATTAATTACCCAATTTATTGAGAGACGTGTCGCGACACACAGTCTGGTCCAGACGTGGAGCGCGGTAGAGGGGAGAGAAAGAAGGCCACGATATCGTCGGCAAATCGGAAAAAAAATAACGCCGCAGAAGATCTGGACACCGGGCGCCAAGATCAGCCGCGTTTGTAATGGGTACCCAAGGGTTCCAGAGCAAACGATTCAGTATCGAGCAAACTTGCTTCACAACGGCGTGGCCCTAAAAATCGTGGGCAACCATCAAGTCTGGGAGAGAAAATCGAGGGGGGGCCTTTGTGACTGGATGATCGGAATGCAAAACGACGAACTGCCAGTTATACACGAGTCAGTGCTGACGAAGGCAAACGAAATTACCAGGCTACGTACGGTGTGACGCGGAGCACCGGCTTCCTAACAAAATGGTGGGTACATGCTATCTCAAGCGTCATCCGGATCTATCGCTACGATACAGTGAGGTTTTCAAGCGGTCCCTGGATGAGATTAGCTTATACAGTCTACGGGAGTACTGTCAACGAGTACATGAAGCACGTCATTGAGCGCAAGGTCAGTCCGGATCGGGTCTTTTACACGGATGAGACGAGATTCTACCCGAAGAGCAAGCATGCGTAGATGGTCGTAGTCAAGAGCTCGAGGAATGTGTGTAAAAAGTCTACTCAGTGCATCTTTCATCTTACGATTGTCGCGTGTGCATCAGCAGCAGGCTTTGTATGCCCACCCCTGTGAATTTCAGTAGGTGAGCGTGTCACCCTTGACGTGTTGGACGAGTAAATGTCCCGGCTGCTGCTATCATTACTATTTCTCGAAAGGCTTTTCGGACGTCTTGTCAATTGATGTGCAGAGACCCTTTATCCTGGTCTAAAACTATAGCAGCAGCCACTTTAACGTCGAGATTGTGCGTGAGACGGTGCAGCTCAAATCATCCGCGTGATCCTCCCATCTAACGCAACTCACCTCCTGCAGCCACTAGGCGTGGCTGTACTTAAACCCTTTGAGGTCAGCATTGATGTCGTTATGCGTGATTTACAATCTGAATAGGGGATAAATCTCCATTAAGCGCAAAACAGCCATTTGCTTGTAAGCTCCGCGTGGAGCAAGGCCGTCATGGAAAATCCTTTAATATGATCACGGGATTCACCGTGTGCGGACATTGCCGTTGTCACTGCCGCAACAGCAGTGTTGGCTCAAGCTGTTTCTAGATGGGGGTGCGTCAGGGACGTCAATTTGCCGTCCTGGCTTAAAGTCAGAGAGGTTGTGCAAACCAAGGCTCTACTTCTTTTTGCTTCATCTTCAAATTCTCGTAAGCTATGCAAACATCTTGATGTGAACCTCCGACTCTTCACGCGGGAGGACTTACAAAACGTTGACGTGTAGCAGTACACCTGGTTTTATACTGCATTTTTGTACAGTACTTTTCGGCAAAATTCTAATGAATTGTGTAATGTTTGTGATATTCGTGCTTTGCGCACTGTCATCGATACTTTCACGATCAGCTTCTTTATTACTCAAAGCAATAGGAATCTTCCTGATTTTTTTCAGCTAAAAATAGCCGATTTTGCGCTAACATCAGCATTAATATTAAAAGTTCCTCGGTTCTTGATTCCCGGCAATTATCTATTCCGTTTTATTAGGTTCATACTGTCGTTACTTCTTGTCTTTGTAGACGATGTTTTCGACGATTATGGTTGTTGGTTACCTTTCAGGACAGACACAGAAATTTCTGTGTGTGTCCCTCCAACTTCGTGAAGTTTTAAGATATTGTTATGAAAATTCGCTCCATGCGTTTTAAAAGTGATGTCTGCTGCCCTTAATTTTTTGGTGTGTGCTGCGGCCAATATGGATCATCTGTACACACTGCTGACAGGGTTCATGTCTTACTACTTTTTCTCTGGGCGAAAGACTAAGATATTGGCGCAACTGACTCTTTTGTTCAGCCTATTTCTGAGACTAGATGGTGCAGAATATTAGATGCAATTCTCTTTCCTGGAACGGTGCATTCGGATTGTTAATTTGTGTTGCACCTTAATTTTAATTTAGACATCTGCCTACCGGTGGAAATGTTATGGAAGACACGACAAAAGTAAAAGTAATGTGAAATGAATGAATCGTCATAAAGGGTGCCAGATGCATTCTGGTCCTTCTGGAGACTCGTCAATGGCTTTTAACTTGAACAAACCGTGCTTAGGTGACATGTGAAATATCACACCGTGTTTTACCCTTTTTAATATTCTGCGTCCCCTGATATTAATTCTGGAGTACAATACTATGCATCCTTAATTACCAACATAACCTAAAAGAGTCAGCCATTGCGATGGTTTGGGAACAAGTTGCCGCGGAAGGAAATGTCGGGAAAATGTGTAGATAAATATACGATCTGAATGGTGGTGACGCAACTGCAACAGGGTTAGACCATACACTGGTATAAAGATGCAGGAATATTTATGATGAAGGTCCTGAGTGCGGTATGCACTTACCCTTTTTATATGTATGAGGTACTAAAATAGTTTGCCTACCACAATGTGTTTGTCATACACACGAATATCGTCGCTTTTTGACGTATTAAATGATGTCGTGAAATCTCGCCATCTAATCGCTTATATCAAGCATAAGGCCTGTAGAGACCTCGTCTCATCGGAAGAGTGTGTCCAAATTTTATCTTTTATTTCCCCTGTCTGATAAGTGTGTAATGGAGGAAGGGGTATTTTGTCCGAGACACAAAAACAACATATTTTAGCGACTCACTTATCCAGCGGTGAGTAAGTCGTCAAATGGCTACAGCCCGAAAATTGCTGCACATGAGAGAAGATGGTCAATCTGATCCCTTGCAGGTTCATGAAGGTGTGATCGGAGGCAATTCGTGATATCTAATTATAGCTATCGCCTACAGAAACTGGTTTTGATCAGGTGTGGCGGGCGCGTGTCTATATTTTTTCAAACGACATTATTTCTAAAAAGCAAAACAGATTGTTTCTACCTCCAAGAATTATCACTGACACATCCGTGCTGATATCTTGTGAGTACATATAGTACTGTGTAAAGATGAACAGCACTTTCTAAAATTGCTCGACACCGAACACCACGGAACGCATCGATTTGAATTGAAGCTTGTGATAATCCCAGGCGCATTCTCCATAGAATAAGCAGATACGAACAAAATGTCTTGGTCATTACAAGTCACTACCGACATGTAATTACGGCACTTAAAGGACACGGAAGTTCACATGATCAAATTCTAATTTTATTCTTCATCTATTCTGAACACGCAAGTTGTAAAAGCGTAGGCGACGCATGGACGACGAAATCAGAGACAGCGAATTAAACCACGCTAGCATATAGGAGGTTATATGCCAAATTGAAACGCATGAGTGCTACAATGCATCCTTGGCTGAAAAAAAACATTTAGCGAATTCTTGTCGTTACCAAGCTTGCTCATTAGTGGAATCTTATCTTTACCAAGCTTGCTCATTAGCGATCTATGTCTAAGATTTTTACTTGGAACTGTTTCGACAAATATATGCCATGAGCGTTTCTAGTCGAGGTGCTAAT
The DNA here is from genome assembly GCA_921007115.2 of Peronospora matthiolae. Classification (NCBI taxonomy): domain Eukaryota; phylum Oomycota; class Peronosporomycetes; order Peronosporales; family Peronosporaceae; genus Peronospora; species Peronospora matthiolae. The sequence continues at coordinate 528,343 of CAKLBY020000028.1, read as the reverse complement.
GAGATCCTTGTACGGTGATGTTTTGCTTAACTATTTGTTTAAGTAAAAAAGTATGGACGCCGTCATAATCAGGTAGGTAGGATGTCAAATAGCCTGAATTGTATCAAACACAACTCGCTATTGCTCAGGCTTACTTGACATCCAATATCTCATTCAGGATTAACACTTTTTACGACTTGACCATTGTCTGAAGCCTGGATTACACCTACACACATGTTTCCGGCATCTAACTTGTTACTAGTATAACGATGCGTCCATTTATTCTAGTTCGCATACGAAAATCTTTACGTCAACCGCTAACGTATAATATCGTCACGAGGCATACCTAACAATGCAGTAGAAATACACACGGGGCGACGTGATTATGACGATGATCTAATTATCGATCACATCGGAAGCAAAAATTTGACGTCAGAAAAAATTTATGAAGGATCTCTACGTAAGTCGAATATAAACCTGTTGTAACGTGTTTTTAGCTCAGTCTTTCGAAACAGAACGATGGGGAAAATTTGGAAATCGAACGAGTCTTGGCCACCAAGAATGAACGTGGGACGAGCGGTTAAAACCTATTATCATGGTGCTGGAAAGCAAATTTGCCCGCAATAAAACAATGTGGTATTTCCTGGAAGTTGTAACAAAGACCAAGCCGTAGACAAACTATGCAAATACCTGGGACGCATAGGCCAAATCGTGTAGATAAGTCGCTGGACACGAAAAGCAAAAATCTGTTGATTCCATAATCGCGGCACAAATTTTGTAACCGGGTAACATTACGTATTTTGAAATGATCATATATTGAGAGGGATTAAGTTTTGCCTTTTAAAAAAGGAATACTGGTAATATCGTTCCTTTTCAGCTATGATTGCATAACCATCTCGTACTAAAGAAGTACGTCATGCTATGATGAACTGACTGACGTGTCACTCATCAAATTATTCGGTATAATGAGAATCACACGACAACCTAGTAACCCTTAGTTCACAAAAATTAGAAAAGGATCTGTTAGTGTAAATTAATCACAAAGAAATCGAAGTCCACTTTTTTAGTAGAAGAGTGCAAGTCTCACTCACGTGTCACTCTTGTGCACTCGTGCTGTTGGTTCCCTTGGAAATGCTAAAAGTTAAGCTTAAGCTAGAGTAGAGTATTGCCTAGTGGGCTTATAACCGACATACTCTTACGCTTGTTGTTATAACCTTACGCTAAGTGACTGTAAATCAAGTATTTCGCTGACTAAAGTAGTGTAGTTCTGTTACATTTGGAAACACTTGTACTCAATCTTACAACTGAGTGTATATGCCTGACCCTACCTGAGCTAGAGAAACTGTTGCACCTTTTGATTGCTCAACGTCTGGCTCAAAATCATCTTTAACATTTGATACTTGCCGAACAAGTGAGACGTATTGTGGTGCAGGGTCCAGCTGTACTGAATGAACGTCTTGACGTCTATCGAAACTTTAAACTCAACTTGATTGGTCCTTTTTTATGACCACGTGGTATCGCTTATGTAAACTCACGATGTACACATAGCTGAAGACGAGCCTAAGGATTGACCACTAGTTTTAAATAACAAGACTTTCGAAGGTGATTTGGGGGAGAACCGATTTCTCTGGATTTGTTGAGTGGAATTGGCAAAAATTACCGCTATTCACATGTTTATGAATTAGCAAGTTGTCACGGCCATGTACAAAATAGGCTGCAGATCTACAGAATGGGGACTAACGTGTGACGTGTCTGTAGACGCCGCGCGATACGTGGGGATTACTTGAGAGACAAATGTATCAAGTGTTTGCACCGAATGATCAGGTATGCCGTGTTAGATCATAATTCGTTTAGCGGCTCGCCGGAATAGGAAAGTGTAGTCGGACTGTTGCCAGATGCTACGAACTATTATCGCAGCTGCGCAACTGGAACATCACCCTTACAGGGCCCATTTTAACATCTTTTGGGAATTAATTGGCATTAGGGTTTCTAGATTTATAGTATTTTTGGTTTGCGTAACTACATTTGAGGAGTAAGAGGACTTCAATTTGAGCGCCAACTTAGCTTCATTGCATCTCGCTCTGGTATCCATGGACATTACACGAATACTTTCGATCGGCCAAAGCTCATGGGTATCAGCTACGCTGAAGACCACAAAGCCAAGCTTCAAGCTGTGTGACAGCGACATAACGTCCGTCGATAGTATATGTTGGGAATCACAAAACCCCTCCACCCCTATTGCCCACTGCATAAGTCACAGCAGTATCTGTCGAGCCGCGACTTGGTGTCAACCCAGAAGCAGTCATAGCGCGATTAGATCTCGACTCTTATTAGTCGCGGGGCGACCTACTGGGGAAAAACAGGTTTTATAGAGACTCAAGGAGGTAAAGAAAATCATGGTCTAACCCCAGTAAGCTGGATAGGTTTGTTACAGAGAGTGGAAATAATCAAGCCTTTTAAGTTGTGACAAATGCAGTTAAAAGAATTAAAATGACTTGTCCACTTTCGTATTGACTTGGTACAGCGGCTAATTATGCCCGACGTCGGCCCCATTAATGGGAACCAACAACATGCTGAGGCAATTGTGCGCAAGAAAATGATTTCATCACGGTACGTCCAGCGACAGGATTCACCATCTCTTGAATTCCGTTGAACATGTGAGTGGGATTGTTAAAATTCATGTCATTAAAAGATGTCTTATCTTGGATTTAGACTCGAGATTAAAATCTTATCTTTGGTACGGATTAACTTGAACGCTATGGGCCCTAAAATCAATTGAAATTACAAAACTATAGTCAATACGAGCAGTGTAACTAGTGGAGATTTGAAGGGTCCTAAATCCTCTTCCGCTAGTAACTAAAGAACTTCTGGAGCTAGACATTTGACGGTCCGGCCAGTGTTCTAGACATCGGGGTTTCATTGCTAGTAATTTAAATTTTGATGAAGTTCGTACAGAGAAGATCTGTGATCGATAGCAGAACGACAAGCACTCCGTTGAATGATATTCGTAGTATTACCCAGGCTACCAGTGCTATCAGCATCCAAATTACTGGGATGCTATAGCACTGTTAGGCTAGTCCAATTCTCTGAATGACATGCAAATTGATACACCCGGTGGCACTTAGACGTACACAGATCCAGGTTGACTGTAATAGCACCTTACCAATTGTCGGCAAATACATTTTTATCAAAGGGCTCATGCCTGAGGAGCCATCATGCCTGAGGAGCAGATGCAACAAATTGGCCTGGTGTGGCACTTAGTCTACGTGGTGATAAATTCAAGATACGCGACTCATTAGCAGATGCTGGAAAAGACATCGGCTCTTGTATAACGCAAACTGCGCTTTTAGATAGTGACAACTGTGGAAACGAATATAAACCCACCGATGGGTTCAACATCCATGCGAAGACAACATCAATAACATACGGTTATTGCAAGACGCAAAGATTCTGGTTGATCATGCTGCAAAGACAGTGGACAGATATTTGCCTTAGTAAATGGAGTGAAAGTGATGTTGATCGCAATGTAGGCCTTTAGGCACTCCTATCCTAATATTCTCAATTAAGTTAGACTGTTGTTTCGTGAATAATCGTTAATAGACCTTAAAGCCAGGTGATCAATCCAAAATGGTGGTCATTCGACCTGAATTGAAGTTAAACATATAATCTATTTTATTTGAAGCTGTGTACGATGAGACAAAGTTGACACCTAATTCTCGTAGTAAATCAATTGATTCATAAGAGCCCTTCCGATTTCAACTGCCTTCGCGTTATTAAATACTATGATGTGGTGTGATATGAACCTCCGTCATTATTAGCTCCCCACAATGATGCACGTCATATTGTTGAGTCGGTTCCTGGAATCAAGTATTATGGCACGGCAAAAGCCTTTGTCTAACGAGCAGTGCGATGTCATTTGAGCTTACTGTAAATAGTACAGTGCAATATCATTCGAGTGTATTGTAAGCGTGGACAATGCGTCACTTACCATTTAGTTTCTAATCTAAACAATAATCCTGGAGTGAAGTAATTTGATCTCGCGAACCGTGTCTTCTGCATTCTTTACGCCAAAATCTCTTTGATAACATTGCACGGTTTAATCGACAACGTCCATTGCCGTGTTACGCATTATTAGATTCCTGTAACGGGGTGAATCGTTACATAACAATTTATAAGAAATTGTTAATAGAATATAACTATAAGAGTTATATTCTCAGAATATTGTCATAAGGACAATATTCTGTAGCACTTCCAAGTAGTCCCTAATTGGTTGATATAGGCCATTATATCAACCAACGAAGACGCGCCACGACAGACGCACGCAATGAGTGGTGAGCAGATAACTGATTTACACATTTGTATTTAGACATAGTTAGATGAAGATAAATAGTGATTTATTGCAGACATTAACTATTATAAATACAGTTCTACTTTTTACTCTAACCAAGTACTCGCTTCTTCTTACCGTCTTCCTCTGCACGTACGAGTGTACGTGAAGTTACGAGGCACCGCCTTATTCTGTTATCAGAATAAGTAGCTTGTACTGTCACCAGTACAAGCTTCAGGGGTGCCCCGTTACACCTGGTAGCACTTCGTAGTCCGTCCAAGGACCGCGTTCACATCCAACATGAATATGTTGGATGATGAAGATGACCAAAGCTTTCACGCTACGCGTGACGGCTACTCCCATTTGAGCGATGTCGAATGGGATGCGGTTGAACGAATGGGTTCGACCATGGGCATCCATGCTGTTAGCGTCATGCTAGAGGCTCTCAATAGAGATGCCCAACATGCTACTATCGCCAAGTTCATTCAAAATGAACTTGACGCAGAACGCGAGAAAGTAGCCTTGCTTCACCAACAAGGTTCTCAACAAGCAGAGTTGTTGAGAGAACAAGGTGCTCAACAGTTTGAACTGTTGAGACAGCAGCAGGCTGCTGCTGGCGGGTCGATGCACTCGCGTCGACCCGAGACTTTGAAGATTGACATCTCAAAGTATAGGGGGTCGAAGAAGACTCCCTCTTGAGATGGTTCGTCGAATTGGATGACGCCATAAGGGCGCGTCGCATCGACGACGGGGATATGCAAGTTGCATTTGCCCAGTCAAATCTGGCAGGACGTGCCAAGACTTGGGCACTGGGGCTCAAGTTGCACGACCCATATGCGTTTGGGTCGTTGGAAGTCTTCAAGTCGCGGCTCAGACAAACGTTTGAACCGCCTAGAGCTGAGTTCAGGGCTCGAACCGAACTCTTGAAGCTCAAACAGGGTAAGCGTGATGTGCACGCTTACGCCCAACATATACGACATCTTACGAGTTGTATAAGTTTCAATCCGGTGGATGAACACACGTTGGTTTCGGTGTTCATGCAGGGTCTTGCGGATGGTCCCGTCAAGACTCACCTATTCCGGCTTGAACTAGATTCACTAGAACAAGCCATTTCCATTGCGGAGCAGGAGGACTTCAGTCTGAGACAGGCTCGCGCCAGCTCGACATCATATCGTCAACCGAGACGATATGACAGCGGAGGTCCAGAGCCGATGGAACTCTGTTATGTAGAGAGCGAGAAGGCTCGCTCTACAGGCTACAAGAAGTTGCAGAGATGCAACAGATGTCAAAAGACAGGACACTACGCTTACGAGTGTAGTGCCCCTCGTCCAGTGTCTCGCGACACTGGGCGTAGTGACCGTCCACCCATGAGAAAGGGGCAGGGACGAGGGTCCGCAGTTGGTGCAAAGACGCAACAACGGGATGGACCGTCAAAAAACGGACAGGATCAGTAGGTGCGGAGCACCCTACTGGTCCAGCAACGTCAAGAGCATTTGTAGGCCTCTTGATGAAGGTTGCTCCCAACGCAAAAACGTTGTGCGTTGCTGCTCTAGGTAATGAGGACTCACTCATTACCTTGAAACTCGAAGTGACAAATAAGTTGTCCCTTCGAGCTCTAGTCGATTGTGGGGCGTCCAACAATTTTGTGCGACGCCAATCGCTAGAAGATGGTCACTTTAAATTCAGTGAATGTGACACACCTCCTACGAGGATGACGGTACGTCTTGCGACAGGCGCATCCGTAACCGTCATGAAGCGTATAGTGAAGATCCACTATACGCTAGAAGATACCCAATATGACGATGACTTTATCGTATTGGATTTGGATGACAAATTTGATGTCATCCTTGGAATACCGTGGCTCAGAAGGTACGAACCACGGGTAAACTGGCAACATCGGACAGTAACGATGCCTGCCGCTTGTTCATCAGATGGCCATCTGATGAACGTTTTGGGAAGCGTCCACAAGCGTGTGGATGTACTACGAGTGAGTGCGATGGCCTCACTTGTGGTACGGTCGTTAGTACGACTGCACAAAACCTTAGTGTACCAAACGGTTACACTTCGGAGCAAAGTTCCGGCGGCTGTGAGGAAACACAGGCTGCGCCGAAGGTCCACCACTCGAATAAGTCGGGTGGACTGGGACAAAGATGTATCCCTAGCGGGGAACATCTAGAAGAGAAACAATCGATCGCTCAGGTTAAGCGAAACGATAATCATAGATCGACTGGAGATTCTTTCGTAGAGGATCTCGCTGTGGTTGCGCAACCCCAGCTAGAGGAAGTAAAGGGAATAAGTCCCAAGATTACAAATACGGCGGAAATAAGTTCCCCGAAACCCGCGGGAATAAGTCCCCGGGAAGACGAAGGAATAAGTCCTTCGAAGCCTGAGGGAATAAGTCCCCAGGAAATGACAGAGACATTGAATGTCATAGTCAATAACGGATCAAGTGTAGGCTCTTATACACTTGATCTGATTGCGCCTCCAAAGTTAACTTCGGAGATCACTCAGTTGCCAACGCTCGAACATAAAAGATTCTTGCGTGATCTGCGTAGTGGCAAAGTCAAGCAGATCTGCATACTCGTCGCTGAAGACGAGTATGTAACCGACATAAGGTCAGCAACAGTGTTTACTGAGAACGAGAGAGTTCTCAGTAGTTCATCTATGGACGAGAGTGCCCTAGATGAAAAGACACGAATTGAGCGATATGAGTCCCAATCATGGGAATCGCTCAAGGAAAATCCTCTCTATGAAGATTTGGTTGAATTCAAGGATGTATTCCCTGAAACTGTTCCGTGCGAATTACCGAAGGATAAAGGTATTCGACACGAAGTCGAGCTTAAACCAGGCTCGAAGTACTGTGTCATGAAGCAGTGGCCACTGCCTCGTGAACAAGTACTTGCGATCGACAAGTTCTTTGCCGATCGTTTAGCTGCGGGCCATGTGAGGGAATCAACTTCCCCACATAGCTCTCCGACCTTCTGTGTGCGAAAAGCAACAGGAGGGTGGCGGATAGTGCACGCGTTTAACAAATTGAACGCTGCAACGGTACCGGCTCAGACGCCGATACCGAGGAAGGACGTAATCATTGATGGTATGTCAAAGAGTACCATCTTTTCGTCCATGGATTTGATGGATGGCTTCTATCAAATCCTTATGCGGAACGGGATATACCCTATACCGCAGTTAGCACGCCTAGCGGCATGCTCTGGGAATGGCTGGTAATGCCACAAGGGCTCAGTAATGCCCCTGCCACGTTCAACAGATGTGTATCACATCTGTTGAGGCCAGTACGAGAATTCGCGCCGAGTTATTTCGATGACGTATTCATCCATAGTCGAGCTATGGATGGAAAGTCGGACGTTGAGGTTCACAAGTACCACGTCCGACAAGTTCTTACAATCATGCGAAAGCATCAATTGTATGCAAACCTCAAGAAGTGTATATTTGCAGCAAGCGAAATACCACTTCTTGGGTGCATCGTTGGTAAGAACGGTGTACGTCCTGATCCCGAAAAGATCAAGGCGATCACCGACTGGCCCGTGCCGGTCGATGTCAAAGGTCTTCGAAAATTCCTTGGGCTAGCGGCGTATTTGCATAAGTATTCACGCAATTACGCCGAGATGACTGTGCACCTCTCTCGTTTGTTGAAAAAGAACGAGAGGTGGTTATGGAACGCTGAATGTCAACGCTCCTTTGAGGGTATCAAGCAGAGCTTGATACAATCCCCAGTCCTAGCAATAGCCGATCAAGACAGGCCATTTCATGTGGTCTGTGATGCCAGCGATTTCGCAATCGGCTGTGCACTAATGCAGTACGATCTTGAAGGCGTTGAACGCGTCGTCTGCTATCAGTCGCGTCAGCTGCAACCAGCTGAGCGGAACTATCCAGTGCATGCCAAGGAACTCCTTGCCATGAAGCATGCACTCGCGAAGTTCAGAGTCTATCTATTAGGAGATAGACCCTTCGTTGTTTACACTGACCATGCGTCCTTACGCACGGCAGTGAACAGCCCGCACCTTTCACAACGAATGGCGCGGTGGTTGTCATTCTTTGCAGAATACAACTTTACGGTCGAGTACAAACCAGGACGACTTAATGTCGTCGCTGATGCACTCTCACGTCGTCCCGACTTTGAAACAGTCGCGAAACCCAACAGTGAGACAGTCACTGTTGCGGTTATGACGTCCTCAGTCCCATCTACAACGTTGTATGATGATGTGAGGCGGGCATACGCCCAAGATGGTGAGATAGTGAAGTTGTTGTCACATCTCTCCCAACCATCTCGAGAATCGTTGAAACGATTGTCGCCTGCGTATCGATCTGCATCAGATCGATACACTACTCGTAACGGTTTACTGTATTATACAGTCGTTTCTGGTGACACACCACGTGTTGTCATTCCAGATGATATTGATCTGCGTTTGCGGATCATGTTCGAGTATCACGATGCTCCTATAGGAGGACATCGTGGCCGAGAGAAAACATATCTCACGGTAAGTCGAGACTTTTACTGGCCCCGCCAGTATCAGTTTGTGCGAAAGTATGTTCGCGCATGCGAAGTCTGCCAACGAGTGAAGTCAAGTCCTTCACTGCGTGCACCTTTACAGCCTCTACCGGTTCCGGCTGAGTGCTGGGAATCCATCTCAATGGATTTCGTCTTCGGGTTACCCAAAGACGCACGCGGGAATACGGGTATTCTCGTATTTGTTGACAGACTCAGCAAAATGGTACACCTTGTGGCTGTACCAGAGACAATCACGGCAAGTGGCTGTGCTTGTGTCTTTATTGACACCATCTTCCGACTTCATGGGTTGCCCCGTGAACTCGTGTCAGACAGAGATCCACGATTCACTGCTGATTTCTGGCGTTCCGTGTTCAAATCACTCGGAACGCGCTTGAAGATGTCAACATCTGATCATCCAGAGTCAGATGGTCAGACGGAACGTGCCAATCGTGTCCTTGAAGAGATACTTCGAGGATACGTACACTCCTTTAAGAGTTGGAGTGAGTTTTTGCCGATGGTAGAGTTTGCCATCAACAACTCGGTGCATGCGTCCACGACACATGCACCGTTTTACGTGAATGGCTTGCGCCATCCGCGTGTACCCACCTTACTAGAGTGTAACTCTGGTTTAAGGGGGGGAGGGACTCGCGCGAGCAAAAACCGATTTGGTTCACGCTCATCACGCTCTGACGAAGAAGTCATTGCGTTTGATGCCGATATCGATAACATCGATATCGAAGAAGATGATGCCAGTGAGAGTGCGGAAGCCCTCACTGAAGAAAAGGTTGATGTTGCTGCAGTGCGCTCACAGCACACTGAAGCTAACGAGTCATCAGATGAGTTCATACTGGCTCGTGAAACGGTAGTCCGTTTTGTGCAAGACTCCATCGCCGAAGCGGTGGATAAGCAAAAGCAAAACGCTGACAAGAATGGAAGGGCAAACTTTCTTTTATTTAATAAAGGTGACTTAGTCCTACTGTCTACGGTTAATCTACCAAAGCATGTAGTGACTAACTTGGGTAGCAGTAAACTACTACCCAAGTACATTGGCCCATTTCGTGTATTGCACCGCCTAGGCAATGCATACACGATCGAGTTACCACGTAAGATGCGAACGCATCCCACGTTTTACGTTGGTCGGCTTAAGCCGTACCATCAGTACGCTGCTTCTTCCGATGAAGAACGCCCTTGCGCTCAAGCATCTTGCAGAGAGCCTTGTGCTCCCGATGGTGGGCATCAACAAGGGTCTGAAGAGCAGTTATCTCAGCCCGAGACCGATCAACAATCCCACGAGCTACCCTTAGCTCGTCACGAAGAGATGTCAGAGATCTCTCGTTCTCAAGCTGAGCAAAGGCAAACTCAGCTCGATGCTTCGAGGCAGTGTCCACCATCTGGAGACGCCTATTCCGCTCATGCTCGAGATCGTCGCGTAACCCTTGCGTTACGCGATCAAAGAAGCTCTCGGGAACACACCGATCCACATGATCGTGTGGAGAGCGTCTTTCCTCCTCCTCCACCTCCATTAGAGGACTCTCGCGGTGGCCAGCGCTATCTAGTTGAGCAGCTGTTGAACCACCGCGACGTGAACGGACGTCGGACGAGTTATCTCGTCCGGTGGCGCGGCTATCCCCCGTCCTGGGATTCTTGGGAGCCCCGCTCCCAATTGATGGTTGACGTACTGGGTCTGGTCGAGCAGTACGACGCGACACATCCTGTGCCGCAGAAGGACCGCCGGAGAAAGTCTTCCCGGCACGGTCGTAAAGGGATTTCAGGTTGTCAATCCCTTCGTACATCTCAGTAGAGACACGTACGCGCCACCACGGGCTGGTAAGGAGGTAAGCCTCCTTAGGTGCTCGTGCAGAGTTGTTCACACAACATGGGCACGAGTCTCCCCAAGAGAGGCAGGGTAATCCTTTCTCCCTTGACAGACGATGCAGCTTGTAGCGTGCACCTGTCGGGGTTCGCTTTTCAAACTTATCACGAGCTTTGATAAGTTTGTCGTTCCAAGCGTCACGACCTACATCCTCGAGATTATGGATGTAGGCGTTCCACGCCTGAAGTAGTGAGGGACCATCACGTTTGTGATTCCCACTGTACCATCGATGTCTGAAGAAAGCATCGATGAAGAACTCATGTTCAGCGCGATAGTCTTTCGCGCTGGGGTCAAGGTGATGAATCCTTGACGAATCGAACAATCGTGTTCGATAACGATCACTCGTCGTCGCCGACAAGTGATCCATGACGGATTTCGGAGGCATCCATGCCTTCTTTTCTGGAGCGAGACGCAACACATTGCGGTCCCGCTCTTCCTGCGACGTGCCGACAGAAGTACTGGCACCTCGCTGTGAAGTGGTGTCCATTGGAGAAACGACACCACTATTAGCGCCCGAGTCTCGCGACCTCGAGCGCCTTCGCTTCGGCGATGGTTCATCTGATGAATCAGATGAACCAAAGATGCTGCGACGCAAAGCATCGTCCATGCCACGCTTGGCAGGCGGCTTGGATTCAATTGCCGTCGATACGGATCCGTCATCCGTATCAGGAGAGTACGAGACACCGAGCTCGTACTCTGTGAAGACACGAGTGTCTTCATGACCAGCGCCTGCATCACCAGGTGATACAGGCTGAGTCGATTCAGCAACCGATGGGATATCAGTTGCTGTAGTTTCTGCTTCGGCGTCCGCACAGAGACGTGCAGACGCGCTCTCGGCGGCCTTTCTCGCGCATCGCATGGGCTTGTTTACCATGCGATGAGATGTTGGAAAGTGGACGCGGACCAACAAGTGCAAACCCCGTCCCAAATGATTTGGGACGAGTATCCATTTAGTCAATCAGTCACTAAAGTGACTGATGGTTAGGGGGGGTGATGTAACGGGGTGAATCGTTACATAACAATTTATAAGAAATTGTTAATAGAATATAACTATAAGAGTTATATTCTCAGAATATTGTCATAAGGACAATATTCTGTAGCACTTCCAAGTAGTCCCTAATTGGTTGATATAGGCCATTATATCAACCAACGAAGACGCGCCACGACAGACGCACGCAATGAGTGGTGAGCAGATAACTGATTTATACATTTGTATTTAGACATAGTTAGATGAAGATAAATAGTGATTTATTGCAGACATTAACTATTATAAATACAGTTCTACTTTTTACTCTAACCAAGTACTCGCTTCTTCTTACCGTCTTCCTCTGCACGTACGAGTGTACGTGAAGTTACGAGGCACCGCCTTATTCTGTTATCAGAATAAGTAGCTTGTACTGTCACCAGTACAAGCTTCAGGGTGCCCCGTTACAATTCCAGAAAACAGGTAACCAGAAAACAGGTTTCGTGGCGTAAAATGCTATATTGGGGAATAAGAATACGGGGGGTCATGACACACGATGAAATCTTTTGTGCAAAGCACGCGTCAGGCTACTTTGCGAGCGTTTTTCTTACTCAACGCTCATGCATGCGTAAATAACACAATTATTGAGTGGTAGATTGTACATTCTTCGAATTCATCTAATGCTGCTACTACTCCAGCGCAAACATAGCTTGAGATAACATGCTTGTAGAGCAATCGAAATGGAAGCATGGCCAAGGAAAAGCGTGTACACTCAGGCTCCACAACGACAGTGAACAGCGCTTATTCACAAGTTCTTCCTGATGTTCTCCAGAACAACATGAGTGGTTGCTTCATGTACAGTGAGCTTGACCTGGCCGGTTTTTATTACCTCAAGCTCATTCATTTGAGCGACATAACTCTCACAGTGACTAGAAATCCGAGTGGTTTTCTTTGGTAGTGTCTGTTCATGCCTCAGGGGTTATCTAATGCCCCGGCAAATGTTTATTTTTTGTGACAAAACTGTTTTTTTCTCACCTCAAATAAGCCCAGATATAATTTGATGACTTATTGTCCATAGGCGAGCAGAACACGGGAATGCAGATGTGGAAAATAACATCAATCACTTGCAGTTACAAGCTTGATGTTGATTCTTTACAGTTCATCTTTGGTGCGTTAGAAGTGCCCTTTTTGTGGCACTTTATACGTGGTCTAGGGGATGACCCTGCAAGGTTAATACCATAATTGATTGATCGGTTCCTAGGAGCCAAAAGGATTTGAGTAAGTGGATTCTCCTTGCAAAATACCTGCACAAGTACAGTGCAAATTATGCTGATATCGCAAGGTCATTGTTTGATCTTTCGAAAAAGGATAAAGACTGGTGCCGGAGCAGCGGCGAAAATGAGGATTTTGCGGCTGTAAGGAGGGTCTCCTCCCTGTACCTATTTCGGATCTGCCTGATTTGGAGAGGCTTCTAACCGACTTCTTTGATGCTACGTATATTTTTCATCGGGAGCACTCTGTTGTAAACAGATAAAAAATCACGTGATCGTATCATCGCACTTGAATATTTCCAGCGTAAATTAGCTGAAAAGAATTATTCAATGCATGAAAAGGAGTTACTTAATATAGAGTATGCTCAACTCAAATTCAGATTACATCTGCTGGGCTTAAGACATTCGTGATCTTTATCGATCATGCTTTACTACTCACAACGATGCATTCACCTCAACTCTCACAGATAATGGCATGTGGATGTCATCACTTGTGGAATACTAGTTCGAGGTGAAAAACAAGACGGAAAACAGAGCGTTTTAGCGGATGCGCAATCACGCAGACCTGTAAAAGATCGTTCATGTTGCATCATAATCGTCCTTTGTTTCCGACTCAATTTGTGTGGATTATGCTCGTGATAACCACTGTGTATCTTTGCAATGTGTCTTTGGTAGCAAACATCTCAAAGACCTGGGCTCATATTTGCGTACGTGAATTCACCTAAATAGCACCAATCAGGGTATGTTGTGCTGTCGTACATATACTGAGGATAATCCGCATGTTGTTGTTCCACATGACAAGAAGTTGAAGTATCGCATTTATATGAGGCACATGATGCTACTATGAGCGGTCATCTTGGTCGCGAAAAGACCTACCACTTGGTGTGTCAAAGCTGTTGGTTCACCACACTCTACGATTGGGTGAGTATCAGGTGAGCACGTGCGAATTAAAACGTGCCAACTGTCTAACTATCTCACATGCAGATGTGCCACTGGCGAGTCTAAATGTACCGTAGGAGTGTTCGAAATTCATAATCATGGATCCTGTTTTCGTCTTCCTAATGCTTCAGTTGGTAACGCTGGCAACGCTGGTTATGTGACCTTTGCTGATTGTTTAAGCAAGATGGCTGAGTCGGTGGATTTTTTGCAATCGATTAATGGTGAAGATTCATCTTAGCTGCTGATCGATAAGTGTTTCTCCACTATCTTGCCTGTGGCATTATTCTTGATTGCGACCCTTGTTAGCGGGAAATTTTGAACATTCGTCTTCTAAGTGTTTAACACTCGTTTAAAAAATGTCCACAAATCATCCGCATAATGATAGTTTAAATTGAGCGCGCAATTGCGTTATCGAAGACATTCCACTTAGAGTATGCGTTGATGAGCCCCAGATTTGTACCTCTACGCCATCTGCAGTTGATTTTGCTTTAAAAAAGACTCTGTGCACGCCTCTACAGGCTATCACCTTACATGTAAGCAGACCCACACGCCCGCGTGTACCGTTATAATATCCCGCATCTTGTTCTTCGGCGTGTTGGGGGATACTTGCCGATCAAATTGCTCATTTCAGCCTGACAGTTATTTAGAAGCAGGTGATTGCGTTCCTGCTTACGCCCTAATCTTATAAGACACGTCCGTGGTGCGAAGGATGAAGGCCAAGATTAACAAAAGAAAATGTGGATGCTATAAAGGAAGAGGGTGTATCAATGGCTATGAGGTCGGAGACCTAGTTGCAATCCACGCCAAAAACCTACCCACAAGCGTAGTATCTACAGTTTTGAAGACAAATCTATGTCCACGCTTCATCGTAAAATTCACGATCATCACCAAGAAAGGCCTGGTCTGTACGCTAAACTTGCCTTGCAAACTGCGTACATATCCTGGGTTTCACGTCAGCAACCTTAAGCCGTGTCAGAAGCCGAATCTTAAAAATGCGGAAGCACTTGCGCCAGAACGCCTTAAAAGCTCTCTGAATCGGAGTAGTAATCTCACAAAGGCGCTTCACTTCATGGAATCTCGCGTTGTCCGTGTATACAGTACTGAATTAGTACAGACCTGAAAAACATCATACTTACCCGTTGGTGACTGCTGTTGCATAGCATTTTGCATCTTATTTCAGCTCTTCTAACTTGATCACATGTATCAAGGGCGAGCTCCAGAGCTTGCTCCTCTGTAGTGATTTTTTCGCTTGCATATGGTATAGATTACTGTTAATGCAACCCACTTATTGCTAAAATACCCCAAATCCCACACACGTACTACATCACAGCATTTTTGCACGACGAATATTGCGCCTACCTACCTCTGCACGACCACTATCGCACAACAATCTGCATCTGTCGTACAAACGGTAAGTGTTTTCACCAGGTTATCTCGTGTCTACGAAATGGCCACACCGTCGGTCAAAAAGCAGCATTGAGCACGCAAAACATCCCTTAGTCCTCGTCACCCGCTATAGGAGCAGAATTTATATCGATATCAGTAAGCACAAGGTAACAAAAATTGCGAAGAAAACAAATCTTGCGCGTTTGTAGCATCTTGCAGTCAACATTACGGTGTCAGCTCGTCGAATACTGTTGTAAGAATTCAAATATGATCTACATTGCTCGTTCGGGTCTAAAGGAGGTGGACCGGATACAATATACGGGTTGAGACATCTGTAAAAGAGACCTTACACACAAAATCGGACGATAGGATCGGATGCATGTGGGGCAGCTGGACAATCATTTTATTGTTTGACCGACAACACCTTAGTTTTAACGCATATACAGGATAGTCTCGATCAAAAATATATCTGTATAGTACATTTGTCGTTCTTAGCGGTTAATTTTACTGCGTATGTATCCGACTACGTTTTGTGAAGGTTAACTTTTGTATTATTCATTTTTGTGCTTTTCTCGACTGAAGCATAGCTGTTGTCATTTCTTAAACAACAAATAGCCATTTAGATGTCTCCGACATGTATTGACGAGTGCTTCGTGTTCGTTTATAAATATGTTTACGAAAGCAAAAAGCTCCATTCCTCTATTGTGTGCTAAAACAAGTTTTTGTGGTAAGTCACTTACCATTTGTACGACAGATGCAGATTGTTGTGCGATATTAGTCGTACATAAGTAGGCACGATGTCCGTCGTACAAAACATTTTGTGGTGTAGTACGGGTGTGGTGTATGGGTGTATTCAACAATGCCCTTGATATACAGAGTAAGTGCGGCGCCATTGATAGATTCAACCAGTTCGACTGGGTGTGCACGTAGTAGAGAGTTTGTACGTAAATATGAATCTCCTTCACTTACGGTGCGGAATCAATACCAACGAATTTAAAACTGCACGAAGGTCTTGAAAAGGCATAACGAAAATAAAGAAATAGCCAGCAGTGGCACAAAGTTTACCGATGTGAACCATGAGACTGCACGACTCTTTTTGTATCGAATGTACGAATAGATCACATACCTTGTGCGAAGCTGAGTGTCTGCTCTCGCTAAATAAGTCCGGTTCAACTAGCCGGCGATTGTGCAGTCTTGACGAAACGAGTTCCGAGGGCGGTTCTGAACTCCTTTGCAGATGGCGATATGCTGCTGCACACCCGAAGGCGCAAACTTCCGACGACAACATGGACACAGTACGAGCGTGGCTTTGTGCTCGATGTAGCTTTGTTGCAGTGTGTGGTCTTTCAGCTTGTGCATACTGGATGTCATCGACCCCGTAGATTTCAGTGGCGTTTCGACATTGCCACTCCTTCGACTTTGAGGAGAAACTTGATACGATGAAGCTCCACGTCCCCATGAGCCTTTTCTACCGAATACCCGCGGGCAGACAGCCTCGTGCTTGGAAAGCCGGCCTTCGGCAAAGCTTCGATTACAATACCGACACGTCTCTGTTTTCGGTGTTACTGGCATTCCCACGAAAGTGCCGCGTGTAGGTTGATCGCTTTTTCTCTTGACATCACTCTCTTTCTTCCGTTCGGCAGTTCGGGTGCATGCAGATTGTAGGGCCGAAGACGCATCCTCTTTTACGCGCGCACGCTCATCATCAAACTTGTTGCCGAGCCTGTAATCTTGATAGCTCGCCGATTTTTGTGGTATGCTTTCCGTGGTAATGTGCTGTTCGTTGGTAGATCGACGAAGCCTGGAATGCAGCAACAGCAAACTATCTTGCACTGAGGTGGCCTCGGGTCGCTTGCAAGGCGTGGGGTCTGGAAATGATGCTGCATAGTGCACTGATCGTAGTGTGGCATCCTCCGACATCAACACAAGCGCGCGTTCAAAACTCGCGTATAGCGGAGATAGGCGTTGTTTATGGAAACAGGCTGTCGTGCACTGTTGGAAATGCGCAGCATACTGATCCGACAATTGCTGCTCGCCACAAAAGCAGCAATACAACGTTGTCTGGTGCTCCATGCTCAAAAGCGTAGAGCCTGACCCAGGTAGATGATCCTCAAAGGACTGTTCCAGCACCGAGCTATGCGGATCCGCCAACTGTTCAGTCGCTGCAGCGGCCATTTGAGGCTGGCTCGTGCTCGCATCATACTGATTTGGCCTATAGAAAGCACCAGCAGAAGTCTCGTCAGCACCATCATGCTGTTCTATCAACAGCCTTTTTCTAGCAGCACGTACTTTTTCCACAATGACTCACGCGTAAATCGATTGTAGCAGTACACGTGGCCTTTTGCCGTGTAAGCTTCTTGCCAATCTTCCTTCAGAGCTAGCTGCCTCTTATCATCCCTATCACCGGTCATATTCGTTTCCATTTCCACCATTTTTCCGCTTTTCTTGTCACTTTCCTCCTTCTCCTTCTCCGCCTCTTCTTCCCGATTCTCTTCTTTTTTCGAGCCCATCAATCCGTCCATCGACCTTGAATAAGTCTTAACCGGCTCTTCTTGAGCACCTAACATCCAATTTTCCTCCACCACTTCATTATCAAACGCCGTGAAGTGTCCAGCCGATGCTCTCGTTCTCCACTCCCTATTCTCCAGCTCTTCTTCACTATCACCGTCTCCATCGTCCTCTAGAAGCCGCAACGCCTCCCTAACACGTGCCTCTACATCTGCTTCTTCTTCCTCCATTGATTTTCTGCAAGTGACATCTCTGTGCCGTCCCGTAGTGAGTGAGGGTCTCAGACTACCATCGTCCACTTCCTCTTCTCTCTTTTGAGACGCCGTAACGGACCTATTACATCGGTACAGATCTTCTTCTTCCTCGTGTGCGTTTCTTATCAAGTCAGCAACAGGATCCATTAAACGTGATAGCTCTACCGACTCTATAGCGTGAGAAATAGATGCAGACAGTGACGCAGTGCGGGTGCCGGGACACTTTGGCACCGACGTGTGGAATCGAGTGACGCTTTGTTTATAGTGGAACGTGATTGGATAAAAGGCTCATTTGCATGAACATTTCATAAAAACAGCAACATGCGAAAATGTCTAGAGGCCGTGAGTTTACCAAACAAAGTGCTTTTTAAGCCTCGCCTTACGAGATCAAGTTTGTTCGTCTCGGTCATTGCAAAAGCCACGGGACGGAATAGCACCTCAACAGGGTGATGGAAATTCAAGAACATCGCTAAGAGCAAATCGATTGTTTAGGCCTACATCCGGCCTGGAAATCACCAGATGATCATATTGAGAGTAAGTCGCACTGTGTTACGTGGTGCATCTCAACGATCGCTGGCTGGAAACCACCACAACTCTAATCGATACTGATTGAAAGGCTGTAATACATCTTCTGTGCATTTTGTGAGCTACTCTACAGCTCCTTAATCGCTTTATGTATAATGCTGTCACCATCACCCTGTTTTGATGCCTTTTGTTGTTTGCGGTTATTGTTCAGGGGTTACACATCGTAGGGTACTCGGTACCCTGTGCCGTAGACACACGGCATGGTATCCCACTGAAAGAGATGTAGATTGTCTTATCGGCTTATAGGGGCGACGGGTGTCACAAGATAGGAAAGATCTTTAAAATGTTAAGTTAGGTAGGACAGATGCGCCTAGATTAGGTAATACTAGGATCAATATAGTTAATAGAATTGCATGCAAATAAAGCGCAGTTCCCCTTTTGATTTTGTCCAAGACACGTGCCTTGCGAGGCGCCTCTGATCGTAATTCGTTAAAATTAGCAACAACTCCTTGAGGTAGCTAATATTGAGCACTAAGCGCTGTAGATTCACTGTATCGTTCGGTCCCTTGGAACAGGGACCATAAGATTTGCGCTAGTTGACTCATACGGTCTAATTTCTGAAACTAATATCGCTCTTTGAGCACTAAGTCTTGCTCTGACTTAAGGAGCTGTGTAGCTCCGCTACAGTTATAACACATAAAAAAATAGTTAGTGCAGATATGCGAATAAGTAACTAGGCGTTTTCGAAATGCACAAGATGTATGAGCTAGGCGGTAAAGGCTGGTTTCATTGGGAGAATCTACAAGCTGTAAGCGCGAAGACATGTGCCTATACTGCCTGTAAAACGTGCCTTGGTCTGACTACTTAAAAACCGGCACCAAATCAAATTCTTTCGAAAGTATTAGATGCTGGTGGGCCGACACCTGTTGTAGGCCGCCCGATTTGCAGTGACAAGCTGCTTGTAGCAACACCGTACGACAACACTACTTTGCGAAGACGGAAAACTGATAGCTTAGCTTCAAATTTGAAAAGTAAAATGTCACGGGGTGATCCTGTTACATTTACTTAACAATTAATACTTGTGAACTATAGTATTATCATAGAGGTTAATAATGTTCACGAATCTCACTAAAAGGGTTGATATTCAGAAACACTCACCTATTGGCTGATATGGGTCGTCATATCAGTCAACTCTAGCAATCCAAGAAGTGATGAAAGTGCGCAATGAGTGGTGAGCAAGAGTTCAGCATACACTTTTGCAGGTAGATATATTAAGCTAGGACGAATACATTGGATAATGACTAGTAGTTGCTGATACTCAATTTAGGTTTTACTTTCTACTTCCATTGACCAAAACGTTCAATATCTAGCCTTCCTGTGCACGTACGGTGTACGTGAAGCGGTGCGTGGCATTATTTACACTGTGTCAGTGTAAGTTGACTCGTACTGTGCATGTATAAGTCACCAGTGTCCTATTACTTAAAAACCATTGTGTCAGGATTTCCGGTGACGCGTAAGGCAAACTTATCGAGACAGCAGGTATGCATCTGTAGGACGTGGCTGCAACAGCATCTCAAGTCACCAGTGCCCTATTACATAAATAACCATTGTGTAAGAAGATCCGGTGACATCACAAGTCACCAGTGCCCTGTTACATAAATAACCATTGTGTCAGAATTTTCGGTGACGTGTAAGACGAATTTATCGAGACAGCAGGTATTCATCTGTCGGACGTGGCTGCGACAACATCGCTTCGTTCGTATTTGGGTTCAGACTTCCGATTGCATTTTCCAGAACAGCTTCATGTTTGAGAACTCACAACTAGGCGAGTAAAATTGCAGGTACATTTATTTGCAGGAAATCGCGGTTGCACTGACACCTACAGTGCTGCACCTACATCAATTAGTTGACTTCTTTGGGTATTAAATAGTGTACGTAAATTGTATTTGATACTAGATTGTGTTTGCAAGAAATATTTCTACCTAGCACACTACGCCGCGTCCTTCATCTGCAGCTTTGGTACGATTAGAGTGAAAGCGGTTTCTAGCGCGCTGCAGGTCTTCCATGTATTTAGACTCTCTGATCAATTTTTGGCCGAACCTTCGCCCTTTGGAGCACACGACCCCACATCCTCCTGGTCCGATAATGGGAGGCAAACCAATGAACAATTGAGTTGGTCACGCACCACGAGCAGTTGCGTTATTGAGTACCCCGTCAGACAGTTTTTTCAGGTGATTATAGCTTTTGACAAGCAATCCAGCACCTACAAAGCATGACAGAAAACATGAATGCTTTGCTCATGAGTTTACTGCAACCCAAGTAAAGCCCATGAGTTTTTTCTTGCTGTCATATCATTACGAATACGGCATCTTCATCTTACTTAGGTAGCAACAAGACGATGCTTACATCATGTGCACTGGAATTAAGAGCGGTCATTTTAAGGCATTGATGTAGTGATTTTACATCGCGGCAGACTCTTTAGCATCTTACCGAACGACCACTACTACTGTAATTCGTAACTCAGTCAGATTGACAGTTTCACCTGCAATGTATACACTATGTAAAAGATGCAATGGATTTTTGCCGGACACATGCAAATAAAAGGCTGATTTAAACTCGTAATCCTAAATGACTGCAAGAGAGTTTGTTTGATCGAGGGATCTGTAATGCGGCCGTGTTATTGATCGCCCACTTGTCGATTTTTTATGCTCGGTCAAAACATCTCCTGACGAGAAAAACGTCTACAGCTAAGGTCGTGGACTTTTAACTTAACTTAAAGGCGTCTTGGTTGGAACGTATTATACCTGATGCAAGTGAACACGTTGATTCATCCACTCATGTTTCATCATGAGTTGCAAACTATTATCAGTGCGATTCACACGGACTGTGAGAACGCAAGTCGGTGCTTTTTGCATTCGAGGACTAATGCACGGTCAAGTCAGTGGGATATTTCAGCTGGAATGAGTCTCAAGGTGGCCTTCTTTCGATGAGGCGAGCTCTTGTAATGATGTTATCGACTTGCCAGTTGCACTATATTCCGGTGCATTGAGGTGTATGTACAACTGATATACATCTATATGGGGGTGAGGAATAAGCGCTCGGCATTCGCTAAATTCCTGCTGAGGTCTTATTTCTCTAATGTAGTGCACACCAAACTATAACCTGTAACTTTTTTGGCGGCCAAATTTGAAAAATTATTTGCCGTGCCCCGCAACCGAAAACGCCTTTTACAACACTGTCGTCGCACTGCACACACAAACATGTCTTTTGCACGTACCCACCACCAATCGACGTACTAAACCATTCAAAAATCGAAAGATATCCCCGCCCCAACAAACGGCAATGGCACTTGCAGCTTCTGAGGTCTGTTCTGGAAGAGAAGGGGGCTGAAGCTAGGCAAGCAGAAGCCGCAGCCAATAGTGACAAAGTGGAAGACGGGCACGACGGAAACGGCGCTTAAGGGGTGTAAAGTGAGATTGAAGAGGTGGAATATGGACATAAAAGAATTCACAATCATGAGGCAGAAAGTCAAGAGGAAGAGGAAGGTGATAGTGACCTTGAATCAGAGGAGTTCGCGAGGGAATAAACGGCGGGTATCCTCGACAAAATTGAAGAGGTGGTCAAGGTTGCCTGCAGTAACCGATCTATGCGGTAAACTGGCAACGCCCCGAGAACCCAACTCTGTAAGAGTGCTGAACAGTGGAAGGCAGCAATTGGTTTGCGGTCGCTTCAAACGTACTTTTCTGTTGTGCCGGTGGAGACCCCGGCACAGGTTCACGCGTAACCTGCCAGTGGTGGCGACGAAAACTAATGGTCATCAGACGACGAAGAGCCGCTTTACTATATCAGCAATCCACTGAGGCAATCGACGGGCTTAGCAATGAAAATAAACCACAGTAAAAAGTTTTGTGCGTGCGCCTTGCTTCAGTTATAGGATATTCCAAAATTGTGCTCAGTGGATGTAAGGTTTGGTACAGCACTGTCTGCTCTGCATGAAATTGTTTTCCCGCAATTTTTTGTACCAGTTGCCTTTTAATTATCCAGAAAATTGTAGCGTCGCGCAAAATTGCTACGGTAGATGGCAAAGATCGTTAATTTGCCGTGATGCTTCGTGCTCAAGCACGGGAATACCTTATTACCGGCAAAATGCCTCAAAGCAAGCAAAGAAAACGCTTTGAGACCATCACCTTCTCAAGTACGCATATGTCAATGATGAGGTGCAACGCTGTCGCATCAACAATTCCACGTTGAACCAATCGATTTTATATGAAATGTCAGTGAAGGAATCCTTCCGAAGATTGATCCCGATGCCTCCATTCGTGTTAATACAGCCACTCGTTGGCTGAAAGCCATCGGCCTGCAATACTCGGAAGTGAGAAAGGGCACGTACGTTGATGAGCTCAAACGCGTAGACGTGTCCGCATATCAGCAAGAGTGTAACGGGGCACCCTGAAGCTTGTACTGGTAACAGTACAAGCTACTTATTCTGATGACAGAATAAGGCGGTGCCTCGTAACTTCACGTACACTCGTACGTGCAGAGGAAGACGGTAAGAAGAAGCGAGTACTTGGTTAAAGTAAAAGTAGAACTGTATTTATAATAGTTAATGTCTGCAATAAATCACTATTTATCTTCATCTAACTATGTCTAAATACAAATGTGTAAATCAGTTATCTGCTCACCACTCATTGCGTGCGTCTGTCGTGGCGCGTCTTCGTTGGTTGATATAATGACCTATATCAACCAATTAGGAACTACTTGTAAGTGCTACAGAATATTTGTCCTTATGACAATATTCTGAGAATATAACTCGTATAGTTATATTCTATTAACAATTTCTTATAAATTGTTATGTAACGATTCACCCCGTTACATCACCCCCCTTAACCATCAGTCACTTTAGTGACTGATTGACTAAATGGATACTCGTCCCAAATCATTTGGGACAGGGTTTGCACTTGTTGGTCCGCGTCCACTTTCCAACATCTCATCGCATGTTTAACAAGCCCATGCGATGCGCGAGCAAGGCCGCCGAGAGCGCGTCTGCACGTCTCTGTGCGGACGCCGAAGCAGAAACAACAGCAACTGATGTCCCATAGGTTGCTGAAGCGACTCAGCCTGTGTCACTTGGTGACGCAGGCGCTGGTCATGAAGACACTCGTGTCTTCATAGAGTACGAGCTCGGTGTCTCGTACTCTCCTGATACGGATGACGGATCCGTATCGACGGCGATTGAATCTAAGCCGCCAGCCAAGCGTGGCATGGACGATGCTTTGCGTCGCAGCATCTTTGGTTCATCTGATGAATCAGATGAACCATCGCCGAAGCGAAGGCGCTCGAGGTCGCGAGACTCGGGCGCTAATAGTGGTGTCAGTTCTCCAATGGACACCACTTCACAGCGAGGTGCCAGTACTTCTGTCGGCACGTCGCAGGAAGAGCGGGACCGCAATGTGTTGCGTCTCGCTCCAGAAAAGAAGGCATGGATGCCTCCGAAATCCGTCATGGATCACTTGTCGGCGACGACGAGTGATCGTTATCGAACACGATTGTTCGATTCGTCAAGGATCCATCACCTTGACCCCAGCGCGAAAAACTATCGCGCTGAACACGAATTCTTCATCGATGCTTTCTTCAGACATCGATGGTACAGTGGGAACCACAAGCGTGATGGTCCCTCACTACTTCAAGCGTGGAACGCCTACATCCATAACCTCGAGGATGTAGGTCGTGACGCTTGGAACGACAAACTTATCAAAGCTCGTGATAAGTTTGAAAAGCGAACCCCGACAGGTGCACGCTACAAGCTGCATCGTCTGTCAAGGGAGAAAGGATTACCCTGCCTCTCTTGGGGAGACTCGTGCCCATGTTGTGTGAACAACTCTGCGCGAGCACCTAAGGAGGCTTACCTCCTTACCAGCCCGTGGTGGCGCGTACGTGTCTCTACTGAGATGTACGAAGGGATTGACAACCTGAAATCCCTTTACGACCGTGCCGGGAAGACTTTCTCCGGCGGTCCTTCTGCGGCACAGGATGTGCCGCGTCGTACTGCTCAACCAGACCCAGCACGTCGATCATCAGTTGGGAGCAGGGCTCCCAAGAATCCCAGGACGGGGGATAGCCGCGCCACCGGACGAGATAACTCGTCCGACGTCCGTTCACGTCGCGGTGGTTCAACAGCTGCTCAACTAGATAGCGCTGGCCACCGCGAGAGTCCTCTAATGGAGGTGGAGGAGGAGGAAAGACGACTCTCCACACGATCATGTGGATCGGTGTGTTCCTGAGAGCTTCTTTGATCGCGTAACGCAAGGGTTACGCGACGATCTCGAGCATGAGCGGAATAGGCGTCTCCAAATGGTGGACACTGCCTCGAAGCATCGAGCTGAGTTTGCCTTTGCTCAGCTCGAGAACGAGAGATCTCTGACATCTCTTCGTGACGAGCTAAGGGTAGCTCGTGGGATTGTTGATCGGTCTCGGGCTGAGATAACTGCTCTTCAGACCCTTGTTGATGCCCACCATCGGGAGCACAAGGCTCTTTGCGAGATGCTTGAGCGCAAGGGCGTTCTTCATCGGAAGAAGCAGCGTACTGATGGTACGGCTTAAGCCGACCAACGTAAAACGTGGGATGCGTTCGCATCTTACGTGGTAACTCGATCGTGTATGCATTGCCTAGGCGGTGCAATACACGAAATGGGCCAATGTACTTGGGTAGTAGTTTACTGCTACCCAAGTTAGTCACTACATGCTTTGGTAGATTAACCGTAGACAGTAGGACTAAGTCACCTTTATTAAATAAAAGAGTGTTTGCCCTTCCATTCTTGTCAGCGTTTTGCTTTTGCTTATCCACCGCTTCGTCGATGGAGTCTTGCACAAAACGGACTACCGTTTCACGAGCCAGTATGAACTCATCTGATGACTCGTTAGCTTCAGTGTGCTGTGAGCGCACTGCAGCAACAACAACCTTTTCTTCAGTGAGGGCTTCCGCACTCTAACTGGGATCATTGTCTTCAGTGAGGGCCCGCACTCTCACTGGCATCATCTTCTTCGATATCGATGTTATCGATATCGGCATCAAACGCAATGACTTCTTCGTCAGAGCGTGATGAGCGTGAACCAAATCGGTTTTTGCTCGCGCGAGTCCCTCCCCCCCTTAAACCAGAGTTACACTCTAGTAAGGTGGGTACACGCGGATGGCGCAAGCCATTCACGTAAAACGGTGTATGTGTCGTGGACGCATGCACCGAGTTGTTGATGGCAAACTCTACCATAGGCAAAAACTCACTCCAACTCTTAAAGGAGTGTACGTATCCTCGAAGTATCTCTTCAAGGACACGATTGGCACGTTCCGTCTGACCATCTGACTCTGGATGATCAGATGTCGACATCTTCAAGCGCGTTCCGAGTGATTTGAACACGGAACGCCAGAAATCAGCAGTGAATCGTGGATCTCTGTCTGACACGAGTTCACGGGGCAACCCATGAAGTCGGAAGATGGTGTCAATAAAGACACAAGCACAGCCACTTGCCGTGATTGTCTCTGGTACAGCCACAAGGTGTACCATTTTGCTGAATCTGTCAACAAATACGAGAATACCCGTGTTCCCGCGTGCGTCTTTGGGTAACCCGAAGACGAAATCCATTGAGATGGATTCCCAGCACTCAGCCGGAACCGGTAGAGGCTGTAAAGGTGCACGCAGTGAAGGACTTGACTTCACTCGTTGACAGACTTCGCATGCGCGAACATACTTTCGCACAAACTGATACTGGCGGGGCCAGTAAAAGTCTCGACTTACCGTGAGATATGTTTTCTCTCGGCCACGATGTCCTCCTATAGGAGCATCGTGATACTCGAACATGATCCGCAAACGCAGATCAGTATCATTTGGAATGACAACACGTGGTGTGTCACTAGAAAAAGCTGTATAGTACAGTAAATCGTTACGAGTAGTGTATCGATCTGATGCAGATCGATACGCAGGCGACAATCGTTTCAACGATTCTCGGGATGGTTGGGAGAGATGTGTCAACAACTTCACTATCTCACCATCTTGGGCGTATGCCCGCCTCACATCATCATACAACGTTGTAGATGGGACTGAGGACGTCATAACCGCAACAGTGACTGTCTCACTGTTGGGTTTCGCGACTGTTTCAAAGTCGGGACGACGTGAGAGTGCATCAGCGACGACATTAAGTCGTCCTGGTTTGTACTCAACCGTAAAGTTGTATTCCGCAAAGAATGACAACCACCGCGCCATTCGTTGTGAAAGGTGCGGGCTGTTCACTGCCGTGCGTAATGACGCATGGTCAGTGTAAACAATGAAGGGTCTATCTCCTAATAGATAGACTCTGAACTTCGCGAGTGCATACTTCATGGCAAGGAGTTCCTTGTCATGCACTGGATAGTTCCGCTCAGCTGGTTGCAGCTGACGCGACTGATAGCAGACGACGCGTTCAACGCCTTCGAGATCGTACTGCATTAATGCACAGCCGATTGCGAAATCGCTGGCATCACAGACCACATGAAATGGCCTGTCTTGATCGGCTATTGCTAGGACTGGGGATTGTATCAAGCTCTGCTTGATACCCTCAAAGGAGCGTTGACATTCAGCGTTCCATAACCACCTCTCGTTCTTTTTCAACAAACGAGAGAGGTGCACAGTCATCTCGGCGTAATTGCGTGAATACTTATGCAAATACGCCGCTAGCTCAAGGAATTTTCGAAGACCTTTGACATCGACCGGCACAGGCCAGTCGGTGATCGCCTTGATCTTTTTGGGATCAGGACGTACACCGTTCTTACCAACGATGCACCCAAGAAGTGGTATTTCGCTTGCCGCAAATATACACTTCTTGAGGTTAGCATACAATTGATGCTTTCGCATGATTGTAAGAACTTGTCGGACGTGGTACCTGTGAACCTCAACGTCCGACTTTCCATCCATAGCTCGACTATGGATGAATACGTCATCGAAATAACTCGGCGCGAATTCTCGTACTGGTCTCAACAGATGTGATACACATCTGTTGAACGTGGCAGGGGCATTACTAAGCCCTTGTGGCATTACTAGCCATTCCCAGAGCATGCCGCTAGGCGTGCTAACTGCGGTATAGGGTATATCCCGTTCTCGCATAAGGATTTGATAGAAGCCATCCATCAAATCCATGGACGAAAAGATGGTACTCTTTGACATACCATCAATGATTACGTCCTTCCTCGGTATCGGCGTCTGAGCCGGTACCGTTGCAGCATTCAACTTATTGAATGCATGCACTATCCGCCACCCTCCTGTTGCTTTTCGCACACAGAAGATCGGAGAGCTATGTGGGGAAGTTGATTCCCTCACATGGCCCGCAGCTAAACGATCGGCAAATAACTTGTCGATCGCAAGTACTTGTTCACGAGGCAGTGGCCACTGCTTCATGACACAGTACTTCGAGCCTGGTTTAAGCTCGACTTCGTGTCGAATACCTTTATCCTTCGGTAATTCGCACGGAACAGTTTCAGGGAATACATCCTTGAATTCAACCAAATCTTCATAGAGAGGATTTTTCTTGAGCGAGTCCCATGATTGGGAGTCATATCGCTCAATTCGTGTCTTTTCATCTAGGACACTCTCGTCCATAGATGAACTACTGAGAACTCTCTCGTTCTCAGTAAACACTGTTGCTGACCTTATGTCGGTTACACACTCGTCGTCAGCGACGAGTATGCAGATCTGCTTGACTTTGCCACTACGCAGATCACGCAAGAACCTTTTATGTTCGAGCGTTGGCAACTGAGTGATCTCCGAATTTAACTTCGGAGGCGCAATCAGATCAAGTGTATAAGAGCCTACACTTGATCCGTTATTGACTATGACATTCAATGTCTCTGTCATTTCCTGGGGACTTATTCCCTCAGGCTTCGAAGGACTTATTCCTTCGTCTTCCCGGGGACTTATTCCCGCGGGTTTCGGGGAACTTATTTCCGCCGTATTTGTGATCTTGGGACTTATTCCCTTTACTTCCTCTAGCTGGGGTTGCGCAACCACAGCGAGATCCTCTACGAAAGACTCTCCAGTCGATCTAGGATTATCGTTTCGCTTAACCTGAGCGATCGATTGTTTCTCTTCTAGATGTTCCCCGCTAGGGATACATCTTTGTCCCAGTCCACCCGACTTATTCGAGTGGTGGACCTTCGGCGCAGCCTGTGTTTCCCTCACAGCCGCCGGAACTTTGCTCCGAAGTGTAACCGTTTGGTACACTAAGGTTTTGTGCAGTCGTACTAACGACCGTACCACAAGTGAGGCCATCGCACTCACTCGTAGTACATCCACACGCTTGTGGACGCTCCAAAACGTTCATCAGATGGCCATCCAATGAACAAGCGGCAGGCATCGTTACTGTCCGATGTTGCCAGTTTACCCGTGGTTCGTACCTTCTGAGCCACGGTATTCCAAGGATGACATCAAATTTGTCATCCAAATCCAATACGATAAAGTCATCGTCATATTGGGTATCTTCTAGCGTATAGTGGATCTTCACTATACACTTCATGACGGTTACGGATGCGCCTGTCGCAAGACGTACCGTCATCCTCGTAGGAGGTGTGTCACATTCACTGAATTTAAAGTGACCATCTTCTAGCGATTGGCGTCGCACAAAATTGTTGGACGCCCCACAATCGACTAGAGCTCGAAGGGACAACTTATTTGTCACTTCGAGTTTCAAGGTAATGAGTGAGTCCTCATTACCTAGAGCAGCAACGCACAACGTTTTTGCGTTGGGAGCAACCTTCATCAAGAGGCCTACAAATTCTCTTGACGTTGCTGGACCAGTAGGGTGCTCCGCACCTACTGATCCTGTCCGTTTTTTGACGGTCCATCCCGTTGTTGCGTCTTTGCACCAACTGCGGACCCTCGTCCCTGCCCCTTTCTCATGGGTGGACGGTCACTACGCCCAGTGTTGCAAGACACTGGACGAGGGGCACTACACTCGTAAGCGTAGTGTCCTGTCTTTTGACATCTGTTGCATCTCTGCAACTTCTTGTAGCCTGTAGAGCGAGCCTTCTCGCTCTCTACATAACAGAGTTCCATCGGCTCTGGACCTCCGCTGTCATATCGTCTCGGTTGACGATATGATGTCGAGCTGGCGCGAGCCTGTCTCAGACTGAAGTCTTCCTGCTCCGCAATGGAAATGGCTTGTTCTAGTGAATCTAGTTCAAGCCGGAACAGGTGAGTCTTGACGGGACCATCCGCAAGACCCTGCATGAACACCGAAACCAACGTGTGTTCATCCACCGGATTGGAACTTATACAACTCGTAAGATGTCGTATATGTTGGGCGTAAGCGTGCACATCACGCTTACCCTGTTTGAGCTTCAAGAGTTCGGTTCGAGCCCTGAACTCAGCTCTAGGCGGTTCAAACGTTTGTCTGAGCCGCGACTTGAAGACTTCCAACGACCCAAACGCATATGGGTCGTGCAACTTGAGCCCCAGTGCCCAAGTCTTGGCACGTCCTGCCAGATTTGACTGGGCAAATGCAACTTGCATATCCCCGTCGTCGATGCGACGCGCCCTTATGGCGTCATCCAATTCGACGAACCATCTCAAGAGGGAGTCTTCTTCGACCCCCTATACTTTGAGATGTCAATCTTCAAAGTCTCGGGTCGACGCGAGTGCATCGACCCGCCAGCAGCAGCCTGCTGCTGTCTCAACAGTTCAAACTGTTGAGCACCTTGTTCTCTCAACAACTCTGCTTGTTGAGAACCTTGTTGGTGAAGCAAGGCTACTTTCTCGCGTTCAGCGTCAAGTTCATTTTGAATGAACTTGGCGATAGTAGCATGTTGGGCATCTCTATTGAGAGCCTCTAGCATGACGCTAACAGCATGGATGCCCATGGTCGAACCCATTCGTTCAACCGCATCCCATTCGACATCGCTCAAATGGGAGTAGCCGTCACGCGTAGCGTGAAAGCTTTGGTCATCTTCATCATCCAACATATTCATGTTGGATGTGAACGCGGTCCTTGGACGGACTACGAAGTGCTACCAGGTGTAACGGGGCACCCTGAAGCTTGTACTGGTGACAGTACAAGCTACTTATTCTGATGACAGAATAAGGCGGTGCCTCGTAACTTCACGTACACTCGTACGTGCAGAGGAAGACGGTAAGAAGAAGCGAGTACTTGGTTAAAGTAAAAAGTAGAACTGTATTTATAATAGTTAATGTCTGCAATAAATCACTATTTATCTTCATCTAACTATGTCTAAATACAAATGTGTAAATCAGTTATCTGCTCACCACTCATTGCGTGCGTCTGTCGTGGCGCGTCTTCGTTGGTTGATATAATGGCCTATATCAACCAATTAGGAACTACTTGTAAGTGCTACAGAATATTTGTCCTTATGACAATATTCTGAGAATATAACTCTTATAGTTATATTCTATTAACAATTTCGTATAAATTGTTATGTAACGATTCACCCCGTTACAAAGAGTTTCTGCGTCGAATGTAAGATTTCGATCCCTTCATGCCTAAGCTTGAAGGGTTTAGGATGGATGTTGCGGTGTGGCCAGAAGGCGAAGCGGTAATCCTATTCACGCACGATGAAAGCACGTTTGCTGCACACGACGGAAAAAAGTGTGGCTTCCTGAAAGAGAACAGCCGCTTCGCGAAAAGGACGAAGGTGTAACGGGGTGAATCGTTACATAACAATTTATAAGAAATTGTTAATAGAATATAACTATAAGAGTTATATTCTCAGAATATTGTCATAAGGACAAATATTCTGTAGCACTTACAAGTAGTTCCTAATTGGTTGATATAGGCCATTATATCAACCAACGAAGACGCGCCACGACAGACGCACGCAATGAGTGGTGAGCAGATAACTGATTTACACATTTGTATTTAGACATAGTTAGATGAAGATAAATAGTGATTTATTGCAGACATTAACTATTATAAATACAGTTCTACTTTTTACTTTAACCAAGTACTCGCTTCTTCTTACCGTCTTCCTCTGCACGTACGAGTGTACGTGAAGTTACGAGGCACCGCCTTATTCTGTCATCAGAATAAGTAGCTTGTACTGTCACCAGTACAAGCTTCAGGGTGCCCCGTTACACCTGGTAGCACTTCTTAGTCCGTCCAAGGACCGCGTTCACATCCAACATGAATATGTTGGATGATGAAGATGACCAAAGCTTTCACGCTACTCGTGACGGCTACTCCCATTTGAGCGATGTCGAATGGGATGCGGTTGAACGAATGGGTTCGACCATGGGCATCCATGCTGTTAGCGTCATGCTAGAGGCTCTCAATAGAGATGCCCAACATGCTACTATCGCCAAGTTCATTCAAAATGAACTTGACGCTGAACGCGAGAAAGTAGCCTTGCTTCACCAACAAGGTTCTCAACAAGCAGAGTTGTTGAGAGAACAAGGTGCTCAACAGTTTGAACTGTTGAGACAGCAGCAGGCTGCTGCTGGCGGGTCGATGCACTCGCGTCGACCCGAGACTTTGAAGATTGACATCTCAAAGTATAGGGGGTCGAAGAAGACTCCCTCTTGAGATGGTTCGTCGAATTGGATGACGCCATAAGGGCGCGTCGCATCGACGACGGGGATATGCAAGTTGCATTTGCCCAGTCAAATCTGGCAGGACGTGCCAAGACTTGGGCACTGGGGCTCAAGTTGCACGACCCATATGCGTTTGGGTCGTTGGAAGTCTTCAAGTCGCGGCTCAGACAAACGTTTGAACCGCCTAGAGCTGAGTTCAGGGCTCGAACCGAACTCTTGAAGCTCAAACAGGGTAAGCGTGATGTGCACGCTTACGCCCAACATATACGACATCTTACGAGTTGTATAAGTTCCAATCCGGTGGATGAACACACGTTGGTTTCGGTGTTCATGCAGGGTCTTGCGGATGGTCCCGTCAAGACTCACCTGTTCCGGCTTGAACTAGATTCACTAGAACAAGCCATTTCCATTGCGGAGCAGGAAGACTTCAGTCTGAGACAGGCTCGCGCCAGCTCGACATCATATCGTCAACCGAGACGATATGACAGCGGAGGTCCAGAGCCGATGGAACTCTGTTATGTAGAGAGCGAGAAGGCTCGCTCTACAGGCTACAAGAAGTTGCAGAGATGCAACAGATGTCAAAAGACAGGACACTACGCTTACGAGTGTAGTGCCCCTCGTCCAGTGTCTCGCAACACTGGGCGTAGTGACCGTCCACCCATGAGAAAGGGGCAGGGACGAGGGTCCGCAGTTGGTGCAAAGACGCAACAACGGGATGGACCGTCAAAAAACGGACAGGATCAGTAGGTGCGGAGCACCCTACTGGTCCAGCAACGTCAAGAGCATTTGTAGGCCTCTTGATGAAGGTTGCTCCCAACGCAAAAACGTTGTGCGTTGCTGCTCTAGGTAATGAGGACTCACTCATTACCTTGAAACTCGAAGTGACAAATAAGTTGTCCCTTCGAGCTCTAGTCGATTGTGGGGCGTCCAACAATTTTGTGCGACGCCAATCGCTAGAAGATGGTCACTTTAAATTCAGTGAATGTGACACACCTCCTACGAGGATGACGGTACGTCTTGCGACAGGCGCATCCGTAACCGTCATGAAGTGTATAGTGAAGATCCACTATACGCTAGAAGATACCCAATATGACGATGACTTTATCGTATTGGATTTGGATGACAAATTTGATGTCATCCTTGGAATACCGTGGCTCAGAAGGTACGAACCACGGGTAAACTGGCAACATCGGACAGTAACGATGCCTGCCGCTTGTTCATTGGATGGCCATCTGATGAACGTTTTGGAGCGTCCACAAGCGTGTGGATGTACTACGAGTGAGTGCGATGGCCTCACTTGTGGTACGGTCGTTAGTACGACTGCACAAAACCTTAGTGTACCAAACGGTTACACTTCGGAGCAAAGTTCCGGCGGCTGTGAGGAAACACAGGCTGCGCCGAAGGTCCACCACTCGAATAAGTCGGGTGGACTGGGACAAAGATGTATCCCTAGCGGGGAACATCTAGAAGAGAAACAATCGATCGCTCAGGTTAAGCGAAACGATAATCCTAGATCGACTGGAGAGTCTTTCGTAGAGGATCTCGCTGTGGTTGCGCAACCCCAGCTAGAGGAAGTAAAGGGAATAAGTCCCAAGATCACAAATACGGCGGAAATAAGTTCCCCGAAACCCGCGGGAATAAGTCCCCGGGAAGACGAAGGAATAAGTCCTTCGAAGCCTGAGGGAATAAGTCCCCAGGAAATGACAGAGACATTGAATGTCATAGTCAATAACGGATCAAGTGTAGGCTCTTATACACTTGATCTGATTGCGCCTCCGAAGTTAAATTCGGAGATCACTCAGTTGCCAACGCTCGAGCATAAAAGGTTCTTGCGTGATCTGCGTAGTGGCAAAGTCAAGCAGATCTGCATACTCGTCGCTGACGACGAGTGTGTAACCGACATAAGGTCAGCAACAGTGTTTACTGAGAACGAGAGAGTTCTCAGTAGTTCATCTATGGACGAGAGTGTCCTAGATGAAAGACACGAATTGAGCGATATGACTCCCAATCATGGGACTCGCTCAAGAAAAATCCTCTCTATGAAGATTTGGTTGAATTCAAGGATGTATTACCTGAAACTGTTCCGTGCGAATTACCGAAGGATAAAGGTATTCGACACGAAATCGAGCTTAAACCAGGCTCGAAGTACTGTGTCATGAAGCAGTGGCCACTGCCTCGTGAACAAGTACTTGCGATCGACAAGTTCTTTGCCGATCGTTTAGCTGCGGGCCATGTGAGGGAATCAACTTCCCCACATAGCTCTCCGACCTTCTGTGTGCGAAAAGCAACAGGAGGGTGGCGGATAGTGCATGCATTCAATAAGTTGAATGCTGCAACGGTACCGGCTCAGACGCCGATACCGAGGAAGGACGTAATCATTGATGGTATGTCAAAGAGTACCATCTTTTCGTCCATGGATTTGATGGATGGCTTCTATCAAATCCTAATGCGGGAACGGGATATACCCTATACCGCAGTTAGCACGCCTAGCGGCATGCTCTGGGAATGGCTAGTAATGCCACAAGGGCTTAGTAATGCCCCTGCCACGTTCAACAGATGTGTATCACATCTGTTGAGACCAGTACGAGAATTCGCGCCGAGTTATTTCGATGACGTATTCATCCATAGTCGAGCTATGGATGGAAAGTCGGACGTTGAGGTTCACAGGTACCACGTCCGACAAGTTCTTACAATCATGCGAAAGCATCAATTGTATGCTAACCTCAAGAAGTGTATATTTGCGGCAAGCGAAATACCACTTCTTGGGTGCATCGTTGGTAAGAACGGTGTACGTCCTGATCCCAAAAAGATCAAGGCGATCACCGACTGGCCTGTGCCGGTCGATGTCAAAGGTCTTCGAAAATTCCTTGGGCTAGCGGCGTATTTGCATAAGTATTCACGCAATTACGCCGAGATGACTGTGCACCTCTCTCGTTTGTTGAAAAAGAACGAGAGGTGGTTATGGAACGCTGAATGTCAACGCTCCTTTGAGGGTATCAAGCAGAGCTTGATACAATCCCCAGTCCTAGCAATAGCCGATCAAGACAGGCCATTTCATGTGGTCTGTGATATGCCAGCGATTTCGCAATCGGCTGTGCATTAATGCAGTACGATCTCGAAGGCGTTGAACGCGTCGTCTGCTATCAGTCGCGTCAGCTGCAACCAGCTGAGCGGAACTATCCAGTGCATGACAAGGAACTACTTGCCATGAAGTATGCACTCGCGAAGTTCAGAGTCTATCTATTAGGAGATAGACCCTTCATTGTTTACACTGACCATGCGTCATTACGCACGGCAGTGAACAGCCCGCACCTTTCACAACGAATGGCGCGGTGGTTGTCATTCTTTGCGGAATACAACTTTACGGTTGAGTACAAACCAGGACGACTTAATGTCGTCGCTGATGCACTCTCACGTCGTCCCGACTTTGAAACAGTCGCGAAACCCAACAGTGAGACAGTCACTGTTGCGGTTATGACGTCCTCAGTCCCATCTACAACGTTGTATGATGATGTGAGGCGGGCATACGCCCAAGATGGTGAGATAGTGAAGTTGTTGACACATCTCTCCCAACCATCCCGAGAATCGTTGAAACGATTGTCGCCTGCGTATCGATCTGCATCAGATCGATACACTACTCGTAACGGTTTACTGTATTATACAGCCTTTTCTAGTGACACACCACGTGTTGTCATTCCAAATGATACTGATCTGCGTTTGCGGATCATGTTCGAGTATCACGATGCTCCTATAGGAGGACATCGTGGCCGAGAGAAAACATATCTCACGGTAAGTCGAGACTTTTACTGGCCCCGCCAGTATCAGTTTGTGCGAAAGTATGTTCGCGCATGCGAAGTCTGTCAACGAGTGAAGTCAAGTCCTTCACTGCGTGCACCTTTACAGCCTCTACCGGTTCCGGCTGAGTGCTGGGAATCCATCTCAATGGATTTCGTCTTCGGGTTACCCAAAGACGCACGCGGGAACACGGGTATTCTCGTATTTGTTGACAGATTCAGCAAAATGGTACACCTTGTGGCTGTACCAGAGACAATCACGGCAAGTGGCTGTGCTTGTGTCTTTATTGACACCATCTTCCGACTTCATGGGTTGCCCCGTGAACTCGTGTCAGACAGAGATCCACGATTCACTGCTGATTTCTGGCGTTCCGTGTTCAAATCACTCGGAACGCGCTTGAAGATGTCGACATCTGATCATCCAGAGTCAGATGGTCAGACGGAACGTGCCAATCGTGTCCTTGAAGAGATACTTCGAGGATACGTACACTCCTTTAAGAGTTGGAGTGAGTTTTTGCCTATGGTAGAGTTTGCCATCAACAACTCGGTGCATGCGTCCACGACACATACACCGTTTTACGTGAATGGCTTGCGCCATCCGCGTGTACCCACCTTACTAGAGTGTAACTCTGGTTTAAGGGGGGGAGGGACTCGCGCGAGCAAAAACCGATTTGGTTCACGCTCATCACGCTCTGACGAAGAAGTCATTGCGTTTGATGCCGATATCGATAACATCGATATTGAAGAAGATGATGCCAGTGAGAGTGCGGAAGCCCTCACTGAAGACAATGATCCCAGTGAGAGTGCGGAAGCCCTCACTGAAGAAAAGGTTGTTGTTGCTGCAGTGCGCTCACAGCACACTGAAGCTAACGAGTCATCAGATGAGTTCATACTGGCTCGTGAAACGGTAGTCCGTTTTGTGCAAGACTCCATCGCCGAAGCGGTAGATAAGCAAAAGCAAAACGCTGACAAGAATGGAAGGGCAAACTTTCTTTTATTTAATAAAGGCGACTTAGTCCTACTGTCTACGGTTAATCTACCAAAGCATGTAGTGACTAACTTGGGTAGCAGTAAACTACTACCCAAGTACATTGGCCCATTTCGTGTATTGCACCGCCTAGGCAATGCATACACGATCGAGTTACCACGTAAGATGCGAACGCATCCCACGTTTTACGTTGGTCGGCTTAAGCCGTACCATCAGTACGCTGCTTCTTCCGATGAAGAACGCCCTTGCGCTCAAGCATCTCGCAAAGAGCCTTGTGCTCCCGATGGTGGGCATCAACAAGGGTCTGAAGAGCAGTTATCTCAGCCCGAGACCGATCAACAATCCCACGAGCTACCCTTAGCTCGTCACGAAGAGATGTCAGAGATCTCTCGTTCTCGAGCTGAGCAAAGGCAAACTCAGCTCGATGCTTCGAGGCAGTGTCCACCATTTGGAGACGCCTATTCCGCTCATGCTCGAGATCGTCGCGTAACCCTTGCGTTACGCGATCAAAGAAGCTCTCAGGAACACACCGATCCACATGATCGTGTGGAGG
The DNA here is from genome assembly GCA_921007115.2 of Peronospora matthiolae. Taxonomy (NCBI): domain Eukaryota; phylum Oomycota; class Peronosporomycetes; order Peronosporales; family Peronosporaceae; genus Peronospora; species Peronospora matthiolae. The sequence continues at coordinate 490,913 of CAKLBY020000028.1, read as the reverse complement.
TCGTCTTTCCTCCTCCTCCACCTCCATTAGAGGACTCTCGTGGTGGCCAGCGCTATCTAGTTGAGCAGCTGTTGAACCACCGCGACGTGAACGGACGTCGGACGAGTTATCTCGTCCGGTGGCGCGGCTATCCCCCGTCCTGGGATTCTTGGGAGCCCCGCTCCCAACTGATGATCGACGTACTGGGTCTGGTTGAGCAGTACGACGCGGCACATCCTGTGCCGCAGAAAGACCGCCGGAGAAAGTCTTCCCGGCACGGTCGTAAAGGGATTTCAGGTTGTCAATCCCTTCGTACATCTCAGTAGAGACACGTACGCGCCACCACGGGCTGGTAAGGAGGTAAGCCTCCTTAGGTGCTCGCGCAGAGTTGTTCACACAACATGGGCACGAGTCTCCCCAAGAGAGGCAGGGTAATCCTTTCTCCCTTGACAGACGATGCAGCTTGTAGCGTGCACCTGTCGGGGTTCGCTTTTCAAACTTATCACGAGCTTTGATAAGTTTGTCGTTCCAAGCGTCACGACCTACATCCTCGAGGTTATGGATGTAGGCGTTCCACGCTTGAAGTAGTGAGGGACCATCACGTTTGTGGTTCCCACTGTACCATCGATGTCTGAAGAAAGCATCGATGAAGAATTCGTGTTCAGCGCGATAGTTTTTCGCGCTGGGGTCAAGGTGATGGATCCTTGACGAATCGAACAATCGTGTTCGATAACGATCACTCGTCGTCGCCGACAAGTGATCCATGACGGATTTCGGAGGCATCCATGCCTTCTTTTCTGGAGCGAGACGCAACACATTGCGGTCCCGCTCTTCCTGCGACGTGCCGACAGAAGTACTGGCACCTCGCTGTGAAGTGGTGTCCATTGGAGAACCGACACCACTATTAGCGCCCGAGTCTCGCGACCTCGAGCGCCTTCGCTTCGGCGATGGTTCATCTGATTCATCAGATGAACCAAAGATGCTGCGACGCAAAGCATCGTCCATGCCATGCTTGGCTGGCGGCTTAGATTCAATCGCCGTCGATACGGATCCGTCATCCGTATCAGGAGAGTACGAGACACCGAGCTCGTACTCAGTGAAGACACGAATGTCTTCATGACCGGCGCCTGCATCACCAAGTGACACAGGCTGAGTCGCTTCAGCAACCGATGGGACATCAGTTGCTGTTGTTTCTGCTTCGGCGTCCGCACAGAGACGTGCAGACGCGCTCTCGGCGGCCTTACTCGCGCATCGCATGGGCTTGTTAACCATGCGATGAGATGTTGGAAAGTGGACGCGGACCAACAAGTGCAAACCCTGTTCCAAATGATTTGGGACGAGTATCCATTTAGTCAATCAGTCACTAAAGTGACTGATGGTTAAGGGGGGGTGATGTAACGGGGTGAATCGTTACATAACAATTCATACGAAATTGTTAATAGAATATAACTATAAGAGTTATATTCTCAGAATGAATATTGTCATAAGGACAAATATTCTGTAGCACTTACAAGTAGTTCCTAATTGGTTGATATAGGCCATTATATTTACATCCAACGAAGACGCGCCACGACAGACGCACGCAATGAGTGGTGAGCAGATAACTGATTTACACATTTGTATTTAGACATAGTTAGATGAAGATAAATAGTGATTTATTGCAGACATTAACTATTATAAATACAGTTCTACTTTTTACTCTAACCAAGTACTCGCTTCTTCTTACCGTCTTCCTCTGCACGTACGAGTGTACGTGAAGTTACGAGGCACCGCTTTATTCTGTCATCAGAATAAGTAGCTTGTACTGTCACCAGTACAAGCTTCAGGGTGCCCCGTTACAGAAGGGAGGTGTGTACATGTTAGTGACTTTTTAACTGACGTTGGTGTGCCATGAAGTATTGCCTCACACTTGTACAAGAATATTTGCACTGACATCGCAACTTGCATTGTGGGTGGCCGCCTCGTGTTGAGCGCGGACAACCAAGATGCCCACCCCAACGTTGCTAAGATGGCTTGCATTATTATGAATCCCGGAAAAATCATGATGGTTGGTGGACTACTGAGCACCTCCATAAGCAGGTACGGGACGTCGCCATAACTGTAACGGGGCACCCTGAAGCTTGTACTGGTGACAGTACAAGCTACTTATTCTGATGACAGAATAAGGCGGTGCCTCGTAACTTCACGTATACTCGTACGTGCAGAGGAAGACGGTAAGAAGAAGCGAGTACTTGGTTAGAGTAAAAAGTAGAACTGTATTTATAATAGTTAATGTCTGCAATAAATCACTATTTATCTTCATCTAACTATGTCTAAATACAAATGTGTAAATCAGTTATCTGCTCACCACTCATTGCGTGCGTCTGTCGTGGCGCGTCTTCGTTGGTTGATATAATGGCCTATATCAACCAATTAGGAACTACTTGTAAGTGCTACAGAATATTTGTCCTTATGACAATATTCTGAGAATATAACTCTTATAGTTATATTCTATTAACAACTTCTTATAAATTGTTATGTAACGATTCACCCCGTTACATCACCCCCTCTTAACCATCAGTCACTTTAGTGACTGATTGACTAAATGGATACTCGTCCCAAGTCATTTGGAACAGGGTTTGCACTTGTTGGTCCGCGTCCACTTTCCAACATCTCATCGCATGGTTAACAAGCCCATGCGATGCGCGAGTAAGGCCGCCGAGAGCGCGTCTGCACGTCTCTGTGCGGACGCCGAAGCAGAAACAACAGCAACTGATGTCCCATCGGTTGCTGAAGCGACTCAGCCTGTGTCACTTGGTGACGCAGGCGCTGGTCATGAAGACACTCGTGTCTTCACAGAGTACGAGCTCGGTGTCTCGTACTCTCCTGATACGGATGACGGATCCGTATCGACGGCGATTGAATCTAAGCCGCCAGCCAAGCGTGGCATGGACGATGCTTTGCGTCGCAGCATCTTTGGTTCATCTGATGAATCAGATGAACCATCGCCGAAGCGAAGGCGCTCGAGGTCGCGAGACTCGGGCGCTAATAGTGGTGTCGGTTCTCCAATGGACACCACTTCACAGCGAGGTGCCAGTACTTCTGTCGGCACGTCGCAGGAAGAGCGGGACCGCAATGTGTTGCGTCTCGCTCCAGAAAAGAAGGCATGGATGCCTCCGAAATCCGTCATGGATCACTTGTCGGCGACGACGAGTGATCGTTATCGAACACGATTGTTCGATTCGTCAAGGATCCATCACCTTGACCCCAGCGCGAAAAACTATCGCGCTGAACACGAATTCTTCATCGATGCTTTCTTCAGACATCGATGGTACAGTGGGAACCACAAGCGTGATGGTCCTCACTACTTCAAGCGTGGAACGCCTACATCCATAACCTCGAGGATGTAGGTCGTGACGCTTGGAACGACAAACTTATCAAAGCTCGTGATAAGTTTGAAAAGCGAACCCCGACAGGTGCACGCTACAAGCTGCATCGTCTGTCAAGGGAGAAAGGATTACCCTGCCTCTCTTGGGGAGACTCGTGCCCATGTTGTGTGAACAACTCTGCGCGAGCACCTAAGGAGGCTTACCTCCTTACCAGCCCGTGGTGGCGCGTACGTGTCTCTACTGAGATGTACGAAGGGATTGACAACCTGAAATCCCTTTACGACCGTGCCGGGAAGACTTTCTCCGGCGGTCCTTCTGCGGCACAGGATGTGCCGCGTCGTACTGCTCAACCAGACCCAGTACGTCGATCATCAGTTGGGAGCGGGGCTCCCAAGAATCCCAGGACGGGGGATAGCCGCGCCACCGGACGAGATAACTCGTCCGACGTCCGTTCACGTCGCGGTGGTTCAACAGCTGCTCAACTAGATAGCGCTGGCCACCGCGAGAGTCCTCTAATGGAGGTGGAGGAGGAGGAAAGACGCTCTCCACACGATCATGTGGATCGGTGTGTTCCTGAGAGCTTCTTTGATCGCGTAACGCAAGGGTTACGTGACGATCTCGAGCATGAGCGGAATAGGCGTCTCCAAATGGTGGACACTGCCTCGAAGCATCGAGCTGAGTTTGCCTTTGCTCAGCTCGAGAACGAGAGATCTCTGACATCTCTTCGTGACGAGCTAAGGGTAGCTCGTGGGATTGTTGATCGGTCTCGGGCTGAGATAACTGCTCTTCAGACCCTTGTTGATGCCCACCATCGGGAGCACAAGGCTCTCTGCAAGATGCTTGAGCGCAAGGGCGTTCTTCATCGGAAGAAGCAGCGTACTGATGGTACGGCTTAAGCCGACCAACGTAAAACGTGGGATGCGTTCGCATCTTACGTGGTAACTCGATCGTGTATGCATTGCCTAGGCGGTGCAATACACGAAATGGGCCAATGTACTTGGGTAGTAGTTTACTGCTACCCAAGTTAGTCACTACATGCTTTGGTAGATTAACCGTAGACAGTAGGACTAAGTCACCTTTATTAAATAAAAGAGTGTTTGCCCTTCCATTCTTGTCAGCGTTTTGCTTTTGCTTATCCACCGCTTCGGCGATGGAGTCTTGAACAAAACGGACTACCGTTTCACGAGCCAGTATGAACTCATCTGATGACTCGTTAGCTTCAGTGTGCTGTGAGCGCACTGCAGCAACAACAACCTTTTCTTCAGTGAGGGCTTCCGCACTCTCACTGGGATCATTGTCTTCAGTGAGGGCTTCCGCACTCTCACTGGCATCATCTTCTTCGATATCGATGTTATCGATATCGGCATCAAACGCAATGACTTCTTCGTCAGAGCGTGATGAGCGTGAACCAAATCGGTTTTTGCTCGCGCGAGTCCCTCCCCCCCTTAAACCAGAGTTACACTCTAGTAAGGTGGGTACACGCGGATGGCGCAAGCCATTCACGTAAAACGGTGCATGTGTCGTGGACGCATGCACCGAGTTGTTGATGGCAAACTCTACCATAGGCAAAAACTCACTCCAACTCTTAAAGGAGTGTACGTATCCTCGAAGTATCTCTTCAAGGACACGATTGGCACGTTCCGTCTGACCATCTGACTCTGGATGATCAGATGTCGACATCTTCAAGCGCGTTCCGAGTGATTTGAACACGGAACGCCAGAAATCAGCAGTGAATCGTGGATCTCTGTCTGACACGAGTTCACGGGGCAACCCATGAAGTCGGAAGATGGTGTCAATAAAGACACAAGCACAGCCACTTGCCGTGATTGTCTCTGGTACAGCCACAAGGTGTACCATTTTGCTGAATCTGTCAACAAATACGAGAATACCCGTGTTCCCGCGTGCGTCTTTGGGTAACCCGAAGACGAAATCCATTGAGATGGATTCCCAGCACTCAGCCGGAACCGGTAGAGGCTGTAAAGGTGCACGCAGTGAAGGACTTGACTTCACTCGTTGACAGACTTCGCATGCGCGAACATACTTTCGCACAAACTGATACTGGCGGGGCCAGTAAAAGTCTCGACTTACCGTGAGATATGTTTTCTCTCGGCCACGATGTCCTCCTATAGGAGCATCGTGATACTCGAACATGATCCGCAAACGCAGATCAGTATCATTTGGAATGACAACACGTGGTGTGTCACTAGAAAAGGCTGTATAATACAGTAAACCGTTACGAGTAGTGTATCGATCTGATGCAGATCGATACGCAGGCGACAATCGTTTCAACGGTTCTCGGGATGGTTGGGAGAGATGTGTCAACAACTTCACTATCTCACCATCTTGGGCGTATGCCCGCCTCACATCATCATACAACGTTGTAGATGGGACTGAGGACGTCATAACCGCAACAGTGACTGTCTCACTGTTGGGTTTCGCGACTGTTTCAAAGTCGGGACGACGTGAGAGTGCATCAGCGACGACATTAAGTCGTCCTGGTTTGTACTCAACCGTAAAGTTGTATTCCGCAAAGAATGACAACCACCGCGCCATTCGTTGTGAAAGGTGCGGGCTGTTCACTGCCGTGCGTAATGACGCATGGTCAGTGTAAACAATGAAGGGTCTATCTCCTAATAGATAGACTCTGAACTTCGCGAGTGCATACTTCATGGCAAGGAGTTCCTTGTCATGCACTGGATAGTTCCGCTCAGCTGGTTGCAGCTGACGCGACTGATAGCAGACGACGCGTTCAACGCCTTCGAGATCGTACTGCATTAATGCACAGCCGATTGCGAAATCGCTGGCATCACAGACCACATGAAATGGCCTGTCTTGATCGGCTATTGCTAGGACTGGGGATTGTATCAAGCTCTGCTTGATACCCTCAAAGGAGCGTTGACATTCAGCGTTCCATAACCACCTCTCGTTCTTTTTCAACAAACGAGAGAGGTGCACAGTCATCTCGGCGTAATTGCGTGAATACTTATGCAAATACGCCGCTAGCCCAAGGAATTTTCGAAGACCTTTGACATCGACCGGCACAGGCCAGTCGGTGATCGCCTTGATCTTTTTGGGATCAGGACGTACACCGTTCTTACCAACGATGCACCCAAGAAGTGGTATTTCGCTTGCCGCAAATATACACTTCTTGAGGTTAGCATACAATTGATGCTTTCGCATGATTGTAAGAACTTGTCGGACGTGGTACCTGTGAACCTCAACGTCCGACTTTCCATCCATAGCTCGACTATGGATGAATACGTCATCGAAATAACTCGGCGCGAATTCTCGTACTGGTCTCAACAGATGTGATACACATCTGTTGAACGTGGCAGGGGCATTACTGAGCCCTTGTGGCATTACTAGCCATTCCCAGAGCATGCCGCTAGGTGTGCTAACTGCGGTATAGGGTATATCCCGTTCCCGCATTAGGATTTGATAGAAGCCATCCATCAAATCCATGGACGAAAAGATGGTACTCTTTGACATACCATCAATGATTACGTCCTTCCTCGGTATCGGCGTCTGAGCCGGTACCGTTGCAGCGTTCAATTTGTTGAACGCGTGCACTATCCGCCACCCTCCTGTTGCTTTTCGCACACAGAAGATCGGAGAGCTATGTGGGGAATTTGATTCCCTCACATGGCCCGCTGCTAAACGATCGGCAAAGAACTTGTCGATCGCAAGTACTTGTTCACGAGGCAGTGGCCACTGCTTCATGACACAGTACTTCGAGCCTGGTTTAAGCTCGACTTCGTGTCGAATACCTTTATCCTTCGGTAATTCGCACGGAACAGTTTCAGGTAATACATCCTTGAATTCAACCAAATCTTCATAGAGAGGATTTTTCTTGAGCGATTCCCATGATTGGGAGTCATATCGCTCAATTCGTGTCTTTTCATCTAGGACACTCTCGTCCATAGATGAACTACTGAGAACTCTCTCGTTCTCAGTAAACACTGTTGCTGACCTTATGTCGGTTACACACTCGTCGTCAGCGACGAGTATGCAGATCTGCTTGACTTTGCCACTACGCAGATCACGCAAGAACCTTTTATGTTCGAGCGTTGGCAACTGAGTGATCTCCGAAGTTAACTTTGGAGGCGCAATCAGATCAAGTGTATAAGCGCCTACACTTGATCCGTTATTGACTATGACATTCAATGTCTCTGTCATTTCCTGGGGACTTATTCCCTCAGGCTTTGAAGGACTTATTCCTTCGTCTTCCCGGGGACTTATTCCCGCGGGTTTCGGGGAACTTATTTCCGCCGTATTTGTGATCTTGGGACTTATTCCCTTTACTTCCTCTAGCTGGGGTTGCGCAACCACAGCGAGATCCTCTACGAAAGACTCTCCAGTCGATCTAGGATTATCGTTTCGCTTAACCTGAGCGATCGATTGTTTCTCTTCTAGATGTTCCCCGCTAGGGATACATCTTTGTCCCAGTCCACCCGACTTATTCGAGTGGTGGACCTTCGGCGCAGCCTGTGTTTCCTCACAGCCGCCGGAACTTTGCTCCGAAGTGTAACCGTTTGGTACACTAAGGTTTTGTGCAGTCGTACTAACGACCGTACCACAAGTGAGGCCATCGCACTCACTCGTAGTACATCCACACGCTTGTGGACGCTCCAAAACGTTCATCAGATGGCCATCTGATGAACAAGCGGCAGGCATCGTTACTGTCCGATGTTGCCAGTTTACCCGTGGTTCGTACCTTCTGAGCCACGGTATTCCAAGGATGACATCAAATTTGTCATCCAAATCCAATACGATAAAGTCATCGTCATATTGGGTATATTCTAGCGTATAGTGGATCTTCACTATACGCTTCATGACGGTTACGGATGCGCCTGTCGCAAGACGTACCGTCATCCTCGTAGGAGGTGTGTCACATTCACTGAATTTAAAGTGACCATCTTCTAGCGATTGGCGTCGCACAAAATTGTTGGACGCCCCACAATCGACTAGAGCTCGAAGGGACAACTTATTTGTCACTTCGAGTTTCAAGGTAATGAGTGAGTCCTCATTACCTAGAGCAGCAACGCACAACGTTTTTGCGTTGGGAGCAACCTTCATCAAGAGGCCTACAAATTCTCTTGACGTTGCTGGACCAGTAGGGTGCTCCGCACCTACTGATCCTGTCCGTTTTTTGACGGTCCATCCCGTTGTTGCGTCTTTGCACCAACTGCGGACCCTCGTCCCTGCCCCTTTCTCATGGGTGGACGGTCACTACGCCCAGTGTCGCGAGACACTGGACGAGGGGCACTACACTTGTAAGCGTAGTGTCCTGTCTTTTGACATCTGTTGCATCTCTGCAACTTCTTGTAGCCTGTAGAGCGAGCCTTCTCGCTCTCTACAATAACAGAGTTCCATCGGCTCTGGACCTCCGCTGTCATATCGTCTCGGTTGACGATATGATGTCGAGCTGGCGCGAGCCTGTCTCAGACTGAAGTCTTCCTGCTCCGCAATGGAAATGGCTTGTTCTAGTGAATCTAGTTCAAGCCGGAACAGGTGAGTCTTGACGGGACCATCCGCAAGACCCTGCATGAACACCGAAACCAACGTGTGTTCATCCACCGGATTGGAACTTATACAACTCGTAAGATGTCGTATATGTTGGGCGTAAGCGTGCACATCACGCTTACCCTGTTTGAGCTTCAAGAGTTCGGTTCGAGCCCTGAACTCAGCTCTAGGCGGTTCAAACGTTTGTCTGAGCCGCGACTTGAAGACTTCCAACGACCCAAACGCATATGGGTCGTGCAACTTGAGCCCCAGTGCCCAAGTCTTGGCACGTCCTGCCAGATTTGACTGGGCAAATGCAACTTGCATATCCCCGTCGTCGATGCGACGCGCCCTTATGGCGTCATCCAATTCGACGAACCATCTCAAGAGGGAGTCTTCTTCGACCCCCCTATACTTTGAGATGTCAATCTTCAAAGTCTCGGGTCGACGCGAGTGCATCGACCCGCCAGCAGCAGCCTGCTGCTGTCTCAACAGTTCAAACTGTTGAGCACCTTGTTTTCTCAACAACTCTGCTTGTTGAGAACCTTGTTGGTGAAGCAAGGCTACTTTCTCGCGTTCAGCGTCAAGTTCATTTTGAATGAACTTGGCGATAGTAGCATGTTGGGCATCTCTATTGAGAGCCTCTAGCATGACGCTAACAGCATGGATGCCCATGGTCGAACCCATTCGTTCAACCGCATCCCATTCGACATCGCTCAAATGGGAGTAGCCATCACGCGTAGCGTGAAAGCTTTGGTCATCTTCATCATCCAACATATTCATGTTGGATGTGAACGCGGTCCTTGGACGGACTAAGAAGTGCTACCAGGTGTAACGGGGCACCCTGAAGCTTGTACTGGTGACAGTACAAGCTACTTATTCTGATGACAGAATAAGGCGGTGCCTCGTAACTTCACGTACACTCGTACGTGCAGAGGAAGACGGTAAGAAGAAGCGAGTACTTGGTTAGAGTAAAAAGTAGAACTGTATTTATAATAGTTAATGTCTGCAATAAATCACTATTTATCTTCATCTAACTATGTCTAAATACAAATGTGTAAATCAGTTATCTGCTCACCACTCATTGCGTGCGTCTGTCGTGGCGCGTCTTCGTTGGTTGATATAATGGCCTATATCAACCAATTAGGAACTACTTGTAAGTGCTACAGAATATTTGTCCTTATGACAATATTCTGAGAATATAACTCTTATAGTTATATTCTATTAACAATTTCGTATGAATTGTTATGTAACGATTCACCCCGTTACAATTGCAATCTTCAACGCGCAGTTTCCTGGTTCCAAGGCCCTTTTTGCCTTTGAAATTGCGACTAGCCATGCGGCCTTTGCGGCCAATGCTCTGGTCGCCTCACGTATGAATCTTGGACCTGGAAGAAAGCAATCAGCAATGAGGGATGGATTGCGTCCTGATGGAACGGCCTAATCTATGGTATCTCATGCCGACCACCCTCTCGCTGGGCAATTAAAAGGAATCAAGGCTGTTCTGCAAGACCGGAATCTGTGGACGCAGAATCTTCGTTTTGATTGCCGCGATGAGTGCGCTTACACCGGCAGTTGCTGCGCCCGCAGTGTCATCCAGTATCAACCTGATTCAAGAGGCAAAAATGAATTTTGGAAGAGACTATTATTGCAGCCGGCCATCACATCATTTTTTACCCTAACTTCCATTTCGAACTGGACTTCATCGAAAGGTTCTGGGAGAATCAAAACGCCATGCCCGGAAAAATTGCGACTACACGTTCAAAGGCCTCGAGCAGATGATTCCAAAATCCGTAACATTCGTCTCTCTCACTACCAACCGCCGCCATACTCGAAAGTGAATTCGGCACAAGGACGTATATCGAAAGAATCTGACTGGAAAGGCCGCCGGATGCGCCGTAAAGAAGTATCGGTCGCAGGTCCCAACTTCAATTTTGATGGACATGAACGTTATAGCTGCTGCAAAATTAGTTTTTTTAAGAACATTGGGAAAAAGGAAAAACCCGAAAAAAACCTATGCAGAAATTTGTAGGGGGCCAAATGTGTCTCGCCGCAAGCCAAGGTTAATGTAATTTTCCGAACTTTAGGGTCCTATGACTTCGCAAAAGATTTGTCAAATGTAAATTTGAGACCTTAGGAGTGAAGCAAGTAGCATACTCCAGCCATCTATGGCCTTAGATTTGTGTTGTAAGAAGTTTAGGGTGACGAGTAGCTGAGTGACGGAGATCGGAAAATGTTACAGGTTATAGGTGGTGCGCACTGTAGGACCAAGATGGCTACAGCATACCCCGTCGAAGTGGACGTCCTGATGGTGTGGGTGTCATTTCGTCACATCATTTCTAAACACAAACACGGGAACAACAAGCGCTTCTTATTCTGTAAAATACCGAATAGTGACATTCCAATTAATTCTATTTTGACCTTAATATTGACTAATGCAGACACTTCGTGACGACGTAGCTCCTCACGCTACCGACACCGAGATCCTCCTTTCCTCCGTCGATGTACCTACTCCTCAAGAATCTGGTGACGCTGTTATCGACGTTGTCGCACACCGTTTCCCGTTCTGTCTCGTGTGGTCTCCTATTCCCGTCCTCACATGGTTTGTGCCCTTTATTGGGCATTTAGGTATCGCAGACAGTAAAGGGTGAGCATTTTGGATGCAATTATGGCAATATCGTCTGTACCAAAACCACAAGAGTTGCTCATTTTATTGCATCTATTATTTTCGTGATTGATTTTACAATTAATTGTTGGTATTATTCTCCTAATTTATGTTGACAATTATTCTCAGCATTATCTTCGACTTTGCCGGGCCCTATACGATCGGCCGCAATGACTTTGCCTTTGGTGCCCCCACCCGCTACTTGCAATGCCAAGTGGCGCCTGAAAATGTGACAGAATGGGACGAAGCTATAGCTGCAGGTGGCCGGATGTATGAAAAACGGATGCACAATTTGTGCTGTGACAACTGCCACTCTCATGTCGCCGCGTGTCTCGAACGCACCGCTTATGCGGGTCGTAAACGGTATAATATGGTTTATCTCTGCTTTTGGATGTTCATTCGGGGAAAGTATGTGGGTGTCGCAGGCTTTATCAAGACGTGGCTGCCATTTGTCATCGTGGTGGCATCATTTGTCATTTGTGGAGTGTTGACGGCATAAGAGCGGCAGAAGATGGAGATGGGGGACTATTGCATGCAAGAGAGAGAGAGAGAGACAGATTGACAAGCATTGACTACTGCTCATGCGAGACTTGTTCTGATTGAGTGATGCTGCTATTTGATTCCTGTGATCCTGTTTGCCACTTTGGAAATATCTTTGTGAGGCACTTCCAGTTTGATCCCGTGACCATGATGCTTGCATATGTGCTCTCTCAAAGTTATGTCCGAGAGGAGACGGCCAATACACGCAATGATTTCCGACCATTTCCACCACCGAATTCTCCGCTTCGAGTGGATCACAGTGCTCCCTTGCAAGTCGAGGCCGAGGACGAAGAGGACGAGAACGAAAACGATGGAATCGACTTTCAACGCGTCAGGGAAGAGCTAGACCGTTTACTGGACGAAGATCCTTGTGATTCAGATGACGACGTGGTTGATGAAAGTCAAGACGAGGACTTTACCAGTGTGCTGTACCGATTTAATCGGCCGAGACCTACGATCAAGTTTTACAGTGCTGGCAGAATGAGCCGCTCGCTCTGAGTTTGCATCTGATCATTGAGTCAGACTTCACCATCGTACGGATGCTTACGTTTTTCCCTTCTTGCCGATCCAGCGCTCGCGATCGCCATCACAAGTGACCATTCGTTTTACAGCACGACACGATATCCACTAAATTTGCAATCGATCAGAAATTTCTCGCACCTGTTTCATGGTAATTGCTTTTTGTGACTGACTGGACGAATCAGAAGAAAACGTGCTGAATGTTCTCGGAATTGTTACGGAGCGTTGCACGCACTACAACCCGGTCGTATTTCATGCAGTTCGGCCGCGTCGTCTATTGTTATTAGCATTCACATTTTGCACCGCTAGCACTTGTACCATTGCTGTCGTTGGAGTCGCATTCATCGTTAAAATGCTGTCTCAGCTATGAAAGTTGCCAGCTTCCTATACGTGACGACTTCCCTTGCAATTGTTTCAGCAAATTAGATACACAACCTCTCTACTGATGTGTCGACTATACGATGACCGGCCTTGTCTACAAGCCTCGGCCGCTGATGGTGTTTTCATATGATGAGACATCAATCGAATCGCAAATGACCATAAGGTGGACTCGAACACTAAAGCTTACTGAACAAACCCAGCGATCCCGTTTATCGATACACATCTCTCTCAAGAAACGACCATGAGCTGCTCCGTGTTCTTTCAAACCTGATTTATCTGCATTGGGTAACGGGAAGGCTGTTTAAATGACATCCTGCTTGCCCGCATTCGAAACTAGGAAGAACTCCGTTGGATCCGGTTGATCGCAAACTCAAGTATTTGGTCTTAAAGTCGATATCTCGAGAGCCTAGTGGTCAACTTGTAGCCAGGAAATAACACTCGAGTCTAGCTGAAGCATCCCCAGAGGTTTAAGACGATTGTTCTTTATTTAATGATGCACAGAAGAGAACTATAGCTCTATGCTACCATCTTTAGTCTCCGACAACTGCATTAAGTGCATGCAACCACACAGGTGCTGTGAAATGAAAAAATAATATGGCAATGTTTGTGCGACTGGAAAGAAATAGTACTAGGATGGTGGAAAGCTGGCACTTAAGCTGTGTAATATCAATTACGTCGAATCTGTAGATCTTTTGGTACGATACAGATATGACGGGCACGAAACACACGACATTTTCAGTTCAGTCTTTTGCATATTTGGGAGAACTCTACCATATACGTGCAACATCATCGCGCCTCTTGATTTCTGCTCTCATGATAGATTTTCTACAAGTGCACGTACGATATGTTTGTAGAAGCTGGCATGGTCAAATAGCACCAAATTGCAAGCATCATCTATGGATCTCTGAATTAGAAGCAGCAACAACGAATATGTTGTCAATGTTGTCAATATCACGGATCCAGATGTCGGCAAAAAAGCCAGAAGTCTAATGACTGTCGAAATGTTACATTCGCAACATTGCTCCGACTTTACAGAACACTTCAATTCGACCATTCATAGCAGTACTTCCGTGCTAAGACTGATTCGGACGAACGGCACCTCCAGATCGATCCCCGACATCTACCAATCTTTTTGATGCACGCACATCAAGTACAGGACTGAAAGCTCTGATTTTAGATATACGTCGATTGTCTTCAGCACGATACAAACTAAGATTGAACCTCGTGAGGACCGGGTATGCGCAATAATACACCATACCGCATCTTACTGAACTGCATGAGACAATGAAGTACCCGATGATTTTGCTGATCTTGCTTCCCCTCCACCTATTGTACCGGCGGCTGTAGGAGTCGGACACGTTTGAGCTACTATATTGTTGCCAAAACTACACGAGATTGCGGCAGCTACAGCTACATCCTGCTGCAAAAGTCCGCCGTTGACTTTCGATGACAATGGTGCACTCATGCAAACAATGGAGCCACAAGCGAGTGAGACATACAGCATTTTCTCGAGTACAAATGTTCACTACCAGCCAAGGCCTTCGAGACCGGTCTTCACTTTGCAGTATTGTTACGAAACACTTCTTTTGTTACGTAACTCGGCTTGAAATATAAACGGTCGACATCTTGCGAAGCGCAAGACGCTGCATTACAAGCAAAGTTGAGCTGAGGTCATGTGTCACTTGTCACTTGTGAGCTACTTATCTAGCTGGTAGCATGCAACCCATTTTTCGTCTCGAGTGACCTGCAGGGTTTGCAGAAAGTTGGAAGCCACGTAGGCAAAGTTTACATCGTCGATCAATCAATTTGCTTCAACTTCTTCGTCAACGATTAAATTTGCTCAATGATCTAGTCTACTCTGTTCATCTCGCTTGCTTTTCCATCTGCACATGTTATAAGCCTGTGTACAATTGCATATATAATACTCGGTTTTGAATGGCCATGTCTTGCCCCTCATCTTCTTCGTCATCCGTGAGCACCATCTCGTCAACCAGATCTTTCAAATACGGATGTTTGTCCACCAACGCCGCAGCGTCCCAGAATCCTCGTCTCGCCAAATACTCGACGAAGCCCAATTTGCCCACACAGTCGCGTTTACAGTTTCTCGCGAGCCACCTGGCCACGTCTTCATGTCCCGCATATATGGCATTCACAATGGCCGACTGCGAACACCCTTCATCTCGATGCGTATAAAGCCACTGGATCACGTCTAAATGACCCGACGTTGCAGCATTGTCAATCGCATAATGCGTCGCGCCTTCTGTTCGATTCGAATGTAGCCACTTTATGACCTTCACGTGGCCATGTTGCGCAGCAAAGTCAATCGCGTTGCTCGTACAGCCTTCGTGACGGTGCTCATGCAGCCACTGGACAATCTCCAAGTGGCCGTTACAAGCAGCCATGTCCATGGCATCCGTCGTGCAGCCCTCACGTCGGTTCGCGTGCAACCACTGCACAACATCCAGGTGGCCAAACTCGGCCGCCGAGTCCATTGCTTCTTGGCAGCAGCAGTCAAACGCCGTTGGGTGACGACGACTCAAGCGTTGCACGAGATGCAAGTGCCCAGCAAGTGCCGCACGCATCAACGTCCACTGGGAGGAGACGTCGAGAAATGCATTCACATGGTGGAGCACGAGGTCAGTGCCGGCGTTATAGCGGTCGCATATGGCTACAACTGCTGGTGAGATCCCTCCGTCGTCCATTGGGCTCAAGTGCTCGCCCACTCAGTCACTCTCTCGATCAAATGCAATAGTGACTCGACTCTTGGACGATAAAAGGAACGGCGTGACGAGTCGTGTCGCGTATGTGGTGGTTACACGAGACGAGGAGCTCCTCTCCTCCTCCAATCAGCTGTTACTCACGACGTCCACCCCTCCCCGTCTGCAACACACCGTCAGGTGTCCAGCTTGATCGAAAAAACCAAAGCCCTTTTTTTATTTTCCGTTTTTCCAGCTGTTTCACGTGACGTTTATGTCGGTTGATGATGATGCAAACAGTCTCTTCTTTGCTCGTCCTTCGTTTCTCGGCTTGGTTTTCCTTCTCAGCAACCTTGCGCTTTATATATCCGGTTTCTGTTTTTTTTCTGGACAGTTGCGGTCATGATAAAGACGCGTCGACGAGCTCTTTAGAGGCATGTTCGTTATAACAGCGATCTTGAACACCCGAGTAGCCCAGATCTGCACTGACCACAGACCAGGGAGATTCTGTGTTATAACGTGGTCGAAAAGGTGCGTATCGTTTGACGGTTTCGATTCTCGCTTCAAGCGGCGGTGATAGTAGAGACGATAGTTCTTCACCACGTCATTTTATAAAAAGCACTTTTTATTCAACGGATCGTTTGATCGGAACACAGGCAAGGACTGCTCCTGTAAAAACAAAACCATGTAACGTCAACAGCGTGTCAGGATCCCGAGGGTTTCAGCAGCATTTTTATGTAAGGGAGTCACACAACTACCGCGTGGGTCTGTAAAGGTGAGCAAAGGTAAAAAATGGTCGACAGAGTTAATTGTGGCCTTTCTTGGCTCTAACATTTGCGAGCTGTGACGGACCACTCAAATGAGTCGCTATTATAGTTCAGTCCTCACGAGAATGCCACGTAGCGTTTGCGTCACGGGATGATGACAAAGCGACGTTTTCAGTCATCGAAGTTGTACCGTTGGTAAGATCAGCTTTCCTTCTATACCGGGAGGTTTACCACCTGACGCAGCGGCTGCAAAACCTGGGCTATAAATCATGCATTCTTGATTGCCATATGCTCATCTTGAACACCTTTTCTGATGCTATTGTGAAGTTGCTTACCAATTACGTTGTCGTGATTACTATGTTGTTGAAGCTGATGTTTGGCATATTGCCAGTGGTTGGGCGTTACAACCGCACATGGAAGCATTCATGCTGCAACTTGAACGTCCAAATGACGCCTGTTTGTGGAGTCTTTGTTCAGAGACCAATTGCAGGTACGGCAGTAAACAGTCAAGGTCATCAAACTTTCGACGTAAAAGGGTGTAAAAGATACATTGACAAGTACATCACTATCGGAAAGGCAAGTCGTTCTTCTTGGCGATTGCCGACATTACGACGCAAATACTAGGAACAACGATGGTCTCAAGGCAACAAAAGGGACAGTACAGTCTTTTTTGTGCTGATCTTCGCTCGAAAGCAGCCGTAACTGGTAGCGAATCGCATGCTCTTTGTTTTAGACGAAGATGAGGACCACCGTAATCAGAGTATTGACACAAGATTTCATATTTACGCGCAGGAGTGATATGCTACAGGCTGAGAGCCGCCCCTAGTCAAGCTGCACTACCTTTTATCTTGGACTCCGTCGCACGTACCATTTGCTGCAGCATATCTTTGGCGTAACGCAAGCGCTTGCCTAGATCGGGTTGCTCGGATGTGAGGATGGCCGTTGCGGATGGAAACACAGCCAGGTCACCATCACGATTTAGATACGTCGCAACACAAGCGTTTGCGGATAGCATAAGCTTCGACTTGTCGAAGAAATTGAACTGAATTGTTCTGTTAGAGAGCTGGAAAAGCACCGCATGACGAGTCTTGACCCACTTCATCACAAACACCATTCGTTGGGTGGAACCATCGCCACTACAGTTTTCAAGCGTCCCGATATCCGTGTCAACTCCACGAGACGATAGCACGAAAGACCTGGCGAGCTGACTTTCGAGAATATCTGCCTCGTCATTTTCTGCACGGGCATCCACTAAATAGCCTTTGAAGTGGCCAAGTAGCGACACTTTCTTGTTGAGCGCATGATCGTAATTGTCCATTGTGTAGTGGACTTGAGATTCTAAACCTGGGTTATGACTGCTTTGGCGTTCAATGTACTCGAAGACCCGTCCGTCTGCCGATGATATCATTTTAGTAGAGTCGTTGAAGTACACTCCCGATCCACCGTTCGAAAGCATGTAGCCGATACCATACTTTGACGTGTAGTCGACCCATTGCGATATCCACAACGTCGCGGGAACAAGCGGACAGACAGCCTCTGCCTCGGCGCGAATCTTCTTCAGTCTTTGTGCTGCAGCAACGATTGTAGCAGCAGGGGACGACCCACTTAACCTTGTGTCGCCGCCTTCGCTGCTGTGAGTGTGCTCTTGCAGGTAGAAAAATCGTGATAATGTCTTATACGCCGACTCCAACACGTCTTGGAAACAAACCTGGGCACTCGTTGTCCTGTTGTGCGATAATCTGACAGCTGTAGTGCTACCACTAGGTGCCAGCTGTGTTGTAGTCGAACCTAGAAGCCCTGCCGTTTTCCCAGAGCCGTCGCGTTTATGAGCACGAGGCAGCAACTGCAATAGGTTGGGCAATGCCCCGGGATCGGAAGCGCGCTGAGTGTGAGCATTCACATCGCTCGTCAGGAGCGGATACTGCTTTGATGCAGCAGACGGCGTCGAGTCGACATCTTCAGCTGAGCCTGCAAAATCTTCGTTGTCACTATGACGGGTAGCAAACGATTGATGTTTGCATGAAGGTGGTGTCACAAGCAGTGCAGTTCGTGGCAAACTTGCCGGCACGAACTCATCGGCCAAGAAAGGATGCTTCAAAATCTGATCCAGTGAAAGTCGCGCACCAGGATCATTGCGCAGGATTCTACGAACAAGCGATTGGGCCAACCGTGAAACATGCACCGTCTCCGGGAAGTCGTACTGATTGGCACGTATAAGCTTGTAGGTGGCCTTGACGTCGTTTGTTTCGAATGGGGGTCTTCCCACAAGCATCGTGTACATGACAACACCAGTAGACCAAATATCTACTTCGAAACTGTGTCCATCGCCCCGCTGTCCATTCAAAATCTCAGGTGCAATATAGTTGGGTGTGCCACACATGGTCCGCTTACGGTCTTCAGGATCATCAAGTCGAGCCGCAAGACCAAAGTCGCCAATCTTCAGACGCATGTCTGACGTGAGAAATAGGTTCCCCAACTTAAGGTCGCGATGAATCACCAGGGCTTCGTGTAAGTATGCCAGTCCTTCCACGAGTTGACGCATGTAGAACCGCACTTCGCTCTCGGACAGTCGCTTTCTCCGCCGCATCAAGTCCGCCATTGATTGGTTGCGACACAACTCTAGCAAAATGTATGCATTGTCTTCGTCTTCAAAGAAATGCTCAAACTGTACAATCTGTGGGTGATGCAGCGACTTGTGAATTTTAATCTCCGACGTAAACTGCAGTCATGCGCACAAAGAAAAAGGAGAGAAACACACAAAAACATTCATAAGAGAACCACCACCAGGAGTCAACCCAACACCGATCAATCCACTGCACGATATGCACAAAACAACTCACTTTCTGCTTGGTCTTCAGTTTCAACAGTGAGCTCTTGGCCACCACTTTAGCAGCATAACTCTTCCCTGTCTGCTTGCACGTCAGCTCATAGCAGCGCGCAAATCCTCCCTACACACCCGATAATTGCAACAAACGAATCAAAAAAAAAACGTCAGCATGCCTCTGCACTTTAATCTCCCTCTAAATCGGCATCGTACCTTGCCGAGAAACTTGCCTTTCACGTACGTTCGTGTCGCAACGTCACCTCGAGCACTCACACACGTTTCGAATATCTGATTCGGCACAACCGGCTGCGGCGTCGCCTCCTTCTTCTTCTTCTTCTTCTTTGTAGTCTTCACGTTGTCCTGATTCTGATTCTGATCCGCAGTCTCAACAGCTCGAGCAAACACTGGGTCAATGACGCGGGCCATCTCCGCATTCTCGTCTCGATCGCTGATTGGCTGAAAACATGACGACAGAGCGTGGTTCGGACTATTCGAAGCACGACGGCGCTGCACGAGCTTGAACCGGTCGCTGTCGTACACGCGACGAGGTGGAGCGTTGCTGCTGCTGCTGGTGATGCGCTGCTTGATGTGCAAAGCAGGGGCGCTCGACGTGGAGAAGTCTTCAATCGTCGCGCCTTCAGTCACGTCGGGCATCGTCATGTCTAGCTATAAAAAAATCCCGACCGTCGCGTCGAGATAATTGTTAAGCGAAAGTTAAAATCGTGTGCAAAAGCGGGACGCGGGTCGATCTTTTGGGATTAATATGTTGGATGGGAGGCTCGGCTGTTTGTGGGGAAACAATGGTGGTTCCGGGGAGTCGTTGGAGTTACTGGTCGAGCATCTTCTTTGTAAAAAGGCGCTGTGAGTATTTTTATCTTGGTTTGTAGATCTTTTTCTTCGCTTCGATTTTTATCGAATAGAAGCAATGGTTTCGGTGTTTATACCACGCCGTCCTTTCATCGCTCCCGTTCGAAACTGTTTTTTATTTTAAGAGAAAGGACGTGCCTACTGAAAGAGTCTGGACTTATCGCAAGCAAAAGTCTCTTCTCACCGTGCAAGCGTCGGGCCAAACGGACGTCTTAGCACGGTACTGAAACAAAACCAATTTGTAAGCAAACAGAATGTAAGACATACCGACTGCATATCCACGTCTCGTATGCTCTGTGTCGTCTTCCCTCAATCATTGAAAAATAAAATTGATGCAAGGCAGACAGTAAGTGAGTGATCGTTGACCGATGGAACGGTGCAGCATCCTGTGGCGGAACGCCAGTAGTTATCGATAATGAAGTTGGTTGCAAGTAAACAACAAGGCGAAGGAACCCAGTTGGTGGTAGAGCAAGCTCAAGCCAAAGCAATGACAAGATCTCATACGTGTAGTTTAACCTAGATTGCATAACACCTACGTAGGTAAGGGCGCGCACTAGTGTGAAGTGAGTCGACTGACTCACGGCGTTCAATGATCCGTTTCGCATCTGTGTCCGATGCCAAAACTCGAGCTATGCCTTAGAGCGCTATGTCATCACTGAGTCGAGATCGTATACCAAGGGCGTGTGTCGTTTAGATGTTCCAAGTCGACAGATACAAGGCTTTACCTCGGGGCGCCTCGTGATTTGGTCAAGCAGTTTGTCAAGACCAAGGATAAAAGTGTGAATCGGTTTAAGCAGCCATTTAGACGACGTGTTTTGGACACTCCACCTATTGTAAAATGTGCTCGTACGTACAGTACCACGCTGGGCGTCAACGTTTTGCCATAGAGAACCCAAGTTTTTGGCTCCAAACGAGTTAAGAGATGCACTAGCTCAATTGGTTTTCCGGAATACAAGCGTTAGGACAAAACTCAATCAGATTAGCCCATCTACGTGTATCAACCAGCATAACTTCGGATAACTGACCGATAAATGAGTCGCTCGTTTGTATTCGCAGCTCCTACAAGACTGAATTACAGCGCTCGAACTTGATCAGATAACATGATGTGTTTCAAAGGAGGTAGTCATAGCAGTGGCAAACATGTCTGGTTGATTCATGACTAGACTCTTCAACACAAATGATACGATCGTGACAAATCGAAGCAATGCACTCAGCTAAGGCAATCACACGCATCATGACAGCCGCCAAGTCTTTTCACGGTGGGTCATGTGCACACAATTCCTTGTCGGGCCGTACATTTTGAGCAGCCGGCGCGAAGTAATCTACATTCACTCCAGCATGGCTAAGACCTCACTGTAGGACGTTATGTTCAGCGAACTTCGGTGAAATTGTGCCAAGTATATCCTACGATCGATACAACATTTTGCAGAGCTTGTGCGGGTCCATCGTTTCCAATACGTCGAATCGATCAACTCCAAGCGAGAGTCGCTGAGAGATAAGAGTACAGCAAAACTCGTCTCCTTGCTGCAGCCTCGAGAGCATGCAATTTCCTAAGCACGACTGTGCCAATGATCGTGGGTACTGCCACATTGCGAAATTGAGCTATGACTCCCCTTACTTTTACGGATGAGCAAATGCATGCCTGTCAATACATACGTCGTTGTCCGAGCGACTGAGACACAAGTATGTTACAGAGGTCTGGACAGCATCACAAGCGGGACGCAATGCCATCTTTAGTTGAGCTTGCATGCTCAAGATTGGTTACCTCCTGTAACTGAAGTCAAAAGACCTCCATCAGCCTGTACCCATTGCGCTCCTTTTCTATACAAATAGTGCACATGTCGTCGTCTACTTTTTGGTTCGCGTGCTTATCCGATCGCAGTTAAAGTGGAAAAGCTCGGGAACGAAATGCTACGATCAAAAGTGGACTGTGGCATGTTTGGCACAAAACGACGGTCCGGATCGATCCAAATCGACTGCCTACGCAATACGAGGTAACTTCACTTCTAACCCGCGTCAACCTGGCACGGTGTCATCTTTGCCTGGCATTGATAGCGATCTATTCCCAGCAAAACTCCGTATCAATTTCATGGGATTCACATAATCCGTAAATGAGTCGTGAGCTTCACGACAACATTGCCAATATCGCGAGCCGTACCGTTCGTATCATTTTTGCCGCTGCACTTACGCAAGCAGATGTACACAGGAAGACGCTATTCGTATGATTGTTTCGATCGATCACTTTCAAATGCACGTATCGCTGTGTGAGTAGAAAGATGACCACATCACATCTTCCCTTCCACTGCGTAGCCTCACAACTTTGATGTTATGTAGGTTTCCAGTACGTCAAGGACCTGGAGTTTGGATCTGATTACAGCGATTTCGTGTCGTAATTCATCGAGCTAGTGTATCAAATCTAATTCCGTTTGCGTGGCGGTGACTAATGCCGTCGTGGCTACTCTGAGCTTCTGTACAAGAATGTACATCAAATAGCTGAAGTTGAGCTGACGTTCGTGCATACCCTTTGCAACAGCGATACGTGAAATGCTACTGAATGACATGTACTTGCTACAGTCAAATTCAGATCACTCTCAATTTAGTTGATCCAACAACTGTTGGCGCCTATTGTCTGGCTGCATCGCCTGTCGTCAATAAGCTCTACGAATTATCGATGTAAAACTACTTGTGCTTACGTCAACACCTAGTGTCATGTCATTGTATATAATCTGTGCGCGTTTGTACCTTACGAACTGCAGTTTAAGCTACCTTTAGAAACCTTTCTGGAGTAAAGAGCACCCGGCTGACAGAAATCGCATTAGAAACCTTGGACTATTGTAGCGTACTTCGGATCATCCATTACGTGCAGTCTACGTTGCTCTTAAAGCTGACAAGCTAATTGCGTTTTCCTGCTTATGCGGTCGCACCGGAAGTGTACTTTTGTTTCAAACAGCATATTGTGTACAAATGTTAACTCGCTTCTGTGCAAAAGAAGACATACTTCTTCGGTTGAACTACCGGGTTGAGAAACCCTGCCTCTTCATATTAAGGCATCTATCTTTCTAGCCACTCAAATCCATTTCACTTCAATGTCTTTGTCTCAACGCGGATGTGATACCCGTATGTCTGCTTGTATATTTTCTGGCAGATCCTGGCGTTTGTTCATTCCTGAGCAATGTACAGCCCTCGCGGTTTAGAATAGTTCATATCACGAGCATTTACAGCAGTCAATATCTATCCCAGAGGTTTAGATGTACGTCGGAAGCAAAGATTATCGCACGAGGGAACACTCGTGATCCGAATAACACCGTGGGTTCGAGTTTTAGAGGACCGATTGCCAGGGCCAATGTGTGCAAGTGTGGCTGCAATATCTACAGCAGATGATGGCATTCGAGAGTACGTGATGGACCATGACCACTCATCTGCTGCACAAAGTGGGACGCACTGATCTGTGCTGAGAATAGATACGATGAGTTGCGCAAATATTGGTTTGACAACCTACCAACCTTTCGATACATTCGGGTAGTGAAGGCAAGCTGTATTTTGCTATAATAACTGAGTGGCAGATGATGTGAAGGTGTCAGCATCCAGCAACTCTACGTTTTATCCCATCAGTGCCAAACTTATTGATCCTTGTTTCACCGCCAGACGTGCTCTGCGATTTCGGCTTGAGTATTGCTTTTTACAAGACCTCATGTCTATCCTGCTTGCAGTATTGATCATATTGCTTAAAGAATAGCCGGTACAAGTAGCTACCATAACGACCCACAACTGCCCAGTCAAGTGCTGGCCTCTACATCTCAGGCTACTTGCTAGGTACTGGCTGATACGCGCTGGATATTATCTCAGGCTAACCGTTTGCCTATCGGGTTGGTGGTAGTAGAGCTCAGAGTCGAAGTGAAAACCTGGTCGTTGATTGCCTGCTCAGGAAGATGTGTACTCTCTCACTCGAAGTTATGAAGCGATTGTCGAAAAGTCTTGCCGATACGGAGGATGCTCATTGCCTTGTATGGCACATATCTGGCTGAAGTCTTAGACATGACACAACCTCCACTGCAAGGCTTTTGCACAAACTTGTCGTTCGAGTTGCATGTACATACAACTGGAGGTAAGCGTCATATTCTCTTGTGCCGGACGACGTCCAGAACTTACGTGCAATCTCGCTAGAAGGCAAAAAGAACACACGGTATCGTCTTAGTTGAATACTCTATCCTTGAACTCAGGAGGTCGAGCTCCTGCTGACTATACTCTTTGGCGGCAGCGGCTTATCGGCTATAATTTTACTAAGGTCGACTTGATGCGTATCTTCAACACGTCAGCACAGTAAATCGAAGAAGAGGACTTGATCCTGCATGGTTAGGCATCATAACTCTCCAAAGGCTCAAGCCATCGGCTTGAAACCTCGAGAAAGCTCGTCTATAGGATGAATCGAATAGCGATCACTACGAACGTAACAAGCAGTTACTTGACGCTTTCATTGCTGCAAAGCTCATATTACAACGATACAGCCAGGCTCATTGCCAAAGCCGACATCAGCTAGTGCTACTTGTGGCTAGAGCAGTGCAATGCTGATACGTGTGCATTGACCCGCATTGCTTGCTCGACGCAACGACAGCGTCGAGTTTTTGTCACTATACGATCTACCACGGCTTCAGTCGCCTAACAGCCAGAGCTGGGACTCCTTCATCAGTTTCTAGGAGCATCCGCTGCCATGTAAGCGGTGTGGATCTAAGTGATCGGGATACGCACATCCATTTTACCCATACTACAATTCCACGATGTACGTTTCCGGGTCAACGTCACTTTACACTAAATCACGATTGCAGGTTGAAACAACACCGGCAACTTGACTAACACCACTCCTATATCATCCGCATTGACGCGATGCATTCAACCATTATTGTTTTTGTAGGTATGGGAGCGCCTGACGAGCTGGACACTAACCCGGCAGCAAGGGGCAGTGCTAGGACAACCGTGCATACTACAGCAGCCGAGACACATTCGCTGAGGCATAGTCACAAAAGCTAGCTTTGAGCCTTCAACTTGTGCTTCACGACACCGGTGGCGCAGGTCTATCAAACTGTATGTAACAAGTTGTACACAATATGCGTGTCCTGACGTCATTCATGACTTCAGTGCATGTCAAGACCTCAGGACATTAGGCATGACGACTCAGCCATCATCCTTGCAGGTATCTTCGATAGTGGGTTAGCTGATCGATACTTGGCGACGATACGTCTTGGTAATAACCGACTCGTCGCTGATGTCGTATCTAAAGTGCCCTTTGCCATTGACTCGCAGTCATTTCAAATCGTCAGTGTACTACTGTGTACATGCAACGCAGAACAAGTCAACACAACTCATGAATAAAGCTTGACTTCAGCTGTTCAAATGATTAGCAAAACGTATCGTGGTTTATCTTCTGAACAAACCTTACAAACAAGTCAAAGAGCAGGAAAAGTGGCTGACTGATGTACTAATGACGCCGGGCCGACCCAAGATAAGTAGCGACTGTCAGTCAAAGCAGATACCTGAATTAGTGAGTGAGTAAGTGGAGTGCACGATGTCGCCTATCTGAATAAGCGCGATCTTGCAGCTGAAAGTCCAAGCAAATCCAGGAGAGACGATAGCGAGCAACGACGCTCGGGTCCACAATCACAGCGTCTAGCAAGTCTTCGTGCTTTGCACCGGCAGGAAAATAGTGCCGTCATAGCTTCGGTCCAAGTCGGTCCAGCACCGATCGCTTCTTTGCCTGTGGCTCACCGGATCCCTTGCCTCCTCGATCATCCTTCTTCTTGCGAGAGGACCGCTTCCGGTCATTCCCACCACTTTTTCCTTCATTCTCCACCTCGATCCGTCGTTTGTCATCGTCACCACCAGCGCCGCCCCCACCTCCGCCGTTGCCACCAGATCCACCACCGCCACGACGACGATTTCTCCCGCCGCGTGAGCCACGGGAGGAGCCGGAAGCTGTCGTGACCACGCGTCCGCTGCCGCCTGTGCTCTTCTCATTACGAAGCTCCTTCTCAGCACTGCGACGTCGCTTGCGGTCACCTCCCATAGAAGCACCGTCGTCAGCAATATCGCGACCACGCTTAGCTTCGCGTTCTTTGCGATCACGTGGACGATCACGTTTTCCATCTAAAGCTTTCTCGCGGTCACGAGGTTGATCTTTCTCAATTGTCTGATCGCGGTCGCGATCCCGATCACGATCGCGGTTGCCCCGATTTCGAACACGGTCGCGATCGCGGTCTCCACCACCACCCTGACCCTTCATACGTGACAACGATGAGCCTTTATCCTCTCCACGATTGCCTCGATCTCGAACACGGTCGCGATCACGGTCTCCACCACTGTCGTGACCCTTCATACGGGACGAAGATGAGCCATTCTCTTCTGCGCGCTTGGTTGAAGAATCTGCTCGTCGACGGGACGATTCTCGAGATAATTCACGCCGAGACTGCGAGCGCGAGCGACTACGGCGGCTACGAGATAACGACTCCACTCGCTTCTCTGATGTCGGGCTACGGTCACGCTCGCGATCGCGATTTCGTCCACGGCTAGAGCGGCTGCCAGCCTTTTCATGTTTCCGAGACGGAGAGCGGCTACTGCCTTTGCGACCACAGTCCTCCTTCTGCTCACGCGAATCATGTTTACGAGAGCGCTTATCTTCATTAGACTTGAAATCATTGCCTGTCATACTTGCATCGCTTTTCTTACGGTCGAGCGCAGCGGGAGTTGTCGGAAGGGAAGTCTCGTTATCACTTGCATCCATTGCTTCAGCCAAAAAGTCAAGATCAATGGCAGGCGCGGCCACCTGGTCCAACTTGACGTCCTTGACCGTGCTCACTTGGTTTTTCTCCTCTTCGTTGGGCTTTTTGTCCTTCGCACTCGTGTTTGTGCTCGAGCCACGTTTGAGGTCATTCCTGCGTTCCTTGCTTGAGCCTCTGTCGCTGTCTTTCCTCAAGTCTTTGCGGCTGTCTCTCCTCGCATCTTTGTTGCTGTCTTTCCTCGCATCTTTGTTGCTGTTTTTCCTCAAGTCTTTGCTGCTGTCTCTCCTCACGTCTTTACTTCTTCCTCTCCTCAGGTCTTTGCTGCTGTCTCCCCTCAAATCGTTGCTGCAGTCCCTCCTCAGGTCCTTGTTGCTGTCCTTCCTGGAGCCCCTGTAGCTTCCTTTTCCGGAGTCCCTGCAGCTATCTTTTCTAGCATCTTTGTCGCTGTCATCCTTCCCGGACTCCCTGCTGCTGTCTTTCCTGGACTCTCTGCTGCTGTCTTTCCTGGTATCCACGTTGTCGCTCTTCCTAGCGTCTCTGTTGCTGTCATCTTTCCTCGACTCTTTGCTGCTATCTTTTATGGACTCTTTGTTGCTGTCATCTTTCCTAGCGTCCTCCTTGATGCCATCTTTCCTAGCGCCCTTGTTGCTGTCTTTGTCCGATTCCGCGTTACAGCTCTTGCTGTCATCTTTCCTAGAGTCCTTGTTGCTGTCTTTGTTTAAGGTTGTACTGGAGCTCCGGTTCGCATCGCGAACGCTATCGGTCTTGTGCTCACGATGATGACGGCTGCGGCTCGTGCTGCGCGATCGTCTGGAGGAAGAAGCACGGGTAGTATTCGAACGTCCACGAGCTCTGTTGTCTTGCCTAGAACGCGAGTTGCTACGGCTGCGTGCTGCCTTGCGACTGCGACTATGACTCCAACTCCGCTTGCTGCGGTCTCGGTCGCCACTCCGGGCTACCCGCGTTGCATTGCCGTCACGACTACGAGACCGCCGCGATCCCTTCCCATCGCCACCACGGCGTTCGCGCTCAGGTTTTCCTTCGCGATCAGTCGATCGGTTCCGTGCGCGCGATCGATCTCTGTCACGAGAAGTAGAGCGGTCGCGGCGTCGGTCGTCATCGCGACCGCGAGACCCTTCTTTGAACCAGCGATCTCCACTGCCTTCGCGTTCACCAAACGGAGGCATCGGTCCGTCAAACCATCGCAACGGAGGTCCAAAGTAGTCAGGGTGTCCAGGTGGAGGGCCAAAGTAATCAGGACCAGGACCACCAAAGTAGCCAGGAGGAGGCATTCCACGACCCCCACGACCTCGACCGCCTCCGCGCCCGCCCTTCATAGTACCCCGGGGCCCGCCCGGCCCTGGGAATGGACCATCAAACCACGGACCAGGCCGACCGTCAAACCACGGCCCTAGCTGACCACGCGGAGGCCCGTCAAACCATGGACCGGCAGGACCATTAAAGCCCATCAACGGGCCACGAGGGCCATCAGGGCCCCATGGCATTTGGTGTCCAGGAAGACCGTGACCAGCAGAAGCGGCTTGTGGCCCTAAGCTGGGCGAGCAAGTATCCGCAGTTTTGCTTGTTTGATTCCCTCCACCAGACGACGCATCGCTTGCCTTTCGAATCGGGCCATCCGGTGCTACATCCTTGTCGTCTTTAGGAAGCGGAGGCTGCTCTGAAGGCTGCAGGGGAGACGCCAATGCCGTAGCAGCAGACTGTTGCGGTGACGCAGCATCTGCGATCTCGTCCCCGTCGCCAAAAATGTCGCCGCCAAACTCATCCTCTTCATCTTCGTCCCCGTCACCTTTTCTTCCCTTTTTTATCTCCAAAGTAGCATCCGCGCTGTCACCAGATCGACGCGTCGCGGAATTTGCGGCTAGTTCTGCAGCTTTCTGCTTGGCTAATGCTTTCTCTTCCGCTTCCTTAACCAACTGTTCCCGCTCTTGCTGCTCTGTGCGTGCACGTCTCAGAAACTCGTCCACGGAAGTCCGAAGCACCTTGTTCGGCAAAAGCTTCTCCGGTGACATATTGCTCGCGTCACAAAGCGGGCATGTAAGCTTATGCTCAATCAGGGCGCTACGCAAGCACTCGTCACAAGCAGACTGGCACGAAACAACAAATCCACGCTTTAGTCACCACCACCACACTGCGCTGACTCAAGAGATGCGGACACTGCAACTTACCTCTTGGCAGCACGGAATAAGCACAGCGTCGCTCATGAGCCGTTTGCAAAGGGGACATGCCAAGTGCTCGGGTGGATTCGAGATGAATTGATCCAAGGTGGCCGAGCCGCCTGACCGAGCCATTAATTTAGAGAAATTTTTATTCTGCGGTTCTATCACAGCTAGCCCGCCCCACGGCGCGTTCACTACCGTTTTGCCCGCACCTACGGGTATCTCGCTCGGATCGCTCACCGCCTTCATAAACGACTTGGGAATCCCCGTTTTCTTTTTCACACGATGTTGATCAAACTCTGGATCGCCATTTGTCGGGCAATTTTGGATGTAATGCCCAGGTGTGCCACATCGATAGCACACATAGTTGGTGGGTGGATTGCCGAGTGCGTTCGGACCAGCCCCAGCAGCAGCAGCAGCAGCTCCTGTGCCCCGGCCCCCACCTCTTCCATTCATTGGTCCACCGCGTCCACTAAAGTCGCCGCCTCGTCCCCCGCGACCAAACCCGCGACCACCAGCTCCACTTGTTCGTCCACCTGCTTCTCCAGCTGCGCTATTGGCTGCGTAGTAGTTCATCACGTTATTGGCATTGCTGCCGCTGGACGCTGTCCACGTTTTATTGCCGGATCGCGCGCCGCGCATATCTTCGGCCTGTTCATGGATCGACTGCAATGCCGCCATTTCGTCTTCCATTGTCTGTGCCCCTCCTTCTGCAGCCGCATCTCCCGTATTCAGCGCAAGATTACTCATTCTATCGAGCATAACGAGGATCACAATACCGGTATAAATACCACCAATAGCGCAGTATATCACCACCACCACCACAAACATTTAAACAAAACAAAACCGTCAGTACGGATATCCCACCACCTCGCTATTGTCATATTCTTAATAAGAAGAATAAAACCCACAAGCCACGTACGGCTGTGTGGGCGATAAGCCAGCGGGCAATCCCGGCGACGGTCCAGCGAACGGCGCGACAACTGGCGACGCGTGAATAGCTGCAGCAGCTGCTGCTGCCGCCGCCACAGCCGCTTCGTGCTTCATCCGAGCGAGGAGGCCACTGCCTGGCTGCTGACTCGGGATGCGCTTGACCGTGACGCTGGTGTTCCGCGGCAATTGCGTCGTCTCGTCGTCGTACACTTTGCCGTTCTGGGCGTCCGTGATCACCAGGTCAAAGTCCAGTCCCTTCGCCAGTTTCTTCTTGTCGACAATCGCCTTCTTCAAGTCCAAGACGCGGATGACTGCGCCGGGGAACGTGACGGTGTCGAACTCCTTGGCGGACTTGAACTTGAAGTGGATGGACATGGCCGCCACGTCGGGGGAGACAGGGAGTGTGCGCGTGTGGGGAGAGGGTCGACCAAGGATGGCCCCTAGCTGCTGGTGGTAGTGGGTGAATGGGTGATTGGGTGATTGGGTTTTATGGCTCGATCTGGGTGGGTGGTTCCTACAGCCTGTCGATTCGCTTGTCCGTCGTGGCGCGGTTCGTTAATGGTGAGGCGAGGGGGTGCGACGAAAATGAATACCTCTGAAAGATGATTGAATGGAGTGAGAACGAGCGTGGGGTTTTATGTGGTGAGAGGGGTGGGAACCGCGGAGATTGAATGGATTTGGACAGGAGAGGCCTTGATTTCGTTGGGCAGGATCTTGGCTACTGTGGGACACACGGACCGATGTCGACGCCAGTTCTTCGAAGCGATTTCGCCAGGAGATGCGAGTAGGGGCACTTTTTGTGAAATAGGTAGAAAAGAAGTGTTAGTTGGTGCTAATGCTGGCAGAATCGAAGCATTTGGTCCAACTCTCTCGTTCGTCTCAACATTCTACCACCTTTTCGTCGAAACTCGTTGCTTATTTAGTTTAATTCAATTCCTACGACCAAACGAGCGCTCAACTTTTACTTTATTGCTGGAGACGCAGGCTGATTGCATCGAATGTATCAGCATTAGTCCCTGTGACTCATATTTCAAGACTGCCAATAGTAGTGGTCTGTATGACTGCACCGAGTTTGTGCAGGCAACGTTTGGTGCGATGACAACAATAGTGGAGCAACAAATGCGCGCTAGCCTTCTTCATTTTTCTTGGCTCGTGTTTCACGGTCATAGATCAGTGTCCCACGAGTCGTGCTATGTCATACTACCTACCTTACAACTTATGGACAAGTTTCGAGGCTGCGGAAGGCAACTCAAAAATCCAGTCAGGCGGCAAGCTAATAAAAATTAGGACGCTGGCACGGAAGATGATACGTCGGTCATGAATCCGCGCTTCTTCGAAATCCTTTTCGGTGAGTGCTACTCGTACGATCAGTCGTCTTATTCGGCAAACGAAAGAGCAGACCTCTCCTAAAACATCAAGTGGCCGACTGAGAACCAGGGCTATGAGATTGTAACATAGATGACAGTTTTCTTCGTCCGTCTATTGTACGCATTGCTACTTGACAAAATCAAGCGGATCGACAGTACAAAATCAAACGGTCCATCGCTGCTTTGATGGTGGGGCAGAAACGTATCATACACGTTTCACCCGTCGCCACTATGCAGGCGCTTTACGCATAGGCGCATGTGTATGCTATCAATCAAAACACAAAAGTCGAGCTTAAGGCTGCTGTTGTAAGGGGCAAACAGCCGGATGGTGGTCTATGGGACCAGCAGTCTGATGTACCACGAATTGGCATTCATAATGATCATCTGCAGCAATAATTTGTTTAGCTCAACGCTCGTGTTGCAGCCGAGGTATTTGCTCTTGTAAGGACCAAGTTTTATCGTGAGCAAGTTGTTACAATATTCGCCCTGGACACCGAACAGGAACGAGATTCACATGATGGCATGTTGAGCTATGTACAATCAATTGAGGGGTATTATCACGCTAGAACCTCAGCGCGAAAACCTTTTGGAATGCCTAAGCTGGCAGTCATTATCGAGCAATACTAAAGGCTTACACAGGAGTGAAGTGCCAAGTCGCAGGACGTCGGAGTTCAGTTTTAAGCCATGTGCAGGCATTCAATTTGCCGAAAGGATCATAGCTTGTTGCACATGAAATGTCCACTCTGCGCGAAACAATTCAAGCACCTTTGCCAGCTCTCAACTAAATGTCACTACTCATTCTCACCTCCTCTTTCTCGTAGCTCAATCGGAAAGCATAGCAAACAGGTTCGAAGGCTTTGCAAGTGTCTCAGGAAGGTATTGGCACCTAGGCTCAAGACCCTTGAATTCGGTTTGTCAGTGAATCGCCAAGTATTCGAACATCATTCTTGATCAGGAATCTTGTCTTCGGTTTGCATGCGGGTCAGGTATTTTTCCATCATTCTTCACCAAAAAGCACAGTAAAACCACCTTCTCCTCGATTTCCAAAACTGCTGAAACGATCAAATCACGTCTTTGCCGCAAACAGTATTTCATCCCGACTAAAACCTTTTTTATTCCAGTCGTACAAAAGCGAAACCCAAATGTTAAAGTAGCCCCAATTTCGACAACATCCACGCACATGTCCACCACATTTCCACGGTCTCACTTAACATTCCTAAGCCATTCCTGAAGATGTCCGCGCCTCCTCCTACCACCAAGTTGTTCGTGTTCGGCCTCGGCTACTCTGCGTCCCGAGCAGCTCGTGCGTTTCACTCTGCCGGTTATTCCGTATCCGGAACCGTCCGGTCACTTGAGGCCGCTACCCGATTGGCGCAGCTCGACCCTCTTTTGTTTCGGGTTGAGCCATCCTCTAGTCATCCTCAAAGCGTGTTCCTATTTGACGGGCACACTTGGAGCGATGCAAACTCCATGTCTCTTTATGACGCACTTAATGGGGTCACCCATGTACTTATTTCTGTACCGACGGGGCACTCGGAGGGTGAGGAAGACCCGGTACTATTCGCCCTGAGGGAACCACTCCTTCGTGCCACGAAAGACTCGGTACACTGGGTAGGGTACCTATCAACGATTGGAGTGTATGGAGAGACGAATGGTGTCGAAGTGGATGAGTCGACTCCAGTTGGATCGTCGGTTCGTAGGTGTCAGCTCCGGATCAAAGCTGAACGGCTGTGGCTCGATTCGGGACTTCCGACTCATGTGTTTCGAATTGCAGGGATCTATGGCCCCCATCGAGGAACTATTGCACGAGTCCGGGCGGGAACGGCCACGAGGATCCATATTCCCGGTCGGAAATTCAACCGGATTCATGTGGACGATATCGTCAATATCTTGCTAGCATCGGCGGCTCGCCCGAATCCCGGGAGAATCTACAATGTCTGCGATGACGAACCTGCTCCAGCGGATAAGGTCACGGCTTATGCTTGTGAGCTGTTGAACGAGCGCGTACTTCCCAGACTGTCGTGGGAAGAAGCAGAGAAGACCATGAGTGCGATGGCCAAGAGTTTTTACGTAGAAAGCAGGATCTGCGCGAATCATCGAATCAAGGAAGAGCTGGACGTGAAGCTCATTTATCCGACGTACCGTGAAGGGTTTCTTGCTCAAGTGGTGGAGGAAGATCGACTTGCAAAAGGCGAGTCTGGTAGTGACGTTCTATTTCCGATTGTTGGTGAAGCATCGGAGCGGCTGGTAGTGCTTGTGAACTTTGGCTCACTGCAAGCTGAAGCGTATCTCGCCCTGCGTCAAATAGGCTTTCAACTGAGTCGGTTGATCTGCCAGCCTGTAGTGCCTTGCAGCTTTCATTTTTCGAATCGCATCGACCCTGGGAAGCTGCATGACCTCGAAGCGAAGACGTTTGACATGGTACTGAGTGACCATCTTGCTTGCCGTGGACAGAAGGCCAGCGACATTGTTATACTACCATTGTTCTTTGGAAAAAGCTGTACACTGACGGAATTCCTACCGAAAACGATCGAACGGGTGTGGGCCGCAGCAGTTCCGGTGCCCTCGGTACCGCTCACTATTCGTGTTGGTGCCTGTCTTGTCGACCAAGAAGATGCAAACAATGACCCGATCGCTCGGATCCTCATGGAGCGTATTCAAGATGTAGTGGACTTGAATACAGTAAGTGGGGATGTATTTATCCTTGTGGTGAACAATGACACACCCAATCAAGATGTGCAAAAGGCACGTGAGATCGTTGCTCAGCGGTTGCGTAGCCATCTGAAGACGAATAAGCATGTAAAACTGGTTAAATCTGCGTGCGTGCAGCGTCGTGGTGGATCTCAGTGTGATTTTGATGGACCACTCCTAGCTAAAGCTCTCGACCAATTTGTCGTTGAGAAGGGCGTCGTTGTTTGTGCCAGGATGACCATGGCGAGTGACGCTTGCGAAGATGACGATATTGACAGTATCGTCAACGCCTTCCGAACGAGTAATCCGAGCGTGGATATCCGTGTCACGGAGCCACTGAAAACGCACGATCTGCTGTCTGAGATTTTGCAGAACCGCTTTAGCAGTGCTCTATCCAAAGAGACGTG
This sequence comes from Peronospora matthiolae, assembly GCA_921007115.2. Classification (NCBI taxonomy): domain Eukaryota; phylum Oomycota; class Peronosporomycetes; order Peronosporales; family Peronosporaceae; genus Peronospora; species Peronospora matthiolae. The sequence continues at coordinate 456,460 of CAKLBY020000028.1, read as the reverse complement.
TGATTACACTTTGCCGTAGACTAGTTGGATGTGGCTTGCCAATACTACGGACGTTTGTTTTCTGCACGGTCGAGATACTGTCCGTGCGTCTGCTGGTGCTTACCATTCAGCACTTTTCAATCCTTCCGTCTTGTTTTACTATTGCTCGGTCGGGCAAAACTCTACGCTGCTGTGATTGTTTGTCAAGAAGCATCGAATAAACGGCTGTGATCCTTACTTACTCAAACAGAATGCATATGGAGTCTTTCGAAGGTGCCATAGCACGTTTTGCACGTTGCAAGATCGGCTAAAAAGCTGTAATCTAAAAAAAGGCTATTGAGCAAACCCAGTGCTTGCACCGGTGATAGTTATACGCGCAGCACTGCAGTTCACAAGCGTGAACAATGTGACATGAGAGAAACCGAAATCATGCCGTTGGTGCGTGGGAATGTGGTGATTACAATTGTATGACCTTGTGGAAGCGTGTAAAGTTGTGCGAGGCCACATGCACACTTTACCTACAAGATTCTGCATGCTTGCCAGCTGAAGAGTAGCCTACAAATGATGCGCAACGGACAGTCAATGACATCGTGAGTCTCTTGGTGATAAACTGTGCAAACTTTGACCGAGTACCACACCGAGCAAATTTGTGCAGGATAGGTATGTTCTGCTTCGCATGTAACATCCTGACTTTAGCGCCAAGATGTTGCTACAGCATCGTGCCATGAATTTCTTTACGAGGCAATTGCTTGATTACTGCCTTCTACTGCGACTTGGACAGCGAGACGCGCATTTTAATCATATTCCAAAAAAGCCATCGACCAAGCTGGGGCTCCTGACTCTTGACGCGTCGAAAGCCGTCGATTGCGAAACCAACACATGCTATGATTCAAAAAGCTACTCTTTCGACTTGTCCACTATCCCGAAAGAACACGAAAGCAGGGCGCTACCGGTAGTACCGAAGGAGCCATTAGTCATGGAATTCATAGATTGAGACCCGTTTTGTTATGATCGGCGTAGTTGTGTGTGATTTACAATCACTCAGCACAGTATCGTCAAAATGCGTCCAACCGAACGCGCACTAACTCAAGGTCCTCAGAAGTTGAGCCGACAAGGGCCTTGCCGCCGATGCGATAGCGTCTCATGCGTGAAAGGCCCTGTGTCGATAACCTCTGACGCCAGAATATCTCACTCGAGAACTCAATTGTGACTCATGAACCATGCTTGCTCTGGCATGTTTTCGTCGGTAAGCTCAAAAACCACACAAGCTTTTTCTCCATTTCGACAATTGGCTCGCACCACAACGCTCACCATGCAGGTGCAAACATCCGAAAAGATAATAAGACGATTGACAGCGTAGTGATGTCAACTATGACGATCGGCAGCAAAAACCCAGCGAGACAGAACGCAGACTCGGTGCAGCAAAATTCTCCAGACAAGTCGAAACTATACCAACAGAGCGGCTCGACAATAGGTGTAGTCACCGGAACTCCCACGTACTACAAACGTGAAGCTCGGCTCCCCCAAATGAGGCGTCTCTAATTGAGATTTGTGGTGTCTACTGGGATACAGCTCGTCTCGGCCACCAGTAGCGAAACAAAGGTTTTACATCATAAGTAATGCCGATAAAAAGAGTAGCCGATGAATGCATGAAGTTGCCTCCATATGCGGCAACTTACGCATGCACTCGATAGGACTTCAATGCCCGAACAAGGTCCGCGCTCCAAGTCCCATTTGTGCCTGGCTGCACGTTGTATCTTTCGCGACAATGAGGAATTTTTCAATCACCGTTCAAGCAAGCAGGCTGTAGAGCGGGTGCAAAGACTTGATTGCCGGCATGATTCTCACATAGCATGCAGATTTACACGTGGATGCCCGCGTTCGACGCCCGTACCATCATCAAATGTTCCACACCACCTTCTTTTGCAAACATTGAACTCGTAGCAAGCACGTGCACTATACGACGAACGGAGGTCTGTAATGAATTTCTCGACGAGGAAGATCGTGCAGTCGACGCAAACTAGCTTGCGTTGGGGCAAGATATCCGTTCTTTGGTCGAACAACCTTGGCGGCTCTTTGTTTCGGCGTCATCTGAGTATTCACCGTCGGAATCTGGACCGTAGCTCCTCGACTGCGAGCCCATCTTGCTGTCTGACGCCTTACCTCAAGCTGCCGGGCTTGCGCTCGGCTTGGTTGGCGAGTAGTGTTTGCAGCAATTTGGCCCGGACGTTGACTGTCAGCATCTTGCGATAGTTCACCTTTCGGCGTCGTGAATTCCAACACCGGGCGCGGCGCTTGAGGTCTCGTATCTGCTGCTGCTGTTGGCTCACTAGCTGCTTGCTCCGAAGTATTTTGATCATCGTCGTGTTCCTCCTCGTTCGGCTGACCAGGTGCAATAAGAAAGTCAGAATTACCGCAATCCATGCGCGATCGTCGTCGGGCACTGCTGTCATCTTGTGCTTGCTGTGACCCAGTATTTGTCGATCGACGATCAGCGCTGACCCCAGCTGACTTCGTTTTTATCTTCACACCCGCCACTTTATTCCTTGTGTTCTCGCTCTCTTCCTTTGTAGTTTTCTGACGCTGTTGTGATTGCAGCTGCTGCAGCAGTGTTTTCTGTCTCACTCGGATCCTTTCAGACAACTCCAAAGACTTCTGCAGCGATTCACAATGGACCGTAAGCTCGTCATAAGCTTTTTCGTTCTTTTTCACGTCCTCAGACTTCTTCCTGGCAGCAGCTAGTGCTTTCTTTGTTCTCACCAGCTCCAACTTCAGCTGGTCCCTTTCGATAGTGACATCGTATAGCTCTTTCACGGTTTTCACCCGACTACCTCCACATTTATTAGCCTCAAGAAGCTGCTCCTTCCCGCATTTTCGTCTCGATTTGATTGTGCTAGGCTTCTACAGTCAGAACAAAAACGTACCCATCAATACTTAGCATCAGGTCAACCTAGGAGCATATCCAGAGCTCTACCTTTTGTACCCACCTGGCTCCACTTCAAACTCTCGAGCTCGTCATCTGGCTTCTGGGACGTCCTTTTCACACTGGATCCACCCAACAATGGTCTCGAATTGCCACTAAATCGAAGCTGAAGTGTGAGACTTGCCACGTCCTTTTGGAGCTCCACGAGCCGCGCTTCAAGCTGACTGCGTCGATGGAAATGCGAGTTGGCATTCCATGAGTTGGCTACATTCCACGACTTGGCTACATCACATGAGTTGGCTACATTCCACGACTTGGCTACATCACATGAGTTGGCTACATTCCACGACTTGGCTACATCACATGAGTTGGCTACATTCCACGACTTGGCTACATCGCATGAGTTGGCTACATTATTTGAGCTCCGGTCCAGCTCATTCTTCTTGATAGACAGCGACGCACGTGAAACTGCGCGCAAGAGATGATTGTCACTGTCGTATGCATGGTAGGGATCTTGATTACGCTCTTGACGCGTCGCGGGGAGGAAGGGCGGAGTGGTCGACGACATAGCTGCCTGTGGGTGGGAATATATCAATTTTGAAGGGAGGGAGTTGTGAGATCTAATAACTGATTTGACGAAGTACTTCAAAAATAGTGATAGATGGCGTAGACTGTTGTTTATAGGCAGTAAATTCCTTCGAAAATAAATATAAAACAAATGTCAGAGTTTTCGACTCGAAGCTATTTCTTTCGACGTCCAGTTAGCTGCAAAAATAAGGCAGGAAAATGCTTTTGCTTGCAGGTATCGTATAGTTGAAGAATCTGTGGTAGCTAATTTTGATGGCACGCCTTTATGCAAAGAATTTAATGTTGCTATGTGCGCAGTTCCAAATACGATAATAAAGGTTGAGGCATTTTTGTTGTCACTCGCTCACACCAACTGTAGCGGAGCTACCACATCTCTAAAGTCAGAGGAAGACTTTACGAAGTAAATCAGAGGCTTACGGCTAACAGCCACGTAGTTCTAAGGAACTAATATATTTGTTAACGGGGTCACACTAGCCATCAACTAAACTGGTTGAAGACCTCCCATAGATAATATGGGGAACAAGTGTGGCCAAAGATTTATTTCAATAGAGAATACCGATTGATCAATTTTCCCAGGTTTACAATACTTACCGTGGAAGTACTTTGTGCCGTCATCATTTGATGACTGAGTGATGTGCCAACCATCGATTTAGAACACATACTAAATTTTTGTATCAGTTCTAGTTTAAAATAATATAGGGTACGTAAAGTCGGATTTTTCCTAGCTATAAAATCTAAGTAAAGTTCAGTTCTCATTTTGAGTAGAAGACCGTAGACTTCCAACCTATCGCCCGTTGAGCTTGACAGTTCCTTAAAACTGTCGTGGGTTAGACAGTCCTTAGACTCCTGTATTTCACTTTGCACATTGTGTGTAATTCCTTAGAGCTACAGTAGTATGAGCTAATAGCTCATAGAGTCCGCGCTAAGTTCCGTAGAACTAGCCGACTCTTTAACTTGATTTGTTAGCTCCTTAGAACTAATTGGCTGTTAGCCGTGAGCATCTGGCTTTACCCATAAAGACTTCCTCTGACTTTAGAGCTGTGGTAGATCCACTCCACTTGGTAGCACTGGTAGTCAATCCTACGCCTAAGTCGTTTTCGACTGATCCTCTGTAAGAAACGGAGAGTCTTGACTACCTCTCCGAGGCCCAACGTCTCGCGCTCGGTAAGCTTAGAGCGTAGATCAGGGCGAGCAGGTCGACCACATTGTAGCCCAATGTAATGGATAAGCCCGTTACATGATATTGACACCAAACGGTGTCAATAGAGATATTGTCTAGCATGACAATATCCTGCCAATATTATCCGAGATGGATAATATTGAAGGAACATTACCCCCTTTTAGGATAATATTCATGCGCTGCTCCAAGATTGGTTGATCAAAGACAAATCAACCATAGATTACCACCAATCGCTGCTAGACGCACGCAATGAGTGGTGAGCAGGTTGCCGTCATGCGACGACGTAGTTGAATTTAGTTAGATAAAGATTAAGTTATATTGATAGCTAAGGGTAAAAAGAGAACTGTCTTTAATATAGATTAACTATATTAAATACAGTTCTCTGTTTACCCTTTACTCCGCTTAGTCGTTGAGTAGATTAGCTTCCTCTGCACGTACTAGTGTACGTGAAGTCTCGCGGCATCCCAAACAAAGGGTGCCCCGTTAAAAGATTAATATGGTTGAATAAAGACTGAATTTGTATCGATAGCTTAGCTCAATTAAATCAAGTTCTCTTTTTACCTTTACTCAAACTGCTAGTTTGAGTAGATCAGCTTCCTCCACACGTACGAATGTACGTGACGTTTCGTGGCACCCCAATTAAAGGGTGCCCGTCACATTTGGCATGTGAGTCTGGGCGGGTAGAGGCCGCCAGAAACGGTACTTCTATCCTACATAAGTCACTCCGATCCAGTCACGGCAAAATATTAATAATTGTGCGAATTGATGCATCGACGAATGTCAAGCAGATGCAAGTTTTTTAGTTCGACCCATTCTTCGGGTGCCATGCTGTGACCACGTCACCTGAAAGCCTTGTGTTGCGTTACAAATTAATACGCTGATTCTGGCTCATTATCGCGGTCTGGACTGGCCAGCAGAGTGCATAAAGGAGTCGGTAGAGATAGAGTTTATAGAAATTAACTAGCCTTGTTCGGAAAGTGTCTGACGATCAAGACCACCATTCTGTAAAATGGTGAGTACGTCGTGTTAAAATAGGGAGCGAGTAGAATGCTGCGACCCCGCAAGTACATCAACTCGACGTACGCGAGCATACGACGGGCTACTGTAGCTTACACTTTAACCGATGGAGTTGATTGTGTTGTAAGTGCATGATGCACTGGATTCGACTCCAGAGATTCGACCCATGCTAGGGTATGTCTAGAATGTTCTTTAGGGTTCTATGCATTATTATAGGTCGTACGGCAGCTAGACGTATGGATAGTTCTCACTTGTAGATTGACAAACCACTGATGAGGCCCCCGGCGGGGGGCCGAAACGCGTCTGGTGCGCGGTAATATACAAGTCATTTACTTTACTTAACTCCTACTTCTTACAGATTGATATTCACGCAAGTCAGACATGACGTGGTTCGCCTCAGCAAGTGGTGTGGTCCCCTCCACCCCGATATTTGAATCATGTGTCATATATTTCCTGTGTGGTACCGCTTTGATATCTTAGATAGCGTGTCCATCCACACTTAATGTCGGAAAACAATCCGCTGATTACGAGCTCGATCGCACAGTTCTTCAGTTTTCTTCAAGCGCACGTAGCAACTATACGGCGCATGGCCATGGCATCCTGGCAGAGTCTTTTTTCTATGCTTCTCATGTCAGCAGACGTGTCCGACTGCTGCCTGATTGTCAGGATTGTAAGATTCTCCCGATTGTGTCCGCGCTATTCATTGTCGAGAAGCAGCTGACTCGGGTGACGAACGACCGTTTGTAATCTGTTTCGAGTCAAACGAGCCAACGCATGCGGAGACTCTAGCTCTTCTACCTGAAGCGTATTATCCGATCAGTTTGGAAAATAGAAATCGCCGGATTTTTCGACCTTGCATTGATACGCAAAAGTTCGTAGGCAATTTGACGCCTGAGTACAATATCATACGACGGGGGAGAATCGGGTGAGTCCAAGGAATCACGCCAGCGGTGCTCCAGGACTACACATAGTCAGACGCCACTTCGATCTCTCGAGCACGCATGTCGTGTTTGGACGAGTCCGTGCCGTAAACGCAGTAAAGCAGCGGATATCCGGTCCTATTGACAACTATGTTTGGAATGACCAGTTTATGATGCTACCACGGCGAGGTGAAACAATTTCTTCCTTGTAACAACTGCACGAACAATCGAGACATGGCCTTCAAAATTTTAAGGAAGCGGTGCTCGATGAGGCGATTGTCTTGTGATGGAGTAGTGCAGTTTGCGCAAGCAATTTCTCAGCATTCGAAGCGACAACATATAGTAGCGGCGGTGAACCAAAGACTTTGCACCACCGTGGAATTTCTTACACGTGGAGTTGACAAGGACAATACCCGTCCAGAAGAAAATAGTCTCTGATTGGCGTCAGCGATACCGGTAGAACTTAAATTGTTCTGAACGTAAAGACAAAAGACACGATCACAAGACAACGAACCACGGAAAGGGTGAACTCATCATGATATTATGATTGTAAATCTGTTATGACTTCACGCATACGTAAAACATGATCACATTCTGCTTGCCTGTTTTACCTTGCTTTGCTAGTTTAGAACTGCCTAATGCAGAAGTTATTCGTCATCGTCAACTAAAAGTCGTTGTTGTCTTGCGCCCGCCGCTTCGAATCCTAAAGTACAATTCTTCCCAGTATCTGCGTTTGTTTATACTTCAATGGACGTTTGGAACGTTGAGAGTTTGCGACGCTCATGTGTATTTGTAAAATACACAATTTGGCGCTGGCAGCAAGCACACAAGGTCAGATTCGGCAACAACTTCACCATCGGCTGCACGATCCATAACATTATGCTTGGCACAGCAGTATCAGTTTATGTTGCCATCTAAACTACTCTTCAGGTCACTTTCGTCAACGACGACTGAGATGCTATATGCTGGTAATGATAAGCGTACTCTCATACTGGCTGATTCGAGCGCAAAAGGTAGATGCAGGAGTCAGTTTCGAGCCAACATAGACCACTCTCTACAGGGTGGGATGTATCTACCAGGATACAATCGAAACTTAGTGTGGATCGTTAGGGCAGACACGACAGATGACATCAGGAAGCGGAAGTTTCGTGCGCTTGATGGCTGTGAAAAGTCTCCACGAGATAGTGCAGCATAAGTATCTACACACTGACTCTTTTGGCACTTACATCATCCATCAAACAGATCAAGTGTCATATGGTGAAGGCTTCAGAATCACCGCGACTCTCGTTTTTGATCAACTGTCTGTCAATCTACCACACCTTCAACAGGATACACTGTGCCATGTTTATTTGAAACGTGCAATGTAGCCCACAACAGTCGTGCCATCCCCACATCCACAAAAGTTGCTTCGACCTCAATGCATTTCGATGTGTTGCTTGGCATGTAACAACTTATTTCGGACGCGCTCCATGCTCTCATGTGAATTTTATTCATTCGGCACCGGTCAGACCTTGGCAAATCTGAGCAATAGCAAACACGGTGGACTTGGTATGATCGAGCGTACCGGACCCAGTGACTAGTATTTGCCTTAACTTGTGACTAGCTCTGATGGACATTTATGTTGTGTGTTCGATGGTGGATGACCCTTCATCTACGCTTTGGGTGCAGGATATGTCTACACCTAGACGAGCAGCGGAATCTGGTAATGGGACTCGAGGGAATAAAACAAAACTGCTTGGTCGTGACGTGACGCAACCCGTAATCGCTTAGGACCAAATGGTTCAGGCAATACTCCAAATAGAGTCTCATTGCTTGAAATGTCTATTATCTTTCTGAGAAAGCTTGTAAATTCCTGCGCCAAGACTGAAGGCTCCTTGCGGGACGATCGCGCTTTATGCAGCCTCCCACTTCATGTAGAATCGAGCGAGTTCTTACCGCGTTTGTGCTCAATAAGAAAGGTCATCCTGGACGGCTATCCACAGATTCTTTGTCCAAATCCACAAACGAACCATGCATCTCAAAACACCAAATTTTGCATCTCCTTGCGCCTGTCGCTCGTGACGTTTGTGCCGTCATCTTCCTTCTGGAATCAATTGGTGGCGTTAGTTGGCAGCATTTGCGCCTCAATCTATTCGGGTTTGTGCGACACGGTTGCTGGGCGACAGAATAGATTTGCAACAATCAAAAGGACGAAGTATACAAGTGCCTGGTCAAGGTTCATAACTTCTGTGCAAGCCTCTTACAGCCTGGTCTACAGCATGTCTAACACACTGAGCTTTACTCACACGCTAGGAATTGGCAATGGAAGCCTATGCATGCAATCCTGATTCTACAACAACCCGAGTGTACATACGCGACCGAGTGGCAACTTGGACAATGCAGTGAGCAGCACAGCTATCTTCAAATTGTAAGCACCACAGTGAATGAGACTAAAGCCTTTCTGCTCAGTGGGTGCTTATTTGAGTTGCTGACGATCCTTGGCGTCGTCCCGGTCGAGTCAATCAGTTCAGGACGTCTCCACCTCGTTGGGTTTCAGATGGTAGCCGCCCTTTCTTGTGAAATTAAACTGTGGCACACTTACGACGAATCTTAATGGCATGGTAACCCTCAGTAATACTATCACCATTCATCGGTCGCTTGGACAAGCCTGAAGGCCACTCATACATCACGCTGTCTGCATGTGCTGATGACTTTCCTCCCTCGTTCGTTGTACACATGTGATCGTACCACTGGAGGCGATTGTATGTGCAGTCTTGATAGCTCAGCACTTGCTGGAAATGGGTCGTCAATCAGAAACGTTGATTACGCTTGTCCATTTTGCAAAGGCACCAGGAATTCCTTTTCGACTGTGAGTATATAGTCGTGGGCAACGTGTCCTACCCTAGCTTCTCATAAGGTCGGTGAATCACATGCCAATCTTACAAGGCCAAAAAGACGCATCATTGCATGTCATGTCGTGTGATCGTATTGTAGAAGTCGTTAAGGAAGAGCTGAGCTTGGGTATCCGTTAAAATTCAATGACCACATGGAGCCACACGATGAACAGATCGACTGCTTCAAAAGCGTTTACTTGCAAGCTGCAATGGACATGAGTGATAGTATTACATTGTGCTAGCATTGTCTTGGTAGCCATACCCTTTCCAGACTAAACATTACGCTTCATTATCATACCCTTGGAACAATTGTATCTACACCAACGATGGCTTTCTCGCCACGTGACTTGTCATATGTATTCGTTCACCACCGTCGCTTCAGCTGCTGCTGCTGCTGTTGCTTGCCGTGTTTAATGCAGAAGCCACCACTTCGAGCCGCATGAGTGCAGCCTCCCGTCCCACACCGCTTCCCACCTCCGTGCGAGTAGCAGATACCTCCAGATTGGGCACTCTTCGAGCAATTGGCCACAGCACATCGACGACCTCCACCGTGGGAGATGCAGAACCCACCGCGGTGTGCACACTTCTGGCATCCAGTCATTTTGCAAAAGTGACGCCCACCATGTTCCATACAAAGCCCTTTGCGCCTCGCGTCTTTGTTGCACCCATCGCGACGGCATCTGGTGATCGATCTGTAGCTGCCAATGCTGCCAGTAGACAGTGTGGGGCTTGCAACACCAACCCGAGGTCTCTTGGTCAACGGGCCCGAGAGGAAGTTCGTGCGATCGTTAAAGATCGAAGACCGCTTGTTGATATGCAAAGCTGGGGTAGTAGTGTACATGGGGTCGTTGTAGCTCGGGTATCCTGAAAGGCAGAGGGACGGACGGACTCCTGTTGCTTGCGTCTGGGTGGGCACGACCGTTTGCAATGCCGGCAAATACGGTAGCGGGGTGACCGTGGACGGGAGCCCAAGACCCGGAAGCGGTGGATTCGTGCCGGTTGGCACGAAAGCGGTCTGACTTGAATGAGGGGCTGGTTGGCCGTGGATATGGTCGTGGCAGTATCCCTGCATTTTGCTGAAGTTGGCACAGCCCTGGAAGCTGCAATACTCCAGCTTCAACGGGTTCATGAGGTTGTTTGTCCGCATGACTGGGAACCGAGCGGTTGTCGTCGTGTTGGCTGGACTGATGTTGCCAAGCGATGGTAAACACGGAGAAGTTGCAATGGCCGACGAGATGTTTGACAGGATGATGGCGGGGCTGCAACTGCTCCGTTGCTGACGCTTCAGGTCATTCGACTGCCCCATCAGTACGATGTTCTTTGAAGCCTGCTTCATCGTCCACTGGTGAGGAGTCATGGGAGCTGTTAACATGTGCTGAATGAATGAAGTGATCGACAACGAATCGGTACTCGGGTCAAAGTGCAGCTTCAACTTGCCCAACCCTGTTAGCTTGAGCGTTCCAGCTCAAATTTGCAAATGACAGTTTGCTGGGCAGCTCGCTGGACGTGGAGTCAATCGAGCGAGTTACGTCGGCCGCCACCCGCAAGGTTTTTTACGATCCCTACTGCAGATTCGTCACAGCGCTTTCGATCCGGGGATTTGGTAGGGCTCGGCGCAGATATTTCTTCCTGCTTTTCTGCCCTCAGCTGTTTTCTGCCAGAGATTGTCACGCACATAAGCTGCAGTGGCACTTTGGCTGCTGCTGCACTCGGGCCAGTCCGAAAAGTCACACACACGACTTTGTCAGACTTGCAAGAAGAAAACAGCACCCTTCGAGCTTCGCAATCGCTGATTTATACAGCGTGGCCAAGGAGCCATTCCTGGTCGTAACGGCGCTCGACCACAACATTGGCGCTGGAGTGCCATGAGTCGATGAAAAGTATCAGCACCTTCTGTTTCGCCATGTGCGCAACGCTGCAGGGGTAACTGTCGGTGATTTAAATCCAAAGATTGCGCCGCGCCTGACGTTTGTATGGTGTGGGCAGCAGCATGATCACCGGAACGACTTAACCGTCACGTTCATCACCGCCACGTGCAACACGACCGTTGCTTCGAACAGTTCATATAGAGTACCGATATTGCTAACATCTCTTACGCAGCGCAAGCTTTGAAGACTTCACGACGATCTTGTCGTTATTTAACAAGGTTCTTTGCACGCAGAGAAATTGAAAAAGCCGTGAAGCACGCAAAAAACAGGTCTGTTTTCGTTGTACGATCTAGCACTTCAGCTGCGATAGCCTATCCAGCGAGGCCATACGTGGCCAAGCCTACAGCCCAAGCCTATCGCAGCTATGACACCGTATAGATTGACCGTCGCTGTTCAAATTGCTGGCTGGTCAAGAACCCCACGAAGGCAGACGGGGTGGCATCAGCCTTAAGCGATGGGCACTACCGAAGAACAACAAGCCGTAAATGAAGTCTTGAGCGGCTTCGCGTCACGGGACACAGTGCTGTCACAGGGCCTCGTAGGGACCAGGCAGCACCTTTTTGGTACGTCATGTACCGCTCATTCCATTTACTAGTTTGCAGGAGCATGAAAAAAGCTACTACAACGTTGTGCTGCCGTTGCCGCTTCCTGCTCGTAAGATACAAGCGACATTTGACACGAACGACAACGCATGCGGTGCAGCGTCCAGACCCATCCACCACTTGCCATACAATGCGCGTTGCTAAGCTTTGTTTACTGTCTTTTGCCACAATTGTGCCGTCTGCAGACCACGGTTGTCCACGCTAAAAACAGACCATGCGGCGGTCTGAAACTGATTCAGAGTCAAACAATCCCATTCTGAAGTGACGAGACTAGCAACGAGCCTCGAAACCGACCGCATGAATTCGTTCAGAGCGTGAGCTGTCCACGAGATCGTCAAGAGCGCAGAGTCCTCGCTTGTTCAGCAGAAGTTGTATGAGATACCTCGCGGCAACCATTACAACTCATGCACTGCTAAGCGATGTACTGACATCGAATATTTACATGGAAACACTCACCTACTTAGCTGGAGCCACCGAGAACGTGAGAGGGGTTTGTATTTCGGTGCACCAACACTGTGCCTCAACTCGGTGTAGCTAATGGCGACACATTGGCGTAATCTAAAGCTTTTTGAGTCTAAGTATCCCGCGGGACCTCAATTCCCAATCGACGGTCAGCTGCAACCATGGACAGAGACGAGAACTTCCGGGGAGCCAGGGAACTGGTCCTCTTGCCTTGAGCGGAAAGTCCCCCAATGTGGGGCAATGTAAAAGGGGGGAGGATTCCTCCTCGCTGCGTGTGCTACGGGAGACAGCGCCGCATGCGGCTCGAAGACAAGAGGTCTGCAGGATATCCTAGTGCAGGGCACGTCGATGATGGACCGAATCACCCTGCAAAACGAAGAACTTTCTACTCTTCGCGGTCTGTCTACAGGTCACCGACACGTTCGCTGAGCATGAGCCCAATCCCGCGAAGAGAACTCCCTAAGACCGGGACGATCCCCGCTGAGATCTAGTACTGGTTGTTTCTGTCAAGTAGCACCGAGCCAGATACTCTTCGTCCAGTGGTGCGTCTGGGCACATCTGAGCACGTTGGGAGCCCGAGTCGACCTGAAGTGCAAGAAATGGACTACGAGGTGATGGCCAGGGATGACGTTAAGATGACTCGCTGGACTACCGAAGTGGTGACAGGACTCGTAGTTAAGCGTCCTCTGTCCCCTGAATTAAATTGCCCTGAGCGCGAGAGTAGCCCCGTCATCCGGTAAAGTGCACACAGTAATCGAACCCCGGGCTTGGTCGACGGACGGTTTCCACGGGCCCTTTTGGGAGTGCCCCGCCGTGACGCCCGACGTCTTGAGCCAGCAGAATAAGAAAGCTAGGAGTAGTACAGACTGTGTCATGGGAGATGATACGACGTGGTTACCACACAACCAGACGTCTTAGTAGTGATAAGTAGCTGCAATAGACAGTCTGAGTCTCTCAAAGTATCCCGCGGGACCTGGTCGTCATCGTCTCACCCTCTTCACAATCACTATCCGTGCACAATGTGTCGCACCAACGACAGTGTCATGCTGCGCCACTCCCGATAGAAGAGCGCAAGGTTCCCTAACGCTTTGCTTTCGCCTTGTCACATGAAATTCAAACCCTACGAGCCTGGTCAATTTGTAGCTGACAGAGCCAACAATCGGCGACACGGAGAAGCTACCTTCCCAGCTGGCGAGCTCCTCGACCGCTTCATTCAGCGCGATAGTCTCATCGTCAGATGCGGCACCCACAGCTGTTTGTTAGCTACCGGAGATGTGCGGCTCCTCTACCTCGGCATTGAGTCTGCGTGTCGACCATCGTGCTCGCTATCTTCTTTTACGCAGTCTTAGTCAGTCCTTTTCGCTTCTAGGGAGAGACCTTGAACCCATGAACCTGAGCATGGATAGGCATTCTCGAAATCAGCTGCAGCGAAACCTACGACAGCACCGATCCTTCTTTCGCGGGGCCATCTTGACTATCCATGGCGATGCACACGTGGTGTGTGTGTGTGAGTGTCGATCGGCGAGATGATTTGTAGGCTTTTTCGCTGCCTTCAGCTTGGAAAGGCGGATGATGGCCGTCGCGGCCATCCAGAAGTTAGAAACGCGACCCGTGTCAACACCCCGATGTCGTCTTGACGTCCGTCGTCTCTTACATTCGCTACGCCCCCATTAACACGATAGCACGTCGAAAATTCGAGTGAATAGCAATAGCTTCTGTTGGCCGTGGTGCCTCGACCAAGGACGTTGTGCGTCCATGACAACTAAGACACTCTTATAACAAAGGGTACAGTGGCAACGCTATAAAGGGCGCTCACGCTATGCTTCCAACCTGACAAGGTATCGAAAGCGGTGATGCTAAACATCGGACACTGAAAGCATTTGACGACACGACTTGCCACTTCCATTTAACTTCGGATAAATTACGACCATGCAACGTGAAAACAGAAATTCTAGCCAAGTGTAAAGACTTGGTATCGAAAAACGCCGGTAGAACCAGTCCAACTTGGCGGCGTGTAATAGTGATTGCGAGCCCGATGGGTGAAGCTGTTAGCGACTGTGCGCAAGGTCGAATGCTGCCTTTCTAAATCGTACTTATCTATGTGTGTGTCTGTCTGTCAATAAATAACGTGGCGAAGTGTCCCTCACACGTACTAAGTACGATCTAGCATGTCCCCCCTCATTGGTATATCGGCACATCCGAAGTCACTCTTTGGGCTGGTCACTATTGTGACACACGCCCGTGATTGGCTTAGAATCGATTTAAGGTGAATATGATCACACAAGCAAGCAAAGGCTGATCGCGTTGCTTGAGTATGGCACTGCAGAATTAAATTCGTTTAGACATTTGAGAGCATCAGACTCATTCTTCAACGACTGCTGTTGAATAGTATTTTACATCTAAATTCAGTTCTCCAAATTGGATTACTTGTATCAAAGGGCGAGCTCTAGAGTGCGCTCCCCTATCTTACCCCAAAGGTACATCCACACATCAGGTGGCTACTTCTTTTTCGCGACCTTGTTGTTGTCGCTACCTCACTGCGTCTTTATTGATCTATGCGTTACTTCACTAATTCTAATTCTTAAGGCATTGTTTTCGTCAACTTTCTTTGCAAAGGGCACACAATTTAACCATTATGCACTTAAACAGTTTTATCCTTCGTACAAGCGCTGCGTGTTCTTCCAGCTTGTCAGCTACAAAAACCCATGAGCTCCTCCTCGGAAGAAATACTCACGAGCGTGCTAGTGCTGCAACTCGAGGCGATCAAAGCGCTCGTGACTGAGTACCACCAACAAACAGAAGCCTACGTACAGCAGTTCGGTCATATGCCTCTATCGAACGAGCCCATATACGCGGCTCATGACGCGCGCATTGCGCTGCGCTCGTTACCGTCTCTAGCCGAAGGGTGCGTGGTCTCCGAGGTGATACTTGCGGCCACGAAGAGCCATTGTGGTCAAAACATGTGTGCCACCTCAACGACCGACCTCGAAGAGTTTCTAGCTAGTGCTAGAAAAAACGTCAAAACCGTCGACGACCGTGTGCACGCGCTCTTTGTGCTCGATGCGAGTCTCTCGCATGCGCAACTAAAGAAGGAGATGCAGGCTACATTTGAGGGTAAGCAGGGGTACGCCTTGCTCGTCGAGTGGCTCGCACTAAGCTGTAGCTACAAGGACGAGACGTCGAAAGCGTTCACGGAGTTATTGCTGCTCGTGCTGAAGAACAAGATGCCAGCTATGTCGTTCACGATTAAGACCGTGATCAAGAACTTGATGCGGTACAAAAAGGTTATGAAGGGAAAGACCAACAAGGGGCTATTGCAAGATGTGGTGGACGAGTACCGCAAGAAGATTAAGCTTTAGCTTACTTTCACCCAGAGTCTTTTTACCTTGACCACCACCATCTTTATTAGCATACCAACTCAAGCGAAGCAAGCGTTTTGCTGGAATTTTGTACGCAGTTAAGTTTCGAATGTCGGTATTAATGGGTTGTCGATAGGCGGCGGCTTGCAACAAAGAGCTGCGTTTTTACATGTCCGACGACTGTATTACGACGACCGTATTCCAACGGGGTCTGCATACCAGAAGTCATTGTCGTAGCTCACTTGCATCAACGCCAAATGACGATGTTTTTTTGTCGACATGCAAAATGCGTGACACAGTGAAAAGGATCGCCGCATGTTAATGCTGAACGCTACACAAAAGTAAGGTGTTTCGATTTGTTAGCTTCTCATCGATGCGTGTGAACACCTCTATATGAGTGACAAGGGAAACCACGATTTTGTGTTGCAATCGTTGCGTTAAGCACTCGGACATGGAAAGTTCTCAGAGGTAAAGAAAAAATGCACGTGCCTTGGCTAATACAAGTCGGTACGTCAGCTTGAGAAACGCGTTGTCGTGATGACAATATCTGGAGAAATAGGTTGATGATGTCTTCTGGAGTACGGATACTGCAAAGTGAATCTATGTCGTTCGCAGCACCAGGGTAAATTCAGCCATGCACTGTTGTCGATGTAAGTCACACGCACGTATCTTCCTTGTCGGTCAAATAGACAGTTTACAGGAGTAAGAATGCCAGCGCCAAATAAGATAGCTGCTCCATGGAAGCGATGACGATTTTGTACTGTGTGCTTTCACTGATCTTTCGGGGTATAGAACGCTAGCAATCATGGCGACTATCTGTCAACAGAGATGAATGGCATGACTAGCGCCGAAACATTTGTGCGCAACCACTTATCAGCAGACCTTTAGCAGAGTCGGAGACGTTGACCAATACCATCTTATTTTCGGCGCCTATCTAAGGTATGCATCCAAGTCGAGCCCAAACAGTGGTAAGTGTACTATCTCCACCTGAGCTTGAAAAAGAGGATAATTCAACAGCGTTCCAAAGCTGAAGAACGAAAAACGACTGATTGCGCACCGGCTTATGGAAATGACGCCCTGCGAAATATAGAGCTGTTTCGAGGTGACACACTCCAATACGAAGGTGCAAAAAGCACGATCGACAAGGCCGCTACAGACTGTAATGTTCAGCTTGGAAGCTGCTCGCGAAAACATTGCTATGGTGGAAAGGGTGCGTCATAAGTACAATTCAGCGGTTGGAAGCAGCATTTCTTCTAGAGAACTGAGTTTGAAAAAGGTTCCTCTACCGTGGTCATTTTGCTTGAAAAGGAGAGCTTGGTGGATGCAATGAGATTTGGTCTGCTTGTCGGTAAATATTCCGGTCAAGATCGTACGTGATTGCACCGACAATCAGTCCGCAGAAATCAAAAGGGTGCTCAAACTTTTGCATCCCGATGTTTCGAATTTGCATTCCGATGTTTTGAATGCAGGCAGTAAGACCCTGCACCGTAGAAATCTATTTATTCTGTTCGGCGTTAAAGTAAGCTGAGCTGCACCAATGCTGAGTTTCCGCGGCAGTTAGTTTGTAGCTGCTTTTCAAAAAGTGCCATGTACAGGAAACACGTCGTGGAGAAGGATGATCGTGGCTTGTCGATCCAGGTTCTGTTTACCACTTCAAGAAGAGTCACTGCTGACAGCATATACGTCATGTGTCGTCGTATTTGAGACGTCGTGCGAAGTTGTGTTTTTTTAAGAAGCACGGAGGCCAAAAAAGGTATGACGCCAAACTTGTACCAGTACGGGAAAACGACTGACAAGCAGTTGCCTTCGTGTGCCAATCAAACCCAAAAAATTGTGCACAATCGCTGGCTGCTCCAAAGGTGCCGTTCCGTTATGATCGCTTTAAATGACTCCTACTTTCATTCAGCGATGAAACGATGAGCAAAGATTGTTGCATCGAAGGAGCCCAGCTGTGGGTGACCGATATACCAAACGTCCACCGTCTGTATCGACAGTACCATTTCTTCAAGATCACTCAGATATTGCTACGCCACTCACGAATACCTCCCGTTTCTCACCTCTATTTCTATTCAACCAAGTAACTGCTTCTTTACGCCAACCTTCATGGTCAGTGAAAGTGCGGCTTGTAGGCTGTAGGTCGACCAGTTGCCAATCGAGGAAAGCGATGACCGCATTTTATCTACTTTCTCGAACAGTTCAGTCCACTTTCTTCCGGCTCGTCGAACAAGTTCCTTTCGGCACCACCGTCCACTTTAACTGGGGTGTCAGTT
This sequence comes from Peronospora matthiolae, assembly GCA_921007115.2. NCBI lineage: Eukaryota > Oomycota > Peronosporomycetes > Peronosporales > Peronosporaceae > Peronospora > Peronospora matthiolae. The sequence continues at coordinate 438,359 of CAKLBY020000028.1, read as the reverse complement.
TTGCTTGATCCGATGCGTGCTTGGCTCCAGTCAGGAACCACACCACTGTATCCGTAGTCAAAAAACAACTCGTCTCCAGCTGCAATATCTTCTTTCGCATAAATTCCGATGCGGTGGTCCCCATTGACAAACATGATCCGGGCAAAACACTTTGGCTTCATCGAATCGTGGTTGGCGAATTTACTTTTGTTACCCTTGCGCGTAGCATCCACGACAGAATCTTCCGTCAGGTCAAATAGGAAACTGATCGTCGTTTTATCGTATACGTTGCCACGCCGTTCTGCTTCATCTTGGGACAACAACGATCCGGTGTACTCGTAAATAAACTCACCCTTCTCCACATCCTCCAAGGCGTATGCTCCCCATCCATGTGTCTCCGAAGCAGAAATTCCAATCTTACGCATCTTGCCGCGCAGTATATTTACGTTCCCACAAACCCTAAGCTGTGACACGGACTTGTCTTTACTTTCTTCGTCAAATACGACAACCGGAAGCTCGCTAGCTCCGCACGAAATACAAACATCAGGATCACACTCCCTTGCAGCAAAATAGCATGGACAGTCGAAAGTTCGACACTGACCCACTTCGCAATGACATCCGGGGAAACGATTGGAGCAATCTGGAGAACACCCACATGACTTTTCACAGAAGTGGTCACGACGCATGCAGGAACATTGTGCAGAGTCACAAGAGCCGCCATCATGATTGCAAGGAACATACTCGTGATTTGCACCAAGGTCTTTCATTCGCTGGGAACGCGTGCGACGAAGGTGCTCGTAATTGTTGCCAAAGGCTCCATTACTCCTTTCTCGGTTTCGCACACAGACGTCATTTTGCATTACACCAAGTTCGTCAAGACTATTTGGCGCCCCGCGACTACGGTTTTGGATAAATTGAGCAACATCGGTGCAGCTTCGTGAGCCAAGCAACGCTGCTAAAGCACATGGGTGTAGACCAATACATTTCTCTAGCTTCTTCAGTAACGCAATTTCAGAATCTTTCCACAGCGTTTCTTGTACTATGCCACGAAAGCCACGGCCTTCCTCATATTGATCAGGATCTGATGCAGGCTTTGAGCAATAAGGTCCGCAGCAGTACTCGGTAGATAGCAATTCCAGCTTCCTATCCTGCGTGATCGCTTGGTAAGTGCCATCGAATCCTAAATACTCTGATACATCTGTAGTCTTGCAACGCACCATCTTTTTTGCGTAAACGCGAGCTGCATTCAGCTCTGATGACGCCTTTGTACTAGCAGACGTTCGAGCACGCACTGATCTTTGCGAAAAATCACCTCGGACAGCATCTGCTGTATTACATGTTACATCGCTTCCTGCTTTAACAATCAAATCAACCTGTGGCGCTGGCTCGGAAACTGGTTCCTCAGACACAAAAATTTCTTCATCATCCATTTCTACATCAAAGATTTCTGCTGATCGCAGCTGCTCTTCTTCAACGCGTCGCCAAAGTTTTGACGTAGCTTTCACCATCGGATAACGGGGGTCAACGCGCACGACTGGAAGAGGCTGTCCACGACCATGGTTTCGGCAGTTGTACACACAGCAGCGGCGGCAGAACAACTCTCGGTACTTTATGGCCAATTCCCAATATTGCTGGGATGGAGCTCTCCGTATACCTCGGTCTTCAGCAGGCTGCAAACACTTTAAGATCAAATGTGCCGGCACTGCCTGTAATGCGTGACACGCGTCCAGAATAACGACAATCGCACGCTTCTTGTGACGAGAAATGTCCCCGCTGTTAAGACGCGCTTCCAATTCGTGCAAATGCCGCTTCCACAATTGATCTCGCATCCCACGGGCAACAATGTCAGAGTAGTTTGCAAATGGTTGCGAAAAGAAACCAGTTTGTCTAAGCGCCTCAAAAACGCTCTGGTCGCTCCCACAAGTGCTCACAGCATACCGTAAGACAAACTCCTTCACCTCGTCATCCATGCCCACAAGCGTATCCTTGCGATGCTCAAAAGTACTAATATAACGCTCTCTAGCTTTGTTGTCGGTACCTTCATCAATAAAGTGGGGCACAAACCGAATGATCGGATCATCCTCGACTCGGTGCGTCCCGCGCACAAACACACAAGCTGTCGAGCGTGGAGCTGGCGCCATTTTGCTGAGATACGTCACTGTTGTAGGGTGCACGGCCACCGAGTAACCAGACTCACTTCGTCCCACCGAGTAGCTTGGCCTTTCCTCACCGTCCGGCAAACGCCCATCAGTCCAAAGCAGCGCTCGTGCAGCAACCTTTTCCAGCCTCGAGATTTCAAGCGAACGTCCTATCGTTAGATACAGCAGATACACACAAACCTTAATCAGTTCAAATTGTTCAAGTTTTTCACGCTCCTCTTCCGTTTCGACGCCTCACCGACAATCGACGCCCTTATCTTGGCACATACCACCGGTCGATCTTCCAAGTACGCTGCAATCTGCTTTCGTGTATGACCAACAATCGCCTTCACCCTTGCAGCATGACTTGCTTTAGCCAATAAAGTCGCCTCGACAACAGCCTTACGCACTCGGTCATCCATCTGCACGCAATCACGAGCCTGTACAAAGCACAAAACCAGTCGAACAGTCAACGTCATCTCCTTCTCTTCGCTCCAACGGCTTCCCCGCTCGCTCTACCTCACCTCTGCCAACGTCCCTGACATCACAGTCAACGGTTTAGGCTGCAAAAAGTCTGTCGACAAGCGACACGTGCTCTTCAAAACCTCATCAAACTCGTCCAGTGCAACATCCATCTCCCAAGCAAACGGCCGCAACACACCGTCTCGATCCGGCAAGACATTTACCGGCGCAATCTCCACCTTCACATTGCGCCATGCAGTCGAGTGTAGCGTCACGTCCGCGAGCACGTGTTTATTGCCGGAAGTGACCTCGCGCTGACGTAAAGGAAGGTCGTCTTGATCGTCAGCACACTGGACTCCCTTCTTACCTCGCTCGAGTGACATCGGCAGCACCGCGTCACTCAACTGCGCACTCATGGTGTGGCGCAGCTTCTGCCGCGCCGACCGCCGCTCCTCAGCGCGCTTCTGCTTCGACCGCTTGGCGGGGGATCCACTCGTCTCGCCTTTCCGCAGCTGCGCGCAGCACGTGAGTTGATGGTACCGACTTTTTTCGTAATTAAGCCGCTCCATCTCGCGTTCTTGCGCCATGACGTCGGCAAACAGCACGCGGTCTTTCGTCTTGCGGTGCGTGCGACGTGGCTCGACGTCAAAGGACTCGCGGCGGCGCTTGTGGCGCTCGAGGACGCTCTCGTCCGTCACGTCAATCACCTCGGCGTCCTCCATCGCGTCCGTTTGGGTGGTGATCGACTTTGGATTCGTTTTGACAGGGAGTGGACCGAGGGGATGGATGTCATGAACCCCGTCATCGTGGCTACACATGGAAATATTCACTTTCACAGAGCGAGCGAGACAAAAGTACTGCCTTGCTGGCGTCTGCCCTCTGATACTTAATGACAAAAGCGGAGTATCGTAACACGACACGATTTGACACGACATGGCACTACTGCAAGACCTGTTCCGTCACGGTCGTGGGGTCTCTTGGACCGATACTGCTGCCGTGCGCAGCTCCAGGCGCTGGCTTAGTGTGCAGCGGCATCTGCAGTCGGCACTACGTCTAGACTCGGGTGGTTGCGGACTGCCGCACCCGCAGAAGCGCGCTACGGGCGGAGAAGATGCCTGGTTTATCAGCACTAATATTGTAGGCGTCGCTGACGGCGTTGGCGGCTGGGCGCGTAAAGTACGAAAGTATTGCAATACAAAGTTGGACAAGACTGCAGCTTATTTGTGGCGGGGTGGGTGGGCATTTTCGGTGATACCATCTGTTTCTATTTCTGAACGAGGAATAGGGTATCGACTCGGGCGAGTATTCGCGGACACTAATGGAGTCGGCCAAGCAGATGGTGGCGATGGCCGATACAATGCCAACGCCGTTGCAAGTGCTAACAGAGGCACATCACAGTGCACAGGTTCGACGCTGTAGTATCAGATGTAGAAAGCTCGAAGCGGGAATGACTTTTTTGCGTGGTGTGACAGTGTCCGGGCAGCTCGACGGCATGTATAGTGCAGTTGGATGGTGAGGTGCTTTTTGTTGACGTGTTGAGAACGTGAATGCTGGTTTAATGAGTGGCTGGGGCCGTTTTGCAGGCGAGGTGCTGCGAGCAATTAATCTGGGCGACTCGGGCTTTTTGCTCTGTCGGCTACGTCCGGACGACGACGCGCGGGGTGAGTTAAAGTGGCAGATCGTGCACGAGACACTGCACCAGTGTCACTACTTTAACTGCCCGTACCAGCTGGGATATGGGGCGAACGGCGACACGGTGTGTTTTGTTTGCTTTGGCTGATGTGCTCAATGTATTGAAACGGCGTGTCTGACACTTGCTCGTATGTTGTGTTGGAGAAAGCCTGCGATGGGCGAAGTGTACGAGCTAAAGACGGAGGAAGGTGACGTGATAGTACTAGGCACCGACGGACTGTACGTTTGTTCGTCCGTGATTCTATGACCGTAACATGGTACACTGTGACAATGTCTTTCTGTTGTTGTAGCTTTGACAACTTGTATTCAGAGCAAATTGCAAGTCTGTTAGACACGGTACTGTCACCCACGCAGAAGCGTGACCAACACAGCATGGAGAAGGTCGCGTCCTTTGTTGCCCATACGGCACACGAGGCCGCAAAAGATACCAAGACAAAGACGCCGTTTGCCGTGGCTGCGCAGCAGGCTGGCTATGAATATCTTGGTGGGAAAATGGACGACATTACAGTTGTCACGAGTCTTGTGACGTTAGACGGAGCCCAAGAATGAAAGGAGTTTGTAAGTCGACGAGGTCAACAACGGTCAACTTTACACAGCATTTGGCAAGGTTCTTCGGGTGTCGCTTAAACGAAGGCTGGACCCTTTGTGCTGAGCTTTCAGCTGTCGGAAATAACGATACATAGCTTGCGCTAAACTGCAATTTTTGCCGATTTTCTTGCTGCAGTTGGCTGGTGCACTTTAACCTATTCAAAGTAGCTTTGCACGCGCCATAGCGTTGGGTAATCCTAATTGCGGCTGATAAGCCGGTGCCGCAATATCAGCGACACTGCCCAGCATAGGATCTCATGTACTTCTCATTTTTAGGCCACGAAATTGAAACGGTAAACCCTACAACTTTAGGGCCTAGGATCCGACTGCTGGAAACAGAAACTTGCATCAGTATCGCAAAGTATTTTGTTCATATCGACCAAGAACAAAACGCGCATCAGTCTCGAGTTCCGGGTAAGGCAAAAAGTCCGTCGCTGTGTCTAGTTGCATCTGTCGACACAACGTTCATACCTGCACAAAAATTCACTGTTTAGCATGACGTGCAAAAAGTGCTTCACGAAGAGACTACACGTGTTAAGGGGCTACCATATTATGGAGAATACACGCTTGTCACTATTTGTCCGCGAAGAAGTCCTTTGAACTAGTATTGGAAATATGAAGCCTTTACTTATCGCATGATTTATGCTGCAACAACCCGCAAGACTGGTGCCACATAAATGGTGCGGTACGGACTTAACTTCCGATATTGAGTGCCGAGACAAATCGTGCCAGAGAATGCGCTGAATGCGTGGTAAATTTAGGTGTCAATGTCTTGTGGTGTTACAATTTTATGCATGGTGAAGGGCTTTTGATGATATCGTCATTTAATTTATTCTTCGACGATGGTTGAGCTTGGATTTTTAAGGATAAGGCGATGCGATGTCTTGACGGCAAATGTCACAGTAGATTATCACACTAGTAGAAAGTAAGGTAAGGTGTGTAACGCATCATACACAACAGTGGTACTTTGACAAGCTGCCGGACGAGAAACCCGAAGCAACAATATTTGTGTAGTTCTGGATTTGGCTAAATGCATGGAGAGTATCCGGGTACTCAGGATCCCCAAGCTCTACTTGTTTGTTCTATGGTTAAATGTACCCTAATGAGCACGGCTAAGATACTTGAACTAAAGCCGTAGCGTCTATAAGGCTAGGAGAATATCCGCAAGGTGCCCAGACATTTCTACATCGTTATTGTCTGGCCCTTACCTCGGCATCAACGCATAAGAGCTTTTTTGGATCTCTCGAAGCTAAGCGTAGTCTTTAAGAATACCAAATTACTATTTATTCTTGCGCTTAACACTTTCGGTCTTCGTATGATCGCACCTCGGTAACCTTTTGTCCGCCAATACCCGAGGAGAACCTTCGGGAAGTTTCCCTGGATTTTTCGTTTTTAGATGAGTACTATAAGTATATCAAATCGACGAGTAGATTTTTCTAGTCAAAGACGCCAAGTTTTTGAACACTTGACTGATAGACCTTGCTTGGAAACGGCACTCGGAACGCCCCGGAATAGGTCATTGCTGGTCAGCGAGCCTTTTGTAGGTAAGTCTTCATGACTCATATCGGCTCGCCCCTTAGACTATTTCAAGAATACGGAAACGACCCAGAACGTAGAAGGAATCCCCTGTTTTTTTAAACACGTACAACGTGGCTTGCATTACGATAAGCGGAGCCAGATCAAACATGTTCGTACACATTTCATGCCGTCTTTAATCTACGATGTCATGGCTGTATACTATAGACACTTGTACAATAACACAGAAGCTGGTTGCGGGATCATTCGTGGCTAGGATAAGCGAAAGGTAACGCATTGATCCTTGCTGTTTAATGCGATCACTTTTGGCGATTTTCTCGTATAGTACGAATATTGAACGGTGGGCCAACGTGTCCTACACGCTTCCATGCCCCCAGATCTATGAGCACGCTCAACAAAAACATTTATTTACTTAATTTTTATAAAATGTGTTTCGTTCCAAAGCCACTTAAAGAGGGTAAAAGCGTAAGCAAATACTCCTTCTGTCCGGAATGCTTGTGCCTTAACACGAAGAAATCGAGACACTAGGTCACGTTTCACAGACTCATCATACAATACACCTCAACATGAAGCTTATTCTGCGCTCTTACAGCCAGTGATTGTCGCGTATTTTTATCGAAGCCGCGAGCCGAGAAATAAACACTTGTCACCATTTATGTTAAGTTTAGCACCAACGTCGATTGCAAAGTGTCTAAACCACCAACCATCAAATGTGAGGGCTTCTACAACAGCTAAACTAAGGGTAAACCCCGCTTTTTGAGCCCAGACTTCACACCTTCCGTAATGCATCGTTATCGCGGCTTAATGAGACGCATCTTTTAGTTAAAATCACGCTAAGTAGCCCTTATTGTTAGATTATACCTTTAATCGGATATTACCAAATGCGTCATTTTTTAAGAGTATTCGTTATACAATAGCGTACTTCAACCATAAAGTGACTACCAAGTGTGCTGCTCTGTGCCTTACTAAACCACCCACGTGAAATAGTCATTAATCTCGTCATTGGTGACTGAAAGTGTAACAGCTTCACCCTAAATCTCAGCCATTTCTTTCTATCATCTCCACTTTCGTCAATCTTTATGGTATAGCTTTATACTCCCTCCGTTTCAACAAGTTTGTCTCTTTTCATAAATAACAGAATAGCCCTTTCTCGTCATTGAGTAGCAATTCAAATCAGAATAAAGCTTTTTATGCGCTCTTTTGGCTAGTGTTAGTTACGTACTTTTCCAGTAGCCATAAGCCGAGAAATTTAGGCTCAAAGAACCATCATTTGTAATAGTATTGGTGCCGGGATCAATTGAGAAGCATTCAAGCTACCGGTTGTCAAGTATGATAGCTTTAACAGCAGCGTAAAAACGGACGGATACCGCTACCAGATTACAAAATAACATTCAATAGATCGTTACTGCTTCTTATGTATGCATATTTTAGCTTAATCCACACTTATTTACTTCTGTAATTAGTATCACCATATGCACTCTGTGCCTTATATTAGAACATAGTGTAAATAATACGAATGTTATTAAATACAAATAGCTCTCTTTTTGCATTTATACATAATTTTTTGCCAAAACGAATAAAGGCATAAAGCAAAAAATCGCTCGATTGAGACAAAGTCAATGATATGGAGGAAGTACATTTTGTAGATGTAGCTAAAATGTTAATATCACGAAACTTGATAATTTTGTCACTCGTTTCCAAGCCCATAGAAGTCATTTTAGCTATGTTTAATTACGCTTTCGCCGCGGACTACGAGCACATATGTAAGCTCTTGAGATAATCTACCAGCGTGCAGCCAAATTTAAGGGGAGTTTCTTCTCTAACCACGACTGTTGATATATAAAAAGATATGGACAACTCCCCATTACCCGTCCACACCCGTTCCTTCGATTACGGGCCACGGCGCTGGTGCCGTATGGAACCTGAAAAAAATTTGGCCGCTAAAGTAAAAAAATCTCTGATTTACTACACTGGGCCACATGACACGTTACGGCAAGAGCTCATACTACGTTTTTCGACTATTTAACACAAAAACAGAATGCGATCTTCTGATAAGCATACTTAGTTGAAGTACCAATATGCTTAGACACACTCAGGTTTGTTGAATCATATTCAACCTACTCAGTCTTTTGAATTAGTAGTCATTTTCTTAGAATTCAAAATCGATATAAAACTTATAAGTGCAGTAGACGTTTCCCACCTCTATAATATAGATTGTGTCACTTCGTATCTGCAACGATGCTGCTATAAGATTTTATGAATAGCATAAGAAAAAATCTCATTGCCTTTATAATTTTTCTTGCCGAAACGGACAAACAGTTACATAGGTCGGTGTGTTGCGTAGATCTATAAATTGTTGTACGTCCTTGTTTCCATTCCAAGACAATCATTGCCAATATTTTTCCAGCATTGCTTTGCCCTTCACATCCGTTTTAATGCCCCGAATCGATGTGTTGTCATCTTGACAACCGTTGTTTGGCACTCTTACACTATTTTCCAGTGATCAAACCATTGAACAACTAATATCAAGTAATGCCCATGGCCCAAACCAAAATTGGTTTTAAGCAACTATTACAATTATAGCATTATTAGTGCTATTACATTAAACAACAATAAGACAGTCACCTCTATAAACAACTCGTTTGCTGCTGTAAGCTACCAATATTTTTTTATTATGTTCCACAATTTTTAACTTATTTATAATTAAGCTGCCTTTCTCGACAGCAAGCTATAATAAGTAAGATATAAACCTGCTGTCAAAATTTACAGATGAAGGAGCTGAGCTTAACGCTGTCGAAATCGTTCAGCATTCCATAAAAAGGCTTCGTGCATTCGGTATGCAGAACGCGGATAGCAACGAAGAAAATGGTGTCAGTGGTGGTCTTACTATCACGAATGTCGCGTTTAGTTCTCTCTCACCTCCGTACAGAGGTAAAAAACAAAATGGAAATTATCAAAATGTTGCAGATTTTTTTTTGATGGAGAGAAGAAGATAATGGCGCTTCTTCTATAACATTTGGAACCACACTTGTTCCTTTTTAAAGTTCAGGAAGCGCGTGCCAAAATTAGAGTTCTGATTAGGTTACAAGCAGCTGGATGCTGCTCCTAAATAAGGGGAGCAAAAGTTCAACCATTGCGGTCAAATTAGTCCTCTTATCTTCTTTGCAAAAGGAAAAGACGGGGCTGACAGCGTTGCTGGTTCTGCCTATTGAGTCCACACTGTCGCATTATTAGAAATATTTCCGATACGAATAACGAAAATTTAACCAATGCCAGCACTTACTTCAAGAATATCCATCTACTCGAATTAAAATGCAGTTGAAGACGATGTCTAAGAGATAAAATGATCATTTTTTTTTACCTCTTGCGATCAAGATGAGGGAAAATTAGAGGCCTTACCGCAGCGGTACTACACAGTTACAAGGAACAAGGGCTTATTGTAACAGAAAAAAAAATTCTAACGGACGATGCATATGTTTGCAGCATGGATGACATAAGGAATGCTTCTTTTCTTAAAGCATTTTAAGCGCCTCATCCTCAGAGTTTACGACATAACAAAGGCATTTCTCGTGGACACCTTACTTCACAAAGTGGGGCTAAGACCCCTTCCGATTTTCCATATAAATGTGAATGAATAAACAAACACAGTATTAAAGATAAATACCTATGACTACGCATCTAATTTGCCGATAACAAGTTACCCAAAGAAGCCATCTTTTGCAGTCAAACATTTTTGCTTTTCAAAGAAGCACCTACTTAGATAAATTGACTATCAGGATCTCTAAGATACGTGCCGAATAGGTTATTGAGGAAGCATGGTCTTGATCTGACAAAGCACATGTATGGATCAACTTTTCACAGAGGTTTCAGTAAACTCAGTGCCTTTCTATCCTTTTTAGTCCCACAGCGTTGTAATGAGTGCAATCCGTACATTTAAAAATGTTATCTCGGGGGGGGGGGCCTTCAGGATCCTATTGGACCATGCAAAGTCAAGAAACAAGGAGGCGGCGGGTCCTAAATGAAGCTACATAAAGACAAGGAGAACATCAACAAAAGCAAAATTTATTAAAGTTTTTTATCATCGAAAATTTTAAAAATTACATTGCGAATTCATCTTTAAAGGTTCTGAATGATGTCCATCAGCGTTGTACAAGTACTAATCATGTCCGTGAGCGAAATATGCACATGTGGAAGATTCTGCGGGCTTAATAGAGCGTAAAGAATGATTTCTTCTAGCTTTATTTGGTTATGTATTCTCTTGCCTAATCAGAGGCTATTTCACAAGAAATGACCTATTTGACCATGATAGATACCCTTGTTTCCCTCGTCAAGATCAAGAAGGGTACTCTGAATTTGTAGGGATTGCTGAGAATTCGTGAACGCTTCAACGAAAATATTGGTACTAGAAGGTACGCGCGCTATGATCTGAGTCATGATAGCTTCCTCTTTACATTAAAAGAAACTTGGTGATAGCTGTCGCATGCTCTGTTCTCGAATTTGAGGCAATGATTCTAACCGATAGGCGTTTAAGCATCCCAATCAACGTGGGTTTGTGCCCCAACCCTTGCTTAAAAAGCTGAGCTGTCTTGACCTACATTTTTGTATAGCGAGGACATAACTCCGTTATAAATATAATAAATTACGCAGAGAGATTAAGGAGCTTGGCTCGATGGTAAGGATATCAAAGCATCCACGGAAAGCTGCTGCGAGGGAAGAAGCGAAAGCTCAAAGAATGTTTTTATCTGTCAAAAACTAGATCGAGGCAATTGAAAGAAAGATTTACAAGGATTGCAAGAACAAGGGTCATCGTACATACAAATTACTACCACACCAACGGATGACCGACGGAACACGATTAAATGATGCGAGAGACAGGAGATCAAGAAAATGAGTATACTGGACCCGAAATGTGATGACCTTAACAATTTTGACTGCACAGTGTCTTAAAATCCCCTTGAATAAGTCACCGAAGAACTGAAGTGTTACTTACGAGAATAGATTGCCCGCTTTTCGTTTACACCTCCCAGGCGCGCTGTTACTGTGTAAACTGTTTTAGATTCCTGCCCTTCAATTTAGTCCCCCATTTAAACATTCCCACACGTTCCCCTGAAAGTCACTCCACAAATTTAATTCTTTAACTTGCCTCCCTCTAACAGATCCACATCCCGAAGCAACTACGAGCAGAATTTATCAAATATTAGAGCCTATCAGAATATTACAACGCTAAATTAATTACAATCCAGCATGCTCTCCCGATATATACTAGTAATAAACAGCATAGGTTCTCATTCTTCAATTGAATTGGAGCGTCAACGCTACACTTTGGACGAGAACAATTACAATGGAGGCGAAGAATGCATCGTTACAATCCGTGGCCGTCAAGTACAACGTTGACCGTTGCTGCATCCTCGACTGGGTCCATCTAGTCAACTCTGGCGCTTTTGGCGAAGAGTCGCCGATAACATTTCGTCCTGGCGGAGCAGATATGTGTGATGCCGGTAAAGAACTGGACTCTCTTCTCATCGCGGAAGTTCGTGAAGTTCGGTTTTAACACGTTAGTGTCACTCGCCGAAGGGTCTTGTACATGGCGGCAAATATCCAATGGAAGATGGCAGAGCAGCCCAGTTTCGATCTCTCGAATTTTTAACCTGAGTGTATTCTTCACCAACACTATCTAGTCTTGCAAAAGATGATGAAAGAGCCGAAACTGACTGCTGAAATCAGTGCCACGCGTGTTGCCAACTATATCTTGCGCTTGCGCAAGCTTACCCGCAAAATACAAAATCGAGCCGCACAAAAAGTGATCAACTTTGAATGAAGAACGTGCTTTTTGATGACCATGACAAGGAAACTACGATGGCGGAGCGCGGGGTCAGCGATGTACCCTTCAGGTCTCTCGTCTTCGAGAAGACTCGCTCCACTGCTGTGTTTGCTGTTCGCGGCGAAGGGACCAATTCGAAGCCATGTTCTCCAAACAAGGGCAAGTTGTCAATGATCTTAGCGGAGCAAGGGATCCCGGTTATCATTAACGCCGAATTTTGGATGTACTCAAAATTGTTTATTTGATACTTCGACTACTAGTTTCCGATTCCCGGGACGAACAAGAACTTGCTTTTTTTACTCAGTACCTTGTCACGTGAACAAGAAGGTGAAGATCCACCTACAGTCTCGCAAGATCCTGTAATCTGTCTTCTCTGGCGGTCTAAATAATTTTGTCCAGCCTTGCGTAGCATGGCGTCTTCAAGCCCTTGGTAGAGCGCCTGGATGACCTGATCGACAATTGGAAGGATCATGGACCTCGATCCTATACAGAAGGTGTGTAACGGGGCACCCTGAAGCTTGTACTGGTGACAGTACAAGCTACTTATTCCGATGACAGAATAAGGCGGTGCCTCGTAACTTCACGTACACTCGTACGTGCAGAGGAAGACGGTAAGAAGAAGCGAGTACTTGGTTAGAGTAAAAGTAGAACTGTATTTATAATAGTTAATGTCTGCAATAAATCACTATTTATCTTCATCTAACTATGTCTAAATACAAATGTGTAAATCAGTTATCTGCTCACCACTCATTGCGTGCGTCTGTCGTGGCGCGTCTTCGTTGGTTGATATAATGGCCTATATCAACCAATTGGGAACTACCTGTAAGTGCTACAGAATATTTGTCCTTATGACAATATTCTGAGAATATAACTCTTATAGTTATATTCTATTAACAATTTCTTATAAATTGTTATGTAACGATTCACCCCGTTACATCACCCCCCCCTTAACCATCAGTCACTTTAGTGACTGATTGACTAAATGGATACTTGCCCCAAATCATTTGGGACAGGGTTTGCACTTGTTGGTCCGCGTCCACTTTCCAACATTTCATCGCATGGTAAACAAGCCCATGCGATGCGCGAGCAAGGCCGCCGAGAGCTCGTCTGCACGTCTCTGTGCGGACGCCGAAGCAGAAATAACAGCAACTGATGTCCCATCGGTTGCTGAAGAGACCCAGTCTGTGTCACTTGGTGACGCAGGCGCTGGTCATGAAGACACTCGTGTCTTCACAGAGTACGAGCTCGGTGTCTCGTACTCTCCTGATACGGATGACGGATCCGTATCGACGGCGATTGAATCTAAGCCGCCTGCCAAGCGTGGCATGGACGATGCTTTGCGTCGCAGCATCTTTGGTTCATCTGATGAGTCAGATGAACCATCGCCGAAGCGAAGGCGCTCGAGGTCGCGAGACTCGGGCGCTAATAGTGGTGTCGGTTCTCCAATGGACACCACTTCACAGCGAGGTGCCAGTACTTCTGTCGGCACGTCGCAGGAAGAGCGGGACCGCAATGTGTTGCGTCTCGCTCCAGAAAAGAAGGCATGGATGCCTCCTAAATCCGTCATGGATCACTTGTCGGCGACGACGAGTGATCGTTATCGAACACGATTGTTCGATTCGTCAAGGATCCATCACCTTGACTCCAGCGCGAAAGACTATCGCGCTGAACATGAGGTTCTTCATCGATGCTTTCTTCAGACATCGATGGTACAGTGGGAATCACAAACGTGATGGTCCCTCACTACTTCAGGCGTGGAACGCCTACATCCATAACCTCGAGGATGTAGGTCGTGACGCTTGGAACGACAAACTTATCAAAGCTCGTGATAAGTTTGAAAAGCGAACCCCGACAGGTGCACGCTACAAGCTGCATCGTCTGTCAAGGGAGAAAGGATTACCCTGCCTCTCTTGGGTAGACTCGTGCCCATGTTGTGTGAACAACTCTGCACGAGCACCTAAGGAGGCTTACCTCCTTACCAGCCCGTGGTGGCGCGTACGTGTCTCTACTGAGATGTACGAAGGGATTGACAACCTGAAATCCCTTTACGACCGTGCCGGGAAGACTTTCTCCGGCGGTCCTTCTGCGGCACAGGATGTGCCGCGTCGTACTGCTCGACCAGACCCAGTACGTCAACCATCAATTGGGAGCGGGGCTCCCAAGAATCCCAGGACGGGGGATAGCCGCGCCACCGGACGAGGTAACTCGTCCGACGTCCGTTCACGTCGCGGTGGTTCAACAGCTGCTCAACTAGATAGCGCTGGCCACCGCGAGAGTCCTCTAATGGAGGTGGAGGAGGAGGAAAGACGCTCTCCACACGATCATGTGGATCGGTGTGTTCCCGAGAGCTTCTTTGATCGCGTAACGCAAGGGTTACGCGACGATCTCGAGCATGAGCGGAATAGGCGTCTCCAGATGGTGGACACTGCCTCGAAGCATCGAGCTGAGTTTGCCTTTGCTCAGCTTGAGAACGAGAGATCTCTGACATCTCTTCGTGACGAGCTAAGGGTAGCTCGTGGGATTGTTGATCGGTCTCGGGATGAGATAGCTGCTCTTCAGACCCTTGTTGATGCCCACCATCGGGAGCACAAGGCTCTCTGCGAGATGCTTGAGCGCAAGGGCGTTCTTCATCGGAAGAAGCAGCGTACTGATGGTACGGCTTAAGCCGACCAACGTAAAACGTGGGATGCGTTCGCATCTTACGTGGTAACTCGATCGTGTATGCATTGCCTAGGCGGTGCAATACACGAAATGGGCCAATGTACTTGGGTAGTAGTTTACTGCTACCCAAGTTAGTCACTACATGCTTTGGTAGATTAACCGTAGACAGTAGGACTAAGTCACCTTTATCAAATAAAAGAGTGTTTGCCCTTCCATTCTTGTCAGCGTTTTGCTTTTGCTTATCCACCGCTTCGGCGATGGAGTCTTGCACAAAACGGACTACCGTTTCACGAGCCAGTATGAACTCATCTGATGACTCGTTAGCTTCAGTGTGCTGTGAGCGCACTGCAGCAACAACAACCTTTTCTTCAGTGAGGGCTTCCGCACTCTCACTGGGATCATCTTCTTCAGTGAGGGCTTCCGCACTCTCACTGGCATCATCTTCTTCGATATCGATGTTATCGATATCGGCATCAAACGCAATGACTTCTTCGTCAGAGCGTGATGAGCGTGAACCAAATCGGTTTTTGCTCGCGCGAGTCCCTCCCCCCCTTAAACCAGAGTTACACTCGATTAAGGTGGGTACACGCGGATGGCGCAAGCCATTCACGTAAAACGGTGTATGTGTCGTGGACGCATGCACCGAGTTGTTGATGGCAAACTCTACCATTGGCAAAAACTCACTCCAACTCTTAAAGGAGTGTACGTATCCTCGAAGTATCTCTTCAAGGACACGATTGGCACGTTCCGTCTGACCATCTGACTCTGGATGATCAGATGTTGACATCTTCAAGCGCGTTCCGAGTGATTTGAACACGGAACGCCAGAAATCAGCAGTGAATCGTGGATCTCTGTCTGATACGAGTTCACGGGGCAACCCATGAAGTCGGAAGATGGTGTCAATAAAGACACAAGCACAGCCACTTGCCGTGATTGTCTCTGGTACAGCCACAAGGTGTACCATTTTACTGAATCTGTCAACAAATACGAGAATACCCGTATTTCTGCGTGCGTCTTTGGGTAACCCGAAGACGAAATCCATTGCGATGGATTCCCAGCACTCAGCCGGAACCGGTAGAGGCTGTAAAGGTGCACGCAGTGAAGGACTTGACTTCACTCGTTGGCAGACTTCGCATGCGCGAACATACTTTCGCACAAACTGATACTGGCGGGGCCAGTAAAAGTCTCGACTTACCGTGAGATATGTTTTCTCTCGGCCACGATGTCCTCCTATAGGAGCATAGTGATACTCAAACATGATCCGCAAACGCAGATCAGTATCATCTGGAATGACAACACGTGGTGTGTCACCAGAAACGGCTGTATAATAAATACAGTAAACCGTTACGAGTAGTGTATCGATCTGATGCAGATCGATACGCAGGCGACAATCGTTTCAACGATTCTCGGGATGGTTGGGAGAGATGTGACAACAACTTCACTATCTCACCATCTTGGGCGTATGCCCGCCTCACATCATCATACAGCATTGTAGATGGAACTGAGGACGTCATAACCGCAACAGTGACTGTCTCACTGTTGGGTTTCGCGACTGTTTCGAAGTCGGGACGACGTGAGAGTGCATCAGCGACGACATTAAGTCGTCCTGGTTTGTACTCAACCGTAAAGTTGTATTCTGCAAAGAATGACAACCACCGCGCCATTCGTTGTGAAAGGTGCGGGCTGTTCACTGCCGTGCGTAATGACGCATGGTCAGTGTAAACAACGAAGGGTCTATCTCCTAATAGATAGACTCTGAACTTCGCGAGTGCATACTTCATGGCAAGGAGTTCCTTGTCATGCACTGGATAGTTTCGCTCAGCTGGTTGCAGCTGACGCGACTGATAGCAGACGACGCGTTCAACGCCTTCAAGATCGTACTGCATTAATGCACAGCCGATTGCGAAATCGCTGGCATCACAGACCACATGAAATGGCCTGTCCTGATCGGCTATTGCTAGGACTGGGGATTGTATCAAGCTCTGCTTGATACCCTCAAAGGAGCGTTGACATTCAGCGTTCCATAACCACCTCTCGTTCTTTTTCAACAAACGAGAGAGGTGTACAGTCATCTCGGCGTAATTGCGTGAATACTTATGCAAATACGCCGCTAGCTCAAGGAATTTTCGAAGAACTTTGACATCGACCGGCACAGGCCAGTCGGTGATCGCCTTGATCTTTTCGGGATCAGGACGTACACCGTTCTTACCAACGATGCACCCAAGAAGTGGTATTTCGCTTGCTGCAAATATACACTTCTTGAGGTTTGCATACAATTGATGCTTTCGCATGATTGTAAGAACTTGTCGGACGTGGTACCTGTGAACCTCAACGTCCGACTTTCCATCCATAGCTCGACTATGGATGAATACGTCATCGAAATAACTCGGCGCGAACTCTCGTACTGGTCTCAACAGATGTGATACACATCTGTTGAACGTGGCAGGGGCATTACTAAGCCCTTGTGGCATTACTAGCCATTCCCAGAACATGCCGCTAGGCGTGCTAGCTGCGGTATAGGGTATATCCCGTTCCCGCATTAGGATTTGATAGAAGCCATCCATCAAATCCATGGACGAAAAGATGGTACTCTTTGACATACCATCAATGATTACGTCCTTCCTCGGTATCGGCGTCTGAGCCGGTACCGTTGCAGCGTTCAATTTGTTAAACGCGTGCACTATCCGCCACCCTCCTGTTGCTTTTCGCACACAGAAGGTCGGAGAGCTATGTGGGGATGTTGATTCCCTCACATGGCCCGCTGCTAAACGATCGGCAAAGAACTTGTCGATCGCAAGTACTTGTTCACGAGGCAGTGGCCACTGCTTCATGACACAGTACTTCGAGCCTGGTTTAAGCTCGACTTCGTGTCGAGTACCTTTATCCTTCGGTAACTCGCACGGAAAAGTTTCCGGAAAAACACACTTGAATTCAACCAAATCTTCATAGAGAGGGTTTGTCTTGAGCGATTCCCATGATTGGGAGTCATATCGCTCAATTCGTGTCTTTTCATCTAGGACACTCTCGTCCATAGATGAACTACTGAGAACTCTCTCGTTCTCAGTAAACACTGTTGCTGACCTTATGTCGGTTACACACTCGTCGTCAGCGACGAGTATGCAGATCTGCTTGACTTTGCCACTACGCAGATCACGCAAGAACCTTTTATGTTCGAGCGTTGGCAACTGAGTGATCTCCGAAGTTAACTTCGGAGGCGCAATCAGATCAAGTGTATAAGCGCCTACACATGATCCGTTATTGACTATGACATTCAATGTCTCTGTCATTTCCTGGGGACTTATTCCCTCAGGCTTCGAAGGACTTATTCCTTCGTCTTCCCGGGGACTTATTCCCGCGGGTTTCGGGGAACTTACTTCCGCCGTATTTGTTATCTTGGGACTTATTCCCTTTATTTCCTCTAGCTGGGGTTGCGCAACCACAGCGAGATCCTCTACGAAAGACTCTCCAGTCGATCTAGGATTATCGTTTCGCTTAACCTGAGCGATCGATTGTTTCTCTTCTAGATGTTCCCCTCTAGGGATACATCTTTGTCCCAGTCCACCCGACTTATTCGAGTGGTGGACCTTCGGCGCAGCCTGTGTTTCCTTACAGCCGCCGGAACTTTGCTCCGAAGTGTAACCGTTTGGTACACTAAGGTTTTGTGCAGTCGTACTAACGACCGTATCACAAGTGAGGCCATCGCACTCACTCGTAGTACATCCACACGCTTGTGGACGCTCCAAAACGTTCATCAGATGGCCATCTGATGAACAAGCGGCAGGCATCGTTACTGTCCGATGTTGCCAGTTTACCCGTGGTTCGTACCTTCTGAGCCACGGTATTCCAAGGATGACATCAAATTTGTCATCCAAATCCAATACGATAAAGTCATCGTCATTTTGGGTATCTCCTAGCGTATAGTGGATCTTCACTATACGCTTCATGAAGGTTACGGATGCGCCTGTCGCAAGACGTACCGTCATCCTCGTAGGAGGCATGTCACATTCACTACACTTGAAGTGACCATCTTCTAGCGACTGGCTTCGCACAAAATTGTTAGACGACCCACAATCGACTAGAGCTCGAAGGGACATTTTATTCGTCACTTCTAGTTTCAAGGTAATGAGTAAGATCTCATTACCTAGAGCAGCAACGCACAATGTTTGTGTGTTGCGAGCAACCTTCATTAAGAGGCCTACAAATGCTCTTGACAATGCTGGACCAGTAGGGTGCTTTGCACCTACTGATCCTGTCCGTTTTTTGACGGTCCATCCCGTTGTTGCGTCTTTGCACCAACTGCGGACCCTCGTCCCTGCCCCTTTCTCATGGGTGGACGGTCACTACGCCCAGTGTCGCGAGACACTGGACGAGGGGCACTACACTCGTAAGCGTAGTGTCCTGTCTTTTGACATCTGTTGCATCTCTGCAACTTCTTGTAGCCTGTAGAGCGAGCCTTCTCGCTCTCTACATAACAGAGTTCCATCGGCTCTGGACCTCCGTTGTCATATCGTCTCGGTTGACGATATGATGTCGAGCTGGCGCGAGCCTGTCTCAGACTGAAGTCTTCCTGCTCCGCAATGGAAATGGCTTGTTCTAGTGAATCTAGTTCAAGCCGGAACAGGTGAGTCTTGACGGGACCATCCGCAAGACCCTGCATGAACACCGAAACCAACGTGTGTTCATCCACTGGATTGGAACTTATACAACTCGTAAGATGTCGTATGTGTTGAGCGTAAGCGTGCACATCACGCTTACCCTGCTTGAGCTTCAAGAGTTCGGTTCGAGCCCTGAACTCAGCTCTAGGCGGTTCAAACGTTTGTCTGAGCCGCGACTTGAAGACTTCCAACGACCCAAACGCATATGGGTCGTGCAGCTTGAGCCCCAGTGCCCAAGTCTTGGCACGTCCTGCCAGATTTGATTGGGCAAATGCAACTTGCATATCCCCGTCGTCGATGCGACGCGCCCTTATGGCGTCATCCAATTCGACGAACCATCTCAAGAGAGAGTCTTCTTCGACCCCTCTATACTTTGAGATGTCAATCTTCAAAGTCTCGGGTCGACGCGAGTGCATCGACCCGCCAGCAGCAGCCTGCTGCTGTCTCAACAGTTCAAACTGTTGAGCACCTTGTTCTCTCAACAACTCTGCTTGTTGAGAACCTTGTTGGTGAAGTAAGGCTACTTTCTCGCGTTCAGCGTCAAGTTCATTTTGGATGAACTTGGCGATAGTAGCATGTTGGGCATCTCTATTGAGAGCCTCTAGCATGACGCTAACAGCATGGATGCCCATGGTCGAACCCATTCGTTCAACCGCATCCCATTCGACATCGCTCAAATGGGAGTAGCCGTCACGCGTAGCGTGAAAGCTTTGGTCATCTTCATCATCCAACATATTCATGTTGGATGTGAACGCGGTCCTTGGACGGACTACGAAGTGCTACCAGGTGTAACGGGGCACCCTGAAGCTTGTACTGGTGACAGTACAAGCTACTTATTCCGATGACAGAATAAGGCGGTGCCTCGTAACTTCACGTACACTCGTACGTGCAAAGGAAGACGGTAAGAAGAAGCGAGTACTTGGTTAGAGTAAAAAGTAGAACTGTATTTATAATAGTTAATGTCTGCAATAAATCACTATTTATCTTCATCTAACTATGTCTAAATACAAATGTGTAAATCAGTTATCTGCTCACCACTCATTGCGTGCGTCTGTCGTGGCGCGTCTTCGTTGGTTGATATAATGGCCTATATCAACCAATTGGGAACTACCTGTAAGTGCTACAGAATATTTGTCCTTATGACAATATTCTGAGAATATAACTCTTATAGTTATATTCTATTAACAATTTCTTATAAATTGTTATGTAACGATTCACCCCGTTACAAGGTGGAAATGTGTGCCCTCCGTCGCTTTCAATGGTCGTCGGCTTGATCAAGGTTGCGTGGTCGGAGATTAGCGAGTATCAATTATCCGCACCCTTTGCAGCTACTTTCGCGGAAACGCTGATTTGGCGCTTTGGCATCACGAAGAGTACGGATTCATTTCCGGCGATTTTTGTTCAGGAGCGACATCGCCGACTCGCTTTCGATCTAATTAAATGACAACAGCAGCCTTGAAATCGATGTCTACAACGACTACAAGTAGGATCTTGACTTCTCGATTGCTCCAACTCTTGAATTGTGATTTATCTTGATCGGATACCTGCGAAGTGCAACGTGAGATGTAGTAACTGGTATGAACCTGCGTCAACCGTAATAATACCAAACTCAAGTCACTTCGGCTTGATTGTGTTCTTGTCACTTCGGAAAATACTAACAAAAATTGAGCAAGTTGCTCAGTACACGCTTCATCAAAGTATACATACCTTATAGAAAGGTGCTTCGTTTGCTCCTGCTTATTGCTATCAGGATGCGTACAGCCAGGCCTACCTACGCCTTTTTTGGCAAAAGTAATTTCTGCGTTACGGGCTGCCAATTAGCGCGAAGGCGTGCTACCCGACAGTTTGCTCACCACGAGCAAATTTGCAGGATGACAGATAAATCCACGAGATTTGTTTTTAGCATCTGATTTGATGTCGTCTTATCACCATTTCTTCTCTCAGTCATAGTCCTTTTTCTGTCAATCATATTTCGAGTCCAATTTCATCATTCTTATCCTAATTCCTTCCTTTCGATCTTAGCCCGTTTCATTTATCATAAATATGAGACCTCTATTATACTGATTACCACTCTAGGTCGGGTGCAATGCGAAAGTCCCAGTGGTGTTAAAAATAGATCTTACAGTATGTATCGGAAACGACCGTTGGAATGTGCAGCCTTATCTAAATTGGGCCAAGCCTTTCTTGAAATTCTAAATCTGCAGCTGAGTTTTGCATGTCTGGACTCCTGGTCACCCGTTAATGTAGTCGTATTGACGCTGCAAATTATTAAATTATCTAATTTTTGTCGCAAATACGAGCTAAAAAATTGCAAACGGTTCCTGCAATTCTCAAAGCTATTATCTGCTTCTATATTTTTATGCGCCTGATTAGTATAACTGTTTTTAAGGGACTGAAATGATGGAGATATCGATAATAGAATAAAGAGAGTTTGCAGCGATTGGCTAAAATTTGGACTGAATGTCATGCTGTTAATATAATTAGATACTGTTTATATGAATAAGCAGCAGCAGGAACATCAACAGCTACGTTTACCTTCCTATCATTGCTGTCAATGCACGAACTTAACAATAGTGGCCTCTATGATCTACCTTACTGCTCCACTGTCTATTTCTTTTAAAATTGTCCACCCTTACTACTCAGGTTCTCTGATATCATAAAGAAAACACTCATTTACGTTCTCTTGTTGCCGTGCCATCAGATTTTAAGGCAGAAGAATCAGCTTGCGGAACTTTGTACTTTAAATGGTGACGAACCCTCGTGGCAAAAACTAATGGTGATAGTAGTGTGTGGGGGGGTGACGTACCACTTGGCTCTAAATCTCGTCATCAACAATTACACAGAAACATTAACATGCTGTGATGAAAAATGAAAATTTCTGACTATCGGCGCCATCGCTAAGATGATAAGCTAGCTTTTTCTCGTACCATAGGTAAATTATGAGGCAATCAATTACATCGGAAGCATTGTACAGAGTCCTAGACAAGCACAACGGTGATAAGCATTGTCTTGAGTTTAAAAAATGATACCAGTGTTTTATTATCGTTGTCTAGCAAAGCATTGGATAACAGTAATTTGCTAATTACTGCACAAGGAATGGTCCTACCTATGTAACATGATGAGACAAAAAATAACACCTAAGGGAGACACAAATAATAAAAACGATGGTGTACGATTGCTAGTGTAACAAATGTGTCATAATCCTCTAACTATCACTTCCAACGACGTGCAGGAGGGTAAGTAATTCGAAAGGAACTAAAAGTGAAGATAACTTCTTGAAGCCAATTCACTCCAAATCTTACGTCAGATTCGCGTGCATCGAACAAAATGGTGATGAATTCCCTTAAGTAAGTTCGTAAAAAATAGGCATCCGTCTTCATGCAAAAATTTGAGGTCATCACAAATAGATCTTCATTCTGCAATACGATGAATGGCTAAAATGTGCTAAAAAGCATCGTGAATATGCATACATTATGAGACATTCTTTTAAAAAACACGTACATTTAGACGTGCAGAGCTTTGCCCTGAATACACGGTTGGTTGGGTTGATAACGAGTTGGCGCGGAATTACAAAAGCATGGCAACATCGGTAATTGTACACTTTCGTATCATGGCATTGTGACTATTTCACATATCGTCAAGGAGAAAAACCTGCCCTGCAATTGTGTAACTTTGTCTTCAATCACACCGTCTTTCACTATCAAAAATATAGAGCGTTTCAAGTGAGTGAGCAAAACTAGCTGCTAACTCTAAAAAAAAGAGAATGAAGCGAGAAATGTATATGGTGGAGACGCTTGTATTAGATGCCGTAGACATCCCTATGGCTTTATAATCATTCTGACTTTTTATCGTATTCAATTCAATTTTTCTTTTACTGGAACTTAACGTGTAATTTAAATATTACAGTAATAATGCAGCAATAACGGTAGGTTAGTCTTCGTTAGATGTTTTTAGTACCTAGAAATGATTAACAAAGAAGCCATAGTGTACTGTGAAATGTAGGTATTGTAAAAGCATATTGCTTATCTGTCTGTAGTACGGTCTGACTAGGAATTAGCCCTTCTCAAAACAAAAGCCCTTACATTATCGCACCTTCCACCTTTGCTGCAAATGATTATTCTGATTTAATGGCGGTTGAGGTTACGTATATCGCAACCTCGATCTCCCTATTTTTCTGGGAATGGACTCTTCAAATTTCTGTGTCTTGATTAAAATACGTAACAAATGGACGTACAATCTTTTAAAAAATTTTGAGTAGTCCACCTGTCTTGCGTAATATTGGTCCTAGCTGACTCGAGCTCTCGTTGTATAAGCTAACATTTGGAAACGAGTTCCTTTTAGTATAACACTTGGCGAGTATTCCATTCTCGTCCTATGTTGCTTTATGTTCCGCTCTGATGTGCCATTGCATGATCAATTCAATTCCTTTTCTGATTGCGTACTTGCATAGAAATTTTTTAAAAATCTGCAATTGATTCGACGCTACGACAACGATGAGTGCTGCAAATGTATTTTTAGATCGAAGCGCAACCAAACAGAAGTTAAGATGTATCGCTATGGTAAGTCAATGGTAAGCGTGCGGTTCAAGCAGCTCAAAAATTGCAAAGCCGTAAATTGACCGCGTTTCGGTCGATCATTCTTATGGCCTCAATAGTCTAATCTTACGTGCACAAACTTTGCTCGTTTCATTGTTTATCCTTTGCAGAGCGAGTAATTGCATATTAAATCGACTCTAGCATAACAATATATCAATACTATGACTCGATTTGTTGAACGTAACGCTTTAATTACATAACAATTCGCGTTGTCTAAGCTTGAATATACTTCTGGCAGTACAAGATGATTTTATGCATTTACTTTCAAATGCTTTGGCTTATTGTGATCTATCATTGAGTCGCGCTTTCAAACTATGTTACCCTACAATTGTAATACTGTGTACATTCTTTGTCGATCTCGAAGGGTGGGTTCACCGCAGATACACTGAATAGTGTGGCATAGAAATAGTCGATAGTCCAATAAAAGAGTAATCCATTCACCACCATGATAAAATGCCGTAGATGGAAAATTTCTTGAATGACGACATTTCATCTTCTCGTTCGTCCATCTGCTTGGTCTCGATAAGCAGTGGTATGCTAATCTTGCTCTAATATGTATTCGCATAGAGAATAACAGAAGCTGGAGGGGAGCTTGCTACTCAGTGTCTGATAATAACTTCAAGCAATACGTGATGGAAAAAGCGGCCGTGTCGAGTAAATACTGGACCAAATTTAGTAGCTTCGTCAATCGTAAATATATAGGCATCACTAAGCTCGCTAAGAGTCTGTCGACATCATTCATGATTGTGTAAAAACCTCTTAATGAATGCAGCCATATATCGAAGTCTGTCCTAACTCCTTCAAATGTCGCCCTGTACTTGGTTTTGGCATTATACGCTCCTTTTTGAGTAAGTTGCCGTAATCCACCAGGCATAGAATTTACATGTCTTGACTGATTAAGTTCGTGTTGCATCGTGCTGCAGTAATTATACTGAACCTCGTGGAAACCAAAGCAGCGAATCCGGAATGCCCGCAATCAGCTATTCGTGTTGCTACGCGATTCTACAATCTGTATATATTATTTACAGAAGCACACAGCCGAGTTACTCTGTTGGCAGTTTTTGATAACCTTGAGATTGCCCTACTTGACAAAATCGGTACAGATAGGTATGGTACCGCTATAATTATGTACTTGACTCGGTAAATGCCGATAAATACATCAAATTTCACATTTAGTAGACGGTTCAAACTCAACTTGTGAGAATTCGAGCAACTAAATTTGAACAGAGGGTTTAAGATTTTACACCGGACGAAATGGCGCCGAAGAGAGTAAAAAGCCATGTTCTTTCTTTGGACCCACAGTATAAATTAAAGAGATAAGTGTCACCCGAGCACCCAGCGGAATCGAGTGGGCGCAAGAGATAATTTGTAACGTTTTATCAAGAAATTCGTGACATAGAAGTAGTTATTTGTTTAAATATGCAATAGATGAACAATTAGTGAACTAATCAGAAACCTTAGGATGGTGCACTATCCAAAAGCACGCGCTGTTGTAGGTATAAATGTCGAAGGGCCGACTTTAAATGTATTGTCTTCGCTAATCCGGGCCAAA
The DNA here is from genome assembly GCA_921007115.2 of Peronospora matthiolae. NCBI lineage: Eukaryota > Oomycota > Peronosporomycetes > Peronosporales > Peronosporaceae > Peronospora > Peronospora matthiolae. The sequence continues at coordinate 412,680 of CAKLBY020000028.1, read as the reverse complement.
TTAGATCACATGTATTTTTTTCTTTGGCCATTCAAGTTTAACGACGATAACTTTTTCAAGTAGTAAGTGATCGAATGATTATTATGATCGTAAAGGTATAAAACAAGCTTATCTTACCACAAAATTAACTTCTACATAGTCAGCTCAATGGGCTGCTTAGTAATGGCAACCTCCAGGACAGGAGCACCCTGCAAGCGCAATAGTAAGGTGATAAGAGGCGGTATCGTGGTCCAAACCCCAATTAAAAGGTGAAACTTCCTGACGAAAAATTTAAGGGAAGAAAGAGTGAGATAACTAGGAACCGAGCGTTTACAGTTACCTAAAAGGCCTAAGAACTATTTATCTCCTACCTAATTTCTTTAGTAGGCTTTACTTCGTGATAATGCATGTCTTGTACTTGTCGACTGAATGGCCGTAACAGACACCTTGTGACCTAATCAAACCACTTCAAGCTCAGTTTTCACATATCACAGTGACCCGTCAAAATTGAAGTGCGAACTACTTGAAAATACCCCGAGGTGGCGATTATGGTCAGCCGTGTAAGTGAAAAAACATCCGCCTATGTAGACTTCATGAAAAAGATGGTTGCCGAAATAGAGCATCATTAAGAGCGACTGTATATATGGCATCAAGACTAAACCCACAGTCACGACCTCTTTGTAATATGCTTCGTTGGGCGGCACAAAGTCAAGTGCAATTATTGTACATGGATGGACACGCATGTGGTTACGCCCCTCCGCTAGGTCGACATTGATACGAACTTGCACATCTTGCATCCGACTAAACAGCTTTAGGCTGCGATAAGGGAAGATGCTTGTTGCAAATGTGTACAAATTGACAAGGCAGCATTCAATTACTCACCAAATCGAAAATTGGAATACATTTAAACGAATTTACTTTGCAAGACGCATTGCATAGTCGGTTGAAAGATCATTTGTAATATTATCGAGAGGTTTAATTTTCACGGAGAGTCCACCGACATTCATCCAGACTTTGTAAGCTAATCTTCGGCATATTACCGACATTTTTTTCTCTTACATTTTGTAAAAGTTGAAACTGCAACGGGCGTTCTAGTTAGCATTCGGTAATACATCATATCAAGCTTGACACAATGAGGTCTAAGCTCATCTGGCAATTTATAGTTTAGCATGTTTGAGCCTGCCTTTAATGTGCAGCACCCTTGAGTTTGGATAAAAGAAGCCAATAAAGGGGGTTTGAGAAAAAAATACCAAATAATTTACAGTTTTAGTTTGGCTCATTACTTGAAAATATACCTAATATTCTGGAAAGTATAAAATATTCGATAGGATCAACGTAATTATTGGAGTATCCGGTCAAATATTCTGTAGTGTGATCGAGGAGTCAATGTAGTGTAGAGATTAAATCTATTTAGAAGGCATACTGTGGTTTATGATTCTTACTATTAAATTTTGGCTTTAAGTTTAGTTAGCTAAGAGTCAGGCATGAAATTTACTTCTTCTACTATAGATACGCGGTTCCTTCTTTCGGATATTACTGTTCTGGTTTGTCAAAGACTGTGGACATCCGCGTTACAAGGCATGAATACTAACATTGCATTGTTGGCAATATCGCGAAGACCTATACTTAAATATTCGGCTTGGATCGCGCAAGGACTCACCAGACCCTTCTAATATCGGGTGCAGCATAATATGAAATGAATAGAGATATCAACATCTCGAGGCGGCTAAATTCTTCAACTACACTAAAATTCGGTTTAAGTTTGGACTAAGAAATATATAGATGCAAGACCACCAAATCTTTGCGTAAAAAGCTTCCCACAGTGATCGAAACTCTCCATCCCACAACAGAGCGGGATCGACTATCCCCCGAGCCGCATCAAAGAGCTCAATATGATTTAATCGAAATGGTGTTACGATACTTGCAAGCTTAAACATTAAAAAAATGAACCCTATCCGTGAGTCAGCAAGACTGTATAGGTGGATATTGCAACTGAAATCAGCAATTTTTGGAATAGACTTCAACGTATATCTGTAATGCCGGAGGCTTGAATACCTCTGATACATAGACATTTCAAAATTTTAAATTCTGTGCCACAAATCTTGCAATCAATGTGGGAAAAGCGACAGTCTTGGTATCAATACCCCACAGCCAAAAGACTAAACTCGACGTCATGGGGCCTTACATATGATAGAATTGTGATCCTTTTGCTAAAAGGGACATATAAATTTGACGTCATTACTTAGTTAATTGGACACTTTAGGAAATGAATGTCGTGCAAGACACGTCCCGTAAGCTCAATATTGACCCATTACCCTTTTACACTTTTCTTGGTACTGCCATTATCCACTTTAGTGCGTAAGATGCGCCAGTCTTTTTGAATCGCATGCTTCAATAAACCTATAAGACCTTGCCCCGATTTAGCAGTATTTAAGCAGATTCTATACCGCAAACACTATTTCAATGATCAAAAAATAAGCTGAACGAGTGAAGGCCTTATCGTCCTCAAACGTGGTAAAGACCGCACTAGTAAATCAGAAAGTACGTCGATCTAAACATCAAACGCGCAAATAGACATCATTGCGCTTGTGAGTAGTGTTTCATGACTCAGGTGGCATTAATTTAAAAAGCTACATTATATTTATTTTAAGAGTTGACCGGTGACATATCCCTTTAATTGCGGTAGCGGCACAATTACTGCAATCCAATGATGATTGGATTAAATAGACTGCGGGCACGAAACGTTAAGGCATTGTCGAGGTGCATTGACCCTGATTAGTACCATTATCCTGAGGAGACTAGCTGTGCTGTAAGTCCTCATTAAATAAAGAACGAATGTCTTCGTCCTGAGTGCGAACGTTTAAATACAAATCTATCGTAGTTGCATGACTAAGGACGCAAAAGCGACCATAATGCAATCTCTTCGTGATATGGACCCACGTAATCTAAGCTGAAAATAACAAAAACGATTTTAGTGTTGTCTGTAACTGAGACCATACTTAAAGGAAGCAAGCACGTATTCGTACAAGGCCGAGCTAAATGGGTACCCTATCAAATGCAAGTCGTCATGTGGATTTATAAGGTCAACCGGAAAAATTCCAGGTCCAGCTCGGTTTATGGAGTGTCTCAGAAAGTAAATTCGTTCCGTTTTGCTAAATTACAGCCGGATATCATGCGTAGACCACTAAAAACGACGTTGATTTTAATCTGGATATTGTGTCGACATGATAATAGGCACCATTTTACGACCCATTTAGTCGTTGATGCGGGTCAAGAGATGGTTCAAAACTTTTTTGACGACTAGTGTAAACATTTTTTCTGCTTGAATGATGAGTCGATTCATAGGAAAATTAGGTAGTTTAACATCAGCTTTATGTGTTTTACTATTTGCACCAAACTGTTAATAATATGCGTGAAAATGGGGTAGACGATTGCGTGAATATAATAATGCACATCTTAACTAAGTTAGAGCATGGGCACACTATATTGTTTTATGACGCCTTTTCTTTCTTCTGTAATGTCGTAACGCATAGCTAGGTCCTTCCACAAAGCATGCTCAGTTTGATAATTAATAGTGTCGATCGCGGTAAAAGTTTAAGGTAATGTGGTGGAGTGAGTTGTCAAAAACGGTCTGACAAGACCCCAAACCACTCATTGTGCCGGAATGCCGACTGTAGGAGGGGCACCCCGATGCCGCTTGTGGACTTTGACTCACCTTGTGTACCCGTTGACTTGGCGAATTTCACTCTTCGGAGGACAGGTGATGATGTAGACGTAAATCCTGATGGAGGTCGACTTGGGGGGGGGCGAGCGGATGCTCGATCCAACTTCTTAAATGATGGCATCCAAGGAGTCTCCATTTGAGGACCATGGCGCAGTACATTGCGATCCCTGGCCTCTTGTGTGGTGTCAGCATGAGCACTGACACCCGTGGCAGCTCGATCCCTCAAGTTGCTTCTGTCGTGGTGATGCATAGGTGCATCACCATTATCACTACGCATCCTAGTGTCAGATGGACTTGCGTGAGCGCGGACTCATTAGACGAATCGATCGGTCCCAAGATATCGGACATGATGCCGCCATGTTTCCCAGAGCCAGTCAACCTGGCTTTTGCAGTGTCCGCCCCGGATGATCCATAGGCGGGAGGCGCCGCATTCTAGTCGGATGCATCAACCGACTCGCCAGAATGGTGAGCACTATTTCAGTCTTATCTGCATTGCAATTCACAGCACCCGCTGCAGAAGCAGCGGATGTGTATGTCGCACGTGGTAACCTACCACGTGGACTATTCACAACAGGAACTGTATGTTGCTAAATTGCAACATCAGGCAAAAGATCACGTGCTGCTGAAGCAATAGAAGCGCTCTCTTCGGCTACACGCATGAGTGCTAATGCCCTTCAGGCTGCTGTGGCAGCACACCGCATGGACTTCGACACCATGCGATGAATTTGCAAACGAGTTAATTTGTTCAGCAAGTGCTCCCCTTCCCAGGGTGATCTAAAGGTGATCACCCTGTCCCAATCATTTAATTTTAATCAGCGGGTGATTGATGGTTAGGGGGGGGGTGATGAAACGGGGTATCCCGTTACATGATATTGACACCAAACGGTCTTAAAAGGGAGATTGTCAAGCATGACAATTCTCTGCCAATATTACTCGAGATGGATAATAATGAAGGGTAAATTATCCCCTTGGTAAAATATATATGCGCTGCTCAAAGATTGGTTGATACAAGACATATCGACCATAGATTACCACCAATCGCTGCTAGACGCACGTAATGAGTGGTGAGCAGGTTGTCGTCAGACGACAATTTCAATTAATATAGTTAGATAAAGACTGAAGTTAAATTGATACCATACCTAAATTAAATACGGTTCTCTTTTTACCTTTACTTATCCACTTCGTTCAAGTAGATAAGCTTCCTCTGCACGTACTAGTGTACGTGAAGTTTCGTGGCACCCAGACAAAGGGTGCCCCGTTACAACATTGGTAGCTTAACTACATTAAATGCAGTTTTCTGTTTACCCTTTACTCAAAGTAGCGGTTTGAGTAGATTAGCTTCCCCTGCACGTACAAATGTACGTGATGTTTTGCGGAAACCCAAACAAAGGGTGCCCCGTTACATAAAAGCTGCCACTATTATTGACAATCTGTGGTCGACCTACGTTGCATAAAACACCAGAAAGGTAGAAATAAAGTAATTTGTTTAGTAACTGCTACAGCTTCTGCAATCTAGTGGGCGAGACTATTCCGTACTTTGAGATTTACTATTTCGTACTGCAAACCCTGTCAAACGCTTTTACGAACAGCTGATTAGCTTAATAGTTAAGTTTTAGCTGTATTATGCGATATATAGAAGGTCAGAGGTGCGGAGATTAAAGAGCTTCCGTTGACCAAAATTAGTGCTGAGCCTTACGGACGGGTTGAACACCTTCTACTGAGAGTGATCTATCTCTACAGCATCGAGTTTTGCTGACTCGTCTAGCTGAACCTGGTGTGACGGCACCTGCACCCGATAGTCTACCGAAGATAGTGTTTTAGCACAAGCGAGCTGTTTTTTCTGGATGCAACTCTGATTGATCATGCAGCAATTCCAGTCAATATACCGGCGAACACCATCGTACAACTTGACTCGTGTTGCTTCGCGCTTATCCTGACCATCATCCTCAGCTTCGTGATTGTCAACACCGACTACACAACATACCAAGGGCTAAACTCAACCGTAAGTATCATTGCAGGACAACACTGTTTCAAGGATACGTGACTTACGTTGCTTGTCTGCCCTTCACCCTGCGGGAACGAGCCGTCTACTACCGCGAGTGCGACGCGATGACGATCAACACTCTTCAGTACTTCCTCAGCATCTTGTTCGTCGATATATTTTACATCTTTGAAAGCAGTCTTCTCTTCACCATTTCTTCTTCCCTCTCCTCGGCATCTGGTCCTTCAGTATGGCTGTGCTCTACTGGCTCAACATCTCCCTATCAATGCTCATGCAGACGTTCCCGGGCCAGCTGCTCGTCTGCTTGCAGTTTAGTAACGAAGTCGTTGCCGTTGTGGGTGCCCTCATTAACGTCATGTTCCTGCTCTTTGCCAGGTTCAATCCGCCTGTTGCTGCCATCCCGGGCCGTTTTCGATGGCTCTATGACGTCACTCCACAGCGCTATTCCCTCTCGATCCTCGTCTTGTGCGGCAACGGTCCTGAAGATCCGGTGCATGATGAGGTTACGAGGGGTACACCAACGTGCGGTCAGAACTCGCGTGTTGACCCCTGCGGAATGCACCGCCGTCAGTGGGTTACACGACGGTCAAGCACTACCTGGACGACACCTTCAACATCATCACAGCGACATGTAAAAAAATTGGATACGCTTGGTCTTCCTCGCGGGTGGTCTATATTAAGATTAAGCTTTTTCCCTCCATCATAAATCTTCTCACAGTCTTTGTCATGATTCCATCGTCATGGGTGTCTATAGTTTGTGGCTGACTATTTGGCTGGAGTCGCCAGCAGATACAAGCGTCTGCTGGTCGGTAGATCCAGTGTAAACATGAATTTAGCCTTGTATAGTCTGCTCTAGGTCAGCGCGCGTACTGCCTGTACCGTTTGTCGGTATTTCGAGCCAAAGGAAGATAACAAATGGATGTGGTATGGTCAGCTACACTATACGAGTCATATAAAGCTCGTGCAAAGGGTGTAAAACAGGGAACTACATCCAGTCAATGGAAGCTCTTTAATCTCCGCACCTCTGACCTTCTATCTATAGCATAATACAGATAAAAATGTAGCTATTACGCTAATTAGCTGTTCGTTAAAGCGATTGACGGCGTCTGCAGTACGGAATTGTAAAATTTAAAGTACGGAATCGCCTCGCCCCTATCTAGTCTACAAGTTTCTGCTGTCAAGCCCCTTTTCAACACCTGAGTCACAAACATCATCCCAAAATGACGACAGAGCCTTTAGGCATCACCTTGTCTCGATCCAGCGTCTCAACATTGCATACTTCCAGAAGCTTTATAGATGAGCCGAGCGTGCACAGCCACCGGCTTACGTCATGTGTATCTATCTTTCTTACATTGTAGGTGCACTTGTGGTGTCTAGAGCGTGTTGCACCATGAGAGCAAAATGTTCCAAACATGTCGGCGGCCACTTACGCGACATAAACTTCTTAAAGCATGAAGTAGCAGGTCCCATGCTACGCTTCTGTCTGTTTAGTTGCAGAAAACGGACGTCATCACCAGCGAATTTATTGGCATTCTACACGCCCCTTCTGTTGCAACCGGCTCTGCCATAAACAACAAGTAGTGGTAGCTAGCAGCTCAACAAAGACTCGAATGCCAGCGCGCTCGACGCGATGGCCTGTCTTCATGTAGGAAATGAATGAAACAGTTGCTTGGCATACGAGTTCTTCTCAGCGTCCAAGCATTCGTGCAGTCACGACTTGGATAAGTAGTTGTTCAACATTTGCGTACCCCACGAGAAGGTGCAACAAGTTTTGGTGCAGTTTAGGCTCTAGATGAGGTATATCGTGCACTATGTCAAGCCGATGGCAGTACGGAAAGACGAGGTAGTTCTGCTCGTAGGCTTCAGCATCGAACCGTGTGACTAGTGCTGAGACAGATCTGGTTATTGTTGCGTGATGGATATGATAGGCACGCATGCAAACGGAGAGCGGCTTGACGTAGACGCTGTAAAGTGCACTTTCGTCTACTGATTACTGTCGATTCTATTGCAGACTGTCAGGCATGATAGTGACAGTAGTTATCCAACTGCTTCCTTAGTCAAATCAGCCTTGGCTTTGATCTTCGTAAGCTCATCGATGCGTTTGCCGGAACGATCACCGTGGCCGACATTAGCTCGGACTGAAGAATTCTAGATGTGCTGTTTTTCTTTGATCTCGTGGACTCAAGGATGACATACAGTCGGGATTTTGAGGAGACCGGAATGCTGCTGCTCATGCGACATGATTAAATTTGCCATAACGCCATCAAACTCGTTGATGAGGAATCTGGAGACTTTAAGACGCTGCCGTCCAGCGAAGAAACCATAATTGAGGCGGCATTATGGCAACACTGAGTAGCTCCGCGCTTCATGGGTGCGACAAGTACCGGCACGTGGTCAATTGACCGCCCATCTTGTCAACGAACGACGTCTAAAATGGGTGAGCGAGACACTAAATGTCTTGAAGTATGTGCTAGCGGTGTCAAGGCCGCATTAAGCAGTCAGTCTGTCGATGGAACGACGTGGGGAAGTTGGAGTGAATGTGTAGCGGAACGCCGAGATGGTGTGCACCTGCGTGGGCGGCTTGTTCATGACCTGGCTGTATGTGCGTGTGGAAACTTCCTTCACGATGTCAAACACCTAACAAGATACCGAGCGATCTGTGACGGAGGCGACAGGCATTGCCGACATTGAGTAGTAGACCGCTTGTTGCGATTGCGCAGTAGCTCCGAGAACATAACCGATGGAGACCCCACCTCGACCTCTGACTTGGTTTATCGCTTCGACTCTGCCTTGACCGGTACAATGTCGAATCATTTCTTGTCAACGTGCTGGAATAACGAAGACAACAATCGTCCGCCACGCCATGGTTTCGTCCGACAACTTCATTCGTAGCTTGAGCAATTTGAGGTGCTTTGGACGCAAAGACGACGGCACTTCACACGCCTAAACCAGTCTGCTACATTATCAAAGAGGCCGTCCCGTGAAGACTGCTAAAACGTGGACCGCTTCAAATCTCTGCTAAATCTAACTACGCTTCTTATGCGTTCGGTGCTTCTGGCAAAATGCTTGCAGCTGTCCCCCTTCTTTCATAAACATATCGCACGCTCCTCTTGATTCACGGCCACACTGTGGGTGGAAATACGTCGAGCATGAACCTCGCATGCATTTGATACAACCACTCTTCTTTCCGCACAAGGCGCAAGTCGTGTTTTTCATCTCCTCAACAGCTGCGGCAACATGTTTGACTCCGTTCATGCGCTCCACGTCGGAAAACTGAACACCGGGCGACCACAGGGCGCACACCACGTGGACCCATTTGCCTTCGCACGTCTTTTTGAACGCACTTTTTGAGCGCTTTAAAGGACACAACTCGCACGGCTAGAACAGAACAAATGTCAATTTCTCAATGTGAAGCCGTCGTTGTAGGAGCTGCAAAGGTTTCCGTACCGCATCAGAAGAAGAATCCGTCCGTTCAGCACAATAATCGCAGAACCATGGCTCATCCCCTTCAGGCACTAATTTAATCCCGTAACAGTACTGCAAGAGAAAGTGTAAGCTAAAAAAACATGCTCTGAAAAACGTCAGCTGATCCAGAACCTTACCTGGTGAACAGCGACAGAACACCTCTCACACTGTACGATTGGATCGTCAAGGTAGCCTTGGTCGCTAAAGCATACTCGACACCACATATCTTCGTCCTCTTGTGGATCAACATCTTCTCTAACAGCCTTTCGAGATCTGCCACCCGTTTTTGCTTTAGTTTCATGCGGGTGACTCCTGAAATCCTCCTTTTCCGTCGCATCTTCCTCTTCATCATAGGCGTCTTCTTCTTCTTCTTCCTCCTCCTCTTCTTCCTCTTCTTTCTCCTCCTCCTCTTCTTCTTCTTCCTCCTCTTCCTCCTCCTCCTCCTCCTCTTCCTCTTCCTCTTCCTCTTCCTCATGCTCCTGTACTACTTGTTCCCCCTCGGAACCGCTTGCGCACTCTACGTTTTTATTATCCCCCACCGCGCCGGGTCGGAATTGGTCAGCATGGTTAATATTGACGCATGCGGACGGTACGTCTGTCTCTCTTGACAATTGACCAAGCTTCTTCTGTACATTTCGAATCCTGCTTGCCACTTTCACGAGACTGTAGCTTCCGCTGCTCTTGAACACCCTCAGCTTGATCCGGAGACCACTCAATACACAGCCCCTAGGTGATGAAACTCGCGTAATCTTATGGTCAGATGCCTGACGGGCTGCTTTCTTGCGCTTCGGAGGACCGATTTCACCATTACCAAACTCGCCGTCACGCTTGTGCTTTCGGTCTTTCTTCCTTTCGGCTTTCGGACTCTGCTTGCGGCGTGCGCCACCTTTCTTGAATTTCGGCGGCTGCTCCTTTGGCCCATCGAGAAATTCGATATACATCAACTCGCCCCCGATGTCTTGGCTACGGCGACGTTTAGGTCGCTCGATCACCTGAAGCCATTCGGCGGCAATCTCTCGAACGTTTACAACTCCCTTTATAACGCAGCCCGTGACTTTCAGCTCAATCAATGTCGAGAGAACTTGGTCAGCGTCTGCTAAGGACTTGCCTCGTTGTCGCTCCTTAACGACGGCGCGGGCTAATTCACGCAGCTGCAAGAGAAATGTTCGAACTTCATCTTGTGATGCCGTTTTAAGCCAGCCTTCTTGGACCTTTTTCATAAGCACTTGCACAGGCTTAGGGCCAAGAACCTTCTCCCAGAACTTCTCATCGTTAAAATCGATGGTAGAGTCGGCTGATTCTGACGTGAATGATGCCTTTGAGAATGACAGAGCGGTAGTCTGAGAAACGGGTACGTGCCTAGAAGTACCGTTGTCGCCTCCACCAATCCCTTCATCACCGTTAGCATTCCCCCCATTTTTCGTAGGGTCATACCGAATTGTTCGACTGTTCGACAGCAGGTGGTCGATATCCAGTTCGTTAATAGCGCGGTTCTCGGGATCTAGTTCGTCTTCTTCGCCCATGATAGCATAAGCTCCGTACCTGATCATCATCTCAACCTTGTCGCGGTCTAACGACATCAATGACATCATATTCCCACTACTGTCATCTTCACCATCAAACTCGTTGCGAACGCCACCAGTCTCAAACACGGCGTGATGCATGCCAAGCTTCTTTGACGCAATCTCAAACATCTGAGCCTCGTATGTCTTTTTTGTCACCAAACGATAAATATTCACTGACTGTGTTTGGCCGATGCGGTGGCAGCGCGCCACTGCTTGAAGATCATTTTGAGGATTCCAATCGCTGTCAAACAATATCACAACCGATGCCGCAATAAGGTTAATACCCACTCCGCCTGCACGGGTACTTAGTAGGAATGCGAACGTGTCAGAATTCGGGCTATTGAAACGGTCAATTGCTGCTTGACGTAAGTTGCCGCGGACAGACCCATCAAGACGTTCCATGCTATATCCTCGTAACTGGCACATATCTTCGATAATATCCAACATGATCTTGAACTGCGAAAAAATAAGCACCTTTTTCTTTTCCTGACGAAACTTGGTCAGTAGCTTGTCTAGCAATACAGTCTTACCACTAGCTTGAATCAGAACTTTCATTCGGAGTTGGTCGTCGAAGCCCATACATTCCTTGTCTTCGACACCGCGAATTAAAAAAGGATGATTGCAGCACTTTCGCAATTCCATTTCAACGTTGACTAAATTGGCAACGGTACCGGTCGCTCCCATGTTCAAAAACTGGCGGTTGCGCTCAAAGATAGCACGGTAATATTTCTTCTGCAACGTTGTCAGCTCCACGTCGACAATTGTCTCTTCTTTAGGTGGAATACTCTTCTCCACGTCCTCTTTCACCCGACGTAGCATATATGGTCTCAACTGCTCGTGCAACTGCGCAACCTGTTCAGCTGTATTTAAATCACCAAACTCATCGTAAAAGTCTTGCTGACTTGGAAACTTTTCCGGCTCAATGAAATTCAGCAAACACCAGAGTTCGAACACGCCATTCTGAAGCGGTGTTCCTGTCATCAACAGGCACGAATCCCACGTGAAGCCATGAAGCACCTGGAGTAGCTTTGCTTCACGGTTTTTTAGCTTATGGGCTTCGTCGATCACAATGTACCGCCAATGGATGGGCTCAAGGAATTCTGCATCCATGATTAGGGTCTGGTATGATGTTACCAGAACATTAAACTTGTAGACACCTCGCTTGCGATGCGCTTCACTCGCGAAGTAAAACTCTTGTTCGCGAATGAAGGCGCGGATATCAGAGCCTCCTTCCGAGTCGTGATACACGACGCAATTCATGGAAGTCCATGTTTCAATCTCCCGCTTCCAGTTTCCCAGTGTTGCGAGCGGAGCAACAACCAAAAACGGACCCCGAATGAACTCCTGCTGACGCAAATGTTCCAGGATGGAAGTAGCTTGGACGGTCTTACCTAAACCCATTTCGTCAGCGAGAATGCAATTGCGGCGGTTGTACCAGCAAAATGTCAGCCAATTGAGACCTTCGAGTTGGTAAGACCTCAACGTGTTCTGGTTGTTGTAAGATGGAGATTCTTGGTACTTCGCCCAAGTAGCCGGCTCCGGTCGAATGTCAGCATATGTTGCAGGGTGGGCGCCATTGATAACAGGAGGGTGATTAAACCGATGATAAGCGGCGATCTTACGATCGTCAATAATTTCATCTTCCCACTCCCAGGTGCAGTCGACGTAGCTCATGTCGCGCCACTTCACAAGGTACTTGACACCCCGTTTCGTCACCACCTTGTTGCGGTCTCCAGACTCGCTTGCATTCCTTTCCAAGCGATGAACAACGTACGGGTTTGCTTCCTTAGACTCCTCAACTTCCTTCGCATTTAAAACACGGTCCACTTCAATGAACGAAACGCTAAAGTAGTGGCTGAGATCCTTCTCGTCGCCAACGACAACCACCTCTCGTGCTTCCTCCACTAAGCGACTATTCTTCTGAAGAAATCGTTTCATGCGCTGAATGGCGTGCTGGCCAAACTCTTCAATTTCTCTTACGGAAAGCCAGCTCACATGAAGGTACGAAGTGTCCTTCCACTTGATCAGAAATTCCATGGACACTTCGGAATCGTTTCGGTTTTGTCGACGGAACCGCACACTAACAATTGTATCAATTTGCAGACCCCTCAAAGCTTTTTTTTGCTCGTGTTTTGCAGTCTTCTCCTCATCACTTAGCTCGAAGTTTAGCTTTTCCTCCACATACTTCTTCTTTGCCTTGCCTGCGTTACGTCCTGATCGACGAGCAGGTTGTTCGTCCTTCATAGTCTTTGCAGTTGATACACCATTTTCAGATTCGCTTTCATCTTCTTCTTCATCGGAAAACTTCTTTTTTCCGCGGCCTCGTTTAACCTTCTTCTTTTTAGCTGGCTTACCAAGAGCAGTTGGAGCAAAACTCTTCTTTTTACTCCTGCTCGCATTGGGCCGAATATAATTCAACGCCATAGTCTTTAACGCGCGACTCAAAATTTCGTTCGGTATGTTGCCCCCAGTAGACGTAAACTTAAACACCATAATCTGTGCACGCAATTGCTCCTTCTGTTCCACTGTGAAGGCAGCGCGAAGGAGCGGCCGCCTACGCTGAATGGGCTGCATATCGCGAACATTTGACACCGCAACAGGTATATTGGAATTCGCACCATTGCCTGCAGGATTCATAAACTGAACAGCTCCATTGCCGTACGTCTGGTGAATGTAATGATTGTACGCCAATGCTGCTTCTTTCTCCGTAGAAAAAACGCCGAGTCGTCGAATACCACCACCATCTACGTGCAACTCCGCAGCCCACTGAGTAGGCGAAATGTATCTTACCCCCATATGCCACATCCCAGTCGTGAATAGTTGTGAATTGTCCAACCCAACAATCGACGTCTGTTGCCCTTTGCGATAATACGGGTTATCGTAATGGCTACTCACTAAACCAACGCCACCAGGCCGCCGAAATCGCAATAATACTGGACGTAGCGACTTGAGACGTGATACGACACGCGCGAAGTCTGCCTGAGATTGTACAAGAAAGCCGTCGACTGCGATCAAATCATCGCCAATCGATATCATACCACAGGCTTCGGCAGGTCCCATCATTGTTTCCTCTGGACGGCGAAAGCTCGTCACCGTCACAGAACCTAAGCGGACACTCATATTCATACACAGTCCAATCGATCCCTTTTGAAGCAGGACCTCATACTCATCACCAGGAAACGGATTTTTCCAACCGTGCGCTCTCGTCTGTTCTGCACCCACTGATGCGCGTAGTATGTCTACAGCAAGGGCACCAGCCTGAGCCGGGGTGGACGTATTTTTCGCGTATGAGCCCAGCCGACTCAGTCTTGCACGATCCAGTGCATATGAGTTTTTATCTAAACGCTGGGGCACAAGTGACTTGGCAGCAAACGCGGCAGGATTTAGGCCTGGATCACCGCTCCCTTGGCGCTTCACGTAACGTAAATAATACAACACAGGTTATCACTATCACCACGATCTTCCAACGAAACTATCAAACGTCACACTTACGTTTTGCCTGGTAATTGGACTTTTTGACGTCGGGGTTTCTTGAACGGCAGGCGTATTCCAACTCAAATTGCTCGGCGTACTTGTGGTCGAAGCTCCTGATTGTCCTTCCTCCATCTGTGCAGATCCGACCGGCGGGCCGTCCAGTGGTGCAGTGTAAAACGACGGCGCGTTGGTCTGGTGGCAAAACATCTGAGACTGCGATATCGCGTCGCTACCCGCAGAACTGGTGCGAATACTGGTAGCGTCGTTTTGCACGTCAGAAAAAGAGGCGTTGTTTGCACTGTTTGGCGCCGCACTGTGGCTGTTAGCTATATCACGCTCATGCGGCTGCATTGCACGTGGATCGCCACCAAGCGGCCGAATAGGCGTCGGAGACGGAGCCAGAAAGGTCGATGAAGCAAACGGAAAGTGCATCCCGCGACTGCCAGTCGGCTGTGGCTGCGTCTGTGTATCGACACTCAGTGGCACGTCGTCAGTACGCCGCTGGTCTCCTGCCAGTTGCTGCATTGCAGACGCTACTCCATATTCCATCTGCTCGTTACTAGAGACCCCACCCATCGACGCTTCATGTTTAGGAGTCAGCCGCTCCTCGCTCGAGTGCGTTTCGTCCTTTAGCTTCTGGTCCCCTCCAACCTTCTGCACCGGGCTCATCCTTTTTGTCGATTCCACTGCTTTCTCCACACCTTGTACTTCCTCACGCCTGTCATTTGACTCTACAGCGGCGTCAGCATCAGCTTTACAGTCGTCCGTCTCTGCCTTTGCTGCTGTCACCACGTCCGCTCCATCCACACGCGGACCCGACCCAAATCCAGTCTCTTCAGTCGAATCCTCTACTTCCTCCTCCGCCTCCTTCTCGTCTGCATCCCCAGCTTCCGCCGCCTCTTCTGTCCTCGTCCCCATCGCTTCGTCCCCTTCTTGTCCACTTTCCATCTCGCCTCCTTCCTTCTCTTGGACCTCACAACTCTCTGTAGTAGGCACAACCATATTATGCTCTTCCGTAGGTTTCTCGGCACTCGACGGCGCTCCAGAGCTCGTCCCGACCAGCACCGACTCCTCTTCTTCCTCGTCTCTCTCTTCCTCCTCCTGACGTGGCGCAGGCTTCACGACGTCCATCCAGATCGCAGCGCAAGGATCACGTGATCAACGAGGACTTCTACGGCTTGTGACACGCCCTGACGCTCGCTCGTACGTGGTGGAAGGACACGCGCAGGATCTGGAGAGTGAGTGCGCTCCTTTCCTTTCGCTTCTTCCGCTTCTCCGCATTGAGCGCGGCGGAGCGCAGGGCAGATAAAACCTCTTGGTGTTTGTATGATCGACGACCCGATGGAAAAAAAACCTCGCGTCAAATCGAAGTGGGGCAATTGAGTGAACGAGCTCTGTCCGGTGCAAACGATCCTAACCAAAGTCAACCTTGTCGGTCATGACGCGCATGGCGAAAACAGATGCTCTGTCTCGAATAGCTACAGTCATTTAGAGATGCATGCGTACTTGACGAATGTATGAATGTCATGTCTAGCGTAGCGTATGATTCAGGGTGTGTGGAAGTAGATGACCGGACATTGATCGGTCTGGTGCGGTGTCAAGCGAATGCGACAGGACCTCGTAGGCAAGTGGAGCCCCCTTTCTACTCCGACCCTCTCCGTCAAATGTGCATGTATGCAGCGTTGTAGCCATCAAATCGCACCACTTCAGCTGCGAAACGCCTGGGTTACGTGCAGGATGGGAAGGGGCACACGTCATATCAATCCTCGATCTGTCTCGGTGCATCGATAGCCTGTTTGACACGTTGACGACGTCTGGCGTGACGAACGAACGAACGTACGACATATGTATTCGTCTACGGTGAGTGGCACCTGCTGTTAGCAGAGAACAGAGAGCGGAGTAATCTGGCGATGGACAGAAGTTCCGCATTTGAGGAATGAGGAGTCTGCGTACCACCATGATGTGGCTACGAACGAACGAGACGGTTTACCGGAAAGTCGTCATCACGTGTTGTGGAAGCAATGGAGGTTGGTTTCCACGCGCTGGATCGCTCAAAGCATATTGGTTTGACACATTTTATGTACGGAACGAGATCCATGTAAGTCTTTCCACTCCTGACGAGAATCGGCGTTGCTGGCCATCCTTGCATTTTCAAAGAACGCCCCGGTAACGCGCTGGGAGATGTTACTCTCGGTAATCTTGGAATGTGCCTGAGCTGTATGCCTTTTGTTTTGGTCTCGCACGGCGCTTCCGCTTATTTTGAATGCATCATCATCGAGTGTTGACGCTATAAACTGTCGTTCACGACAGTGATCGTGAAGACGGTGTCATTGCTGCGTGTGCACATCCTGGTATCAATTCCAAATCACATTGTATCCGGCTCATCGTTTGTCTTGTCGACTAAACAGTAGTACCTAATGGCATTTAACATGTTCGAGTGGCGCTTTACGGAAGTCTGTCGAATATGTTTGCTACTAGTAAGGCTGCATCTGGCTCAGAACGAACGTCTGCAGGTAATTTGCATTCTTTTGTTGCGTTCGTCGAGGCCAAATGGTTCATTGGCTTGCTCGTAACTAGATCAGCTTTGTCGACATGCGCAATACGTTGGCTTGCTGTACAGCTTGGGAGTGCGCGATAAAAGGGCGAGCATTGACCGCTATCGTCGCACGAATCTTTACAAGATTTGCACTCGCGATCAGCGGTCGACAGCTGCATCACGACGATAGAGAAGCGAGTTGATGCAGGCAGACTCGTAGCTATAGAATGCGTGGGTACCCACGACTCCTCACACCAACTCTTGTTTTCTGCATTCTAGCCTATACTTTTTTGAGCGGCTTTTCATGCCGACGACGGATACGGTGCTGCGACTCAGGCGAACATCCGATGGACAACTAGCGCTTCAATTTCCTTGCGGGCGATTTCTTAAGGTAAAGGTGTGCGGACTTCGTGTCAGACATTGTCGTGAAACTTCCATCTTTTTCTCTTACTGTCGCTGATGTGAACGTCTGTTCGTTGTTTCGTCAGTAGCATCAAGCCTTACCACGTGGAAATTGCATTGCAATTGCTGCGCGGTCGATGCTTTCTTCGTGCAGACCCTGAAGGTCGTTTGCTGTCCCATCATTCTCGCAAATAAAAATAGTAGACTTTACTGCAACTACCGTAGTCACCGCGCTGCACCTGCACCACAATGAAAAGGAGAGACCGAGTTTCTGGCTTGGAATAGCGTACTCTGGCTCATCACTTGAACTCGTTCATGTACGGATGCGGCACATGTTGTGGAAAAAGAACGTGCAAGTCGCTCGTCCCTTCTTCACATTTGAGGTCATTGTGGCAAAAGTAATATGGACCCAACGAGCTCCTTATGTTTGAGGATCGTACGACTTTTCACGTGCAAAAGACTCACCAGATTTGTTGTTGACAACTACAAAAGCGGTGATGAACGTGGTCGTCTTGTCTCCTTCTTTGTAGCTTGAGAAGAGTCGCTGGATCTATAGACGTACCAATCTGCATCTTTTGAGCGCTGCATAGCCGCTTCGGATCGCACACAGTGCTCATGCTTGTCTTCTGCTGATGAAATTGTCAGTCATGTTTGCTTGTCGAGTTTCCTTGTGCTTCTTAATGCATGCTCGTAGATTTTCGCTCACATGCCGATTAAAGTACAGCTTGAAGGTCAGTAGTTTGATCACCTTGACATAATACATTTGAACTCGCACACGGCTGAACGATAGAAAACGGTACTTGTTATCTGGAATAGCGCCTCGTGCTATCTATGACACACAACCTACGCTTTCGAAGAGACGCCATCCTTGTACTGAGGCTTCAGCTCGTAGCAGCTCTTGTTGGGGCCCTTGCGGTGGTAGATGCAAATTTCCTTGAGTACCTCTTTCAGGAAGGACTGCCGTACAAAAACAGACAGAGCAGAATGCATCAGTTTGCAACATCAAAACATGGTAGGGCCCACCAAGGCAGATATGGTGTACCTCAGGCTGGCGGCAGTGGAAATTGAGCTCCTTGAGTGGCCAGTACTCGCGCTCCTCGAAGTGGTGGAACACGAGATTCTTAAGCTCGTCCTGCGTTGACCACAAAAACATGGATAAGAATCACAACACATTGCAATGATCCACTGGCTTGATCGGACCTTGCTCATCTTAATCTTTTTGTCCAACTTGTCCTGTAGCTTTGCATCGGCGTCATCCTTTAATCAAAACATCAAAGCACAACAGTGAGCAACTAAAGCACAAACGCTGCGTGAACCCACGAAACTCACCTCATCGGCGTCAGGATCTGGCTTCTCAATCGTAAACTGGATTCGAGCCTTCTTCACGCGCGGCAAATCTTCTAGCGGCTGCACAATTCTGTAACAAACACAGAACATGCGTCACATATAGCAGTGTATAGCCTCTCAACATGGCAGTCGGCTCGTACCTCGTCTTGACCATCGACTTAATCAGTCGTTGCTTGCACATCTTGCTGTACTGGTCGTTACGCTGGGCCATGATGGTACAGCTATTCTTTACTGTGCCTTCGATAGCCATTCGACCAGAGCCGTCCAGTGAAAACACCTTGAGCTTCAGCGGAGTCTCACTGATCTCCACACGATACTCGGTCGGGATATCCGTCTCCAGTGCGCTCGGATTTATTGTCAGCATTCCCTGGACATTGTGTACGAACAATAAGCACCACAACAAGAAACAGAACGATCGCCTTTGAGCCCCGTACCTTGCGACGACCGAGGACGCTTTTCTTCTCCAGTTTGATGGACCCCAACATGAGCTCACTCTCTGCCCCGTCCAAAACAATTAACAAAATAGGTCAGTATCGTAATGATCATTTAAACTGACACTATTGTATCATACCTTGTACATTTTTCCACGATGCTCCGAGCGCCGTCTATTTAGAAGTACCATTATCATGGAACAACAATATAAAGAGTCATTAAGAGCTGCCAAATGTGGCAAAACGAAACAAGCACAGAAGCAAGGATTCAAATGCAAGCCAACGCTTACTGGGATCTTGGCCAGATACACCTCGCGGTCCTCCAGCTCCAGGTGCAATGGCTCCACCACTTCTTCCGACTCGGGCATTTTAGGTTTTGTCAACCTAATGTGAACAGAAGTGCCTTAATTTAAGAAATACCTTCGAAACCATATCGTCGATGTTTTAAGCCTACCAATTACCTTTACCATTTCATGCCAAGTAAATCCGACATGTCGGTGCTGCTGCTCAAGGCAGCGGACGAAGAGTATCGACGTGCTCTGGAGCAATGTGCCAGCTCCAATGAGTCCCGACAGGGATTGTTGAAAGCGTATTTTGCTCAAGTATTGACCTTTGAGTACGTCAATACACCGCAGCTTGTTGACATTTTGACCCACTTGGATCGCTACAGTGGCATTTTAGTCACAAGTCCTCGCAGTGCGATCGCTGTAACAAACGCCGTCAATGGACTGAACGCCGAGCAGAAGCAGCTTGTGCTGAAGCATCTAGACTCGACTCCTGTACTTTCTGTTGGCAATTCCACGTCAAGAGAGCTGCTGCCTATTGGAGTGGTCTGCAAAGGCGACGACGCCGGTTCAGCAGCTAAGCTGGCCGAGTATTTGCACCAGGATGGCGCTCTTCCAGCCGCTTGTAAAGAGAGACCGATGGTTTTTCTATGCGGGAACAAACGCCGTGATGCTCTGCCCGATAGTTTTCGATCGCGAGGTCTTCCGCTTCAAGAGTTAGTCGTGTACCAGACTTGTGCCGTGTCGAACGTCGAGTTCCCGGTCGAGTGCCGAGTGCCACAATGGCTAGTGTTCTTTAGTCCAAGTGGACTGGAAGGGGTAAAACACTTGCCTCTGCCTTGGGAATCGATTCGCAAGGCGGCGATTGGTAAGAAGCAAAGACCTGGTCGTGCTTGAAAGCCCTGACATGTCGGTAACGCTTGCTGCAATGTTATGAACCAGGCAAGACAACTGCCGCTGCCCTGCACGAGTATGCCGTGGCGACTCAGCAGCCGTTCTGGGAAGCAGACGTGACGGCGCCTAAGCCTACGCCTGAGTCGCTTGCAAATGCTATTCGCACCTTCGAATGCGAGCACAAGTCGTGAGAAGTATGCTGGAAGCACTGGTATGAGCGTAAATGACATGGACAAACAGCAACACCGTTATGCAGCATTATCGTCTTTTGAATCAGCTGTGAGTAGTTTCTAGTTTTGTGTCCCAGTGTAAATCCCTTCCTCTTACTGCACACGATAACTACATCTCAGCGGCAACGATTTACTCTTCTTCCTCCGATTTGCACGCCTGCAGGGCAAGTTTTAGAGCCTAAAACACAGGACAGTATCCAGACCGTACACAATTACAACAGATGGATCAAATTTAGCTGCAATTGTTACAAACAACATACCACAGCGCCCTCCTTTCGCGCGTTCCAGTCAGCGATTGGACCCGTAATGGCCTGCATCGTTGCCAAGACGATGCCACTTGTAAGCAGGTAGCGCGCGATTCCGTTCATTGGAGACGATTTTGTGCTTTTGGGGCTGTCGAATGGCTCAGATACCGTTGTGTATACCGGTATAGACGATGAAATCAAGGGCGTGCCAGATTTGGTGCAGGTATTTTTCGAAAAATTATGGGAGCTGTTAATCTCCTCTCACTGTACTGGTAAATATCCTCAATTTTATATAATGCTACACGATCAGCTAATTACAAGTCGAGAACTGAGGTACCAAAATCACATCAATGGCGTTTCAAAATTTATTTGCCGTAATCACATACAATTAAGCTTCTTTTGCACAAATATGTCGTGAGTTGGACGTCATTGTCGGCGGCCTTCCAGCCACAGTAAGCGACGCCCTAAATCCAATAGATGTGAGTAAGTCAGTGAGTCAGCGTAAATTCATCTTACCGAACCGAAACAAGAAACGGTCAGCATCAATGATGCAATCAACAAGTAAAACTTGTGGAGATGATGCGGCCGTTAAAATGGGGGTTTTCCGTTTCTGAAACGAGCGCATAAAATTCGAATATTACTATTTTGATGATATTCAAATAATATCACTGAGAAGAGGTGATGATGACAGAATATTGCCTTCGAAGGTAATATTCCGGGGTGCTCCACTTTTGGTTGAAGTAGATACCACTTCAACCAAATTTACCACCAACTGCTGCTGGACGCGCGCAATAGGTGGTGATCAAGAAACCGATACAGGAAGTTTCAGTTTGATTTAGTTAGAGTGAGTCAGTGACGATTTACAAAAAGAAACATAACCATATCAAATACTGTTTTACTTTTTCTTAATCGGAGCTTCCGAGCTCTGTTTACTTCGCTGCGCTTCCTCACGCCACGTGTACGTAACGTCGGGATCACGCCACCTTGTGTTTAGTCAACATAAGGGCGTGCCCCGTTACAGCCGTGGCATTAGGGTGGGTCACTGTGCACGACAATGTGGAAGTCTAATTGAACAACACCAACACCTATCAAGTTCAACAAATCCGTTTAATAGCTCAAATTTACTTTAACTGCAATCTTCAGTACGAGTCTATAAACTTAGCAAACACTATCACTTGTGCATTACTGAAACAGACGCTTATTTGCACGAGCATGCAGTTTTCTCGGCTTCAATGGTAGCACCAATAACTGGAGTATTATTGTGTTGTATCTCACTTGTTGCGGTGTATAAAGGTCTTGGTAATAACAGGGGCGTCCGCATGCGCGCTTGTATAAACCTTCCTGTGCACGACTATATTTGCTTCCTTCTTGCATGCTGTTTTGCGGACCTACATTGCACATCATCAAATCCGGATTATCATAGAAAAAAAGAAATTATTCCGTAACTAGCAGGACAAATAATTATAATGCGCGTCGCGTGCACGCGACACGAATGATATGAATGCGCAATAATAAATAGCTAGAAATAGAGCAGTAGCGTTGCTAACCACTAGCGCGGAAACCTTCGCATGAAAGCTAGATGGAGATTGCTTGCTGTTGTGAAGACGTCTAACCTTAAAGTAAAAAAAATTGTTTGAGAGCATCTGCGGACGTGTAAGATTCGAGTCCGCAAAGGTTTCAGGCAAAGCTTGACAAAAACTTTTGCTAAAGAATACAAAAGAACAATTGCGAATCATACCAAATTAGCTCCAGTAGTTGTTTAAAATTTGGTCATTGTGAGATACTACCCTCAAAGCATGCATATGAATCAGCCATCATGTAGCGTGTTACGGAACTGAGGGGTTTTACTAATAAATTAAGGGAATTGACTGTTTTCCTTGTTTATGTAGCCGGATTTAGCCAGGTGAAGTGTTTAAAATATGCATACTCTTTTGTACACTAAGAGCAATTTTTTACGGAAATGGATGTTTTCACATCCAGTTTTGACTACCTTACAATCTCGTTACGGTAGCCCTAAATTCAGGCCTCGTAAATTTATATGTTCGCTATTGATAGCTGACGATACCCACATTTCTACTTCGAGGTGAATCACGAAATAAGGATATTCGCATTGGAATGCATGCAGCCAACTAGCGAAATATAGGAAGGCACGCAACATTTACAGACGCTCCAGCCGACCTGCAAGCTTCTAATGCGACTCACACCCATTTCATCGTCTGTGAGAAAGCCCACGCCTTTTCAGTTTGATCATGCGTTACATTTGGAATTTAGATTAAGTCCAAAGACGACAAAGGCAGTGCGACCTGCTGGTGTCTGCTATGCGTGCATGAGGGTCGCGACGAGGTTGAGGTCGGCCAGAACGGTTGTAAGCGCAAGAGGTCTGGCAACATTTAAATGTATACTGCGATGTTCTACCTGCACAAGTACAGCAGTAAACTATCTTAGCACACCAACTTGTGGGCGCTCTACAAAAAGATGTCGAACGCTGAAAAAGCGCTGTATTTTGCCAGCAAGATAAAGCCGTCGAATTCGCTGCCTCGTCAGATCGCGCTCAAAGACGACACGCCAACATATAATACAGGGCTCGCATCTTCAAAACCATTACTAGCGACTAGTTCTTTCGCGGCGACGGGATGCTTGCCAATTCCGCCGTCGACGACGATAGTGAAGACGGTGTGGTCAACACGCTCGCCAAGAAGGTCAAGGAGAAGCTAAACTTTCTGGAGCTGTTTGTCAAGAAGGAGAGCGATTTTAATTAGTATTAATTAATCATCAAGAATATCATGCGGTTCAATAGGCGGTGTACCACGTTTCGGCTAGCTTGTCGTTTAGGCAGACCACTTCTGTAATTCAATACGCAGGGGCCCACAAAAAGCAGCAAAACTTGTTGACCAATCTGAACGACGAATAGTTGGCCATTACGTCCACTTCTGAGTTGGAGCCTCTCTGCAAGACATCTCAGACATGATGGGCTACATGTTCGTTTGGGCAATCTTGCTTGCCTCTAATCAAGCATGTACCGTGATAAGTCGTCCTTTGACATTCTCCATACAATTGTGCTACAAAGTTCGGCTTTGAAACATCCATTCGGTCGAGATCCGATGTATGATTGTCACAGATCGAGAACAATCTTCAACTTGCTCGTTGGGTTCCTGGACGCGCTCAACATAAACTGGCGCAGCAAGATGCTACAATTTTTTTCTCTGATGGCGAGCGCTCCATGACCGGGCAACGCTCCGGTCTTTTCATAGCATCAGCCAAGGCGCCTTTTATGGACTTGTAAAACTATTGCTGCAGCAGTCTTCACTAACTAGCGTATTTTGTATATTTTTTAGGATTCTACAAGATTGTGAGGTCTGCCTAAATGTTAACAAACGTACAGAAACGAAAGTTCAAATACACAAGCACGTTACGATTTGTGTGCTGGAGGAACTACATCCACTTTGTGTACATTGAAAATTACACACCAATCCTTATATCATACGCCTGCTTAGCTTGATGATGGTCACGCAGATGAAAATCAACCGCGATGGAACGAAGTATGCTGTTATCGACCATCATGGTTTACCATGCCATTACATTATTGGGGCATAGGCCTGCAATCCAGATGTGTTAAAGAAAATCAATTATGAGCCTCATAGTGTCATTAGCTCTGTTTCGCATCGCCATAAGTATGTAAGATCTGATAAACTGGATATGGATAGGAGCGATGAAGCACAACGTAGCCACTTAGCGTTCGACTTACCACTAGATGCGAGCGGCCATGGATTCCAAAAGAAGCTGGATGGATACGAATGATTGTGGGATGGACGTTTGCTTACAGTGATCAAAAACTCGTAGAATAGGAATATATAAGTCTGAAAGTCGTTGTATCTCCAAAACCCGTGATAGAAGGAACTCTGTAGCTCCGGCTAAAGCCTGGGGTCGGCTTGATTTCCCGAAGTTTGTCCAGGCAAGAAGCGGCAGGTGTAATGCAAGCGTATTTATACATACGATCGTACAAATACGCTTGCATTACACAAACAAGGCTTATAGAATGCTTATAGACGCAAAGGATGTTTACAGACGCAGTGACGTGCTTAAAATCGCTTTGACATCAAGTGATACTCACAAGCGCATCTCAAAGATCCTTCATCTATTTATAACCTCCAATGCTAACTCACGTCTGGTCCTGCACCATTTGGAGCGTGTGTGGATGCTCTTCAAACGCAGACCGTCATTGAAGTTGGACCTACCTTGACGAGTAAACCCACCGTCAACACCCATCGTTCCACCGAACGCGTTACTGACAGTTTGACTGCTGTCTATATATCATCCATACCAACGCACTTATTAATTATTTGCCCCCCCGCTGATCATACACATTTCTTTCACGAGTGACAATGTGTAGCTGATCACGAACAAGATTTAGCTTGCTCCGGCCTAATTGAAAACCAATAAAGGCTACAAGTGTCTTCACGTTCGTATTTACAAGGTCGCCCCCTATTCGACTGAATGTGATAGTTCTGGGATACAGAATACGTTGTGTTTAAACCTCTGCCTATAATACGTGACAATTTTCCTACAACACGCAATAGAAGTAGGACACATATGGATACCCCGATAATGAGTAGGCTGAATCCTAACACTCCGATAGGGGTCAATTTAACCTCTTTTCAAATACTTAGCTCAGTTGGATGATCACTTATTATATAGTTACCAAGCCGATTTTATAGTCAATAACAGAGAGGCTCAATTCTGTAGCGCACATTAATCCTTTGAACTAAATAAAATCGTCATTCTGCTAATTGACGACTCATATAATTTATTACATCATGAAAATGACGTAACTGAATATCGAATCACAATAAGTGAATCAACAAGTACTAAGGTGGTTGGTGTCGTCCAAAACGCTTATGTAAACCGCAACAGTTTTTTTAACAATATTGTAAAATTCTTCAATCAATCAAAAAATTAAAAACGCCCTGATATTTAAAAAATACTTATAAAATGAAAAATAAAATGCCCCCGATAGTGACATGATACTGAAAATGCACACGTCTAGTATACGCATCTTAACGTACTAAACATATACCGAGATTGTGTTTCGATGAAGGACTTAACCTTTTTCATTCATCGTTCACACGCAACATATTGATAACTTTGGCTTACTGAAGATCCTTAGTTTGATTAAGGTCACGCAGATATTCACTGCGACAGAGTGGACTTATGCGATTTTCGTGTATGAACGCTGCATTACGTCAATACTACGTCTCCCACTTTAGCTACGTTTGGGTGTTGAGAAATTCACGACCAGAATTAGATACGTAAGACTAGACGAATAAGTGATGCGCAACTAGACGATTAGTAATGTGCGATGTGGCAATCACGAACGTACGGGCTGAAAGAATACAGCAGGCTTAGAGTAATGTGGTGGTGTGGTGATCGCTCATTTGTTGAGACGATCCCGACTCTCCACTGGCGTCTAGACGACCGACTAATGTAGGGAATACTCCGATTTCGTGTATATCGCTTTCCTCACCTTATGCACCCGTCAGAAGGGCGAGTTTGCACTCTTTCTTGAGCTGGAATCGTGTCGAGGGAAACCCTACTCATGTTGGGGATGGGATTTGTGTGATCGGGCGACAATCTTCGCGCGATCACTGGGGTGTCGGTGTGGTTGCTGGTACGAAATACCTGATCTCATAACGAGATCGCCTTGCCCATTGTGCGAGTTCTTGATACGTGAGCCTTTTGACTACTTGAGCCGTCTAGCGATCTTGTGCCTTGTTTTTACGTGTCTCGCTGCGTCCGATCGCAGTTGTAGTTACTAGATGATTCTTGAACGCACCTGCCCAAACAATTCAGGTGCGACACATATATGAACGGGTAACGCGACTCTTCATCCTCGGTAGGCCAAAGCATCCTACCCGGAAGAGATTGCGTGCGTATTTTAAAGAAAATTGAGACCTCTTTGATGCTAACCAATCAGCCTAAAGCCTACCCCTCTGCCTTATCCGTATATCCTAACCGGATGCCACGCGTCCCTGTTTCGAGAAGATCGTCCTCTCGCAAAGGTGTGGCCTACATCAGGTGTACCGGCAGTCGAATCTTCTTGTGGTCCACCCGATTTATCACCACCATTTGACCTTGGATCGTGACTCCAGGCCCGGATCATGATTCTAGGTCTGGATCGTGATCCCTCACCTAGGACCACAAATATTCCCTTGCCTTATCTCACAATGGATCACGCAATCCAACTGGATCAACTGTCATCCAGCCTTGACCCAAGTGATTTCGATCGTGCTTACTGGGGTTAGGTGCGCTATTGTTATGCACCCGTCCCAGTTTGTCTTCACCAATCATAACACTATTGACCTAGCTGAGGTGTGCGATCCGGCCAGTCCCCCGCTGCAAATAATTCTGTAAATTATCTTGTGACCGCTTTGCTACAGTAACAACAAGAGTTTGTGAACTCAGGACTCTAATATATTCACTTGCATACTATATTCCAGTTCTCAGCCTAAGTCTTCATGTCTTCCTCCCATTTCCTTTAGAACAGCTCAGCAGTACATCAACAATTCCTCTAGGAGGAGCCGCCACACCACAATGATGGACGATGTCCGTGTGGCTCTTTGCGAACATCATGCCGATAATACAGCACTGACTCAGGTTCATCTTGTCAACCGGCTGCAGGACAGCCATCAGCTAAGATTCAGCCATGAAACAGTCTTTAACACGCTGAAGAGGAAGGCTGACCTTCTTTGGCTTCCGGAGGAAAGCAACATGAGTTCTTAACGTCAGTGTTTAGTCTAGTATCCGCTTAAGAAATCAGCTCTGATAGCTTGCTCCACTGCCCAATAGGATCGCTTCAATCTCAACGGAGACATTTTTTGTGAACATGCCGAGCGGACTTTGGGTGTCTTCATTCAGGTCATTAGCCATTTTAATTTTTAAACGAATGGCTGGAATCCTTTAAAACTCGCATGAAATTACGCACATGTCGCCGCTTCGAAGAGAGCGTGTCGGTGGACATGGTTGCTGTGGTAAATGCACTTTATTCCCAACGTGAGGTCCTCAATCATTACGAATGGACGGGTGTCTACAAAATGGATGAGACTGGCTTGTTTTGTCCAATACAAGTAAGCGCTCTGCAAAGGAAATCAAACTTATTGTCTTATATTGACTTATGCATCCCTTTTGTTTCAGCCTGGTAAATTATCGGTGACGCGGCAGATGGAGGGAAGGAAGCTAAACAAAGAACGGATTATTGCGGCTGTGTGCTGCAACGGTGATAGGTCCGACAAAATGCCCCTGTAGATCAATCATAAGTACGTTACTCCTCGCTGCTTCCGCCATGTCAATCTCTAAAACCTTGGCTATCAGTATAGCAGCAACAAAAAGGTCTAAATGACACAAATCATCTTCTTGCTGTGGCTGAGAGACCTCGATCGAAGTATGGCAAACCTCTGGGATTTGCTGCCACTGTCAAGCTGCATTGCACATGTCCCGATTGCTGATCTGCCGCAGTGGATCGCACTTGGCAACACGACAATCCACTACCTTTCGCCTAACCTGACATCAATACTCTAGCCTTGTGACCAGTAATTATACGAAACCCTAAAGTATACTACTGGTGCAGCTGAACCGTAAGTTCCTTCGGGATCAAGAAAAATTGTGTACTTCAGCAGGCAAAGATCAACATCCGGCATACTATCCAGATGTCAGTCTCAGCATGGGCTAACGATGTCCGCTTTAAGACTATCCACAACTGTTTCCGGTACTGCAATATCCGGTCCGAACTAGCTGATTCCTTACCATTCCTCGAGATTTAGTGCCTTGACAATGAAGTTATTCAAGAATTAAAATGTCAGATTGGACGCTGCAAGTACCCCAAGCCGATGGAAGTCCGCAACCTACTCGATTATCCTGCTGAACGGATTAAATCGTACATTCCGGGCGTACACGACACAATTGAAGACCACCGATTAAATCAGCCTGAGAATGAGCAGAGTGAAAGCCAAAAACAGCCCAAAGTCACTGTCGTGGATGCTCAGAAGGCAATTGAGTTGCTTGAGACATTCTGGCTGCAACAAGATGGTGATAAGCACTCTTTTGTCGAGTCACTACAGCGAATGAAGGACAAAGTCGGGGCCTTCCGCACGTATCAAATGGTTCAGCCTGACATACGAGACTTCTTTAGACGTGTTTAGGTAGTACTTCACATCATTTTACAGTAGTTACACTTTTTCTGAAGGAAAAATACACGAAATATACATGCAAAATTTTAGACCTTCAATTGCAAAGCATGTATATAAATTACATAGGTTTATTAGATTGTGTGGGCCCGACCTTGGGACGGAGTTATTATGCTTTAAAATATTTATAAATGTAGACAGTATTATTTAAGACACGTTCTGCTGTTGTCCATAATTTACATTTTAATGCAAAGAGTACATGTTTTTATACTAGGATATATGTTGGGGTATATAAACAAATTTTAACCATGGTGAGATGACTACGTGGAATACCATTTATTCTTGAGCTATCCACGTCCCGCGTGCTGCATTTGAATTTTCAAAGGTCATGGAAAGCACTTATGAGCTCTTATAACATCACTAACTGACTCCGTTCGCACTAGTAGGACCGTAAATTTGATTTCATATTGCCTAAAGTCATACATTCATAGTGTACACAGCTTTGTGCTCTCGA
The DNA here is from genome assembly GCA_921007115.2 of Peronospora matthiolae. Lineage (NCBI taxonomy): Eukaryota > Oomycota > Peronosporomycetes > Peronosporales > Peronosporaceae > Peronospora > Peronospora matthiolae. The sequence goes on along the minus strand of CAKLBY020000028.1, from coordinate 383,411 downwards.
TAAGAAAAATGGAACTATCGTATCTCACTCATACTATATGACATTTTAAAAACACACAGTAAATGATGTCAGTTCAAAAAGTCCGGATGATACCGCTGAAGCAAGCTTTCGCACCACAAAATGACTAATAATTTCAACAAGATACGCTTGAAACATCATCGCGCCTCTTCTGCTTGCAATGCACCTGAGGCTGAAATGGTCTGTCAAGCTTTTGAATCAATAAAATAATCGATAGAATAAACCGTACTATTCCTATCGCCTACAGTAAGTGATGCTAAAGTAATAATAACAAATAAGCAGGAGTGGATTTTGGTCTTACAACAAAAACGACTACCACCGCAGCACTAGCGTATTACAACAACAGTAAAATTAGTAACTATGAAAAGACAAAAGCAGTATCTCGTCAGCTACACCAGTATAAAAACATCAACAGCAGCAGCGACAACAACAATAGTTGCATTTGTAAGAAAAGCAACAAAAACAACAACAGCAAAAGCAGTACCAAAAAGTTGGAACAACATTGCTAATCTAAACAACAACAGCTACAGCTACGGTAACAGCAGTGGGAGTGACAACTAAACCAGCAACTTAATAAGAGCAACTGAAACAATAAGTGACGATAAAATATCAATGTTGACGAAGTAAAAAAAATCACCACTGTAACGTCACCGAGAACAAATTCAGCGCCGACCGAAAATGTACATTTTCTTAGCCGGCTTTTCCATTTGCCGTCTGTGCCTGCAACTGTAGGCCACGAGTGCAGCTTACCTGTGGTGGAACCCCTCTGCTGCTTACTCTTCAGGTCGCGGGTTGGACGGCAGTGAATTGACTCTTGAATGTTGAGGACATATGTAGGCGTTATGTGTGCCAACAAAACTCATTTACTATATCAAGTGGGACATGTTTTTTTAATTACGTAGTTTATTGTTCAAGGGTATAAATGAATAGATACTTCCTTAATTGCTACGTGTACACCCCCCTGGATAAAAGATGAAAAGGTAAGCTCTGGAACTCGTCCTTTGATGCAGGTAATTTATTTTGGAGAGCTGAATCAATTTGCAAAAATCTATACAACGGCCGACACTGTATAATAATATAATGCTTTTTTAAGTCTGCATTGACCATGAATAGTGTACTTGGGCAACGCGATCTTAGCTTCCAGCGTTTGCGTATGCAATCGTTTTCACCTTAAAAAATCATTTCTAAATCAATCATGTACGTGCATCACAATAGTGACCAAGCCAAGAAGTGACTTCGGACATGACTTTATACGTATGAGAGAGAACAAATTATACTGCACGTAGTACAGTTACGATACACCTAGCCATTTGATTTGCAGACAGGCATGCAAAAACAGACGCAGACCCAGAGATACGCACAAATATAAAGTGCGACTTCCACCTTGCGCACAGTAACTAATAGCTGCACCTTTCGGGATTGCAATCATATCTATCTGACTTAGCCGGTGCCCAATAGGTATTGTATAAAAATGGGGCCAATCACAGTGCACAACAAAAAAAAAAACCCTTTTCATTCCCCAGTCCACCTCATTGCACCTCACGTATTTGTGATAAAGTCATTGTGAGTTAAGCTCTGTTTTGGCTTGCCATCTTACTGATCAAGCGTTCCAGTTATTTTTCAGAGACACACACGGCTTGCGGTGCATTGCTCAAAATGTTCGTCTGAAAAAAACAGCAAAGATAGAGAAGTTGTAGAGTACCCTAAAAATTGGCATCGATTTGCGCCATGAACTATTGACGTCTTTCGAATACTTTGTAAATTTGCATTGTGTAACTGTTTTACCCATGCATTCAGCGACTCGATACATTCTGCCTATTTTCTTAAGCCATCGCCTACAAGCACGGTTTAAGAGTTCGTAGAGGCTGCAAAAAGTGCACTTTATGCTTATCAATGTGTCTAAGGGTATGCAACGCAGCGATTTAAGTCAAAAAGTCTGAGGAAAATTGGAGAAATGCTGCAATAAGTGAGGCTTGCGTGTTTCTATGGACGAATGCACGAGAGCTTTAGGACAAATTTGACTGATGCAACTAGGTAGCGCATAAATTCCTAATGCCGAAACAGTACCCATTTTCTGTCTTGATTCAAACAATTTAATTTACAATAGTGACCTTAAAATGCCTGCATGTACCGTACAGCGGATCTACCCTTAATCTTGTAGACAGAGGAAGACTTCTAGACTCGTAGAGTTTGTTAGAGCATTAATGTAAACGGGTATCGACTTATAGTATCACAAGTCCTACAGACTTACTGAGAATTATGTCTGAGTTCTTTAACAGGATTGTAAGCTTTTTGTACCTAGTTTAGGGCGGCTATGGATCCATGGAATTATGTGGCACTAATGCACAAGCGTACTTAGCCTTAAAGCAGGCACTGGATCTTATGACTAGCGGCGTCAAAGCAAGACACGTGTCTTAACTCGATCGAAAGGGGAACTGAACACATTGACTGATTTTTTCTCGAGATAACAAACCTTACTTACGTCTTCAACCCTAAAACTTAGCTACCTTATCGAATTGTCCTCATGAAGATTCTTCTTGTGTACCACACCCTTAACTACTCCGCCTCTGTGAAGACTCTATTACGATAGATACCCTCTAACCGTAACCGAAAGGGCATTACTACTTAGCGTACGTGACACAAAAGTACGCCTAATCTGTGACACTGATCTCTGCATTTGTGTATCACACCAGCGTACCTGGTTTTCACAATCGTTTGTGTAATTCCATTACCAAGCGCCTTAATAGTAATTAGGAAGTCACACTAATGAAGCCTGCAAGGAGGCCACAATCTTTGAAATCCTAAGGGGGCTTGCAACAGATGAGTTTAAGCACCATTTCGGGCATGTAAATACCTGGGAGTGCACACTAAAGCTATTCTTGCTACCCCATGTCAGCCTATAGAGACTTCTGTTGATAATGACGAGTATTTATAACTAGAAGGCCTTTCTTCTAAATCTTGATCATGACGGACGCATTACTTTAGAGCTGCATCAAGCATATCATTGCAAGTGAAGCGTGCCATCAAAATGCTATGCGCCAGATAACAAATCTCTACTTTTCACCTACAAAGTCGAAGATTTATATCAGGATTTGCCAGATATGATTTGATCGACTCCACATGAAAATTAATTAATTTCGCCTGCCTCAAGTACGTATGGCTGGGATTACAGCAATTAATTATTTACTTTCGGGTGACCTTGCTCAATGAGAGCGCAGACAGGATTAAATCACTTTTGGTTTTCTCAGCCAGATAGTTCAATTAGTCTCCATATCGTCATCCTGGTGTAATCTTATAGATTGTGAGATTTTTCTTTGGAGTTCTATCTCTGCAACAATCCCCGTAAGAAAAATGATATACACGTGAGTGAATCAACCAATAGAACTTGATAATAAAGTGCCGGAATCAATTTGAATCTGTAAATTGATGGTATTCTTACTGATAGAAGAATAAAGTCTGGTCCCAAGCTTAAACGAAGACAAATACAATACTCGGTGGACCACATCTCAGCGTTCTTCCCCTGCCGGAGCCTGCAAGTATGTCAAAACTACGTTTTTAGATCCACACAATGAGCGATTTGTTGCAGACAATATTTGCACACCAGCAACCTCTTCTCTGATCGGGTTGAGGGTGCCCCAACGCAGTATATTGCAACTGCTGTATATAATGGCAATCTAGTTAATATGATAAGGTCGTCTATACCTCGCAGTTGGTCAGTAACATGCATAGATAGAAAAAGTCCGGCATACAAACGATAACGAACGCAGCTATTACAGCTCGGTGGAGAATGGCCTGAAGTTTCCTGTAACATTACACGTTCTGCACTAGATCTTGTCTATGAGCAATAAAGAAAAGCACATGTGTTCAAGAAGGTGTATCATCCTGTCAAAATGTTTATATTACGACCATGAATATATCATGTTTCAACGGAATGCGATTTTACCTTAAACGGTGGGTAAATTGAAAACGCAAGAATTTCACGTACATAAATTGTGGTAAAAGCCAGTTCAGTAGCCGGAGCAAGAAACAGAGAGATCTAATCAAATTTATGATCCTGTGATTTAAAGCCCTTAGGAACGATACAATTTGCTTTAGCCGCACCAGAAAACGGTAAACATGAATGCCCCCTTAAAGCACTCTCACAAGATCAATCAAACTATGTTGATCAATAACCGATGCAAGTACTTTAAGGATGTGGTCGTCCGCGAGATCACAGAAATCACCGTAGTCGTGGTGTCTTTAATGACTTTAACAAAGTTCTGCAGTATTAAAATAGATAAACCGAAGACATGCAAGGGTGGACGCCATTACTTGCCGTGGCCTATCTCCGTATTACTATTCTCGAAAGTGAGATTTTTTGCTACCAATAATTGTTTAGCATTTACTCATGTTTTTCCTATGTCCGCGCTTAGTCACGTTTGAGCCTATCATATGCGATCGATGGTGCGTTTGTGATACTTCTACATTCTCTGCAGTCGCAAATAAAGACCCACTCAAAGAGTTACATCAATTACTTATTCTTATGAAAGATGGCATAGGTTATATCACAAGAGTACGACGTGTAGATTACATTAAGCATTAATCTACACACAGAGAGACGCATACAAAAATTATGATTAAATATACGGTATTTAATTTGCCCATAGTCAGTTCAACGCATCACCTTTTGGGCTCGTAAAAATTAAATGCCGCACGCCATATTTTTACGGCGCTACCGAACTGAATTATCCCTTCTTCTCTTCGTTCACATTAGTTTTAATTATAGATTTACATTAACAACGAGAAGCTTTAGTGTACATGATCCATCAGCCCTCCGAATATCAAATATCAACACAACATATTGCCCCACCGCTAAACCCCAAAATGGATACGTAAATTTATACAAAACTTGATTTTTCTTATATACACCGGATTACCCATATTAATGGTCGATCCCCAAAGCTTGCTACAGTATTTTATTTGCTGAACAAATTGTGTGAGTTTAGGCACAGATTTATAAACTCTCCTTACATACAGCTGAACGGGCGCGTGTTCTTAGCTATGTTTACTATGTAGTGTAATCAGTTTTAGAACTAATAGAATTTAAGTAGTATTGCCACTGAATTTACTCAAAGAATTGCGATTATAAATTACATACACTTTGTAAATTCCAAAGGTAGGCGTGAAGACAATTATCCCGTTAATGTATTACTGGACTTCAATTTAATCACTTTGTGAGTTACATAGAGTCATCCGGTAAAGCCAGCCACCCACCCGATGTCTGATCAGCTCGATTTCCCCAATTTTCCAAATTTTATTTGCGGCACTCTTTTTAGTACCCCGCTTTATCTCGCATTATACCGAGTACACATTGAGCTATAAATCCGCGACAAAAGAAGCGTTCACCCGTTTAATTACACTTATTACATAGCATTTCATACCATATGCACTATACGTCTTAAAACTACTACTGCCTCATTTGTTTTAATGGATAACAGGATTCCTCTTCTTTCTTGTTCTTGCGTGTCATTTATGAATTGATTGTTGTTATCATCCATTAATGCTGCATCCACGTAGAAGTCGATATTTCATACCTCTGAGCCAGCTTTTTTTTGCGTAACACATTTAGCGCGACTGTAATAGTGACCAACACATGAGCGCAAAAAAGTGTGATGGGGTGATCTTCATTGCATTGCTCTAATCCTGCCGTGCTTAACGTTGATCTACTCCAGTAGTGATTATCCGAGGTCTAGAATGGAATATTGACGGTGCTTGTACGTGCTTCATTTCCGTTCGCTGGTCAAATGACATGACTACGTGAATCAGACTGGGCATGATCTTATTATTTCCGGATAATGCCAAATGGTGTTTGCTTCATTCACAAAGGTTAGTGCGTCATTATCGATGCGAAACGCTAGAAGCTTAACTCCGTCAAACTAGCATTATTTTGAGCGCAACATATTACGTAATTACGCAATATGTTATATTTGGCTCTGATTACGATACGGTGTTAAGACATCATTCATTTTTGCATCATACGTGCTAAAAGTAAAATATCTATATCGGCAAGATCGTCCACTTCACCAAAATCGGCTTCCGCTCAAATTAAATACCTCCTTTTGTAGTATTACTACACAACTGATTTCACCTCTCAGCGCCACTTTTCATTGCTGAGATCTTCGTAGAAGCCGCAATGCACCTATTAGCGCCAATTTTCATTGCTAAGATCTCCGTCGAAGCTGCAAGTTTTTGTACATGCATACTAGTGCCTAAAGGATTAAATTTAGTATAGGTTACTTCAATGATGAAGCGGGAAAATGCTGCGCGCATTTGCGAGAGAGTAAACGGGAGTGTGAGTAAAGCGCTTATTTGCTTATACAAAATGAATTTTATTCATTCTTTCACTACCTTGCAATCGTTAAATTTGCGAATGTTTGATAAATCGCTGAAGCTCAAAGCACTTGATAGCATAACTTACACACCAAATTTATTACAAAAATGGTTCGACGCTAATATATTGCTTCTTAAGGATATTAACTCAACGCCACAACCAGCGAGCTATAGCTTAAACGCCCAGCGCTATCATTCACGGTTTTTTTACGTACTATGGCCTGTACCTTTTGAGTGTAGACATTACAGAAGTGCATACGAGGCAAAACATTTGCTTTGTGACCAAGACATCAACCAAGGATCACCTGCGTCAGTTTTATTGGTCAGCCATACGTAATCAAATCAATATTTCACGGATCTAGGGCAACATTTACTTTTCTCCACGGGCGGTACCCGACTCAAAAATCTAATTCTAACAATTTTGAATGCCTTCTCGTATGGGCAGATGTACAACAGTACATGCAACTGAAGCACAAAATTTAAACGTGTGGCATTTTGATAAGTTACATGTTTGCTCAAATACACTTTCATGATTGATTAGATACTTGCTCTCTGCAAATTAACTTTTGACTCCACGTATGTCATCGTTACATCGATAAAATATCCTTGTTAAGACGGTTGTAAATCTCACCCCTTTATCCTAAAAATATCTTCCACAGTTAATTGAATCAGTCAGCTCGTATTAACCATAAGCATCAAGCTTCAACTTCGATACCTTAGGCGCTATTAGATGCAGTGTATGTATAGTCACCGGTTGCGCCTAACAAGTGTACGTGATCGAGTCACCTCGCAATGTTTGGTGTATACCCAAGTCAAATCGACGTGCAGGATCATAAATGGGCAATTTAAATTACATTTCGAGGACGGGCAATCGTGTTGTGAACATGGGCGGCAAATCGACCTAATGTAAAACCACTGAACCATATTGGGCCCATTACCACGCGCCACGTTCATCGCTTATTAAATGTTGATATTTGAGATGGAGGTAGATCTTGTTTGATTTTGTCACTTTCAACATTGATTGCTTTTCCTGGATGGAATGATAGACCACGAACGATGGACGGTCAAAAGGCTTGCTGCTGAGCATTTCCTAGCTTCTCACCTTCGAAATCATTGGGTCAGAACACTAGGCGAAAAAGGCACGCATATAGTTGCAAAATTATAGAGCGCCTGTCCGTAGTCCGGATTCAGTTCCACCCTGCATGCAATATTAAATGCATAGGCGCTTTCGATAGCAGCTGTCCCAGAGAATCGTTTCGGTCACTATCACCCCGACTCTTGGTTGCCTTCGTGCTCAAATGTGGGCTCAACTATAAAGGCTGAGTTGTAAAATGAGGCGGGTATATAAGCTTACAACAAAGAAAACTGTTGGCAATAAATGGAAGGGATGAAAATGCAAAAAGCCCTCTTTTATCTAACCTTTTTGCATAGACACTTAGACCCGTCTCAATTAAAAGTAGGAGGTCGAATTTCGCATCGTGCAAGATACTGTATATAGATAGAAAGAATTTTTGTTTGGTTGAAGCTACTAATGTCACAAAAGTTTTGATACCCTTCTGGCGCATCGACGCAGTCTCCTGGTAAAGTGGCACTCGAAGGGCTCTCCATAGCGCTCATGTAAAAACGCCGCAAGCAATTTTTGAATCAACGTTCTCCACATTCTAAAGCTGCTTGGCAAATACATCAGCATCACATGGGCGAGATTTTCCAGGACCAAAATTGTCTCAAGTCGCTTAAAATGTGACATAAGTCATTCTATATTTCTATGAGCTAGCGTCCTTGAAAGCATACACTGTTTGTTGAACCGTAAGAGAACCTGGACCAATCATTTATCTGTACAGATCAGTATACTTTGACCACTGAATGATGCACGAGAACCATATTTCATCCAGGTTCTACATACTGTGAACCTCCTGCGGTGTCTCCTTTGAACTCCTCCACAACAAAACTATTGTCGGACGCGTACCGCTGCGTAGCAAAAACAAAGGTGATACTACAACTGGCTAGCACTTTTTCTTATACCAGAGACAATATAAAGCGAGTCCAAAACGTTCACCAGCTCTTCCGGTTGACGTTTGACCAACAAGAGACCAATTAGGATTTTCGACTGCTCTTTTATAGGATGAGCTTCGTACATTTTAGTGATACGTAGCCACTTAACAAAGTTCATACCTTCACCGATTTGTTCTTATTTCAAGGTTTAGCGCCTCGAAGACGGAGACCTTGTGTCGCGATTGTCCCTCTCGCCCACAACAGCTAAGTCGTTAACTCTTTTTACTGCTCTCGACACGGGCACGTTCTTCTATAGCTTAAAGGTAAATCTTGCGTTGAAATCATTAGTATTTACCTGAACCTCGCCAGACCTCGCTGAGTTCACAGTTTCCCATCGACAAATGTCGGATATCACAGAGATATGGCTGTGTTCGTGCATGTCAGCAGCTAGTTTAATTAAGGTGAGATTTTAGTACGAACCTGTTAGTGTGTGCGTTTTATTTTTGTGATAAACGAGACTTGCGACAACATATCTATTTGCAGGTAACTGGCCAGCGTATCAAAAAGGGAGTAGTAGTCTGGGGTGTCCTCCGACACAGATTCGTCACACTCGGCTACCGAACAATCACATTTCAAGTCCTAGTCAAACTTAGAGCTATCAGCTTCCGCAGCATATGAAGCAGAGCTACACAGCTCCTTATGTCAGAAGAAGACTTAACGCTTAACGAGCAACTTAGTTTTGAAGAACTAGACTTAATGAGTCTACAAGCGTAAAGCTTATGGTCCTTGTTTCAGGGGGCCAAACGATTAGTGAATCGACAGCACTTAGTGCTCAGCAGTAACTAGCTACCTCAGGTAGGTGTTGCTGATTCTTAGTGATCAGTGATCAATGACCAAAGACGCCTCTCAAGACACGTGTCTTTAAGTTAAAAAGAGGAACGCACTTTTAATTACATTTAAACCTATAGAAAATCTTAATTCTAATCCAGACACTTATGTCCTAAGTTAGTACAACCAAGATCTCTCTTATCAGGTGGCTGACGCCAGTCAGCCCCTATAAACCGATAAGATATTCAATATCTCTTTCAGTGGGATATCATCCGTGTGTCTAAGACATAGGGTACCAAGTACCAATTTAAGTGTAACCCCTTTACATCCTTTCCTACTAGACCGACGTTTCCTAAAACGTCAAGCAAACCTTGTTCCAATCCAACTTTCCCATCGAAGTTTGTTCTTCAACGAGGTCGATGCACTTGCGGTTCACCTCACGGCAATGTCAAGCTTAGCACGATGTCCTCATCACCTAACGAGTCAAAGATTATCAGTGATTACCTTAAATAAGGGGAGGTATTGAACTAGGTGATGCAGGGACAATGTCCGATACACCCATGTCTGAGGTAAAAACTCTAACTACCCCCTGTACGTTCCCGGATCGTGATGATGAGAATTCGCCATTGGCGCCGCGCTCAACACCCGGTTCGAATGATACCACATACACGAACTCGCTCGATGAGCAGCAACACTTAATTATATAACAAAGAGAAAGCACTCGGCGCCATGCGCAAATGTTTGCAACCCTCGAGCACCAACGTGACTATGTGCTCACTTCACCAAGTGTAAAGGAACGCTTACGTCAAGTGGACGGCCAATCGTTGGCAACGTGGAACATTGAACATAGGCCTAAGTCTCCAGAGGAGGTGGCGAGCGGCCAGGCACTTCGTTAGAGGTATCTGTAGCCTCACCTAACGACCCAGGGTCAATACAAGGCACGCCTTGACATGCAAGCACGTGGTGCAACGGTCCCACCGATCAAGGGTATTCCCATTCTCTTGTTTGCAGGCGAAACATAGAGCAAAGAAGACTATGCCTTCGTCCGATGGGTGCACCACATACGTCACCTTAGCAGTATGTCTGCTCTAAGATCCAGTGCTAACGTGGCTGATGTGCGTCTCGAACGCGAGCTTCGGTATGACTATGTCAAACTTAAGACCAGAGGCCAATTGCTTAATCACACGCAATATTCTTTGGCTACTACGATAGCCGCGAGTGTTAATCAATCGATGAGCACCAACCCGCCAACCCACACCACTAGTGGTGGGAAACGGCCTCTGTCTCAAGATGACCTTGGCCAAGATATTCAAAGACATCTAAAGCATAAGAGCGATCTTGCCGTAGGGGTAACTCGTATTCCCATGAGTTCTCATGCTCAGTGTACCAACGCCACTTTACCAGATACTGTTATTGGTCATGACAACGACGTCGTTTTAGTAGTCTCTCGACATGAAGCTGACGACACCCATGATCATCGAGCAAAGTCGGTGGCGGCCGTTGTACCGGTAGAGGCCCACGAGAAATTGGTTCTCGAAGTGAAGGGTCTTCAAGAGACCTTGGGTAAGACCCAGTGCATGCTGGATGCGATGCAAATCCGCCTTTAGGCGATGGAGCAAGCTCAAACTCGGAGCGAGGCTCAACTTAACTTACTGATTCGCTTGCGGCAATCCGGGCTTCGCCCTCGTTGTATGCGCCAGCGTCTTAAAGTCCCCATGGAAAGAATCCCGGTACGGCTAAAGTAAGCCTTCGTAGAACACAGGAGTGGGCGCAATTAGTGTACAGGGTTGAGCGTATTCGCAAGGCCCTTCTTGGCAGTGACATTCAACGGTCCAATAGCGCGTGGATGCAAATTTGTCTTGAAGACAGTAGACACTACAATCATAGGTAAGTTATTTAGCGTTAAGAAATACTTAGTCTTCGACCTCAAAACTTCTAATACGATTTCCGCCTTTGGCATCACCTTGTTGTTTTTGTTGATTGTAGCTATCAGCCATTACGTCACGCACATGTCGTAAGACATTCAATCGCGTTGCGAGAAACTCGCGTACCTGTTTTTGAGCAATAGCAGGGCTAATATCAGCAAGCCGACCGGCAACTTCTCTCCCACCAAGCCCTTAAACCACAGAGTGGTAGCATTATAGGAACTCGAGGGTAGGTGAGACCGTTTACGTATAACGGAGTAAAGCCTGTGGAGGCATGAACAGCGTTGTTCAACGCAAATTTAACAACAGGGAGGCATTGAGGTCCAACTCCGAGGCGTATCAGCGCAAATACTGCGCAAAATGGCATTGATGACGCGATTAAAACGCTCAGTTTGACTATCGGTCTGCGGAATAATTCGCCGTGGACACGTCCATATCGGGTACCGAGCACCTTGAAGATACACTTCCAAAACTTGCCAGTGAAGCAGGGGTCTCTATCAGCGACAATTGACACAGGCAAACCATTTTGTCGAAACACACGATCGATAAACAGCTTTGCCGTGCCTTCAGTATCGATCGTATCCTGCACAGCCACTAAATGGGCCTTCTTGCTCAAACGGTCAAAAAAGACCACAATACCAGTGTAGCCTTCTGAATCCTTTGGTAGTCCGAACACAAAATCCATAATCATGGACTCTCAGCACCCAGTGGGTACAGGCAGACTAGCTAGCGGCGCATCCACAAGTGCTGAGGCTTTGACCCGTTGACAAGTTTCACACGTACACACATATGTGATCGCCCATTTGTACATCTTCAGCCACCAATAAGGCTGGCTCATTGAGCCATAGGTCTTCTCACGACCAATATGACCACTTAAAGCAGTACCATATGCCTTACAGAGGATTTGGTGCTTTGACTCCTCATCATGAGGAACAGCGATACGAGGGGCATCCTCAACAAATGTGCGATAACACAACCGGCCATTATTGATATAAATTTGATGGAGCCTCGCACGTAAACGTGCCGACAATTATATGTCTGAGTCTTTAAACTCATCGATCCCAAGAGCCCGTATCAAAGCTACACATTCGTCATCCGTGGCATAAGCCGCACGGATTAAGTCAGGGACTGATGACGACAGTGTCGTGGCATGATCAAGATCTTTGTCAGTTAGACACGATAGCGCATCAGCCAGAATTTTACTTTCCTGGCTTTTACTTCAGCTCGAAATTATATTTTGAAAAGACTGAAAGCCGAAGATCCATTCTCTGAGAGTGATGTGGCGACTGTGTCGCAGTGCGCAATGACGCATGGTCTGCATAAAATACAAATGGCAATGAGTCAAGCAGATGTACTTTGAATTGACCAGAGCATACTTAATAGCAAGTAGTTCTTTGTCTTGAACTGAATAGCTCTTTTCAGCAGCTTTAAGCTGGAGAGACTCGAACGAAATGACGTGCTTGAGTCCATCTACATCTTTTTGTAACAGAGCACTGCCTATGGCAAAGTCAGATGCGTCACAGACTACACAGAAGGGCCGATCAGGATCGGGCAAAGCCAATATTGGCGCATGAAGGAGACTCTCCTTAACTGCTTATAAGCATCGTGCTTAATATTACCCCAACACTAATCCACATCCCTTTTCAGGAATTTGGACAATGGCATAGCCATTTCTGCGCAATTCGCACTACACTTATGCAAGTAATTGGCAAGGCCAAGCCACTTACCTAAGTCCATTTGATGCTTAGGAACCTGCCAATCGACTATGGCCCTTACCTCAGCGGGGGGGTCCGCTCGAAGGCCTCGCTTCAGAACGAGGCACCCTAGGAAGGGAATCGCTTCTGCACTAAAGATGCATTTAGATGCATTAGCGTACAAATTATACAAGCGCATGCACTCGAGCACCGCTCGTAAACGATCAATGTGGTTATCCACATCTGAACGACCATTCGTTGCACGACTATGGACAAAGATGTCGTCAAAGTACGTTTGTGCATAACTTCGATGAGGTTTGAATAGCTGCGTCACCAGACAATTAAAAGTAGCCGGGGCGTTAAACAAACCTTGTGGCATAACGAGCCACCATCAGAGCATACCGCTCGTAGTACTCACCGCTGTTAGCGGAATATCAATCGCTCGCATGAGGATCTGGTAATATCCATCGACTATGTCGAGTGCACTGTGCAATGTACATCCTACCATATTGTTCTGAAGAACATCCTTTCTAGGAATAGGCGTCTGCGCCGGTAAAATGGCTGCATTAAGCTTATTATAAGCATGGACAATGCGCCACTTGCCATTTCGCTGCTTGACACAGATTGTCGGTGTTGAATGGGGAGATTTACTCTCACGAATCATTCCAGCCGCGTGCTTAGCACGAAAGAAATCGTCAATGACGTCACACTGTTCTTTATAGGCAAAGGCCACTGCCGTGTTACTTAATATATAGTTCCTGGAACTAAGTCAATTTCATGAGGTACACCTCGATCAGGTGGTAAGACAGATGGTGGATTGTGACACACCACATGTCGAATTTCCTTAACCAAAGAACAAAATGGATTTAAAGGATCTTTGAGGATCGTAGATCCACTTCGCGCACAAAGTGCCGCTTTTGTGTCTTCTAGGAAAGATTCATCCATTAGAGAGGACGAGTTCAACTCAACATCGGGTCTAACGACCTACAAATGGGTAAATTTCCTGCCTATAAGGCCTGGCTAAACTCCCCATCAGACATTTTGTCTAGCTCACACAGAGCACCCAAAGATGGAAGGGTTTCAAGATAACATTGCCATCAACCTGACTAGTCACTCCGTTTACTAGCGTATATAGTGTGTCATTATTATCACCCAGTGACTGTGTGGTCGCCTGGCGCTTTACAGTTGCCGCCTGGCGTCTAAGTCATCTCTTAGAGACCTTGCACCCCTTAGGGGTCGAAACAATACCGTCCCCTTTTATTACTACTAACAGTAGTACGCTCTATACAAGAGCCGATGTCTTGACCGACATCCGGTGAAGTGTTACATGACACGGACTCTTCACCCAGTGGATTTTCACGTGCCACTCCACGCACAGTATACGGCCCTAGCCCTGAACTGAACGACTTTTCGCTAACAATGTCATCAGTGACAGTAAGTGTGGTGCTCTCACGGCCGCCCACACTCGGTGAATTTTCACGTGCAACCTCGCGCACATCAAAGGAATCACATCCTTGATAATCCGGCCCTAGACCAGCCATGCTTTCAGCATGCAGTGTCTCGTTATCACAACGAGTAATACTCAACGAAGTACGTGCCGTATAACCGACATCTAACGAGCTACGCTCGAAATCTATGTTTACAACATTGGATTTAGACAACTCAGCCATTCCAATTTTCAGCACATTGACATCTTCTGTCAAAGGCTCGCGCCAGTAGTGCTTCTTTTGCCGAGCGAGGGTGGGTTCATGACTCTCCAAAACTTCGCTAGGAACGTTGCGCGTGGCGTCTAAGGTGTTAGACCTCCAATTAATCCATGGATCATGGTGTTCAAGTCAAGCAATACCAAGGATGAAATCATATCTCGAGTCCAAGTCAAAGACAAGACAGCGTTCAATGCTGTCAAAGTCTAAAAACTGTACGCCTAAGTTTAATGAAACGTTAGGCACAGTAACACGACTTCCAGTCGCCAAACGAACCGTGATAGAATCACCCTCATGCGCCGTAAGCGCTTCATCATAACGCTGACTTCCCTTAAGGGAACGACTTCGAGCATAATTGCAAGCCGCTCCAAAGTCGATCAACATTGACCAAGGCCTCTCAAAGCCTTTAAATTTCGTCTCGGCGACTAAGAAGCCAGACTAGTATTTACGATCCATACTAACAGGTATGGAGCTCTTTAGGGCTAAGCGTTGTTTAACTTTACCTCCTAAATATGGAACAGAACCCATTTCTTTCCCAAGTAGGGCGCCCCGCGCCTACTGGGCGTCGGCATTTCTCCGTGTCATGCCAGACTTCTGGCTCGGGGTTGAATGTTGGCTTGTAGCCTGACGCTATTTACACAAAGGTCAACCAGGCCGCGAGTGTTTAAGGCTTCCACATGCAAAACATGATTGTACGACGCGTTGCTGCTCAGCGGCTTGAAGTTCAACTTCACCTTCATCTTCAGCATAGAAGAGATCCATCGGTTCAGGTCTATAATAAGCCTTACCACTCGTGGATTTTTCTTTTGCAGAGCTAAGGTTGTACCCATTCCAGCCAAGCCTGGCCGACTTTAAGTCGTGCTCAGCATTAAGAGGAATTTTTACGGCCTCTTTAGAAGTAAAGGGGTGGAGCACGAAAAATTCGGTTTTGGCAAAGCCAGTACGAAGACTTACCATAAAGATAGTCATATGGACTGCCTCTGGCAGAGGATCAGACTGCGTTGCATCCATAAGAGCTCTCTAACTTTTGGACATAGTCCGATGGATCATTCCTACCCTGAAGGGTAGATAAAAAGCATGAACGCACGCGGTAAGCTTGGTTAGGTGGTGAGAACACCTGTACCAATTATGACTTCAGCGACTTTCATGTGGGAAATGCTAAGTCAACCGACGTGCTACACGTCAAGGCCCATTCTCTAGCTCTTCCATCGAGCTTTGGGATAGCCAGAGAGACCTGCTGATGGTCAAGCTTGATCAGGCCTGATCTCATGGCCATTTCAATCTCACGGATCCAGAGGATGAGGTTTTCACCCTCTTTACCGGAGTAGTTTTCAACTTCCACTTTAATTAAACGAGGCCTAGCCTCTTCGTCTGGTATAGACACATAGCGTCTAGGCATACCCGACGCTTACTTGGCCTTAGACCTGCCCTAGGAGGGTCGCTTCATACTGAATGAAGCCTTCATCAAGCGCATTTAGCACCCTAGGGCCT
This sequence comes from Peronospora matthiolae, assembly GCA_921007115.2. Classification (NCBI taxonomy): domain Eukaryota; phylum Oomycota; class Peronosporomycetes; order Peronosporales; family Peronosporaceae; genus Peronospora; species Peronospora matthiolae. Next base: position 367,391 of record CAKLBY020000028.1, on the reverse strand, counting down.
TGTCAAACAAGGACATTCCATGTAATCTGGACCAAAAGATGCGGTCAGCTTATCGAGTGCGACCCTTTGGGCCTCAGAGAGTGGGAGTGGGGTTTTCTTCCTCACAGACGATCAGTCTGATCAGACTCAGGTGTAGATTTTACTACAAGTGCTACCAAGTGTATCGGAGCTACACGGCTCGTTATGTCAGAAGAAGACTTAACGCTTAACGAGCAACTTAGTTTTGAAGAACTAGACTCAATGAGTCTACAAGCGTAAAGCTTATGGTCCTTGTTCCAGGGGGGGCAAACGATTCAGTGAATCGACAGCACTTAGTGCTCAACATTAACTAGCTACCTCAGGTAGGTGTTGCTGATTCTTAGTGATCAGTGATCAATGACCAAAGAAGCCTCGCAAGACACGTGTCTTTAAGTTAAAAACAGGAACTCACTTTTAATAACATTTAAACCTATAGAATATATTAATTCTAATCCAGACACTTATGTCCTAAGTTAGTACAACCAAGATCTCTCTTATCAGGTGGCTGACACCAGTCAGCCCCTATAAACCGATAAGATATTCAATGTCTCTTTCAGTGGGATATCGTCCGTGTGTCTAAGACATAGGGTACCAAGTACCCATTTAAGTGTGCCCCTGTACAGCATATGCACGAACGGTGTCGGTAACATCAAGATCACCATGTAAATTTCCTTTCATGTCAGTCTGGTCGATAATGCTATTCTCTGCTTCCTCTTCATGTATGTCTGCTTCCTATTGTACCGGCTTTGTTACTGTCTTTTGGGACAATTCATCCTGCCGATCCGTCCTTCTGTGATTTAGACATCGCAACCTTAGCGTCGTGATACTGATACCTGCTGTTGCGACATACGAAGTCTAACACTTTTCTTAAGGTAGTGTCGCCCTACGACTGGTCGTGGCTTCACCCCGACCCACCAGCTTAGAGCGTCTCAAGCACTCCAAATAAATATTGTCTTTTGTTTAGTAAAAACTCATTATGTAGTTGTACTCATAACAGGTCGCCAAAGCAGCTAATCAACTGACTAGATAAGCATAGAAAACGCTAAGATAGAAAGGAACAAGATCTGGAGCTCGCCCTTCAATATAAGAAATCCAGTCGAAGAACCTAAATCAAGTTCTGTATATTTACGTACCTTGCTCTTAGTAATTGATAGGTTCACCCTTCGGGCTTGCCATGTTGTCCAACAACAATTAAGAGGAGATAAAAGGCCACATTACGAGTAATGCGACGTGTAAAAACACCTGGCGGCATCTGCAGACACATGCATAGAAGTTACACACTACATTGCAATCGGTGCGACGTGTAAGGTACTTCAGGCGCTGTTCAAATACACAGGACAGTTCAAACTCGTAAAGTCATATCCTTCACATTTCGAACCAGATCACAGCATACTCTCCTATGATAAGTGTGGTGGTAGATGAGGCCCGTCAGGTCAGCTCGTTAGGTAAAGGCGCAGTGCACAATTGGGAAGTGCAAGAGGTAATGGCAGATCATAAAGAAGAGGCGTTCGGCTCTCTGTGTCTACAGCAGGCTTATTGGTCCTTTGGCACGTGCAGCACAACACAGACGTGAGAAAACTCTCAGTAAAGAACTGTCAGACCACGAACGTGAATGGCTTGCAAAAAAACAAATGATCTTATATTCTACTACTTGCTATTTTAGACCACGATTTTACCATGAACAACGAAGCCTCTTTCTTCTCTCCATCGAAATGGAACAGAACGCTGCGAAGCATACCAGCGTTTAGAATACAAACAGATGGTTTAAAAGTCCGCGGGCACAACGAGCCAGACTGCATGTTATAAGCAAATATGACCCTTCCGCGCGTGAGTTAGGCTGTTCGGTGTCAACCCGTGCTCGGCAGTGCGTGCACTCCCCTCCGTGGTTAATCTACGACCAGCGGCAAACGAGTATGTCGGGCTGATAAGGTTTTCGGGTAGGACACCAAGAATGACGCGGCCTCATTCGCTTATACGTCCACGGCAAATTCAGATTTTTCGCAGGTAGCGATATTAAACACTGGCGGCAAGTGTGTGTTAGGTCTGTGCAGCATCGAATCCGGTGCGCCTCGCGTACCACCTTTCCAGTTCAATCTGAAGTGTACATCGCCAGCCGCATGCTAATCATAACGACCGTCTCTTTTATAAAGGATGTCAGCCACAGGTGCCCCCACCAAATAGCTTGTGTCATTGCGCAGCTTCAGTTATCTACGCGACTAGGTAAAGGGGTACCGGAGGCTGGATCGTACTGGTATGCTACGCCTCGATGCATTTCGGTAAGATGCTGTGTGCGTTGCATGGTACTGCTGATTTAAATGTACACGATCGTCGGTTACGTTGGCGGTAGGAAGTCGTCATTTAAGCCTGAAATAATGATGGCACGCATAATCACGACATTTCTCATTTAACGAAAACGTTTTGCCATTGTCAAATCAATAAGGACAACCACTCCTGGCATGTTCGTGAGCTCTACCGTTCTACATTTTATGCCTTCAATTAGCCTTCGCACATGTTGACGAGCTTCGGGGAATCGTCAGATAGATCGCCCGTTCACGATCGCCGACCGTTCAGTGGTACGATCGCTTTTCGCTAACTGGCCGGTTGTAACATGTGTGCGATAAGACCACGGTGCTATTGTTACTGCTGGCTGCAAAGCTTGCTTCGTTTGACTTCTTTATTGCAAAAGTGTTCATCACTGGAGCAAATCAAAGATGTGCCTTACCGCTCGGGGAAGAAAGCGTGATTTATCAGTAGAGCAGCTACGTGGTGCAGCTTCAGCAGTGACATGTGGTTATTATCTCGTGCCGCACTGACTGCATGGATACCAACACCTCAAGCGATCAGTCCAGAACAAAAGGAACGTACACTTGAGCAATGGCAACCTTCAGGCAAGCGGTCAGCAACCGTTCATTCTTTAGGTTACGGCGACTACATGAGCAATGTACGAGCGAACAAGGTCGGTATATTTATGCCCCTTGTGGGCGACTTCATGTATGCATGTACGTTTTCGGTGACGAATAGAAAAGTACCACATTTCTAGGTGTCCTCACATCTCAAGCATCCTCCTGGGTCAAGTATGTTGATAGAAGCACGTCCTGCCGCACCGCTCTTCTTAAAAGTTGTCGAGTACGAGGCCGTTTCTCTCCATAAACGGCAATGAGGTGTCGCAGCAACAAAGCGTTAACTTAATAAATGAGTCCTTTGTTCCGCTTCTTGCAACTGACGTAACGCGTCGCGAAAGTTGTTGACAGTACATGAGTACCGTCGATCACTTGCACCTTTGCATACGCCGTATAAAGCAGCGGGACCGAAGAACACATGTCAAGCATTTCGCTGCTAAGAAAGCTTTGCGGCCGCCTCAAGTGAGTTGCAAGTGGCTTAATGGCATCATCCCCCTACGAACGCAATGAATCAGCCACCACGTGGTTCCGAACCAACTACATGCGCCAGTTAAGCCAGTGATCTACTTCGAACCTCCAGTCGCTACTGGTAATCAACTGAGCACCTGCTTCCTTCAGCACCTTCGCTACTCTTCACGTCGCACTCGCGCACTTGTGTCAAGTGTCTACGATACAAAGTCCTTGTCTCTATGACAGTACTTAGTGCACTTGTCCCGTTAGCACGTCAAGCAGTCGCAGAAGTAGCAGAAAGGCGAGACGACACAAGCAGCACGTTGCACACAGAAAACGGACGGCCGCACGCCCTTTCTTGCAGTGGCCCACCAGCTGTTTAGTGGCCGCCTTCTACCATCGAAACCAGGGGTTCACCATTTCAGCCAATCGCATGGCCGCAGCGTCGCCTCGCGACAGGCAACAGGACGATCGCTCGATGGCTGACTCTCTCTCTCTCTCTCTCTCTCTCTCGCCTGCTGTTGCAAGTCGCGCGTTCATTCACTTCCAGCTTTTCCTCGGAAAACGCTCCCACCGACTGGAGCTCGACCTCCAAAAAGTGGTTTCCTCGGTACCCTCTGCCCCGCTCTCTCACTCTCGCAAACTTTAGCTCCAAAAAGCAGTCACGCGACTGAGGCAAAAAGGAAAAAGAAGGAGGAGAAGAAGAAGAAGGAGAGAGAGAAAATAAAAAAGAGACACGACACCAAGCGACTAATCGGACCAGACGCGGTCACGACGGACGGAAGTGACGTAAAGTGAAGCAGAATCGAACGGCTCAAGTCGCGCGTGGTGGTGGGGATGGCGCTTAAGTTCGCCGCCGCACTTTGCGTGCTCTTAATAGAGCGCGGGGCAGCTCAGGGTACGTCGTTGTGTCGGTTTGACAAAACGTGACCTCATTGAACTGGCCACTGACCGACTCGTTTTGACAATGCTGGATTGATTGATTGATTGATTGTGCAGACTGCCCCTATACAGTCAGCGTCTTGGACGTCCCGGGCGTGCAGTGCACGACGGCGCTGCCTTGTTCAGGGACGTACTACGCCACGGGATTGACTCAAGGCGTCGGGGCATGTCCCACGGGCTCGAGCTGTGCGCTGCTGCCGCTGACGCCTATTATGGGCTGTGCCGCTGCAGGTCGTTCAGACCTCATTTACGTGAATGGAGACGGCACGTTGACAAAAGGCGGTAGGTCAGTGACACTCTCAGGTAATATTGCAGTGGACGTAACGCTGGCACCAAGTAGCAGCAGCAGCAGCAGCGGTAGCAGCAAGAGCAAGACGGGACACAGTGGCAGCAAAAGTGACAGCAATAGTGGGAGCCGCTCGTCAAGTGGTTCGCGGTCCTCGACGGACAGCACGAGCGACAGTAACGCAAGTTCAGGGTCGTACTCGGCGTCCAGCAGCTCAAGTGGTACGCTTTTTTGTGCTTGTGTTATTGTTATTAGTGCTAGTGGGGGACGTTATTCGGTTGCTGGAATAGGCACTGACGCTGCCTGTCTTTGTTTTGCATCTTTGTGGTTGTAATGTTATATGAATTCCTATGATTTGTTCAGGTGACAGTAATGACTCTGCTTCGGGCAGCAGTAATTCAACAAAGGACGACGACGATTCGTCGAATAGCACGTCCTTTTCGTGGTCGTCTGAGTCGGGTTCTGGTAGCGTCACGATTTCCCCCGGCAGTAGCTCTGCAAATCAACAGGCTGAGTTCAATCCCGGGTCGATTCTCAGCGACAGTTCCAAGACAACAAAGACTTCTTCAGACGATGGTCTTAGCCTCGGGTCCATTATCGCTATTGTCGTGGGCTGCTTGGCAGTGGTAGCTATAGCTGCTGGCGCGCGGCTGCTGAAAAAGGGCAAGGAGGCCGAACTGGCAACTCCGGAGGCGGCTGCAGATGCCTATAATAACGGCGGCGGTGGTGGTGGTGGCGGTATGACTCCAAAGGAAAACGTGCTGCTGCTTTAAGTTTATGGCAAGACGGGAAAAGAGAAAGGGATTCTCCAAGCAGACTGAGGAGACTACAGTGACTGTGCAAACATTTTGAAGATGGGCAAGCGTGGGCTGCAAATAGAAATACCTATGGCGGGGTACAAGGGAGACGAGAGAGAGAGAGAGAGCGGACGTGAAAGGGTGCTGCGTGGCGGTGAGGTGTCGGGAAAAGCGGGGAGACTCAGTAGCACATGTGGATCGTAACTCTCTGCTCTTCCCCATTTTGGGTTGCACGACCATTATCCACGCCCTGTCGTCATAGTAAACTATACGCGAGCTAGCTCTGCGGGTTCTCGCATCTTCGTGCTAATTATGTTGATTAGATGTTGCCGTGTTGTTTTGCGCGTGTGCTTTGCTAAACCTGACGTCAAGACAGCATTTAGACCGATGAAAAGGTACTGCCGGTATGTAGGTGGTTGCAGCTATAAAACGGGAAGGGCGAATACCAGTCGACTACCAGCCCACCAAGCATTGCTTCGACAAGGTAGTACCAGTACGACTAACGATGGGAAATATAGAGAGAGACGACTGACACGGCAAGTAATCGAGACATTGTAACAAACCAGCACGTGCTCGTTGGGCGTTTTCTAGACAAACCACGAAACCGCGTGCCCATTCGTTAGCCTAGAGTAGAAGTGGCGTAGACCATTCATTTGTCAATAGATCACTCGCCACATTTATCCATCCGTCCATCATTCGTTCGTTTTGGTGAGCCTGTCTTGCATGCGTGAGGGCTGCTTCCAGCGCGAATCCTAAGCTGCTTTGGCATCACTTGCTGCTTTCGACGTCAATTGGGCTTCCTTGAGTGTAAACAGCTTGGCTGACGAGTCGGCGACGCCGTACTTTGCATAGAGCCGACCGATGCGGTAAAACGCCTGAAGAATCCGCTCGTCGCTCTTGCGTACGAGGTGAGGAAAAGCACGACGAAAAGCAGCTGTCGCGGGCTTGAGCTTGTAGTGGGGAATAATGGGGAACAGGTGATGGACCTGGTGCGTGCCAATGTTGTGGCTCAGGTTGTCAATGAGCGGTCCGTATGACCGATCCACCGACGAGAGGTTGCCCTTGACGTACGACCAGTCCTCGTCTCCATACCACGGCGTCTCCTCGTCATTGTGGTGCAAAAACGTCGTGATGACGAGCATCGTGCCAAAGACAAAGATCGGTCCGTAGTAATAGAGCGCCACCGTCGGAACTCCCACTTGAAAGCAGAGGTAGATCGAGAGCCCCGCGACGAAAAACTGGGCGAGAAGTGAGATGATAACAGCAGCTACTCTCCGTCCAAAGAGCGGCTCGAACGGGTTGTAGTGATTGAGTTTCCGAGGTGGGAACCCCTCGACGAGGTAGGCGAACCACGCAGCTCCGAGCGTGAAGGTCAAATGGCGAGAAACGGGGTGGTCGTCGCTCTCCCGTTGGGGGTAAAAGATCTCGTCTCGGTCGATGTTGCCCGTGTTCTTGTGGTGGTGGCGGTGCGTGAGTTTCCACGACTCGAACGGCGTGAGGATGAGCGAGTGCATGAGCGTCCCGACGGTGAAGTTGAGCACCGGGTAGCGGCTGAAAGCGCCGTGACCGGCATCATGACCGATGGTGAAAAAGCCCCAGAAGATCACGCCCTGGAGCACGGTGTAGCCCGCGATGAGAGCGACACGGAGCGGGTAGAAGCTCTGGACGAGTGGCTGGGCGAGCGCGTAGCTGAGACTCAAAGCCAAGGAACCAGCAAACACGAGCGAGCGCAGCGTGTAGTAGAGTGACAGCGGCAATGAGGATTCGAAGCACTCGCTTGGTAGCGACCGCTTGAGGTCCGTGAGGGTCGGGAACGCGGCCGGTTGCTTGGTCGCCATGGACGTTTTCGTGGCTGACGGAGCAAGTTCCGAAATGGAGTCACGTGAGACTTGTGCGGGACGCGTGGCGACAAGATCACTGCGGACTGGGCGGGGACGATTCGGTATAGTCAGAGCGAGACAAGGCAGTGAAACAAAAGAGACGAGCAAATGTGACGTGGATGGTGAAATGTCGAGCACCACTGGCGCAGATGATGTCATGTGGTTGATGACGTCCGTCCACCAGTCAGTGTGCACTCGAGTGTATCGCCAAACAGTCGTGAAAAGCACGCGTCTATCTATGCACGTTTAAGAGCAATTGTGGGATGTTCTGTTTGTTGTACACTGACGGACCAACGAACTGACACTAAAGTAATTTAATTCGAGACTTGCTTACCGAAAGGGAAGCACCACCTCGTGCTGTAGAATATCTTCAGCAAGTGGCCGCTGCAGTGCGTCTGGATGCATCATACTAGCGATCAAGTGCTGGAGCGAGTTGGAGTATTGTCTGGACCATTAAAAAGAGGAACACGAGCACATTAGAACGTAGATCTTGCAACTGACACCAGAGTCACACAAGCGCACCGGAACATCACGAGGTCTCCGTCGCGAATTTGCTGCCACTCTTCACCGCCACTAGCCAGCGTCGTGCCGAGCGCGAGCTCATAGATCGTGGCTCCCAAAGCAAAGATGTCGCCAGCGCGCAAGTTGTTGCGATTGCCTTCAAGGAGCTCCCTGCATCGAAAAAATACATGAGTGCCTAATTGTGCCTCAAGACTTTCAATAGCATGGACGAGACAGCACGTACCGACTAAGATACCGATTGTCGCCCTCTGTGATCTCCATGCTGCCATCTAAGTGAGCAACAGTCCCTAAATCGCCGAGCTGCATGCACAATAAATAACCGTTTGTTCACACAATTCCGAAATAACATCGCAAGGATAAGACGGACCTTGTAGACTTCCCCCGGACCAACCAAGACATTTTGCAACTTGACGTCCATGTGCACCATCTTCTTGCTATGCATGTCGTATAAAGCCTGGCGTTTACAAGTTAGCCAACCTATCCACGTATTAATTTGCAATGTTAAAGCGAGCTCACCTGCGCAATATGGCACAACAACTTGCACAACACTTCCTCTGGAACCTTGTGCGGCGCATACTTGTTGACAAAACTGTCGAGCGAGCAACCATCTAGACGTTCCAGCTGGATGTAGAGCAAGTCCTCTTCAATCCAAGCGTCGAAATACCGAACAACGTGGTTGCTGCTGCTCAGTGCTGCTAGCGCCTGCACTTCTCGTAATGCTCGCTCCCTGTTCACATCGAAGCCAACAGGCAATCGTTTGGATTCCAATCACAAGAACATACCACAACCGATATTACGTACGTGTCTGCCTTTCCACGGAAATGACGCTTATTCTTCTTGACGGCGTACTCCCACCCGTCAATCTTTTTAATACACTTGTACACCTTTGAAAACGATCCCGATCCGATCAACTGTTGAGCACGTTTGTCAGCATAAGTTGGATATCCACGTTTTCTCATCCCTTTGCCAGCAGTAGTCAACGTACTCCAAGTTCCGAGAAATCTGATAAATACTTGGCAAGAGGTGATCCGGTCTGTTCCCCCACCCACGTAGACGGGAAAGACCGTCGCTTGCGTCTTGATATCTTCTTCTTCTTCCCTGACTCGGTGGTTGGCTCGGGCGCAAAAGGGTTCACATAACTCTCCGCGGACAAGAGCGACGTCGTGTGTTCTCTACAGCCCAAAAACAACAACAACAAACAACAACAACAACAACGACGACGACACAATGTCGTATGAGCACCAGCATTTTGCCCAATTCTGCCGTCCTTTCAGCTTCTCACCCCGTCTGTCGTTCTCGCTTGGCACGCACAACGACATCAACATCTTTTTTCCTCAAAGGGGACGACCCGTACACGTCCATGGACGACTGACTCGAGAAGAACGACGGCGGACCTCGTTTCACCTGACGCACGTCCATGTGCGTCATGTCCTGCGTCAAGTTCTGCACCGGTTCCTCCGGGATCAACTCGACGTCACTCTCCAGCCGCGCGCGTTTCTTCAGTGGCGACGGCGTGTTGGGATTCGACAAGGGAATCACAGGCTGGTCCCTGGGCGTGAGGAAGTCCAGATCGTCTTGACTGGACGTCGACAGCCCAGAAAAGGGCGCCTGAGGCTGCTGCTGACTCAAGTGATAGTGACGGAGTGACTGGGGCTGCAAAGGCGTTTGAAAACTGCTTTGACTGGCAGAACGCAGCAGCTCACAGCGCACGGGCGTGTGAACACTTGTAGGCTCGATGTCCGGCTCTGTGCTGCGTTGACTGCTGCAGGTGATCGAGACGTCGCTTGGCCTGAGCTTCTGGTGCCGCCTCGTGCTGCTGGAATTGGTGCTGGTGCCATCGCTGCTGCTGTCGTAGTCGATCCGTTTCGGCAGGAACTCGTCTTCGTCGGCAGTGGTCTTGGTGGTAGAAGTGCTGTTAAGAATGGTCTTAACAAGGTTATGACCGGGGCTGTGGGTGACTTGGTGTTTGTTACCAGCGACAAGGTCGTTAACGTCGTGTTTGTTAGAATTGTCGTGGCGTCTGTAGGTCAAACTGGTTTTGGGGTCCACGGGTTTCATTCGTGTGGCGGTATTTCGGAAATGGGTACTTTTGGCGGAAGCTTCGAGGGACCGACGTGTTTTGCGGCGCAGCTTGCGGCCGACGTAAGGCTGCTGCGTGGTCGTAACGGGCTGCGAGAAAAAGTCGTAAATGGACTGTTGTTTCGTGGCGTGGTTGTGAGACGAGCCGCCGGACGAGCCGCATGGTGTCCGGCCTTTTGTCGGCATGCTCACGCGGCCTTTTTCCCGCCTTTTTGGACTCGATTGCCCAGTGGTCACGCTGCGCTTTTGTAGGATAACATCCAGAACGGAAAACAGGAGGCGGCCACTGCTTGATGTACAATTCGGTTTCTAAATAACGCGTTTTACTATTGCCAAAATCGAGAGGAACTGGCATGCTCCCCATCTCGTTTTTTCAACTCACATTTTTCTATCGTAGCCACAATTTTCTATTTTACACACTTTTATATATTTAGAAACGCTTTTAATTTACACCTCACCGTAACGTGGGAACGATAATTAATGTCATTTTCTAGTAAGATCCCCTTTGCTTAATCTGACGCTGCATGATTGGCTGAGTTATGGGCATGTCTTGATGTTATTATATCACGATATCCGTTTATTAAGCATGTACTGCACCTGTAACGGGGCACCCTGAAGCTTGTACTGGTGACAGTACAAGCTGCTTATTCTGATAACAGAATAAGGCGGTGCCTCGTAACTTCACGTACACTCGTACGTGCAGAGGAAGACGGTAAGAAGAAGCGAGTACTTGGTTAGAGTAAAAAGTAGAACTGTATTTATAATAGTTAATGTCTGCAATAAATCCCTATTTATCTTCATCTAACTATGTCTAAATACAAATGTGTAAATCAGTTATCTGCTCACCACTCATTGCGTGCGTCTGTCGTGGCGCGTCTTCGTTGGTTGATATAATGGCCTATATCAACCAATTAGGAACTACTTGGAAGTGCTACAGAATATTTGTCCTTATGACAATATTCTGAGAATATAACTCTTATAGTTATATTCTATTAACAATTTCTTATAAATTGTTATGTAACGATTCACCCCGTTACATCACCCCCTTAACCATCAGTCACTTTAGTGACTGATTGACTAAATGGATACTCGTCCCAAATCATTTGGGACAGGGTTTGCACACTTGTTGGTCCGCGTCCACTTTCCAACATTTCATCGCATGGTAAACAAGCCCATGCGATGCGCGAGCGAGGCCGCCGAGAGCGCGTCTGCACGTCTCTGTGCGGACGCCGAAGCAGAAACCACAGCAACTGATGTCCCATCGGTTGCCATAGCATCTCAGCCTGTGTCACTTGGTGACGCAGGCGCTGGTCATGAAGACACTCGTGTCTTCACAGAGTACGAGCTCGGTGTCTCGTACTCTCCTGATACGGATGACGGATCCGTATCGACGGCAATTGAATCCAAGCCGCCTGCCAAGCGTGGCATGGACGATGCTTTGCGTCGCAGCATCTTTGGTTCATCTGATGAGTCAGATGAACCATCGCCGAAGCGAAGGCGCTCGAGGTCGCGAGACTCGGGCGCTAACAGTGGTGTCGGTTCTCCTATGGACACCACTTCGCAACGAGGTGCCAGTACTTCTGTCGGCCGATCGCAGGAAGAGCGGGATCGCAATGTCTTGCGTCTCGCTCCCGAGAAGAAGGCATGGATGCCTCCTAAATCTGTCATGGATCACTTGTCGGCGACGACGAGTGATCGTTATCGAACACGATTGTTCGATTCGTCAAGGATCCATCACCTTGACCCCAGCGCGAAAGACTATCGCGCTGAACATGAGTTCTTCATCGATGCTTTCTTCAGACATCGATGGTACAGTGGGAATCACAAACGTGATGGTCCCTCACTACTTCAGGCGTGGAACGCCTACATCCATAATCTCGGGGATGTAGGTCGTGACGCTTGGAACGACAAACTTATCAAAGCTCGTGATAAGTTTGAAAAGCGAACCCCGACAGGTGCACGCTACAAGCTGCATCGTCTGTCAAGGGAGAAAGGATTACCCTGCCTCTCTTGGGGAGACTCGTGCCCATGTTGTGTGAACAACTCTGCACGAGCACCTAAGGAGGCTTACCTCCTTACCAGCCCGTGGTGGCGCGTACGTGTCTCTACTGAGATGTACGAAGGGATTGACAACCTGAAATCCCTTTACGACCGTGCCGGGAAGACTTTCTCCGGCGGTCCTTCTGCGGCACAGGATGTGTCGCGTCGTACTGCTCGACCAGACCCAGTACGTCAACCATCAATTGGGAGCGGGGCTCCCAAGAATCCCAGGACGGGGGATAGCCGCGCCACCGGACGAGGTAACTCGTCCGACGTCCGTTCACGTCGCGGTGGTTCAACAGCTGCTCAACTAGATAGCGCTGGCCACCGCGAGAGTCCTCTAATGGAGGTGGAGGAGGAGGAAAGACGCTCTCCACACGATCATGTGGATCGGTGTGTTCCCGAGAGCTTCTTTGATCGCGTAACGCAAGGGTTACGCGACGATCTCGAGCATGAGCAAAATAGGCGTCTCCAAATGGCGGACACTGCCTCGAAGCATCGAGCTGAGTTTGCCTTTGCTCAGCTTGAGAACGAGAGATCTCTGACATCTCTTCGTGACGAGCTAAGGGTAGCTCGTGGGATTGTTGATCGGTCTCGGGCTGAGATAACTGCTCTTCAGACCCTTGTTGATGCCCACCATCGGGAGCACAAGGCTCTCTGCGAGATGCTTGAGCGCAAGGGCGTTCTTCATCGGAAGAAGCAGCGTACTGATGGTACGGCTTAAGCCGACCAACGTAAAACGTGGGATGCGTTCGCATCTTACGTGGTAACTCGATCGTGTATGCATTGCCTAGGCGGTGCAATACACGAAAAGGGCCAATGTACTTGGGTAGTAGTTTACTGCTACCCAAGTTAGTCACTACATGATTTGGTAGATTAACCGTAGACAGTAGGACTAAGTCACCTTTACTAAATAAAAGAGTGTTTGCCCTTCCATTCTTGTCTGCGTTTGCTTTTTCTTATCCACCGCTTCGGCGATGGAGTCTTGCACAAAACGGACTACCGTTTCACGAGCCAGTATGAACTCATCTGATGACTCGTTAGCTTCAGTGTGCTGTGAGCGCACTGCAGCAACAACAACCTTTTCTTCAGTGAGGGCTTCCGCACTCTCACTGGGATCATTGTCTTCAGTGAGGGCTTCCGCACTCTCACTGGCATCATCTTCTTCGATATCGATGTTATCGATATCGGCATCAAACGCAATGACTTCTTCGTCAGAGCGTGATGAGCGTGAACCAAATCGGTTTTTGCTCGCGCGAGTCCCTCCCCCCCTTAAACCAGAGTTACACTCTAGTAAGGTGGGTACACGCGGATGGCGTAAGCCGTTCACGTAAAACGGTGTATGCGTCGTGGACGCATGCACCGAGTTGTTGATGGCAAACTCTACCATTGGCAAAAACTCACTCCAACTTATAAAGGAGTGTACGTATCCTCGAAGTATCTCTTCAAGGACACGATTGGCACGTTCCGTCTGACCATCTGACTCTGGATGATCAGATGTTGACATCTTCAAGCGCGTTCCGAGTGATTTGAACACGGAACGCCAGAAATCAGCAGTGAATCGTGGATCTCTGTCTGATACGAGTTCACGGGGCAACCCATGAAGTCGGAAGATGGTGTCAATAAAGACACAAGCACAGCCACTTGCCGTGATTGTCTCTGGTACAGCCACAAGGTGTACCATTTTGCTGAATCTGTCAACAAATACGAGAATACCCGTATTCCCGCGTGCGTCTTTGGGTAACCCGAAGACGAAATCCATTGAGATGGATTCCCAGCACTCAGCCGGAACCGGTAGAGGCTGTAAAGGTGCACGCAGTGAAGGACTTGACTTCACTCGTTGGCAGACTTCGCATGCGCGAACATACTTTCGCACAAACTGATACTGGCGGGGCCAGTAAAAGTCTCGACTTACCGTGAGATATGTTTTCTCTCGGCCACGATGTCCTCCTATAGGAGCATCGTGATACTCGAACATGATCCGCAATCGCAGATCAGTATCATCTGGAATGACAACACGTGGTGTGTCACCAGAAACGGCTGTATAGTACAGTAAATCGTTACGAGTAGTGTATCGATCTGATGCAGATCGATACGCAGACGACAATCGTTTCAACGATTCTCGAGATGGTTGGGAGAGATGTGACAACAACTTCACTATCTCACCATCTTGGGCGTAAGCCCGCCTCACATCATCATACAACATTGTAGATGGAACTGAGGACGTCATAACCGCAACAGTGACTGTCTCACTGTTGGGTTTCGCGACTGTTTCAAAGTCGGGACGACGTGAGAGTGCATCAGCGACGACATTAAGTCGTCCTGGTTTGTACTCGACCGTAAAGTTGTATTCTGCAAAGAATGACAACCTCCGCGACATATGTTGTGAAAGGTGCGGGCTGTTTACTGCCGTGCGTAACGACGCATGGTCTGTGTGAACGATGAAAGGTCTATCTCCTAATAGATAGACTCTGAACTTCGCAAGTGCATACTTCATGGCAAGGATTTACTTGTCATGCACTGGATAGTTCCGCTCAGCTGGTTGCAGCTGACGCGACTGATAGCAGACGACGCGTTGAACACCTTCAAGATCATACTGCATTCATGCACAGCCGATTGCGAAATCGCTGGCATCACATACCACATGAAATGGCCTGTCCTGATCGGCAATTGCTAGGACTGGGGATTATATCAAGCTCTGCTTGATACCATCAAAGGAGCGCTGACATTCAGCGTTTTATAACCACATCTCGTTCTTTTTCAACAAACGAGAGAGGTGTACAGTCATCTCGGCGTAATTGCGTGAATACTTATGCAAATACGCCGCTAGCCCAAGGAATTTTCGAAGACCTTTGACATCGACCGGCACAGGCCAGTCGGTAATCGCCTTGATCTTTTCGGGATCAGGACGTACACCGTTCTTACCAACGATGCACCCAAGAAGTAATATTTCGCTTGCTGCAAATATACACTTCTTGAGGTTTGCATACAATTGATGCTTTCGCATGATTGTAAGAACCTGTCGGACGTGGTACCTGTGAACCTCAACGTCCGACTTTCCATCCATAGCTCGACTATGGATGAAAACGTCATCGAAATAACTCGGTGCAAATTCTCGTACTGGTCTCAACAGATGTGATACACACCTGTTGAACGTGGCAGGGGCATTACTGAGCCCTTGTGGCATTACTAGCCATTCCCAGAGCATGCCGCTAGGCGTGCTAACTGCGGTATAGGGTATATCCCGTTCCCGCATTAGGATTTGATAGAAGCCATCCATCAAATCCATGGACGAAAAGATGGTACTCTTTGACATACCATCAATGATTACGTCCTTCCTCGGTATCGGCGTCTGAGCCGGTACCGTTGCAGCGTTCAATTTGTTAAACGCGTGCACTATCCGCCACCCTCCTGTTGCTTTTCGCACACAGAAGGTCGGAGAGCTATGTGGGGAAGTTGATTCCCTCACATGGCCCGCTGCTAAACGATCGGCAAAGAACTTGTCGATCGCAAGTACTTGTTCACGAGGCAGTGGCCACTGCTTCATGACACAGTACTTCGAGCCTGGTTTAAGCTCGACTTCGTGTCGAATACCTTTATCCTTCGGTAATTCGCACGGAACAGTTTCAGGGAATACATCCTTGAATTCAACCAAATCTTCATAGAGAGGATTTGTCTTGAGCGATTCCCATGATTGGGACTCATATCGCTCAATTCGTGTCTTTTCATCTAGGACACTCTCGTCCATAGATGAACTACTGAGAACTCTCTCGTTCTCAGTAAACACTGTTGCTGACCTTATGTCGGTTACATACTCGTCGTCAGCGACGAGTATGCAGATCTGCTTGACTTTGCCACTACGCAGATCACGCAAGAACCTTTTATGTTCGAGCGTTGGCAACTGAGTGATCTCCGAAGTTAACTTCGGAGGCGCAATCAGATCAAGTGTATAAGCGCCTACACATGATCCGTTATTGACTATGACATTCAATGTCTCTTTCATTTCCTGGGGACTTATTCCCTCAGGCTTCGAAGGACTTATTCCTTCGTCTTCCCGGGGACTTATTCCCGCGGGTTTCGGGAGAACTTATTTCCGCCGTATTTGTAATCTTGGGACTTATTCCCTTTACTTCCTCTAGCTGGGGTTGCGCAACCACAGCGAGATCCTCTACGAAAGACTCTCCAGTCGATCTAGGATTATCGTTTCGCTTAACCTGAGCGATCGATTGTTTCTCTTCTAGATGTTCCCCTCTAGGGATACATCTTTGTCCCAGTCCACCCGACTTATTCGAGTGGTGGACCTTCGGCGCAGCCTGTGTTTCCTCACAGCCGCCGGAACTTTGCTCCGAAGTGTAACCGTTTGGTACACTAAGGTTTTGTGCAGTCGTACTAACGACCGTACCACAAGTGAGGCCATCGCACTCACTCGTAGTACATCCACACGCTTGTGGACGCTCCAAAACGTTCATCAGATGGCCATCTGATGAACAAGCGGCAGGAGCATCGTTACTGTCCGATGTTGCCAGTTTACCCGTGGTTCGTACCTTCTGAGCCACGGTATTCCAGGGATGACATCAAATTTGTCATCCAAATCCAATACGATAAAGTCATCGTCGTATTGGGTATCTTCTAGCGTATAGTGAATCTTCACTATACGCTTCATGATTCGGTTACGGATGCGCCTGTCGCAAGACGTACCGTCATCCTCGTAGGAGGTGTGTCACATTCACTGAATTTAAAGTGACCATCTTCTAGCGATTGGCGTCGCACAAAATTGTTGGACGCCCCACAATCGACTAGAGCTCGAAGGGACAACTTATTCGTCACTTCGAGTTTCAAGGTAATGAGTGAGATCTCATTACCTAGAGCAGCAACGCACAACGTCTGTGTGTTGGGAGCAACCTTCATCAAGAGGCCTACAAATTCTCTTGACGTTGCTGGATCAGTAGGGTGCTTCGCACCTACTGATCCTGTCCGTTTTTTGACGGTCCATCCCGTTGTTGCGTCTTTGCACCAACTGCGGACCCTCGTCCCTGCCCCTTTCTCATGGGTGGACGGTCACTACGCCCAGTGTCGCGAGACACTGGACGAGGGGCACTACACTCGTAAGCGTAGTGTCCTGTCTTTTGACATCTGTTGCATCTCTGCAACTTCTTGTAGCCTGTAGAGCGAGCCTTCTCGCTCTCTACATAACAGAGTTCCATCGGCTCTGGACCTCCGTTGTCATATCGTCTCGGTTGACGATATGATGTCGAGCTGGCGCGAGCCTGTCTCAGACTGAAGTCTTCCTGCTCCGCAATTGAAATGGCTTGTTCTAGTGAATCTAGTTCAAGCCGGAACAGGTGAGTCTTGACGGGACCATCCGCAAGACCCTGCATGAACACCGAAACCAACGTGTGTTCATCCACCGGATTGGAACTTATACAACTTGTGAGATGTCGTATATGTTGAGCGTAAGCGTGCACATCACGCTTACCCTGCTTGAGCTTCAAGAGTTCGGTTCGAGCTCTGAACTCAGCTCTAGGCGGTTCAAACGTTTGTCTTCAGCGCGGCAAGACTTCCAACGACCCAAACGCATATGGGTCGTGCAGCGTGAGCCCCAGTGCCCAAGTCTTGGCACGTCCCTGCCAGATTTGACTGGGCAAATGCAACTTGCATATCCCCGTCGTCGATGCGACGCGCCCTTATGGCGTCATCCAATTCGACGAACCATCTCAAGAGGGAGTCTTCTTCGACCCCCCTATACTTTGAGATGTCAATCTTCAAAGTCTCGGGTCGACGCGAGTGCATCGACCCGCCATCAGCAGCCTGCTGCTGTCTCAACAGTTCAAACTGTTGAGCACCTTGTTCTCTCAACAACTCTGCTTGTTGAGAACCTTGTTGGTGAAGCAAGGCTACTTTCTCGCGTTCTGCGTCAAGTTCATTTTGAATGAACTTGGCGATAGTAGCATGTTGGGCATCTCTATTGAGAGCCTACTAGCATGACCTAACAGCATGGATGCCCATGGTCGAACCCATTCGTTCAACCGCATCCCATTCGACATCGCTCAAATGGGAGTAGCCGTCACGCGTAGCGTGAAAGCTTTGGTCATCTTCATCATCCAACATATTCATGTTGGATGTGAACGCGGTCCTTGGACGGACTACGAAGTGCTACCAGGTGTAACGGGGCACCCTGAAGCTTGTACTGGTGACAGTACAAGCTACATATTCTGATAACAGAATAAGGCGGTGCCTCGTAACTTCACGTACACTCGTACGTGCAGAGGAAGACGGTAAGAAGAAGCAAGTACTTGGTTAGAGTAAAAAGTAGAACTGTATTTATAATAGTTAATGTCTGCAATAAATCCCTATTTATCTTCATCTAACTATGTCTAAATACAAATGTGTAAATCAGTTATCTGCTCACCACTCATTGCGTGCGTCTGTCGTGGCGCGTCTTCGTTGGTTGATATAATGGCCTATATCAACCAATTAGGAATTACTTGGAAGTGCTACAGAATATTTGTCCTTATGACAATATTCTGAGAATATAACTCTTATAGTTATATTCTATTAACAATTTCTTATAAATTGTTATGTAACGATTCACCCCGTTACATCACCAAATTAATGATGGTTCGGAATCGTTCGTATCTACTCTTTGGCGCAAGATTATGTCAAGCTTTGCCTGAAACAATTCCGGACTCGATTGATTTACGTCTGCAGATGCTCTCGATTGCATATTAATGTTCAAAGGTTGACGCCTTCACAACAGCAAGCAGTCTCCATCATGCTTTCATGCAATTAATTCCGCACTAGTGGGTGGATACTGTAACTGTAACGGGGTGAATCGTTACATAACAATTTTTAAGAAATTGTTAATAGAATATAACTATAAAAGTTACATTCTCAGAATATTGTCATAAGGACATTATTCTGCAGCACTTACGAGTAGTTCCTAATTGGTTTATATAGGCCATTATATCAACCAACGAAGACGCGCCACGACAGACGCACGCAATGAGTGGTGAGCAGATAGTTGATATGCACATTTGTATTAGACATTGTTAGATGAGGATAAACAGTGGTTTAATAACAGACATTTACTATCATAAATACAGTTCTACTTTTTGCTTTAACCAAGTACTTGCTTCTCCTTACCGTCTTCCTCTACACGTACGAGTGTACGTGAAGTTACGAGGCACCGCCTTATTCTGTCATCAGAATATGTAGCTTGCACTGTCATCAGTACAAGCTTGAGGGTGCCCCGTTACACCTGGTAGCACTTCGTAGTCCGTCCAAGGACCACGTTCACATCTAACATGAACATGTTGGATGATGAGGATGATGACCGAAGCTATCACGCTACGCGTGACGGCTACTCCCATTTGAGCGATGTCGAATGGGATGCGGTTGAACGAATGGGTTCGACCATGGGCATCCATGCTGTTAGCGTCATGCTAGAGGCTCTCAATAGAGATGCCCAACATGCTACTATCGCCAAGTTCATTCAAAATGAACTTGACGCTGAATGCGAGAAAGTAGCCTCGCTTCACCAACAAGGTTCTCAACAAGCAGAGTTGTTAAAAGAACAGGGTGCTCAACAGTTTGAACTGTTGAGACAGCAGCAGGCTGCTGCTGGCGGGTCGATGCACTCGCGTCGACCCGAGACTTTGAAGATTGACATCTCCAAATATAGGGGGGTCGAAGAAGACTCCCTCTTGAGATGGTTCGTCGAATTGGATGACGCCATAAGGGCGCGTCGCATCGACGACGGGGATATGTAAGTTGCATTTGCCCAGTCAAATCTGGCAGAAAATGCCAAGACTTGGGCTTTGGGGCTCAAGTTGCACGACCCATATGCGTTTGGGTCGTTGGAAGTCTTCAAGTCGCGGCTCAGACAAACGTTTGAACCGCCTAGAGCTGAGTTTAGAGCTCGAACCGAGCTCTTGAAGCTCAAACAGGGTAAGCGTGATGTGCACGCTTACGCGCAACATAAACGACATCTCACGAGTTGTATAAGTTCCAATCCGGTGGATGAACACACATTGGTTTCGGTGTTCATGCAGGGTGTTGCGGATGGTCCCGTCAAGACTCACCTGTTCCGACTTGAACTAGATTCACTAGAACAAGCCATTTCTATTGTGGAACAGGAACACTTCATTCTGAGACAGGCTCGCGCCAGCTCGACATCGTATCGTCCACCGAGACGATACGACAGCGAAAGTCCAGAGCCGATGGAGCTCTGTTACGAAGAGAGCGAGAAGGCTCGCTCTACAGACTACAAGAAGTTGCAGAAATGCAACAGATGTCAGAAGACAGGACACTACGCTTACGAGTGTAGTGCCCATCGTCCAGTGTCTCGCAACGCTGGGCGTAATGACCGTCCACCCATGAGAAGGGGGCAGGGACGCGGGGTCGCTGTTGGTGCAAAGACGCAACAACGGGGTGGACCGTCAAAAAACGGACAGGATCTGTAGGTGTGGAGCACCCTACTGGTCCAGCAACGTCAAGAGAATTTGCAGGCTTTTTGGTATAGTTTGCTCCCAACACACAATCACTGTGCGTTGCTGCTCTAGGTAATGAGATCTCACTCATTACCTTGAAACTCAAAGTGAAAAATAAGTTGTCCCCTCGAGCTCCTGTCGATTGTGGGGCGTCTAACAATTTTGTGCGACGCCAATCGCTAGAAGATGGTCACTTTAAATTCAGTGAATGTGACACTCCTCCTACGGGGATGACGGTACGTCTTGCGACAGGCGCATCCGTAACCGTTATAAAACGTATAGTGAAGATTCACTATGCGCTGGAAGATACCCAATATGACGATGACTTTATCGTATTGGATTTGGATGACAAATTTGATGTCATCCTTGGAATACCGTGGCTCAGAAGGTACGAACCACGAGTAAACTGGCAACATCGAACAGTAACGATGCCTGCCGCTTGTTCATCAGATGGCCATCTGATGAACGTTTTGGAGCGTCCACAAGCGTGTGGATGTAATACGAGTGAGTGCGATGGCCTCACTTGTGGCACGGTCGTTAGTACGACTGCAAGAAACCTTAGTGTAACAAACGGTTACACTTCGGAGCAAAGTTCCGGCGGCTGTGAGGAAACACAGGCTGCGCCGAAGGTCCACCACTCGAGTAAGTCGAGTGGACCGGGACAAAGATGTATCCCTAGCGGGGAACATCTAGAAGAGAAACAATCGATCGCTCAGGTTAAGCGAAACGATAATCCTAGATAGACTGGAGAGTCGTTCGTAGAGGATCTCGCTGTGGTTGCGCAACCCCAGCTAGAGGAAGTTAAGGGAATAAGTCCCAAGATTACAAATACGGCGGAAATAAGTTCCCCGAAACCCGCGGGAATAAGTCCCCGGGAAGACGAAGGAATAAGTCCTTCGAGGCCTGAGAGAATAAGTCCCCAGGAAATGAAAGAGACACTGAATGTCATAGTCAATAACGGATCAAGTGTAGGCGCTTATACACTTGATCTGATTGCGCCTCCGAAGTTAACTTCGGAGATCACTCAGTTGCCAACGCTCGAACGTAAAAGGTTCTTGCGTGATCTGCGTAGTGGCAAAGTCAAGCAGATCTGTGTACTCGTCGCTGACGACGAGTGCGTAGCCGACATAAGGTCAGCAGCAGTATTTACTGAGAACGAGAGGGTGCTCGGTAGTTCATCAATGGACGAGAGCGTCCTCGATGAAAAGACACGAATTGAGCGATATGACTCCCAATCATGGGAATCGCTCAAGACAAATCCTCTCTATGAATATTTGGTTGAATTCAAGGATGTATTCCCTGAAACTGTTCCGTGCGAGTTACCGAAGGATAAAGGTACTCGACACGAGGTCGATCTTAAACCAGGCTCGAAGTACTGTGTCATGAAGCAGTGGCCACTGCCTCGTGAACAAGTACTTGCGATCGATAAGTTCTTTGCCGATCGTTTAGCTGCGGGCCATGTGATGGAATCAACTTCCCTACATAGATCTCCGACCTTCTGTGTGCGAAAAGCAACAGGAGGGTGGAGAATAGTGCATGCATTTAACAAGTTGAACGCTGCAACGGTACCGGCTCAGACGCCGATACCAAGGAAGGACGTAATCGTTGATGGTATGTCAAAGAGTACCATCTTTTCGTCCATGGATTTGATGGATGGCTTCTATCAAATCCTAATGCGGGAACGGGATATACCCTATACCGCAGTGAGCACGTCTAGCAGCATGCTCTGGGAATGGCTAGTAATGCCACAAGGGCTTAGTAATGCCCCTGCCACGTTCAACAGATGTGTATCGCAACTGTTGAGACCAGTACGAGAATTCGCACCGAGTTATTTCGATGACGTATTCATCCATAGTCGAGCTATGGATGGAAAGTCGGACGTTGAGGTTCACAGGTACCACGTCCGACAGGTTCTTACAATCATGCGAAAGCATCAATTGTATGCAAACCTCAAGAAGTGTATATTTGCAGCAAGCGAAATACCACTTCTTGGGTGCATCGTTGGTAAGAACGGTGTACGTCCTGATCCCAAAAAGATCAAGGCGATTACCGACTGACCTGTGCCAGTTGATGTCAAAGGTCTTCGAAAATTCCTTGGGCTAGCGGCGTATTTACACAAGTATTCACACAATTACGCCGAGATGACTGTACACCTCTCTCGTTTGTTGAAAAAGAACGAGATGTGGTTATAAAACGCTGAATGTCAGCGCTCCTTTGATGGTATCAAGCAGAGCTTGATATAATCCCCAGTCCTAGCAATTGCCGATCAGGACAGGCCATTTCATGTGGTATGTGATGCCAGCGATTTCGCAATCGGCTGTGCATGAATGCAGTATGATCTTGAAGGTGTTCAACGCGTCGTCTGCTATCAGTCGCGTCAGCTGCAACCAGCTGAGCGGAACTATCCAGTGCATGACAAGTAAATCCTTGCCATGAAGTATGCACTTGCGAAGTTCAGAGTCTATCTATTAGGAGATAGACCTTTCATCGTTCACACAGACCATGCGTCGTTACGCACGGCAGTAAACAGCCCGCACCTTTCACAACATATGTCGCGGAGGTTGTCATTCTTTGCAGAATACAACTTTACGGTCGAGTACAAACCAGGACGACTTAATGTCGTCGCTGATGCACTCTCACGTCGTCCCGACTTTGAAACAGTCGCGAAACCCAACAGTGAGACAGTCACTGTTGCGGTTATGACGTCCTCAGTTCCATCTACAATGTTGTATGATGATGTGAGGCGGGCTTACGCCCAAGATGGTGAGATAGTGAAGTTGTTGTCACATCTCTCCCAACCATCTCGAGAATCGTTGAAACGATTGTCGTCTGCGTATCGATCTGCATCAGATCGATACAATACTCGTAACGGGTTACTGTACTATACAGCCGTTTCTGGTGACACACCACGTGTTGTCATTCCAGATGATACTGATCTGCGTTTGCGGATCATGTTCGAGTATCACGATGCTCCTATAGGAGGACATCGTGGCCGAGAGAAAACATATCTCACGGTAAGTCGAGACTTTTACTGGCCCCGCCAGTATCAGTTTGTGCGAAAGTATGTTCGCGCATGCGAAGTCTGTCAACGAGTGAAGTCAAGTCCTTCACTGCGTGCACCTTTACAGCCTCTACCGGTTCCGGCTGAGTGCTGGGAATCCATCTCAATGGATTATGTCTTCGGGTTACCCAAAGACGCACACGGTAATACGGGTTTTCTCGTATTTGTTGACAGATTCAGCAAAAAGGTACACCTTGTGGCTGTACCCGAGACAATCACGGCAAGTGGCTGTGCTTGTGTCTTTATCGACACCATCTTCCGACTTCATGGGTTGACCCGTGAACTCGTATCAGACAGAGATCCACGATTCACTGCTGATTTCTGGCGCTCCGTGTTCAAATCACTCGGAACGCGCTTGAAGATGTCGACATCTGATCATCCAGAGTCAGATGTTCAGACGGAACATGCCAATCGTGTCCTTGAAGAGATACTTCGAGGATACGTACACTCCTTTAAGAGTTGGAGTGAGTTCTTGCCAATGGTAGAGTTTGCCATTAACAACTCGGTGCATGCTTCCACGACACATACACTGTTTTACGTGAATGTATTGCGACATCCGCGTGTACCCACCTTACTAGAGTGTAACACTGGTTTAAGGGGGGGAGGGACTCGCGCGAGCAAAAACCGATTTGGTTCACGCTCATCAAGCTATGACGAAGAGGTCATTGCGTTTGATGCCGATATCGATAGCATCGATATCGAAGAAGATGATGCCAGTGAGAGCGCGGAAGCCCTCACTGAAGAAAAGGTTGTTGTTGCTGCAGTGCGCTCACAGCACACTGAAGCTAACGAGTCATCAGATGAGTTCATACTGGCTCGTGAAACAGTAGTCCGTTTCGTGCAAGACTCCATCGCCGAAGCGGTGGATAAGCAAAAGCAAACGCAGACAAGAATGGAAGGGCAAACACTCTTTCATTTAATAAAGGTGACTTAGTCCTACTGTCTACGGTTAATCTACCAAATCATGTAGTGACTAACTTGGGTAGTAGTAAACTACTACCCAAGTACATTGTCCCATTTCGTGTATTGCATCGCCTAGGCAACGCATACACGATCGAGTTACCACGTAAGATGCGAACGCATCCCACGTTTTACGTTGGTCGGCTCAAGCCGTACCATCAGTACGCCGCTTCTTCCGATGAAGAACGCCCTTGCGCTCAAGCATCTCGCAGAGAGCCTTGTGCTCCCGATGGTGGGTATCGACAAGGGTCTGAAGAGCAGCTATCTCATCCCGAGACCGATCAGCAATCCCACGAGCTACCCTTAGCTCGTCACGAAGAGATGTCAGAGATCTCTCGTTCTCAAGCTGAGCAAAGGCAAACTCAGCTCGATGCTTCGAGGCAGTGTCCGCCATCTGGAGACGCCTACTCCGCTCATGTTCGAGATCGTCGCGTAACCCTTGCGTTACGCGATCAAAGAAGCTCTCGGGAACACACGCTTCCCCACATGATCGTGTGGAGAGCGTCTACCCCCCCCCTCCACCTCCATTAGAGGACTCTCGCGGTGGCCAGCGCTATCTAGTTGAGCAGCTGTTGAACCACCGCGATATGAACGGACGTCGGACGAGTTATCTCGTCCGGTGGCGCGGCTATCCCCCGTCCTGGGATTCTTGGGAGCCCCGCTCCCAACTGATGATCGACGTACTGGGTCTGGTTGAGCAGTACGACGCGGCACATCCTGTGCCGCAGAAGGACCGCCGGAGAAAGTCTTCCCGGCACGGTCATAAAGGTATTTCAGGTTGTCAATCCCTTCGTACATCTCACTAGAGATACGTACGCGTCACCACGGGCTAGTAAGGAGGTAAGCCTCCTTAGGTGCGCGCGCAGAGTTGTTCACACAACAAGGGCACGGGTATCCCCAGGAGAGGCAGGGTAACCCACCCTCCTTTGACAGACGATGCAGATTGTAGCGTGCACCTGTCGGGGTTCGCTTTTCAAACTTATCACGAGCTTTGATAAGTTTGTCGTTCCAAACGTCACGACCTCCATCCTCAAGGTTATGGATGCAAGCGTTCCACGCTTGAAGCAGTGAGGGACCATCACGTTTGTGATTCCCACTGTACTATCGATGTTTAAAGAAAGCATCGATGAAGAACTCATTCTCAGCGCGATATTTTTGCGCACTGGGGTCAAGGTGATGAATCCTTGACGAATCGAACAATCGTGTTCGATAGCGATCACTCGTCGTCGCCGACAAGTGATCCATGACTGATTATGGAGGCATCCATGCCTTCTTCTCGGGAGCGAGACGCAACACGTCGCGGTTCCGCTCTTCTTGCGACGTGCCGACAGAAGTACTGGCACCTCGTTGCGAAGTGGTGTCCATAGGAGAACCGACACCACTGTTAGCGCCCGAGTCTTGCGACCTCGAGCGCCTTCGCTTCGGCGATGGTTCGTCTGATTCGTCAGATGAACCAAAGATGCTGCGACGCAAAGCGTCATCCATGCCACGCTTGGCAAACGGCTTGGTTTCGATCGCCTTCGATACGGATCCGTCTTCCGTATCAGGAGAGTATGAGACACCGAGCTCATACTCTGTGAAGACATGAGTGTCTTCATGACCAGCGCCTGCATCACCGAGTGACACAGGCTGAGATGCTATGGCAACCGATGGGACATCAGTTGCTGTGGTTTCTGCTTCGGCGTCTGCACAGAGACGTGCGGACGCGCTCTCATCTGCCTTGTTCGCGCACCGCATGGGCTTGTTTACCATGCGATGAACTGTTGGAAAGTGGACTCGGAACAACAAGTGCAAACCCTGTCCCAAATGTTTTGGGACGAATATGTACTTAGTCAATCAGTCACTAAAGCGACTGATGGTTAAGGCGGGGGGGGGGTGATGTAACGGGGTGAACCGTTACATAACAATTTTTAAGAAATTGTTGATAGAAAACAACTATAAGAGTTATGTTCTCAGAATATTGTCATAAGGACAGTATTCTGCAGCACTTACGAGTAGTTCCTAATTGGTTGATATAGGCTATCATATCTACCAACGAAGACGCGCCACGACAGACGCACGCAATGAGTGGTGAGCAGATAGTTGATATGCACATTTGTATTAGACATTGTTAGATGAGGATAAACAGTGGTTTAATAACAGACATTTACTATCATAAATACAGTTCTACTTTTTACTTTAACCAAGTACTTGCTTCTTCTTACCGTCTTCCTCTGCACGTACCAGTGAACATGAAGTTACGCGGCACCGCCTTATTCTGTCATCAGAATATGTAGCTTGCACTGTCATCAGTACAAGCTTGAGGGTGCCCCGTTACACTAACAGGGTGCCCCCATCACATAAAAATTTACATAAAGTAATGGTCAAGTATTATTATTATGTCAGGGCAAACATGATGTTCTCGTCGTATTTTCCTAATCTATGATATTAATATGCAGATTTAACATAATGCTCATTGGTTGATGTCGGACCAAGATATCAACCAACAGAGCCGAGACACGATATAGAACGCAATATTTGGTGGGCAGATACAGTACATGTTTGTATTTCGACATAGTTAAATAAAGTCAATTAGGGATTTATTAAAAGGATATTAACTATGCTAATAGCAGTTCTACTTTTTACCTTTAATAAGTACTCTTACTCCGTTCAGCAATCTTCCTCTGCACGTACGTGTAATTGAGGTATTCGGACGTACACACCCTTGCACTACCAGCAGTGCAAGGTTTATATAGTCAGCTGAATAATGCTTGCCCCGTTTCAGTAAGGCTGCTACTCCTTTTTATTTTATATTTGTGCATAATCGAATCATTCGCGTCTCTTTCACGCGACGCGTTTATAATTATTATCCTGTTCGTTACTGAAAAACTATTTATGCACAGGGAGCTTTAGACGAGCGCGCGTGCGGGCGCCCTTGTCATTATAAAGAATTTAAAGCGTCGCAACAAGTTAGATACAATTCAATGATAATCCAGTTGTTGTTCCGAACAACGAAGCCGACAAAACTACATGCTCGTGTAAGTAAGCGTCCATTCAGTAATGCACTAGTGATGTTGCCTGCAAGGTAAATAGACTCGTACTGAGAAATGCAGTCACATTTTTTTGATCGATAAATTCGCTCTTTAGGTGTCAGTGTTGGTTCAAATAAACTTTCCCATTGCTGTATATTTTGATCCAACCTGATGCAATGGCCGCACCATCTCCATAATTTTTGCATGGTTATTGCATCAGTAATGCTGATCGCTATTTGCTCTAGTTTGATATGATTTATTCCTCCCTTACTTACTCACACCTATTAATTTAAGGACATCACGAATTGGCTAAAAGGCTGCCGACAATGACGTCCACCACACGATAGATTTGCGCAAAAAAGGTTCAAAATTGTTCATGATTACGACAAAATGAATTTTGTAATTCATCTGATGTGATATTGGTACCCCTGTTCTAGACTCATGATTAGCCAATCTCGTAGCGTTATATTGAACTGAGGGTATTTTACCAGAACGCTGTGGGATTGTTAACGGTTCCCCATAACTTATTTTTAAATAACAACTGGCGCACCAGGCCACACCACACTATCTTTCGCAGCATCACTCCCACCCCCGCCCTCAACTATTATCATCGGTGAGCACATCCTTGGCTTGCCAAAAATTACGAGTGATGGTTTTAACTAGATCGCATGGTGCAATTAATTTATTTTTATAGTTGTGCGCAAGTTGCCATTCGGTATCCTGAGCAACCAAAAACAAATTGCTTTCTTTCAGTGCATAACGCTCTTCCTGTCAACAAATCACACATTTTATTACCTCTCGGGAGCAGCTAGCTATATATTGACCACTAGGACTTGATGCCTCGTCTAAACTTCTTGGGAATAACAAGAATTTGTGATCGTCCTCTCGCTTGAGTAGAAGCTGATAGAAGAACATGAACGTTTGCAAAGATTCGATCTCCTGCGTACACTGGACTATCAGACTTTCAATTAGTGGGATACGAAGCACCGCTTTATACGGTGCCTTGTATATAGCACTGTGTACACCCTGAATCTTGCCGCGTACTCGTCTTGCTGAAACTCGTATACAAACTCAGTGACTATCTACACCTTGAGTTTCTAACACACTTACTCGCTGTAGAAATTCACGTAACCAAGGGTATCTTCCAAAGCAGATACATCCCTACGACGATCCATTTTTTTACCATTCACCCTTATACTCGTTGCCGCTTGATTCTAGTGTTGCGGACGCTGGTGGGTATGCAATTGTAGACAAGCTTGTCATCCAGATTCTTTCTGATGCCAAAGTGTTGGACGGTGTTCTCTATATTATGATTGGAAATAATGTGGAACGGCTTGACTTCTGAACTGCAAACTCGCGGCCGGCTACCAAAAGGCATAATCCAACCAAGGATATGTAAATACGTATGGAAAAATCAACGAATTAGCTGGATCCCGACAAGATTTCACACATTGTATCGATTTTTACAGCTAAAAAAATTTCTATGTCCGTCTAAGAGCATGTGGTGGTTTATTGTGAGGTGTGCCTGTATTAAATTAAATAAAGTAATGGTATGGTTGTGGTGAAGCGAGTATTTTAAATGATGGACTTTAGAGTCGATGATCCGGACTTACATACATTTCGCGTCCAGGAAAGGGACCGGAGACTTGGGGGGTCACATGTAAGGAGCGGCCATTGGTTCCAACCGTGACGAACGGTTAAGGTTACTGCTAAAGAGGTCAAACTGACCAACAGTATCAGTTAAATGGTACCGACATGGATCGTTCTCTACCACTCGTCGGTCGTCTTGGTCGCCCGAGGTTGACCTTGGTTCCCCGTAGGCCGACCTGGCCACCCATCGGTCCGCCTGGTGGCCCAAGGTGGACCTCGGCCACCCGTAGGCCAACCTGTCCACCCATCGGTCAACATGGCTACCCATAAATCGACTTAGCCTATCAAGGTCTGGTGGCTCCTGGCCACTCATGATAGAGAACCCAGGTGCGAGGCATAGATAGAGTAAAGGGGTTTAAAGGATAGGATAACAATAAATACTACTCGATTTGCGGTCTAAGTAGCACGACGTGTCGTGCGCTAAGAAACTTGTAAGTCTACCGACCTGTTCCGGGCCAGGAATCTGTTTGGCCCACCCGTTAAAAGGACAGTTGTCAGTAAGACACAAGCGCAAGTAGAACTCCAGAAAGTGTATTGGTCTGTGGGCTCGTAGAGTAGCACCCCCCCCTCCCAACTCAAGCCCGCTTTTGGAAGCGGTGTCCATACCCTAGTGGTAAGGGAGAAGACAAAAATAGGCCAGGTGGTTAAAACTCCTGATTCATTTAAAGGCCAGGCGCCACCAGTACCTAGGACAACTGGTTATAAGACCACTCTCGACCAAGTCGATCAAGTGGCCGCCTATACTGTACCCCGACTGAAGCATATCCGCTCGGGGCCCCCAGGTCGACCTTTATCAAGTCGGACGTCTACGTCATCACCCAAGTCCTCCGAAGAGTGAAACCCGCCAAGCCGAAGGCTACACAAGGTGATTAAAGGTCCACAAGAGGCATCGGGGTGCACCCTCCGACAGTCGGCAGTCCGGCACAGTGATTGGTTTGGGGTCTAGTCGAACAGTTTTGACAACAACTCCACCACATGGCAGAATTATTAAAACATGTGGTGAGAATAATAACAAGTGTGGCAGATCTAGTAAAAGTGTGTTGTAAGTAAAATGTTTAATGTAGGAACACCCGGTACTTTCTGTGCATGTCATTTGTTTTATGGATGATCTTGTTAGTACGACTGATCTACTATTTGGCCGGCTTCGGTAAAGACGGGCACAGTTAGCGCCAGTTGGATTCCGATGCATTTGCTTCATTTTGTAGCTAGTGCATGTTGCGCAGCTATTAATGTGCCTCTTGGTTAGGAAACTGAAGGATTTTTAAATTAGTGCTCTTTCGCTGCGTCATTTATATGGCTAAAAGCATTCCCTATTCGCTTCTGTTTCGTCGAAGTTGGGTCAATATCAAATTGATGCGACAGATAATTCGTAATGATTAATTCTTCGACGCAATTAATTTGTATATATTGTACTATATAGGTATCAGGCCTCGTATTATCCTGCAGCACGACAGGTAATATGCGGAGTTAAAGCTGAAGCGGTGGTTGGTTAGCATCTGCTTAAAAAGAGATGGCGGAAGCATTTTCTCGTAGTAAAATTGACGCTCTTGCTCTCTAAAACGCATGTTAAAGCAAAATTGTGCTATTCTATTTTACACGACTTTTGTACAGTACTTAATTTGATGGATAGTGTCGTTTAAAAGTCAGATACTGAGGCGTTTTTTTTACTGAAACGGGATAGCCCGTTACACAATATTAAAACTAAACGGTGTCAATCAATGATTGTTTAGCATGACAACATTCGGCCAAAATTACCCGAGATAGGTAATATTGAATGAATATTATCTTCTATGGATTACATTCATGTACTGCTCGACGATTGGTTGATTAATAACATATCAACCAAGATTACCACTAATCGCTGCTAGACGCGCATAATGAGTGGTTGTCGTCATACGACAATGTAGATTAATATATTTAGATAAAGACTGAAGTTATATTGATAGCTTAACTATGTTAAATACAGTTCTCTTTTTGCCTTTACTCCAACTAGTGGTTTGAGTAGATTAGCTTCCTCTGCACGTTTGAGTTTACGTAAATTATCGCGGCAATCCAAACAAAGGGTGCCTTGTTATACCAGGTAGCAATTCGTAGTTGGTCCAACGACTACTTAGTGTCCTTCAACATCAGCATGTTGGACGTAGAAGACGAAAGCTTTCACGTCACACGTGAAGGCTACTCCCATGTGAGTGACTTAGAATGGGAGGTAGTCGGCCGCATGAGTGAGCTCATGGACGAACCCGCCATCAGTGGTATGTTGGAGTCTCTAAGCAGAGACTAGCAACATGCTGCTATCAACAAGTTCCTACAAGAAGAACTTGCCGTCTAAAGACAGAAGATAGCCTTGCTATTACAGCAAGGCTCTTTTTCAGTCGATAGTCGGACTGACGCACACGCGTCGACCCGAAAATTTGAAGATAGATCGCAAGGTACAAGGGAACCGATGAAGATTCCCTTTTAAGATAATTCTTTAAGCTAGACGACGCCATCACGGCCCGTCACATCGAGGGTGACGAGATGCAAGTCACCTTCGCCCTGTAAAATTTGGCAGGACGAGCAAAGACTTGAGCCTTAGGGCTCAAGATTTACGACCTAAACGTGTTTAAGTCGTTGGAGATATAATGTTCTCGGCTTAAAGAGACGTTTAAGCCGCCGAGAGCCGAGTGCAGAGCGCGCTCTGCACTCTTGAGGCTCAAGCAAGGTAAGCGTGACGTGCACGCTTACGCACAACACCCACGCTACCTTGCGAGTAGCGTTACAGAGAACCCTGTTGATGAGCGCACGCTCATCAACGTGTTCATCTACGGCCTTGTGGATGGGCCGGTAAAGACCTACATGTTCCACGAGACTGTGCACACGCTGTAAGGGCGATAGCGTATGCGGAACAAAAAGACTCCAGCCTAAGACATTCTCAGGCTAACTCGTTAAACTATCGTCCGACGAGACGACAGGGAACAGTAGACCCCAAGCCAATGGACCTCAGTTACATCGAGAGCGAGAACTCTCGCTCTCTGAGTCACAAGCGAACGGTAAGATGCCATCGCTGTCAGAAGATTGGAAATTACGCCCGTGAGTGTAGTTTTATAAGCACTGGAACACGTCCAAAGACAGGACGTGATGACCGCCGTTGGCTAAAGAAAGGTCCGAGGCGTGGGTCCGACCATGTCGCTAAGCCGCGACAGCAATTCGGACCGTCAAAAACGGTCAGGGTCGGTAGGGGCGAGGCACCCTGCTGATCCAGCAACGTCAAGAGAATTTGTAGGACTCTTGACGAAGATTGCTCCCAACATGCAGTCTCTGTGGGTTACTGCCTTTATTGCTGGGGTGTCTTTCATCGCTTTGAAGATCGAAGGAAAAGTGGAATGTCACTTCGCGTCCTAGTCGACTGTGGGGCGTCGAACATTTTATTCGACGCCAGTGGCTAGAGGATAGTATGCTCAACTATGTTAAGCGAGAGTTCCCTCCAAGGAGGATGAAGGTGTGCCTTGCTACAGGCGCATCCGTAACAGTGGACAAACGTGTAGTGGGAATCCACTAGACGCTAGAAGGAAAACAATACGATGATGACTTTATCGTATTAGTTTTGGATGAAAAATTCGATGTCATCCTTGGTCTGCCATGACTTAAAAAGTACCGGTCATGTGGTAGCTGGCAGCATCGATCCGTGAAGATGCCTGCCGTTTGTTCATCTGATGGCCATCTGATGAACGTCTTGGAGCGTCCACAAGCGGTTGTATGTACTACGAGTGAGTGCGATGGCCTCACTTGTGGTACGGTCGTTAGTACGATTGCACAAGATCACAGTGTAGAAGGCCACTGCACTGTGGAACCATCTTCCGGCACCTGTGTAGAGACACAGGCTGCGCCGAAGGTGAACCACTCGAAGAGATCGAGTGGACTGGAACACGGATGCGCACCAAGGAGGGTGCATCCGAGAATAGAGACTAGTGTTGTTCAGGATGGACAGCACGTTACAGCAAGATCGACTAACAGAGAGTCGGTCGAAGAAGACATTACTGTGGCAGTACACCCACAGTCAGTGCAAGTAATGAAAGAAAGTTTTTTGCGTTCCTGATAGTGATAACTCCCGAGAGAGTAATGTTGAGGGTGTGGATGCCTAACCACCTACGGATATATTTTCCCAGGAAAAGCACCGAGACAATGTCTTGGTGAATAACGGATCAGGTGTAGGCGCTTATAAACTTGATCTAGTAACACCTCCAAAGTCAGCTTCGGAGGTAATCAAGTTGCCAACGCTAAAATCTAAAAGATTTTTGCGAGACCTGCGTAGTGACAAGATCAATCAAATATACGTACTCGTCACAGAGGACGAGTACGTCGAAGATATTTGGCCCGAACAAGTGTTTACTCAGAGCGAACGGGTTCTCAATAGCTCATCGATGGACGAGATTGTCCTCGATGAGAAGTCCCGGATTGATCAATACACATCTCAATCTTGGGAGTCTCTGAAGACAAACCTTTGTATAAGGAACTGGTTTAATTCAGGAATATTTTTCCTGAATCTGTGCCATGCGAGTTGCCCAAGGACAAAGGCACTCAGCATGAGATTAAACTGAAACCCGATTCGAAATACTGCGTCATGAAGCAGTGAACACTGATTCGTCAACAGGTCACAGCGATCTACGAATTATATGCCGATCATTTAGCGGCTAATAATGTGAGGGAATCAACATCCCCACACAGCTCTCCGACCTTCTGTGTGCAAAAAGCCGCAGGAAGTTTGCTGATAGTACACGTGTTCAACAAATTGAACGCTACAACGGTATCGGCTCAAACGCCGATCCCAAGGAAGGTCGTCATCATTGATGGTATGGCAAAAGTAACATTTCTTCGTCCATGGATCTGATAAATGAATTCTATAAGATCCTCATGCGTGAACGGGACATCCCGTACACAGCAGTGAGCACCCCCAGTGGTATGACCTGGGAGTGGCTAGTGATGCCGCAGGGGCTAAGTAACGCCCTCGCAACGTTTAACAGATATGTTACAAACCTGTTGCGATCAATGCACGATATTGCCCCGAGTTACTTCGACGATGTCTTCGTCCATAGCCGGGCTATGGATGGAATCACGGACGTGGAGGTTTATAGAATCACCATCCGAAAGTTTCTTACACTTATGCGAGAGCATAAGTTGTTAGCGAACCTTAAGAAGTGTAAATTCGCAGCGAACGAAATACTACTTCTAGGCTTCATCGTGGGTAAAAACGGTGCACGCCCTAATCTGGAAAAGATCAAGGCGATTAGAGACTGGAATGTGCCAGTCGACGTCAAGGGACTTCGAAAGTACCTTGGCCTGGCGGCGTACTTGCACAAGTATCGCGCGACTACGCCGAGATGACCGTACATCTCTCTCGTCTACTCAAGAAAGACGTGAGGTGTTCTTGGAGCGCTGAGTGTCAGCAGTTTTTGAAAGGCATCATGAAAAGCTTGATACGATCGCCTGCGTTGGAGATTGCAGATCAAAACAGACCATTCCATGTGGTCTGCGACGCCAGCGATTTTGCAATCGGCTGTGCGTTAATGCAGTACGACTCAGACGGCGTTGAGCGCGTCGTCGGTTATCAATCGCGTCAGCAAAAAGAATCTGAGCGTAACTACCCGGTGCATGACGAGGAATGCCTTGCCAAGAAATATGCACCGGCGAAGCTTCGGGTAAATCTCTTAGGAGAAAGGCCCTTTATTTTTATACCGACCATGCGTCATTACGCACGGCCGTGAGCAGTCCAAACCTCTCGCAACGAATGGCGAGGCGGCTGTCTTTCTTCGTGTAGTACAACTATTCCGTCGAGTACAAACCAGGACGACTAAATGTCGTCGCTATTGCTCTTCGCGTTGCTCCGATTTCTAGTCGACTTCCTATTCCCATGCTAGTGGTAATCCCACTGTAGCGACACTAACACTGAGTGGTCCGTCCTCCAAATTGCTCGACGACGTGTAGAAAGCATACGCAGAAGGTGAATCTCTTCAGCGGTTAATGGATGACGTATCTAATCCATGCCGTTAAGCTTCGAATAGCTTGTCTTCTCAATACCTCTCTTTAACCGAATGGTATTCTATTTTTGTGATGGACTGCTGTACTATACAGCTGTCACCAACGACACCCCTCGTGTCGTCGTTCCCGCTCATGATGATTTGCGACTGCGCATCATGTGTGAGTGTCACGATGCCCCAACAAGTGGGCATCACGGTAGACAAAAGACTTATCTCATGGTAAGTCGTGACTTCTACTGGCCCGCCAGTATGATTTGTGCGCAATTACATCCGCGCTTGCAAAGTTTGTCAACGGGTTAAGCCTAGTCCTTCATCCCGCGCACCTTTCGGCCTCTACCGATTCCAGCAGAGTTCTGGCAGTCCTTATCGATGGACTTCGTCTTTGGGTTTCCCAAAGACGCTAGCAAGAATACTGGTATTATTGTGTTTGTTGATCGGTTCAGCAAGATGGTACACTTTGTTCCTGTACCGGAGTCAATCACAGCCTAGGGTTGTGCTTTTGTCTTCATCGATACTATCTTCCGACTTCACGGGTTGCCCCGTGAACTCGTGTCTGACAGGGACCCCCGCTTCACAGCGGAGTTTCGGCAATCCGTGTTCCGTTCACTTGAAACACGTTTGAAAATGTCAGCTTCTGACCATCCTAAAACAGATGGTCGGACGGAATGCGTTAGCCGCGTTTTTGAAGCGATACTATGAGGGTACGTCCACTTGTTTGCGAGTTGGAGTGAATCTTTGCCGATGGCGGAATTCGCCATCAACAACTCGGTGCATGCATCGACAACGCTTACACCTTTCTTCGTAAATGGCCTACGCTATCCACGTTTACCCTCCTTCTTGATGTGTGACTCTTGTTAGATGGGGGGTGGACTCTCTCGAACAAAAATTGATCTGGTTCTTGCTCCTCACCCGTCGACAATGACGTCGACGTGATGAATGCCGATGTCCATCAAAACGACATCAATGATGATGATGATGATGATTCTGGTGTATTCAGCATCGCCAACGAAGCTAGAGTGATGACGATGGCGCTTTCACTGATAAAGACAACTTTTTTCAGCAGTTCACACGAAGCGCACTGCTGTTGACAAGGATGAATCAGCAGAGGAATTTCTGCTGACTCGCGAGGTAATTGTCCACTTCATTCAAGATTCTATTGCAGATGCAATAGACAGACAGAAAAAGAAACGCAGACAAACACGGAAGAGCAAATGTTCTTTCAGCCAATGAGATAGACTTTGTTTTACTGTCAACAGTAAATCTACTATAACACGCAGTGACAAACGTGAGCAGCAGTAATTACTGCACAAGTAAATCGGTCCATTTCGTATACTGCGCCGCATGGGCAACGCATACACAATTGAACTGCCCCGTAAGATGCGTACGCATCCTACTTTTTACGTTGTATGTCTCCGCCCGCACTATCAGTACGAGCCTATTTCGAGAGGCGAAGATCACCCCCGCGGTCAAAGGCCGAGACCACCTTCGAGTGGTCCCGTTTTAACGAGCCAGTCTGGTCAACTACTGGAGCGGCCTGCTCACGTAGTTAAGCGAGTCCTGACGAGCTGTAGTCAGCTCGTCACGAAGAGAACGTACCGAAAGTTCGTTTTCAAGTTGCGCAATTGCAAACGCAGCACGATCGATCGAACGATCGTGCGCTAAGAAATTGTAATCATCCTTTACAAGGTCATGGAGCTCGTAACGCCGAGCTTTTTCGTGAGCTAGGTCATCATGTAATTGTTCCGTTACACAGTTCAGTTCTAAACATCAACCCGATCCGACCCTCAAGCCGGATCAGGTGTTCCCGCCACCACCACACCCTTTGGTCGATTTTGACGGTGGTTGACACTTTCTGGTGAGGCGTATTTTGAACCACCGCGATGTGAATGGCACCAGCGGACGAGGTAACTCGTCCGCTGGCGTGGCTATCCACCGGCCTGGGACAGCTGGGAGCCTCGTGCCGAGCTGATTGTTGATACCCTGAAGTCTCGTTGAGCAATATGACGAGACCCACATGCTGCGTTCGAAGAAGGTTCATCGGAAACGACCTCCCCGAACACGAGTACAGAGATTGCAAAGTATCAATCCCTTCGTCCATCTCAGAAGAGATGCGTGCCCTCCTTTAGGTAACATTAGGGAGGTTGGACTCCCTAGGGGCACGATTCGCATTGTCCAGGCAACTTGGACACGGGTCGCCCCACGAGAGACGGAGTAACCCTGCCTCTCTTGAGAGTCAATGCAAATTGTAGCGCACACTGGCTGGTTTACGCTTCTCAAACCTGATGCGAGCTGCATCAAGTTTACCGAGCCGGGCCTCACGGACAATGCACTCGATGCAATGTATGAAGACATTCCCTCCCTGCACCAAGGCCTTACTGTCTCGTCCACGGTTACCGGGGTATAACCGATGTTTGAAGAACACATCAGTAAAGAATTCTATCAGCACTGATAGTGTCTGTGGCAAAAGTAGGGCGACAGATCCTCCTACAATCGAACAACGGGATTCGATCCCGTTCGGTGGTCATGCCGGCCACTCGATCTAACTCTCTGGATGATGGCATCCAAGGATAATCCACTTGAGGATCGTGGCGCAGAAAATTTTATTCCCTGGCCTTTTGTGTGGTGTCGGCATGTGCACTGACACCAGTATCAGCTCGATCCCTCGAGTTGTTTCTCGTCTTGACGCATAGGTGCTCCACCACGCTCCTTACCATCACCGCGGGTCCTAGTGTCAGATGGTCTTGCATGAGACGAGGAATTGTCAGACGAATCGCTCGGTCCGAAGATATCGGACATGATAGCGCCATGTTTTCCAGAGCCAGTCAACCTGGATATGGCAGTGTCCGCTCCGGGCGATCCGGATACAGGAGGCTCCGCCTTTGAGTCAGATGCATCATCTGACTCGACAGAATTGATGAGAAATTTCTCATGCTCATTCACATTGCGAGTCGAAGCACCCGCTGCAGACACAGCGGATGTATTTGTCGCACGTATTGACTCACCACGTGGACTAGTCGCAACAGACACTGCCTGTAGCTCACTTGCAACAACAAATGAGCGATCACCTGCTCCTGAGGATTAAGAAGTAATTGCTTTGGCCACACGCGTGCGTGCAACCGCCTTCTTGGCTGCTTCGGCATTACACCACATGGACTTTGACAACATGCGATGAATTGGCAAATGAGTTAATATTTGACCAACAAGTGCTCTCCTTTCCTAGAGTGATCCAACGGTGATCACCCCATCCCAATCAGTCAAATTCCATTACCGGGGTGATCGATGGCAAAGGGGGACAATGTAACGAGGGAGCCCGTTACATGATATTGAAACTAAACAGTGTCAATCGGAAGATTGTTTAGCATGACAACATTCTGCCAAAATTACCCGAGATAAATAACATTAAAGGAATATTATCCCCTT
The DNA here is from genome assembly GCA_921007115.2 of Peronospora matthiolae. Classification (NCBI taxonomy): domain Eukaryota; phylum Oomycota; class Peronosporomycetes; order Peronosporales; family Peronosporaceae; genus Peronospora; species Peronospora matthiolae. The sequence goes on along the minus strand of CAKLBY020000028.1, from coordinate 328,872 downwards.
TTGGATAATAATCATTCGCTGCTCCAAGATTGGTTGATATAAGACATGTCAGCCAAGATTACCACCAAGCGCTGATAGACGCGCGCAATGAGTGGTGAGCAGGTTGTCGTCATATGACGGCGTAGTTTAATATAGTTAGATAAAGATTAAAGTTGTATTGATAGCTTAGTTATATGAAACGTAGTTCCCTTTTTACCTTTACTTGACCGAGTCGTTCAAGTAGATAGCTTCCTCTGCACGTAATAGTGCACGTGAAGTTTCGCGGCACCCAAACAAAGGGTGCCCCGTTACATGACCTGCCATTGTCGCAGCCACAGTCAGTAGCATAGTGATCAAGCGAGTCGCTTTCCGTTCAATCTAATCACTGGATCTCTGAAGGAAGTTTGCAAGTGATGATATACTTTCAGTCAAAAGTTATAGGAGGACCATCTACCAAGTTGAAGGTATAAACCGAACTTCTGAAACACTTAGGACTCACTACGTGTATACCGGACCATGTGAACGACGACACTAAATTAGTTGTTGCAAGCACACGTTTTCCACTTCTTGGTGCACAAGAAGCAAAACTGATGACCGTTTAAGCACGTCATGTGATTGCATCCCGACACTTTTTGCACTCCCACGCCACAACCAGGACACTGCACTGCATGATTCAATTGCACCACTTTGGCATACTCGCGGTCCGACTCAAGATCCAGTGTTTGCCAGGGCTTTTCTTTCAAAAACCGCTCGTAGGTGATCAACTCGTTCGTATTCAATACTTCAACCACATAATCAGATGGAAACTCTCGTTGGCAACAATGGGCAGGTACCATCGAGCGATCGCGCACACCCATTCGACAGCGCGTCGCGATGCACTTCGTACAGTATAGGTGGCCGCAGGATAAAATGCGACGATCGCTCTCGTTTTGAACGGGTGCGCAACAGCACGTGCAATTTGGCGGTGGCTTGGATTCCTCCTCATCGTCAGCGATCAGCACAAAGCCTTCGTCTTCACTGTAACTGTCCAGATCAATCGTGTCCGGGTTCAATAGCTTGTGCTCATCCTTCGAATGGAAACTCATAGCAACCGCTTCATCCAGCATAAGAAGCTCTGCACGACGAATTTCTTCGCGGTACACTTCCAACGCATAAACCTCAGCGAGTTTGACTTCGTCGGTTCCCCCATCAGCATTATCAATCGTATCGGAATCGCGATCCATAACGTACTCAAACTGACCCGCAAAAGCGAGCTCTCTCAGCCGGTCCACGTTCGGAAGCAATTCCATCGTCCGGCTTGGCAGGTAGACAACAGGAGCTCTCGACACCAAACGAAAGAATGGGAACTGGTGTTGATAAGTCCTTCGTCATGTCTGCCATGACTTTTCCCAGTAAGTACCATGGTTGTCAACTGTAAGCAGAAGAGGACGTTTGTACTTGTTCCAGTCAACTGACTGACTCAGGACTCTTATTCGGCATTATGCTGCAATCAGAACCCGTCACGTCCTCGTGAAATGCTATATCGAGGTGGCTAGACCATCAAGTGGTACCACAGTTGTTACAGTTGCTTGTATTGTTCCGACGGAGGTGCAAGTCAGATGACACGGTAGAAGGAGCAATTGATAGCTGTGGCCTTTGCATCGTATTGCCGGCTACCTAAACACAGCATACACTGCGCTGAGATTCGTTGGATAGAAGCGTTTACATCAATGGCATAAACTGCATTTTACGCAAACGGTTTGGTCTCTTCTTACGGTGTGTCGTGCAAGCTCATTTTGGTCTTGGTCAGGCCGTGATCAGCAGTTGTGATCTCGCCTTCTCTGTAATCAGAGCCAGGCGATGCCCCCTGCGAGTTGCATGGAGCATGCGTTTTCCCTTTTGGTCCATCTCTTACTTCCTTGTCACGGCGTACAAAGTTTCTTTTGCTAGAACACTCATGCTACGTGTGCACTTTCTTTTGCAGGCTATGTCGTTGCCGTGCATTCGATTCCCTGTGTTCATAGCGCTTTGGTACCCACAGGAACCGGCAGCACCACAATCCTGGTCAATACGACTCGTCCGTATATCACGATCGCGCACGTGACGCAAAGGTCATGTTGTGCAGCGTCCTGTGTCTGTAGAAGTAGAGCAAAAGGCATGACATCCAAGCTTGCCTCTAAGTCCGCATACGCTTCTTCTCCTTTTCTTGATATGCAGCCCACGGTACTGAGCCAACTACTGTTCAGTTATCGACAAGCGTATCACTGATATCGATAGGGAAATACGCCACGGCACAATACTGCGCTTGCGCTCAAAATACCTGCACCATCTGAGACTAGCAGAGCCTTCCCCCCACAACGGCACCGATCCGTTTGGCGGGGCAGCTGTGCGTGAGATGCAAGTTTCGAGACATCTTGTAAGCAGCAGAACGCAGGGCACCTCTGCACTTACATCAACAACTACAAACACGGGTGGTCTCGAACACGGCACTTGATTTCTCACCCGCGGCTTCAATTTGTCCCGTTGGAAAGTATCGTAACAACTAGATATTGATGATGCTGGTCAAGATACGCACCTGAGCGCGTTCACTCGCCAAGAATATCTCGCACTTCAGCGTCTGGGATCAGAGGGCAGTGGCACGATCCCCAACGCTGTAAACACGTGTAACAAAATTGATGACCATTGGGACACGTCATGTGGATGCATCCGAAGTCGCGCTGCACACCAATGCCACAACCAGGGCATTGTTTAGCTCCTACGGCATTCACCGTTGCAGTGTATTCCGCATCCGACGTGAGATCCAATACCTTCCAGTCTTTCTCCTTCACCAACGTCTGGTACTTGACGTAATCCCCAGGTCGCGTTAGTGCCTCACGCACATAGTCTTCTGGCATCTCCTTTTTGCAGCAACGAAGAGGTACAAGTACACGGTCACTTAACGCCAAACGACACATCCGTAAAATGCACGGCTGGCAGTAGTAATGACCACACGGCGCTGCTCTCAGCGCATCCTCGTACTTCCTTACTGTGCAACTATCGCAAGGTACATAGTGCACGTTCACATGACGCCGAACCATGTACGAGGTTTCCAGCAACAAAGCGCAAGTCCTACTCGACCACAGAATGCTCTTTTTGGTGGTGCTTTTCGCACGTTTGCCAAAGTGGAGCAAGTACTAGTCGACTTCAATTGTTTTTACACCAACAACAGCACAAAGTCTTCCGATTTGTTTCCTAGTTTTCTTACTACTCTCTGTAATTACAAACGCAGTTCCTGAGCTTTTCGGACGTGCCCGTTGGACGCAACGATCGGTTATTTTGACCTTTTCAAAGAGATCCCGTCCCAAAACTATGCGTCCGTCACTTTTCTCGTATTTACACGAAACATCGCATAGCAGGAGTCGCGGTGATCGTCAACACAATTTCCACACCGACATTTGTGGTACGCTGCAATGTAAATAGCAGATACTGTGGATGCCTCATGATATGGAAACGAGGAAACAACGATGGGAAACGAAGAAACATTGATGATTCATCAATCGCTCGAAAAGGAACTGAGAGTCACTATCTTGCGAATCAGATTGTAGCACATTGACGATATCGTACTTAGTGAGCTGCCGATTATTGGACAAAGTTCGACACGCAGTTGACCACCGCTTTTGCATCAGCGGTTGTCACAATACCGGTATTTAGAGCCGTATTGATCGCCTAAATTGTGTAAAAGCCGACTCGCGAGAAACGTGCCACTTGTTGCAGAGAAAAGACATATGCAAATCTGGAGGTTTTCTCTAGCCTCGGGATTTAGTGATGAGCGATTCGCAGAAGTGGTCGGCATTCGATGACTCCGAGGCGCCCAAGCGTCCTAGGGACGTTGCAAAGCATGCGATTGATGTCCCGATTACAGAATCAAACAGAGGAGAAAGACGTTCAGGATTTGGTGTACTGATGGAGCCCGCAGCGCTGCACAACATGCGCAATCGTCTCATGTTTGGCAGCTTGGTGGGCTTTGTTACTGGTGCGACGTTTGGAGGCAGTACGTATAGCAGGATATCAAGTTTAACAGTGTGCAATTGATCCTAATGATAACCTGTGTTTTTGGTGCGACAACCATGCACAGTTGACGGAGCTAAGCTGTATATGAAGCAGCATGGGAAGCAGCCATCTACTGCGGCTTTGAGTTTTGTTGCGCGTGGAGCGGCTGTAACAGGAGGAGCTTTTTCTGGGTGCGAACGTGTGATGGAGTGTATTCCCACTTTCGATGGAGAGATATGCTCAATGTGTACTGACGTCTTGTGTATTGCTGCAGTTTCTTCTTTCTGTACTGCGGCATCAAGACTGCACTCGTGACGCAACGCGAAGACGATTTGATCAGTGTTGGAATCTCCACCGTGGCTGCAGGACTGCCATTCGTGCGGTCCACGGTCATGAAGCAGAATCTACCGTACGCTGCTATGCTGGTGGCACTCGACCATTTTCACGAGGAGCTAAGCGAGTTTCGGAAATAAAAGAGGGGAGGGCTGCTGACAATCAGTGGGTCCCCAGTAGAATCTGATACTTGCTGCGTGATGGTTGCATTTTGTTGGCTATGAAGAACGTACATACATGCATGGCAAGTATCCTGGAGGAAGCCCTGTTGCATGTGTTTTGCTTTGCTTTGTTGGCATGACTTTACCTACAAGTACGCTAGTTGACGAGTATGATGTATGAACGATGGGATTGTCTTCATGGTTCACGACTGTCAAAGTCGCTTCGTGGTTCTGCTGTACGCCTGCTTACAGCTTGGCGCCTACTTCTATGGGTTCGGCAAAGAGCTGCTGCATCTCAACGAGGCTTTCCTCCAGCAAATGGCCCATTCGGGCTCCCCAATTACCATGCTGACGGCATGCAATATTGAACTGGACCGAATCATTCTTGACGCTATAGGCGATTCCTAGACCTTCAGGCACGACCTCACCCCAGCCCCAGCCGTCAAACAACTTGTTGGTCAGGTGACTTGTGGAAATGAGCCAGCGACTGGCTCTAGCCATCACTGGATCCTCAAAGAATGGCACGCATTCGCCAGGCCGGACCAGCAACTTCAGACCCAAAAGGTGCCGGTCTACACCGCGCCCGGCACCAGCTTTCCGCATGTACGCGACGTGCGCACTGGTGGCAGCTAATAGAAGCCTTCTTTTCTCCTCACTAGTGACGGCACCTGATGTGTCCGCCATCGCATCTGTAAACTTGGCACTTGCTTTTGAGGAGCTACGTGTTGTTTCTGTGCGTCCGTGCAAGAAAATGCGCGTCTGCACAGCCTCGTACGTAGCCACGTTCTTCTTGAACAGCTTCTTGTAAGCGAGCTGGATTGCTAGCTGGACGAAAGCATCCGGACTACAACGAAACCCCTTAATCAGGCGCGCACCGTAGCCGTAAAAAGCCATCACACAGACTTCGTGGTCGATCACCGTCTGGTCAAATTTCGCTTCTGCTTCAGCAATATTACGTCGAGTCTCATCCGTCAAGCGAAACATAATCTGCTTAGGAGGCTCCAGTTCTTCTGTCAGCTGCGCAATCGTTTGACCATGGCGGCCCATGTCAATCTGTCCATGATGCAGACGCGATAGCACGTAGTCCGCATAGCGTGCCATGGGCATACCATCGAGCATCGAGTGTTCTCCTACGAGCCCGGCCTTGCCGCTCTCAAACACAACAATCTGCACGCACTTGTCAAAGAAGCGGTTGCGTCCGTTGCCATGCCAAAGGCCACGCGCCACTTCTGTACGCGTCACTGGCGCGTCGTCGTCCATATTGAGTATCAATAAGGAGCTCTCAATCGTCCGCAATGATTCCTCATTCCCCGGTGACGCTCGGATCAACTCCTCGCGGGCATCCGCCCACGTATCTCGATCCTGCGTCGTCAACACGCCCACTGGCATCTCTGCGTCTCCTGCAGCGTCCAGGATCCGAGCCAATTGAAAGCACAGCGCCTCAAAACCCAATACTTCTCTCGACCGTGGATCCACGAGCTCTAATCGGAAAAACTGATTGCGACGCATCACCACGGCATGGGTGTGCGTCTTGGGATCATAGATCCGGTACGAGTCCTGCTCACGTCGTGGAATGCGACAAGAATGGAACATGTACTTGTACGCAGTGGCACAGACTGGCGTCTTGTTCCGGCCCAGTCGCTCTGGCTCGAGCGACCCGTCGGCCACGTGACCAGCAAAGAGCATGGAGGCCCGTAGTAAGGCTGCCGCTCGACCGACATTCGAGCGTTGACTTGGATAAATGCTGTCTGCAAAGTGGAAAAAGTAGCTCACGTTAAGTACGACGGGATCCCGGACTCGGAGGTATCCGATCGTGTTCCACCACTCGGCCAAGTAGCTCGAAGCGTGGCGGTCGTGCGCACGAGCCACGAGGCGCTGCTGGAGCTCTTCGCCTTTGCCATTAGGTCGTAGAAAGGCAGCGGCCAATTCTTTCGAGTGGGCGAGTTCTGCGGCTGATACAAGAGGTGGTAGAGTGGAAAGGTACAGAGCGATAGTGTCTGCGAGTGGCGGCACGGGCAGACGCGGGAGGTCGCGCTGGAAACGGTAGAGCGGGAGCGAAGGGTCTTCTAGGTCTGCTTCGGCGCGGTAGTCGCCCCAGCATTCACGGAAGCCTTGTGGGCCGAAGGGACGGGATGGCATTGAAAGCGGTTGGGACGCAGGAGTAATGGTCAGTCCGTTGACTTGAGCCTGAAGCTGCAAATTGATGAATGCGCTTCAACTCGAGTGACGAGATCGATGCTGGATCCGTTATGGCGGTGATTGGCTGAAACTCGAATTGATGGACAATTTGGGTGAATGGATGACAACGACGGGTCATTTGGAAAACCTGGCAGTTGTTCTGTAATTGTTGTTTGCTACAGTGTCCGGATGTGACGTGACGACTGAGTAACGAAGTGATGGGGGACACGACATGGTGCAGCGATCCAGTCGTGAAACGAAAACACCTGCTAAAAAGTAGTGGATTTCGTTCGTTTGGACGGAGTGCATCAGTAAATGACTGACGCTGACGAGTCTTGCCTTGCGTTTAGCGACGGCTTTCGAAGCCTTTGTAAAACGCTGCATACTTGAGCAACGGGGCATGCTGGATGTAGTAGAGGCTACGCAGCACTGCAATATGGACAGGTGAAGAGATCGTGATGATGGGGTGGGCCTACGAGGCGCAGACCGTTTCGATACAGGATAGACACCGGGTGGATCAGTGGTAAGTACCTCAACCTTGTGCAACCATCAAGGTGATTGAGAAAGGAGCGAGCACTTTCTACCAACACTTACCACATTACGACATGGCTACTGCAGAGGAGTCAAGTAGAGTATAACTGCGATACTAGAGACCGTAGAATGCTGATGCCGTGAAATGACCGAGGCTCTAAGTTAGACATATTGTACCACGACGGTGCGATTTGATAATTCTCCTAATGAGCAGTATCGAACATTGTACATCTACGCGGCACCTGTGTGTATCAACTGGTGCATGCGTGGTGACGATGCCGCAGTGGACTAAGATCATCACGTCGAAAGGAAAAGCACACGGAGTGGTCGATGCCGTGACGACAGCTGGTGCTTTTTTCGTGCTATGGTGGCTCTATTGCATACGTAGTACTGGACTTGGAGGCACATGTCGATTAGATTCTTGAACACTCTCTTTGCTAGCACAGAGGTGGTGCGCATGTGGTGCATGGTGAAAAACTGCTTTGACGCGAGGTTGTCGAGCTGAGCACATGTCCTTACGTGGTGCGACAGACGAAGGTGTACACGAACAAAAACTGCATCGTAAGTCTAAAGAGACAGAGCACCCGGAAGTACCCAATCTTGAGCGAAAAAATGAGGCGATGGTACCTTTTCATTGTCTACTGATACTTCTGCAGGAGCAGTCCCGATCGATGGAAGCGCAATATCTTAAAATTTGACGCATCCATCATACTTTTTGTACAACGAGCGTGTATCGTTTGACAATAAAGACGAGGTCTTACTTGCGGGGCCATTTTTGCTGAATAGAATACTGAATGCCATGTGATCAGTGGGGTATGAGTGCCGAAGTGTGCAAAATTAGAAAAAGAGATCACAGCAGACTGAAGTGCTTGTGTCTCGTGCTATAACGTGCTGAAGCTGCGTAGCCACCTGTACATGACCACCTGGATCAGTTGCATACGGATTCCTCAAGTAGGCTGTGTTTGGTGCCCAGTTCCTACATCCAAACGTCATTTTGTTGATCAGTAGCTCGCCTACAAAGGCAGCTTGTGTCTCATCAAGTATGTATTGAGGATGTTGCGTCTGCATACAATACTTGAAAGGCTGGCTACGAACGATCTTGTCGCAGAACTTGTGTTATCCGCGGATATTCCACACGTAGGCCACTCCGAAAAGCTCTTCCTGCACGTTCGTTCTTGGAGTGACAGCAGCGAGTAGTCTGGCTTACATGCAATCGCGAGCTGATTTACCTGCATCAAGACATCAAGACTTTTAACACACTCGTGACTACGGTCTGGACGCTCAAGATTGCCGTTTCGATATTGCTCGGGTTGCGACTATTTCGCCATGGTATGGCGAATCAAAGCAGTCTAGGGGCGCAGCGGAAGTGCTACAAGTGATGTCTGTGTTGTCCTGCATACTAAGCATTCGTATTTACTGGCTGTGTAAGCACAGAGTAGTTGCTCGTCTACAAGAAAGCACTTTTTGTCAGTGCCAATGCGTTTTCTTCAATCGAACGCTCGTTTTATTCAAATTTTATCACAAAACGTTTAGAACAAATCATGGTCAGACCGCTTAATAAGGAATGGAAGCTCTTTGGTCAAAAGTACCACGTAGCCGGCGCCAAGTGCCCCAAGGTGGACTGCAAAGCCTGTCATGCGCAAGTCTCAGCCGCCATCAATCGGCTGCAGTCGCACATACGCGTGTGTCCGACTCGTTCCGCGTCGACAGCTCCTCGTACGATCGCCAATAGCAATGAAGACGACCGTCCCAAAAAAACGTGTGTGGACGAAAGTAGACCGCACTTGCAAGACGGTGTTATCGCACCTAATCGAGTTGCGGAGGAGACAAGAGCAAGTTCTCCAGTGGCAAAAGAACCGCATCAATCACCATCTGCTGATCGAAACGTCTCGTCTGTAACGGATACGGACACCAGTTCTATCCATTCTATTGGAATAGAAACGATAGCAACGGTACAAGAGGTAGCCACTTTGTCGTACTATAAACGTCGAAAATTAGAAATTGAGGAGAGTCGCCTGCAGCTCGAAATGAAGAGAGACGAGCGGGAAGAGCGTCGGGAACGACTGGAGGTGGAGATTCTAGAAGCACAAGCAAGAAAGGAAAAGATGCTCGCAGAGAAAGAAGGGTACGAGTCGAAGATGCTGCTTGCATTATCGCGGAAGAAATTGCTCGATCAGGGAGTGGATCGGAGCGAGATCAACCGGATTCTGCCGATTGTTTCGAGCGCTCCGACAATGTGACTGCTGTGCTTTTGCTGTGACCGACAGTGCTGCTGTAGCCACAATTGCAAGAGACATATTCAGCAGCTGGGATACGAATTCGGGGCCATTGACTTTGTCATGCGAAACTGACTGCTTGGTCAGCTATGGTATGCCGAATACTTGATGTGTACGCGTTGAATTACTACGGTTGGTTTTGAATTACGAAACAAGTTATGGATCTGGGTGGCGGATCCCACACTAAACCGACTAGCTATAGGTACAAGAATTAGTAGTTATTGGTTCATGCAACTAATGTCAGGACATACGAGTCACTGCGACTTGATGAGTCCATGACGCCAGCCAAAGGTGAAAAGTAGGCACCGAGTACGCGCAAAAAATGTAAGGTTAGCATCACACTCTCAAGCGTCTCTGTTGAAAGTAAATGCGAAAAAGTATAGACTGCAAGATCGAAAAAACTATCAAGGATGTCCATTAACGTACGAACATATCGACATTATCACTGATTTTCATGCACATGTCGTAGCAGTTCGTAAGAAATTGAGCATTTGCGGCGGCCTGGTAGTGTCAAGTCGTTCCTTCTGATGATCCGTTGATCATTATATTATTCACGATGAGACCAAGAAGCACCAAAAGTTTGTACCATTGTCACAGACACAGCCTTTACGACGCGATCTCATTGTACTGTGTTAGCGCAGGGAGACCGCCCATGTCGTGAATGTCGCATATATACCTGTCAGAAAGCTACATGTTTTTACTAAGCCACGGATGGTATTCGATTCAATCACCACTGTGCGGCTTCTGTCGTCTGCTGTTCAGACAGTACTGGGCCAATCTCCCGTCAATATCCGATTTCGCTATTTTACTGCCCACAAGCCACCATTCGTGATTTTGTGCGACAACACCAGCGATGAAAGCGTCGACGAGTAGCAGCAAACTTGAAGCACATTCGAAGTAGGTCATACGCTCGTAGAAGCGGTACCATTCAAGCAATACGTGAGCTCAATCGAACGTGCCACTGTCAATTACTTGCAATAATAAGCGATGATCGGCGTGATAAAAGCGGCGTACAGATCACACGGATCTACTTTTGCCGTGCAGTACTGCGTAGCACAGCCACTTATTTTATCGACTCGTAGAAGTCATCGACGTTTGTAATCGCCTATTTGAGAGAGAATTGAAGATCAAATTATTGCCGAACCTGCTGATAGATTTCCATACAACAGATGTGTGCAAAGACTCCATTAATTTGAGGAAGGAAGGCGCCCAAAGAAAAAGCGGGTCCCTAAAGAACAAATCAGTAAGAAAATTAAAAAGTGCCGAACCAGACGAACGAAACATTGCATCGTTTTGTTCATAACAGTAGTATCCGTCTAAAGCATGGAGGGTTATTTACTGTAAATTTGTTGTTCCTACTTCAGCGTACATTGGTCTGAGGTTTTCGTTTATACCTGGGTTGCCTCGCTGAACACATCTACGAAAAAATAATTGGCAATGTGGACGTGGCCTGGCAAGTGTTTTCGTGTCTTTGCACCAACGATTAAACGAAAGTGAGTCGGACTGCGTGAAAATCGTTTGTGAGGTCCCAGAAATTTGTGTTGTCATGTAATCGTACGTTTGGTATACATCATTGGTTACCCTTTTTTCTGTCGCGTTCGTACGTGTAGCAGACATTATGAATTTGTTTCAGTCACATTCATATGGTCAGTATACATCGCTAAACCGTTAAGAGGTTTCTGATCTTAAAGTATTCTTTTATAATACGTTTTTTTGGCAAATTTTTGCTAATTTGAATCGTGAATTTACTTTTTGTCGTCGTTTTTTGGTAATGTATTATTTTCTTGTCCGTTTTCTGATATCAGTAAGTAGTAACTTTCGACAGTCTCACCTGTAGATATTGCTGAGAATGTATCTGAGGCTTGCTGTCTAAATGGATAATTAGGTGTCGATTATTTTTGGTGACCAGGCCCATGATTCGATGATAGTCTCTGTATGGTACTGTCCTGATTATTGCAAACTATGATATTGTTCAACACGCAATCCGCTTGATATGATCACCAATCTTTCGTACCTTTGAGGACCAAGTTTACAGCGTATGGGTAAACAAACAACCTTGGCATGGCGAATGTTACCGTTAACAATAACCTTCCATGTTCACGTATCTATATCGATCATCCCCGAGACTACAGTGGCGTCAAGTCTATGGTTGCCATGATCTACGTGATGCGACGTAATCGGTTGTATAAGATATTTTCTGGAACCGTTGTAGGCTTATAAGGCGTCATAAGAGACTGTGACTAATTTATTGTAAGCATCCTTTATCGTACAATGCACCAAAAAAAGATTTCACACTGGAACGTGCAAATTATTGAAGTCCGTTGACGCGAGTTTTGTCAATACCACCATATTGACGGAGAGATTTGTGAGCGAAAGCAGTGGTCGTAACGTTGTAAGTGAGCGCTTGGAGCTGCCACGCGCTACCTTAACACACACCTCCAGGCACCTGCGAGGCAGCGGTTATACCGTCTTCTCTCGTGTACAGCGAGGTTCGGGTGGGCGTCTTACGACTGCCCCACCGATAGACGAACGCTTGTTCTAGATGTGGCTCGGACGCGGTTTCCCGTCCTCCGGCACAAACGTTACAATTTGGCTGCAAATGAAAGACTGGTTTCAATTTAATTAATGAAACAGAAATCAAATTTGCTATTGGCTGACATACAAAAGACCGGACGCACGCTCTGATTAGAAGCCCTCTCTACAATGCGCTTCAACTGAATATGAGCTTGCTGATGACGTACTTCGATGAAATCATGTAACGAAGTCGAGAAGTGACGTCATCCGTGTGTGAAACAAACACTTTATGTTAGGTACGCAATTGCTGTACCCAACCACATGAAAGGTCTAAGTGCGTACCGCACTTCGAAACTTTCTCAGACTTTTCTCTGCCTCTACACGGAAAGTCTCATGCAACAAATTAGCCCTGTTACACTATCCCCGTTTCATAATGATCGCTCGCATTCTGAAAAGTCGTAATCCAGGAGAATCACATAATAGTGAGCTGTCAAAGGCTTGCCGCTCGTCATCTGTACTTGTTTGTCTGAGCTGCATATGAGTGTGCTCTTTCTCTAAACAGCACCGCACGGCATTCTCATTCCATTTAAAAAAAGGGAGGAGGGTGATTTGCCTTTAAAAGCGCTAACCTCTTTTACCACTAAGCGTGTGCATCGCGATGGAACGAAGATGACACAAGATGCTAGTGCCACGACTCTGATTGCTAGTACTGCGGTCACAATATCGACAGGTCATGGTAATTTACCTTACGCATCTAATGCGAAGGATGAACTGATTTAATTGTGGATTACAATGATTCTACTCCTCTGTCAACACTAATGTATGATGACAACAGCGAGTGTATGTGGCAATAGAATGGATCATTTGATCCCATCACCGATTTACAAACCGCTCATTTAAGCAGCTTTAGTGATGTCGCGGTGTCTTTACGAACAGCAAGGTTGTGCATATTGAGTCGGCTACTATAGGCTCGGCGATCACCAAAAATTGCGCAATCCTTGAACAATCAAAAGCTTTTTTAAGTGTCAACTTCATTGTCCGAACGTCAGGGCATCCACAATGCGGATTCCGACTTCGACGAACCAGAGAAAAAAGCTCTTGTTATACCACTGAACATCCTTCTATCTGTGTTGCAAGCGCGCCGATATGAATGTGGCTATGCATCTTGTAGTATCCTACTGACACCCCCTCCAAACGAATGGCCAGTGTTGGATGGGTCCGTGGCACCGCTTTAAGTGCGTGCAACTATTGGCACACATTGTTAGTATGGTATCGATCTAATGCGCAATAAGAAGGAAAGCGGGGCTTGGCCTTAACTTCCTAATTTTTGTCGTGTTGTTTTCCCAGCGAAACAAACAACCAATAAGAAAGAAGCATTACCGGCACGTACCAAGTCGCATTCTGATACGGCAAGGCAGCGGTCGCAGCGAATGAAACTTCGTGCTAGAGTGCGCGCGTAAGCTAGTGGGCGGTAACATACTCCCTGCTTCTTCACGCTACGATGCTTCCGCTAGCCCATTAGGACATTGCGGACCGGGTGCACCTGGTTTTTCTGGTCGTAAGCTGCAACCACAGGAACGTCGGTATGCAACGCACGCAGCTGTCTCCCTAGTGTCAAACCCTTTATGTACTGTTTCTATTGCACAAGGATTTATAACTTCCGCCTTCTTTTTCAGTGACAAATCAAAATTCTTACAAGTAAGTGTTGGTTCCCTCAGCGTCCGTAAAGACGGTGGTGCCCGATACGGACATTGACTGTGCTCGTCTGTTCACGACCTATTCCTCAACTTTTCAGACGCAAGCGTATGACACTGCTGTCGAGAAGTCGATCGTGGCTCCTAAGAGTCAGGTTTATTAACTGACATCGACTGTGAACGACGTCCGTACGAAGGCGCGTCAAGTTTAGGACCAGTTGAAGGTCCGGGTCAACCTTTGGAGTGTTTGTTGATGAGAAGCACGCGTTTGACGCGCAGTCCTCCTCGGTCCGCAAGCCCCAAGACGGACGGGGGTTCATTCATCGGCTGAGAATGTTCCATCGACGCCGTTTTCTTCATGGTGACTTTGTTCGTTGCATGGTCATCGACGTGATCGCATTTTGTAGCCCATGCGGATGTCTAATATCTTGTGGATCTATTTATCGCTTCAAAGACGCATGCAGAATACGGGGGGGTCTTCATGTATGGTGGGTGGGTGAGCCTATAAAGTAGGTCTCCAAACTTCCTATACCACAGTAAAGGCCCGATAAACTGTGGCACACGTTTGGTAGTACCACCAGGTAGTACTGAAACTTCTTGTCCAAGTAGAATGCTAGTACTTATAAGCATTTTTGTCTCCTACTCTTAAGTGTCCATAATATTTTCGACCAATCTTGTGCCTATTGTTTTTGCTTGTACTGTGCGCTTGCCATTGCGTCACGGACCTCACGTGTGATGGCTTATCTCCCATCCACAAAGCGTTAAGCTTCTCTAAACGCTTCTTTGCATCCAGCTTGCCAATAGCACTACCAAAAGGTTCGCCATAGGTCGTTGCTGCGAATAACAGAATATATTCATTGCTTTGGAGCACTGACAAAGTTTGTCGTGACTCCGAATTTGCACTATCTTGTGTCGTGACCACTGCAGCACTGGCAGGGTCACTAGAGCAAATACTCTGACATAACATTGGCGGTCCCAATTACACTCTTCCGCATTTTCTCCGAGCGTAATGAGGGACCCTCCTCCTCTTACACTTAGGGCTGCGCACAAACGAGACTGGTGTCCGAGGATGGCGAAGTCCGTTACCATAAAACGGTGTTTCACCTGTACTGGCGTGAAATGCTGTTTCTTAATAGCAACGTCCACCCCTGGCAAATGCTTTCTCTATTCATCGGGAGTTGCTATTGTGCGCAATACATCTGAGACAACACGATTGGCCTTTTCGGTCTGCTCATCAATTTAGAGAATGCCGGTGGTAGATACGTGGAGCTTTAAGCAAGTCGCTCAAATACGTGGTGCCACCGACCCCAGTGGCCGAGTGGTAGACCACTGGAACTGGGATCGGGAGGTACCTGGATCGATACCCGGTGGGGGTTCGATATTAGGGCGCCGGAGATAGGCTAATAATGTAGACGAGCAACCATCAATGGGTGGCCGGTCCTCCGGAGGCCCTACAAGCCGAAAAGCCCCATAGTGTAATGAGGGGTGCGGGTCCTGTAAGGAGTTCAAACTAAGTCAGGGTACTCGCAAATCACCCCAGGGTGATCTGAAGGACCGCGCGGCATAAATCTCAAATACGTGGTGCCAAAATTTTTACGTAAAAGGCGAATCCCGTTCCAAAAATATTAACTCAGGCATCCCGTATAGTAGGAGCACGTGATTCAAGAACAAGAAAGCTGCCCTCTTGATGAGAGATTGGGGCTACACGGTTCTAAATGCACCACTTTCGTAGTAATAAAAAGACGACGAGATCAGTCCTACCTTTATCGTCAGGCGGCATGTCAAAAATTAAGTCCAAATTTGATAAAAATTGACCGACTTCCAAATAACAGTCCGTATCAGTAGTGGCTTCAGTGGCACACTACTAAAAGGTGCAGGCTTTACGACCTGACACTCTTCGCATGATCGATTATAACTGGCTACCCACCGATATAGAAATAGCCACCGAAATTCACATAACGATCGTAAGAATGTGTTTTTAAGGCCCAGATAACCACTTGATGGTGCATCATGCAGCTCGTAAATTCGTCTGTTTGGGATCTGTTTTGCGGAGAATGTATATTCCGGATGTATCACAAAATGACAGTCTATACTATAGCATACCACCACTATAATTAAAGCGGTATGGCTTCACCTTAAGGCACGACGAAGAAGAATAATTTTGCGTCCACCAAATTGATTAAATAAGCAGACGACGATTTCTGTCCTGCACGTAGCTCTCCTTTATATCAGAGGCCAGGCTTATTTGCACATGGTCAACCCGTAGTGCTGCCAGTGTTGACGACTTAATTCGTGCTCTAGCACAGATACAAAGCTCCTTTTTGTTGTTCCTTGAAATCGGGTCTGCAAAATAAAGCGTCAGCCAAGACATTCGATTTTCCTGGCTTGCATTCTGCTCAACAATTAGAAATTTTAGAAAAATTGTGAGCCACCTCGCCATTCTAGGTGATCGGTGCAGCGAGTTTAATGCGGTCCGCATGAATACGTGACCCAGGTTTGACACAAATGTTCGCCGCACAATATGTGCGCTCGACATTTCACAAGAGCGTACTTCATAGACAGTAGCTACCTAACCTTCTAAAGGCACAGGGCTAAATTAACCCGTGCACGGAATATTTCATCTCCGCGGCTTTTAATTCCGGGACAATGTGAAACGACACGGTCAATGCTGTCATTACCGTTTTGCACAAGTGCACTGCCGATAGCGAAATTATTCACACCGCAAACAATACTAAAGGGTTGTTTGCGTCGGACAAATTCAAGACTGGAGCCTATACAAGCGATTGCTTCACTGAAGTCAAGGCATCTACTCGAGCCTCTGGACCCGGCTTTATTTTTGTTCTTTTACAGGAGATCAGACATTGGTCTGGTTCACTCTGCATTATTCTTGATGTACTGTGCAAGTAGTTAGCAAGACCTAAGAAATTGACGCAGATCCTTAGCATGTCGTGAGACTAGCGATTCCTTCAAAAACAGAATTCTCATATATGTCTTATCTGACGCCAGGAATCCCCACAACGCATCTCCAGTAAATGTATTTTGGTAACCTCCATGACGCACTTTGAAAGTTGACGTACAATTGGGCGTCGACCAGATTCTGCAATGCAACGTCTAAATGACGTTTGTGCAATTTTATTGCTCTCAGTACGTCTTCGGCTTTACCATAAACGAATGCATCGTCAAATTAATAAGGCGCGTAGGCATCGTGTGGATGCATCACATCAACCACCCAATAAAAAGTCGCTAGTGCACCCTTGCGGCATCACTAGCCACTCCTACAAAATACGTCTTGGGGTGGTAGCTGACGTACTATTTGCATCGGTATCATCCGTGAGTACCAATAAGTAGCCGTTTTTCGAATCCGACGCGAAAAACATTGTCAACTCCCTCGTTGAGTTATAAAGGACATCTTTACGCGGCCGGTACTTGCGCTGTGATTGTGGCCGTATGTAGCTTATTTTTAACATGAAGCATGTGCCAACCACTTTGCCTTAGGCACACGCAAAGTCGGGCTGCATTGAGGCGACTTGATCTCACGTATGTCCAGATTTTAAAAATTTTCATGAAATAACTCGTATATGTAGCCTACTAGTTAATTCGGCAATGGTCACTGCATGGTCACAAAATGCTTCGTGCCAAGTTCTTAGTTAATTTTGTGGTTCATAAACGTATAGACGGCAGAATGTTTGGCACTTAATATAAAGATAAGCCATAGTGCTTTAACCGAACGTCGTAATATGGACTGATTTTCTTAAGGCGTCACAGCCTTGAGCAAATAATCGTTTTGTGTAGTCGGTCTCCGAGACACTACCGTCTAATTTTGGACGAAGAGCAAAAGTATACCAAGTTCTTCTTTAGAACTGGTGTTACAATCTCGTAAATTCCTCCTCTTTTACATTGAGCAAAAGTAGATCTCATTTCATCTACGAGAGATTAAGTATGTCTTCGGCAGATCTTAAAAGTGTGCTGAGCACCTCCGTAGAAGCTGCTTTAGGCATCGTGCCTTCGATAGCCTCAAACATTTCTTTCGGAGGCCCATTATCTTGGACCGAGAATGATTCAAAGGTCCCTCTTATTGACGTGACTTTGAAATTTTAAAAAACCCGTACAGTGCGCTTCACACGCCCCGTCAAGACAGTTCTTAATTTAATATCATGTTTGTTTTGCTGTTGATAGCTTTTGTGCCCTTACATTCGCACCAGGCCATTGGATCTGTGCCGATTTCTGCGACATTTGACTTACCGTCAGCTCGATAATAATACACCAGACTCAGCGACCTAGATATTCCTCGGTGACGTATACCTCACTATCAAGGATACCTTGACTTCATTGAACACAGCATCCATTATGCCAGCCTTTAGTAAAAGCTCATAATTTCTGGTGTCTTGCGTAAAGCTAGCGACTGTGCGTGTTCACCATTCCATCCGTGTTTGGTATTTTACGAAATAAAGGCATACCTTGGATAAGTTCATACGGACTTTCTCCATACCCAACACTGCGAAATCATTTTGCACGAGAAGTCACTAAACTAAAGGCGAGTTCAACGAACTCCCTCTAAATTCACTAGCGTACCATCTGCCGGACGAAAGGCCGCTTTTAATGCTTTCTATATCGGCATAGCGCCTCACACATCTACGGAAGCTTTTACAGCCGCAAGATCTGCAAAGTTTAGTGATGCAACCGAATCTACAAAGAGGGTTAGCACCTGTCCATAACCTCGAACTCAAGGGCCATCCAAACAAGCGTTATTATGGACTGTTTTTCTGGCACCTCGAACACTATGCTTTTCATTTGTTTAATAAGTCTGATCTTTGGGGTGGCTTTAAAGTCTGCTTTCTGTAGGTCATTCCTACCCTATTGCGCTACCGCAATTGCCGACCCATGCGTGGTCGATGCGGGGTTCGAGCGTCTCGCAAAATTGTTCGTCATACACCACCCTTTTGGCTGAATGATTTTTGCTAGACGCATTCGTGCTAGCGCCCACTCTTGCATATCAGCGAGCCATCATTTGGCCGCGCTCACAGCAAAAATAGCAGAAGACATCTTCTTTATCCAACTCCATTAGAGTGGCTTTAGAACTTTCAATTGCCACCTTTTTCCCAGGCGTCACCGACGCGCACTTGTAGGATAGTTTTCTCAGCTAAGACAACCTCGATTGCTTCTTACATTGTTCAACGGCCCCTATTTTTAAGAAGGGCCTGTCGCTTTAGGCTATGCTGCAGTCCAATAAGGAACTATGTCACCTTAATGTGTTTTGGTGTCGGACCGACTCCGATTACGCTGACAGAGAGCTCATCTCCTGCATTTAGTCTTACAGGGATTGCTGCGCTTGTAGAGAGCTAAAGCAGTTCGCCAAAGTAGAAACACTTCGTTTTTGGTGGCTGATATATGGCGTGTACCTTTTTCAAGGATAAAGTCAATGTAAAGAACGCTTTAATGTCGGCCTTGAGCGCTAAGTAAGCCAATTCTGAGGCCTTAACCGCAAATGGGACATAGCTTAAAGTATCATTCTGATATCGTCTTCGATAAGCTACAAAACACCGTATTGATCCAGGGCTAGAATTAAGTGTACATAATAGCAGGTGGCAGGGCAATCGAAATTAGAAGGGCCCATTGTTATGGACCTCGGCCAATTAGACCGGGTCGAGAGCGTCTTAACAGTTCCGTTTAGCTACTTCGTTTCGAGCCTGCTCGCGCAGAGGCTCACCATGAGTCTAACTGGAGGAATTCGCCACAGCAAGACTTCGCGCCTCGGACACGAAAATCCGCTGTCTTAGCACGAAACTCCTAAACTGTTCCTGTTGGGGAACGTGTTGCTCTTATGAGCAGCTCAACAAATTATCCAGAGGGTGGTCATCAATTTGATGACCCAAATGGTTAGTTGTGACCATCTTTTGTCCGTTGAAGTGACCCTAATCAACACCATAGGCTCAAACTCACTGACAACGCTTACAGAAAGACGTGTCTTATTAACGGACCAGATGAGAGCCAAAAGTGTAGACTGGCGCTTAGAGCTGCCACGCGCTACCTTAAAACACACCTTCAGGCACCTGCGGGGCAGCGGTTATACCGTCTCCTCTCGCGTACAGCGAGGTTCGGGTGGGCGTCTTACGACTGCCCCACCGATAGACGAACGCTTGTTCTAGATGTGGCTCGGACGCGGTTTCCCGTCCTCCGGCACAAACGTTACAATTAGGTGGCAAACGAAAGGCCGTTTTCTATTTAATTAATGAAACAGAAATCAAATTTGCTATTGACATACAAAAGACCAGACACGCGCTCTGGTTAGAAGCCCTCTTTACAACGCGCTTCAACTGAATATGAGCTTGCTGATGACGTACTTCGATGAAATCATGTAATGAAGTCGAGAAGTGACGTCATCCGTGTGTGAAACAAACACTTTATGGTAGGTACGCAATTGCTGTACCCAACCACATGAAAGGTCTAAGTGCGTACCGCACTTTGAAACTTTCTCAGACTTTTCTCTGCCTCTACACAGAAAGTCTCGAGCAACATTTCGACCCCTTTACAAGCGTATCCTTTTTAAAGACAATCGATTATGCTACGCTACAAATGTGCAACCTATTGTATTTTGAAATTTGGTTGAAAATGGATGTTTTGACTCGATCAAAAGAAAATTATTTGTCAAAATGACGGATAAATGATTTAATTATTTTGTATTCTTAATTTAAGAATCTGACGGATCGGCTGTAAGTAGTCAAAATATTCCTTGGAAGATACCACTGCAATCAAGAAGTCTGGCGCCGACGTAAAGCTGGCCGATCGCGCTGCCCATTTCACTAATACAACTAATAAAGCTAATATTTTCAATCTTCGTATATAATTCACAGTTGGAGACTCGAGTGATATTATGATCTTGTTTGATGATATGTGTTGCACTAAGCAGGATGAATAATTTTATTTATTTTTGCACCTATTTTAGCTTTTTTTTTAAGTTTATTAAGTTGGACTATAATACCTTTAGGATTTGGTATGTTTTTTACTGAATTAAATATAGGTATTTTATATTTATTGGCAATTTCTTCTTTAGGAGTATATGGAATTATTATTGGAGGTTGGTCAAGTAATTCTAAATATTCTTTTCAAAAAATATGTATGGAGAGTCTTTAAGTTCAACAAATAAAGAACTATTACCTTTTATATATGGAAAACGACATGATCATAACATAAGGTGCTGATTATCTCGAGCACAACGCATTATTGAAAAATCCCTTAAAATGGATGCACTGCCGATATGTAGATGCACGATATCGCAAGCGATTGTATGCATAGATATAATCAAAAGAGCTTGAAGCGTGAAGTACGTTAGTAAAGTAGTAGACATATGTGCAGAACAAGGATGATTCGCATGGCTGTGTGTTATAGCACCTATTGTGGAAATACAGTTTGTGCCTAAGTACATCCTCATCTTGTTTATTTAACGTGCCAGCTTATTGATTGACCTAACAGTGTGTTCTTATCATTTACAGCTCATCGGACTGCTATCAAAACGTCGTAGGAGCGACAATTGCTTTCGTATGCGTCTGTCAAATGGGCACTGTCAGGACAACCAGTTTTTATTTAACGACAATCGAACGGGTCTGGGGGAAAATTTGCAGCAATTAAATTTGTGGACGATCAATGCACTTTTCGTAACTCAATTTTAAACCAGGGGTAGCGACCGATACTAATTAAATCATCGTACTTTCTCTGAGTAGAAAAAAGACAACCATTGATAATCTGTATCTATTACTATAGTGGCATCAATAGCATCAAACCACACTCCTGGCCACTTGTCATAAGCATAATTTTTAAAACTATTATCATCTTTTAAGATATAATCTCCGACTGCAAACATATTTACAACATGTTTATGTCCAACATAGATTTTGGTTACGAGGGATGCCCTTCATCCTATTGTCAGAGGAAGACGTAACGACTCGTAGTGGTCTCTATAGTGTATCAAACTAAACAGGTTCTAACTTAAACGGCGTTAAGTCTTTACAAACTAAACGAGACTTTACTCTTAGTATATTAACAAACTCGCAAGCTCCTGTTCCTGGTTCAGGGGACTAGTGATTCCAAGAAATCACGTGTCACTATTGGCCGATATCACTAGACTTCCTTCACGCGCTTAACTTTTGAGAGCAAAGACGTCTGAGCAGGACACGTGTATTTGATGTGATCAAAATGGGAACTGATTGTATAAACTGCTCTTTAGCGAAAACAAATCTCAAGTTACGTATTCCTCCTTGGAACCCTGCTACATAATCTAGGAGCTCTAATGTGGGTTCTTCTGTGTTGCCACACAAGAACTACGAGGTGCTTTATAGATCCCTTTTAAGATTTATATACCATATACTCGTAATGGATAAGTTACTGTACTACCGCCAGCTTTTGTGAAACAATAACACGCCTACCAGTAGAACTGATCTATCATGTGCGTGCCACACTAGCGTTGTTACAACGTTACAGCTGTAGTGGTAATTGTGCCGATAAAGCACCTTGTAACGCAATCCCCGAATGTAATGTAGGTACAGACGATAGAACTCACGACTAGACGATTAGTACTGGTCGACTGGACGATTTGTAATGTGCAATGAAGCAATTACTATTGTTCGACTCGACGATTGGTAATCAGAAATACAGCAACATCGAATGTTTTCAGTCGCAAGAATTTAGTAGGATTGAAATAGAAAAGACAGATTGCAAACTAAGGATTTGTATGTATTCACTTCACATTCTGTCTCTCGAGCCAACACCTTTCGAAAGATTAGCCTAGCTCCTCCAATCTGCCATCGCTCGACTTTATCACGCTTTCATCCCATTGCACACCATCCTTTGGCTACGTACCAATCTTATGGATTAAGAATAAAAATGGTAAGCAGAACTAGCAATTGATGTTCAGCAATTTTTCGATAAGCAGTATAAGTCCATACTTTTGAAAAAATAACGTAGTCTAGCGGCTAATACGGATACTGTAATCCTTAACTCTAGAATGAAGTGGTAGCGCGTCACTTACGTTTTACCTTGCGTAAGAATGACTAATTACGAAGTATGCAGCTGAATACGTATTCTGCTGTCACTTGCTCCTTGACATAACGAAGTCAGATCGCAGCTTACTGCTCTGCAGATTGGATCCGCAACATGCCTATACAACCTCATCATGTGTTACACCAGATTATTTTGCACCTTTCGAATAAATTTAATTCTCGTAAGAAGACGAAAGGAACGGTTCTTGTCTGGCATATAGCAGCATCTGTACGTCAAAATCATCCGAAGTGACTGGTATTCACTCAACAGAAGGTAATTGTAAAAGCATATGCTTCCGCATAGCCTTATTTAAGTTGAGTACCAAAAATCAAATCCGAGCTGAAGGAGCTACCGTGGCTCAGAAGATGCAAAAGGTAGCTCGTAAAGTATTGCCATTATTTTTGTAGACATGATAGTTTAGCTGGATAGCACGTGGTGCAGTGCTGCAGCTACACTCCTCGCCAGGTATTACCATACACTTATACTATTATTCACTGCTCAGTTAGTTTTACAAATTAGAGGGTGCTAATTAAGAATGGAGGATCCTTAAAAAAATTGAGCAACTCACCTAATACAACAAATTGATATTCGCAAAAATCAGTGGATAGCCTACAAGAGTGTGAATCGCCTCCAAAAATACTTGATTTGTGCGTACAACTCTCTACATACCTATATAACAGCAGCCGCTTCGCTATATCTTGACATCCTTGCTTCCAAGGACCTTCCCTTTGAAACCCGTTCCTAAAAAGCAAAATGCGTGAGTCTTCTTGGTCTCAAGTACCTTTTTTTACAGATACATCATCACTCACGTTGAATTAGCTGCCGCCCAGAAATTTTCTCCATACCTACTGCATCGCCTGCTTGGCTTCAATCTTGATTCTCGACTGCCAGATCACCTCTTGGTTCTCTTTCCTTGTGCAATCTACACTGGCAGTGGAACCAAAATTCTCCGTATTCTTTCAAGGTGTGGTCTACGGTAATTTACTCCATCCTTCTGGATGTGACTTAGTGACATCACCAACATCACAACGGTGACGCCTCCCTCGCACCTCCTGGCGTGTCGTATTCGGACGGCAGGCATGAGCCACAAATCGAGCTTTAAATCCGCACTTTTCGGCGCTCAGGAACCTTCTCGACCGTTGAAATCTTGCTCATGCAGTTCAATCGTATACTCTGAATCAGTTGCTACAACATGCTCATAGACATCCCAATACTGGTATATATACATACCGGCCGGAACTGGTCTAAGTGCGAACACGCGAATGCCTTTTCGAGTCATCTTTAGCTGTAACTTCTTCTGCCGAAATCGAATATAATAATTTTTGATACCTGGATTATATATACAAAGGTAGTTCAGCACTAGATGGTGTAATGCAGAGTGCATAATTTTAGATCCTTTGTTCGCAAACTCTTTTGCTTCTCTAAGCCTACTGGATTGTTCAACTGCACATTAGTAATCGCTATGTTGCTCATCACTAATTGTACAGTTGCGCGTTAAAAATCGCCACTTCGTGCATCACTAATTATGCAGTTGCGCATTACTAATCTCCACTTCGCGCATATCTAATCGTACAGTCGCGAATCAGTAACAGCCTCTTCGCACATTACTAATCGTTTAAACGTACCGTTTTGTACCCACTTTCTGGCCGAGGCGCTTCTTTGCAACACTCACTGCCGTGTACCGGATTTCGGCAACTACTTTTCGCTACTGCTTCCATTTATACAAAAAATCCTTCGTCAGATATTCTTCATTGCTGCCTCCTTGCGCCAACCCATTGATACACTTTCTGGTTGCGTTAATTTCCCACTTGGCGTATGCCACGCTGCACCCTAATCGTGTGGGGTTTCACAGTGATTCATTTTCTTAATCGTTCGCCATTCTAACCAAGACGGTATGGATCGTGTCGAGCTCGTTCTCGATGCTCCTTTCTGGTAACGAACCTTTTCAGATGAGGCACCGGGTTTTTCTCGCATTTCGCCTTTTAAAATTCTTCTCCCACTGCTTCATGACGTCTGAACTCAGGTATACCTGCGCTCCGTACTCTCACCGGCTTGCATAGTTACTTTCAACAGGTGTGAGTGGAATTAGTTCGATCGGCAGCAGCTACTCCTTCGGCGTCCGTGTCTTCCAGTTTTTGCTGGGGTTTCCAGTCTGTAGACTTCTTATCCACCGCAGCATCACTGGTCACATTTTTAGCTGCCTTCGTCGTTGTACGGAAGCTCACTCCGGCAAAATGGCTATTAAACTTGTCGTGGGCTGCGACTCTTCGCGCTCGTACTGGTATACTTCGCTCGGCTATTGCTACAATTTCATTTAGAACAGTTATTTATAGCTTTTCTAATTATCTATTAGTTTCTAGTTTAGCTGCATGCCCTTTCTATTCCACATGTGTGTGGCCCTTCCCACGCCTGCAGTCTATCCACTTATGTTTTAAGGCGAGTTGCTTGTTTTTTTAAGATCCATCTTTAAATATGTGAGGTGTTTTTACGGATAGAAACACCGTATGTGTGTTAATGATTGAGAATTCGCAAAGCAAAAGGGCCTCACATACAAATTACTGGTTTTGCTACTGCGACGGGTAAAATCGCACTAATATAGCAATCAGATTTGAAGCATAATATAACATAATAATTGTATAATTATGTCGGTATTAGCAACACTTGCTATTTCGCGACACGATGTCAGCGGCGCTTAATGATGGAAATGGCAACAAGAAGCCAAGACTTATCGACCACGAGCGGGGAAGGATATTGGGCTTTGAGAGGCTGTCCTGAGCTTGCTGGCCATCAAGACTGTTACCTCGAGGAGCCTTGGCACTATACGTCAAGTGGTATGCACTACTTCTTACCTACAGATAAAATGTCAAGGACCCGCTCTGCTTGTCTCGAAGCGCCGCGTTCGACTTCTCTTGTGCGCCTCCGCACAGAAAATCTGTCCGCTGCTCAGCCTGCCGGTGTTCGTCCGCACAGTGCAGCGCATTTTGGCCGACGTCGATTGGCTTGTGTACGCCAAAATGGAAAACACATTTCCTATCACGGTCGAGGACATGGGTGCGCGCAAATCCTGGGCCAAAGACATGCTGCTGCATGAATATGCCGTATCCTTCTAATGCTCCATTAATTTCTCGGACGAGAAAAAATGAAACCTTGACGGGCCCGACGGCTTCAGCACTACTGGAGAGATCTGCGCCGGTCCGTCCGCCAGACTATCCGACGACAAGCTAGGTCCATCATGGTTTGGGCCGCTTTAAGAGCCCGTGGCAAGCCTCCTCTTGTGGTGCTGACAGGAAGGAAGAATTCGGATGATAATGTTTACATCAGTTGTCAGAATATCTTCTACCGGTTGCTCATCTAAACTATGGAACGGATTTAGTTTTCCAACAGGACAACGCAAGCGTAACGTTCTACATCGTAGCGGCGAGTTCTTTAGTAAGAGGAGATATAGGTGCTTGACTGGCCATTAAGGTCACCTGATCGCAACCCCATCGAGAACTTGTGATATATCATTAGCAGGCAAGTGTACGCCAATGGAACACAGTTCGAGCGCGTGTCTGAGCTAAAGGCTGTGCCAATTGCAACTTGGAATGCAATCACGGATGCTACACTTGTGTCGCTTGCTCGTTGCTCGCTCGATGCCGCGACGATGCATTGGGGTCATCGAGAAGAAGGGCGATAAAACCCACGATTAAATACAACAAGTCTTTATTTGTTCATTTGATACTTTAAATGTGTTTGCTGTTTTGTACGATTTTACCTGTCGCAGTAGCAAAACCAGTAAGTTTATATGTGCGGCCCCTCACGCTTTGCGAAATCGCAATCGTTAACATAAACACGGTGTTTCTATCTAGACAAGCTAGATGAGCAGTGGATAAAAGTATGGGATTGCGATATTACCTGTCGCGGAGTGTATGCGTTACGCTTTCCTACATTTAGGCTGTTAAAGTGAGTCAAAAGTCGCGCCGACCACATATCAGGCCAAATGTTTGACATAGAAACTCGCGTATTTGAAGTACCCCAGCACTAAAAATGATACGAATTCACGTTGCACGGGTCCCAAATACTTGTGAATAACGTCGAAAAGTGGCGTAATATCAAGATGCACGTACGTCACTAATGAAAGGTAGCAGTCCGACTGCTCGGGCACAAAGACGGTATAACTGTCACTAAACCAGAGTATCTACTTTCCATGGGCAGCGCAAATACTGAATAGAGTGGTAGGAGCAGTTCCAGAAACACCTGCTTATTTCGTTCAAGCGGCGGTCGACGCAATAGCGAGGTGTAGTTACTACAGCAGTATGGCCTTTACTACTCATGGGGGCAAAAAGGAGGAGCAAATGCGGCTCGTGGGCACGCACTACGTAAGCTTCTCTTTCGGGCAATTAGTATCACTTTGCTTCGAGGTCTCTCTAATCTGATTACTACTGGTAGCAATTAGGGGCCGAAATCGGACGTGGCGGCTTTGGCGTTGTCTATGGAGCGCTGGATCTGCGCAACGGACGCTCGGTGGCCATTAAACAAGTGTCTTTGCGAGACATTGACAAGGACGAGCTCTTGGCTATTGAGGTTACTTAATGAACTGACTGACTGACTGACGGACTGTCTGATTGGGGTTATGCTGTAACATGGGCTCTTGCTAAAACTAATCTCTAAGACTGTGGCCTGCTATGTTGTTCTTATGTTGCTGTTTCTTCTATGACTATCGCTCCTCTCTGTGCTGTCACTAATCCAGACGGAAATCAGTTTGCTACGCAAGCTCAAGCATGAAAACATCGTTAAATACCACGATACAATCAAGACCGATGGGTATCTGTACATTGTGCTCGAGTACATGGAAAACGGTTCGTTGGCACAGTTTGTCAAGAAATTTCGGTTCTTGTCCGAGACGCTCGTGGCCATGTACATCACGCAAGTGTTGAGGGGACTCGCGTACTTGCACGAGCAAGGCGTGCTACATCGAGACGTCAAAGGGGCGAACATCCTCACGACGAAAGACGGATTGGTGAAGCTCGCGGATTTCGGGGTGGCTATAAAACTGAGCGAAACGCAGAAGGCAAATTCCGTAGTGGGATCGCCGTATTGGAGTATGTATTTGTACTATGGTGGAACATTGTTTTGGCTGTAATTCTAGTTCCTCATCGTCTGATGGATTCTGCCTTCTAGTGGCCCCGGAGGTCATTGAAATGGCAGGCTGGTCGTCCGCCTCCGATATCTGGAGTGTGGGCTGCACAATTATCGAGCTGTTGACGACCAAGCCACCGTATTTTGACTTGGCACCCATGGCTGCGCTATTCCGCATTGTGCAAGAGGATCACCCACCGCTTCCACAGCGCATGTCACCGGTAAGGATTGTGCAGAAAAGAGATGAGCTGGCTTGTTTTTTTTTGCAAGTGTTTGATTTCTTTGGCCACCGGCATACGCATATTGTTACAACAGGCTTTACACGACTTTATCATGAAGTGCTTCATGAAAGAGCCTCGACTACGAGCATCGGCAGACGAGCTTTTAGCGCATCCTTGGATTGCGCAAATTCCAAAGAACAAGGTGGAGCAAAGTACGCAGCTCGTTGCAAAGAATGTTACATCTCTCAATGATCGAGATGCAGTGCTTAAAACTATTAAACTGTACGAAAAGAGCTCGTCTTCAACAGGCATGTTACCAATGGTGACGGGCAAACCCGGGCGTTCCGTGAGTATCATAAACGAGTTGCCCGAAGAAGATGTTGAGGATTGGGACGATGAGTTTGGTATGCATTCAAAATCTGCACCGGTTGTGAACGGTGAAGAGCGTGACGGGATAGAAGGCTGCAGGCCGAATCCGATAGTCCGTGTAACTCCATCGACCGAGCTATCGTTTCAGTTGTCTAAAGAAGACGCGAACGCCTTGTTTAGTGACAATGTTTGGAACGATGAACAGAACGAATTTGCAGCTTTGTCGGCAAAATCGACGGTGCAAGATGTACGACATTGTGGCCGTGGTATCAGTATTGATCAGAGCAAGAACAGTAACCGCACAATGAACTCTTGGGATCAATTATCGTTGGCTTCAGCTGAAGGCCGGCTAGCAAAGCTTCAGCAATTTGTTGAAGATGCAGAAGATGACCTTACCCTTGACGACATTGATGAAAAACAGCTTTTGCAAGCGGCTGCAAAGCAGCAGCGTGCCACGGACAGCACCACCACCCTCTCTGCTGGCGTCCCCGTGTTGAAATCTCTTGATGCTTTGATACAGGATGGTGCTACTGGTCGAGATGTTGACATTGCCGAGGGCCAGTTGGGAAACATAATGCTGCGTGTTGGCGGCAATTGTGACAGCAACGCAAACTCATCTTCAAATGGAAGTGCATGAGAAATTTTGTTTGACGACGAGTTAGATTTCGATTATGCGATTGCGTCCGACACGAATCTCAAAGCAACTGTTCGAGTGGTGGAGCTGCTGTCGTTACTTGATCCTAGTATGGACGACCAAATCATCCTAGCTGCTTGCAGTGAGTTGGTGAGTTGTGAAATTGACATTGTAATGGCAAGAAACTAATCGACCACGCTAATACTTATGCTATGAATGGAATAAAGGAGAAGCTATTCGAAGAGAATGTGACGCTGAGACGAGATTTGATGTCACAGCCCAGCGTTGTGCCGAACATCATGGAAGCTCTGGAAATGAAGAAGATAGACGTATTGCACGCGGTGCTCAGGGTCATCAATATTGTACGAGTGCATTTCGTTGGTATCTACTTATGTTACTTATTTTTGTGCTCTTCATGTGTCTGCAGATTGTCGAGGGTAACAAAAGGTTTCAGGAGAATTTAGCTCTGGTTGGGCTGATGCCAGTGATTATCAAGCTCACGAAGCACCGCGATCCATACTGTTTACCCGGTGAAAGCGGTAAAGACTTTTGCACTGAAAGACTCGAGGAGAACGGGTTTGTCAAAGCAGTCCGACTGGAAGCAGCTAAACTCGTCCAACAATGTTGCAAAACAAGTTCGTTGACGTTGCAGATGTTTATCGCATGTGGCGGGTTGCCGGTGTTAGTAGACTTCTTAACGCTAGAAGAGAAATCATTCAATCTCGACCATGACGTGTCTCTCCTCCGA
This sequence comes from Peronospora matthiolae, assembly GCA_921007115.2. NCBI lineage: Eukaryota > Oomycota > Peronosporomycetes > Peronosporales > Peronosporaceae > Peronospora > Peronospora matthiolae. The sequence goes on along the minus strand of CAKLBY020000028.1, from coordinate 299,075 downwards.
ATCGCTCTGGATGGGATATCCAGTATTTTCTGTATCCAGACTATACCAAAAAACGACATTTGTCGGCTTTTTGTAAAGGCTGGGCTACTAAAGAAGTTTGTGGTGGTCTTTTCCGATATTGCCATGATGGTGTCAGCAAAAGACACGCGAAGACCAGAATGTGATGGCGGCAAGATGGAAACGATCCGAACCGCAATAGCGCACGATGGTGGATCAATAGCAGAGTGGACCATGATGGATTTCCATAAGATGTGTGATATTTTCGTGCTATTCTCTCAGGGTGACGCCGTGGTGAAAGAACACATGTGTGATGGTACTGTCTTAAAAGGACTACTGGAAGTGATCCGCCCAGGGGCGCAGCGTTTTGGTCTAGACAAGCAAGTGAAGGACGACAGACAAGTACTGCCTCTGATAAATCACTCGGACGAATTCGTTTCGGCTATTATGACACTGCTGAAGTGCATACGAAATCTAAGCATGGAGCCCACAACACTGGCAAAACTGGATCGCGCCGGTGCGATCTCGACACTTGTCCGTCTACTGAACGAACAAGAGGCAGAAGGTCCGTCAGTCTCAGAAGCCAAGAAAAAAGAGGTCGAAAACGTTGTTCTCCAGTCTATGTTTTATCTCTGTCGGATCAATCGCAATCGTCAAACTCGGGCAGCACAAGCTGGTGTGATTCCGTCGCTCATCAAGGTAGTTCGGAATGCCAGTCCGCTCAAGCAATTTGCACTCCCAATCCTGTGCGATCTGGCCCATTCGTCGCCAGCTGCACGAGCACATCTGTGGAAGTATGACAGTGTGGCACTTTTCTTGACGTTGCTGGAGGATAAGTACTGGCAGGTTGATGCCATCAAGGCCATTAGTGTTTGGCTCGTGCATGATACTATGAAAATGGAAAAAGCGCTCTTAGTCTCCGAAAACTTGCTGAAAATTATGATGTGTTTTCACAACGCTGCGAACACGGAATTTGAGAATTTGCTGGAGCCGTTACTGGAAATAATAAGTCGCTCGGTAAAGCTTAACACGGCACTTGGATGTAATGGCGTGTTCGTCAAAGAGATTTTAAAACGCCTTCAACTCATTCCAAAGGCACTTGTGCGCAAGAACTTGCTTAAAATGCTGAAACTACTCTTCGAGTCACACACATCCCCGACTCAATTTCTTGTCGAGTACCGACTTCGTCCGATCGTGCGTGCGCTGGCTCAAGACGAGAACAGTATGATTCTTGTGAAGGAAATTGCATCACAACTTCTTCAGTCCATTCGCGTGGCTGCGGACATGTTGTAAAGCCTGGCAAGTGAATAGAACTGCGAAAAATTACCAACGTCTGCAACAGTAGCAAGCAAACTGCTAATGGTGAAGTAGGCAGGGTCTATTTGTGATTTGGCTGAAGCGGACGCCGAAAAGTGTTTGCCGTGTTGAATTTTGTGGCACATGCCCCGAGTCTTCATTTGCTTGTGGCAGCTAAATGCTGATCTAAGCTTACGGTACCTTACGGTGCCTCGACGTGCAGCATCTCTCTCCATATCGATGCCACGGGACATTAGCTGTTAAAAATCGAGCCTTCTCCGCATCACTTGTTGGAGGTGCTGCGAAAGAACAAGTCGTCGACGTACAAACAGCCACAGGCTCCCGCAACCCTGCTCTGGTGGGCGGCAGATGTGACTTAGTAAGACAGCACTGTGGTTGGAAGTCACGAATGGATCCTTAGTTTGATTTTGATTGAACTGCTAACTCGTTGCAGTAGCTTGTAAAAATCATGCGAAAGATACGAAACGCTGGATGCATGATGGGGTAGTTGTTGCAAAAGCGGCACATACCTGGATAGCGACCTTGCACATTCAGCCAGAAGTGTGCTTGATCGTGTGATCGTAACGACCATCTTCTCCTGACATCAAGCTGTACAGCCACGAAGGTAGTGTCCGAGCAGCGGCCGTCGCTGGTCGCTACATTTTATGCAGTATCATTTGGAGAGCTCACCAGGATAGTGAAATTGCAGCAGGGGAGAACTTGTCCGCTTTTGTCGATAACTTCCTCTCCCTCTTCGCCGATCAATTTACGATCGCTATCGAAGACGATGTCGTCACTATCAAGAGTCTCCGCCACTTCGTCAATATCCAACACTTACATCCTCGATGCTCCATCGTTTCCGATCGAACATGCACAAAAAAACAAAAGGAGCCCCCCGACTTCAAGTTTTTCCGTTTCCTCATGTAGATGATTGCTCGTCACTGCCAAGTACTGCAGCTGAGCGGCCACAGTGGCAAATAAAAAATGACACCGGGGCGCTTCTCTAGCAACATCTACTTTGACGAAGGGGCTCATGAGAACAAATTTTGGGCCTACCACTTTTCCGTATGACCCATGACTGACATTAAACAGCGCAGAGGACGTTGGCGTTTGTGAATGAAAATGAAGTTTGCAGCAGAGCACTGGACAGCGCTATTGGAAAAGTAGGACACATTTCGAAAAGCCCGGAGGCTTTACCTCCAGCGATGCTCAACACGAATGCTGACCGCGTGCTGAATTTACTGTTTGAGAAATCGTGGCTTTGTCTATGGACACGTCGCTGGGGCGTGTGTGGTATGGAGTTCACATAAGTGCTGGTGTCCCTTGTTTTCTCAAATTTTCAATTGCTTTATAGGATTTCGTGCTGGCGTGATTGAGACCTTCAACTAAAATAGAAACATCGTTGGGAGAGAGTACGTTTTGAGTTCAAGTTTCTTGAATGTAGCTACTGGTGATGACGTATATTGTGCTGAAGTTTGTGGATAGGCGGGGCTGACCTTCTTGTCGGAGCTGTGCTGACTGCATTGTCGTTCCGTCGTTGAGGACACGGTACTTCAACGAGAGCCACACCGTTTCAAAACAAACTTGACTCCGGAGGTTTTATGCCATCGTCACTAACAACTCGGAAGAGATACGATCAGGTGTTAACGTTTTGACGTGGCCTGTAGCTTCCGATGTGTCACGGTCGTTTCGATCTCACGGATGGTTGCAACGAAAGCAAGTGCAGAAAATGCGTCATTTGGAGGACACGAGAGTCGAAAGCTGACTACCGACATCGACAGCCGCCGTCACGTTTGCTCATAGAGCAGTTCTAGTCCACGCTATAGCTGAAGATTCATTTGACGACCAGCACTATCCATCATCCGGTCACTGCCACTACAATCGCCACTGTCGCTAACATGGAGGTTGTTGCAAAAGTCGAGAAGTTGTCGTGCTGACGCGAGAGTCGGAACTTTCCATGCAGAAAAATTCCAGTCTTTCCGCTGTTGTCGATGCCACGACGCACGGAGTGAACTCGTCCAGCGTAATCCACAAATATCGAGTGCGTCCATTCGAACAACTGCCTCTATATCCTCCGAACTTACGACCCACTATGCACGTGGAGGTGTAGAAAAAGTGCATGCGTTCCGATGCACTTGTTGCGCTGTAAACAAACGCCTGCAATTGCGCACGCCATCATCATCATTCCTATCTTCCTTGTGGAGTACTTAGCACCCGCCGTACTCGACGATCCCGACAGTCAAACGAGACGAGCAGGTAGTCGAGTAACACAACACCACAAGTGAAAGTCTTGCAGTCAGCGATTACCGTCAATTTTTCAGTGGATGTAGGCGATCAACTTCAAGAGCGATGTAGCGACACCGCCATCGTCAAGCCCTTCATCCTCTCGGTACTCAGTTTGTTTTGAGATCACCAAACAGCAATAGCCGATTGACCTCTAAAACAAAGCTGACACCCACGCAGTTGACACTGCTCATCTTGTCGGCCTGTACAATAACCTTGGATCGACTGATCGTCATGGTGGACACGCTAGCGTATCACATCAAAGTAGTCGTCTCGCAACGTGCTCGAGTCTTGATCTTTCTCTCGCTCAACTGTGTTCTCGCCAGCGCTGGCTTCATCGTGATTGTGTTTGGCGTGGCGCTCTCGCTAGGTTCGTTGATGCTCTGCTGTTTGGGTGTCATCATGCTCCAAGGCCTGCTATATCTGGCCCCACTACTCGCGCGACTTGACGTCGAGCTACACAATTTTGTGGAAACCAAGGAGTGTAAACTGCACGGTCAGATCCCATACTACGGAGACCGTGGATCATATCTCGCTCGACCGTCACTAGCAGTACTTTTGTACTTCAGCACGGCGAAGCTCGGCGTTGGTGTGCTAAGTGCTATGGTGGTAGTCATCCCGCTCTCGATGCCTATTCATGCACTCACCTCACCCATTTTTCGAGCCGAGTACTTTGACGAGGGGTGGCTCAACCTCATAGCGTTCATGGCGGTGGCTACTGCTCTCTTGGTCGCTGGGTTCGTCATCATGCCGTATGTAGCCAGACTCTCGTGTATCACGACGCGTCTGCTGTGTGGCGAGATCTACCCCTCAGTTTACATACATGACTATCGTTCTGCCAGTGGTGAAAAGCTTTGGGATCTAGGGATGCCATCGTACGGCACGAAGCAGCCGATGGAACGAGTTCGACGCGAGTGATAAGCGTTCATGTATATAATCGAGTACATTTTGTACTGCAAATGGAGTCGATGCGTGCACAGAACATTGGGAGTATTTTGATGGTAGATGCACCTCGACGAGCGCAAGTTTGACATTAAATGAGCACAAGGCATCAAAAGATGGTTTATAGCTTCATGGAGCCGTGCTGCTTCTTTGCATCAAACGAGCAACGGACATTAATCGTTTATTCATTTTTGAGTCAGTCAAACACCTTTGGTGCAACGGTAATATGCGTCATTGGTTGTGAGCCCAAAGGGTAAAGCTATCAGCGAGTGTGCGCAAGGTGAGTGCCGAGCTTTTAAATCGTACTTATCTGTGTGAGTCTGTAGATTACGCCGTCGGGTGTAGCTTGCACGTTTTAAGTGCTACGTATCTAGTCTGTCCCCACCACATAGGTACAGAATGTAGGCATATCCGAAGCCACTTTTCGGGTAGGTCACTCTTGTGGCACACGCTTGTGATTGGCTTATTTTTCATCGGAGCTGAACATGGTCGCATCGCGAAATGCTAGATGCTCATTAAAAAAGGCTGACCGCATTGCCCTAGCCTATTGTACTGGGATTGATCCAGGCCTTGACAGTATCATTGTTCTTCTTCAGTGACTACCGCTGTTACATAGTGTTTTGCAACTTGTATCAGTTCTCCGACCGTGTGACTGGTTACAAATCAACACTTTTTAAAGTCTGGTTTGTGTGGCAAATCATCATCACAGAAATGTTATTTTAAGATACTGACAGTGAGCTCTTGCCAGCTAAAAAGAGGGCGACAACAGTTTTCAGCTACCGCATGTTTAGAAGATCAATTTTTACGTGGGGCGCGTCCCTCGTCGTTATTGATCACATCTGTGCTTGCTTCTACAAGGTTATCTTCCCTAGAAAGAATAGCTCATTTGAGCCTTAAGCAAGAATAAAAATGACGATAAAAATGAGTGTTTTTTTCAATAGGCTCGTATCATTCAATATTTCACCATTTCTTGACACATTCCGGTAATTTATTATGCAAAATCTCACTTCTTTTTACACCACTTCTGCAGTTTTCAATACTAAAACTATTGATCAGATTGTCATGCTGTTTTCTAGACGACTGAAACCCTTGTTCGAGTGAGATCTGTCGCCTTTTGACTCCACTGCGTCGAAACACTAAATCCCTTAAGAAATGATTGGACAAATAACAGGTTATATATTCAGTAGCTGCAGTTAAATTGGCTTACAAAATTGAATGAATCTTTTCCAAATGAGCTCTTCGCGCTAGAGATATTTTTGTCAGAAGTACAGGCTGTGTAACACTTGCGAGCTAAAGGCATGATCTATTCGTAAACAAATGGTACAGAGTAGTACTATCATCTTTACTTTTCCGTGCACCAAACACGACTAGAACATTACAGACAATTAAGTAGCTTTAAGTTAACATTCATTGACAAAGTTTAAGAAATAAGCCATTATCAAGTTCTACAGCAACTAGTTCCTCTCGAAGGAGCTTGTAACCCTCGTGACGGTTTTCTCATCAATTGTTGGGCAGTGTGGTAGGTATTGAGCAGCGTGTGGCGGTCTAATGGTTGTATCCTCTTAACGGATACGCGTAGTGCTGGGACCGTATGACTTGCATTTAGTATCGATCGGCTTGGAGACGGCAGTGAGACAAGGCGCTACATTGGGGTCGGTGGTTGGGAAGGTTTTGTTGTAGTAGCGTCGACACAGGTTCAAGCTGTGGGGATTGTGAACCCGCGAGAGCGTCTGACTTTGACAGTTGAGGTGCCTAAGGCGCGTACATGCACACGGTCATGATTGTTCTGTAGACAGACGAAGCATCTTGTGACGCATGGAAATGATGCAATGAGCGTTGTTTCACACACGGATGACGTCACTTCTCGACGTCATTACATGATTGCATCGAAGTACGTCATCAGCAAGCTCATGTACAGTTGAAGCGCTTTGTAGAGATGGCGTCTATTCAGAGCGCGTGTCTGGTCTTTTGTATGCCAATAGCAAATTTGATTTCTGTTTCATTAATTAAATAGAAAGCGGTCATTCATTTGCAGCCAACTTGTGACGTTTGTGCCGTAGGACGGGAAACCGCGTCCGAGCCACATCTGGAACAAGCGTTCATCTATCGGTGGGGCAGTCGTAAGACGCCCACCCGAACCTCGCTGTACACGAGAGAAGACGGTATAACCGCTGCCTCGCAGGTGCCTGAAGGTGTGTGTTAAGGTAGCGCGTGTCAGCTCTAAGCGCTCACTTACACCTTTACGATCACTGCTTTCGCTCACAATTCTCTCCGTCAATATGGTGTTATTGACAAAACTCGCGTCTACGGACTTCAATTTTTTGCACGTTCCAGTGTGGAATCGTTTTTGGTGCATTGTAAGACAAATGAATGCTTACAATAAATTAGTTACAGTCTCTCATGACGACTTCTTAGCCTACAACGGTTCCAAAAAAGACCTTGTACAGACGATTACGTCGCATCACGTAGATCATGGCAACCAAAGACTTGACGACACTGTAGTCTCGGGGATGATCGATATTCCGATACGTGAACATGGAAGATTATTGCTAACGGTAACATTTGCTATGCAAGGTTGCGTTTGTACTCATACGCTATAAACTTGGTCCTTTAATGTACGAAAGATTGGTGATCATATCAAGCGGATTGCGTGTAGAACAATATCATAGTTTGCAATAATCAGGACAGTACCATACAGAGACTATCATCGAAAGATATGCCTGATCACCAATTAAAATACTCGACACCTAATTATCCATTCAGACAGCAAGCCTCAGATACATCCTCAGTAATCTCTACAGGTGAGACTGTCTAATGTTACTACTTACTGATATCAGAAAACAGACAAGAAAATAATACATTACCAAAAAACGACGATCCAAATATATTTGCCAGAAAAACGTATTATAAAAGAATACTTTAAGATCAGAAACCTTTAAACGTTTAGCGATGTGTACTAAGCTTACGAATGTGACAGAAAACAAATCCATAATGCCTGCTACACGTACGAACGCGACAGAAAAAAGGGTACCCAATGATGTGTACCAAACGTACGATTGCATGACAATACAAATTTATGAGACCTTACGAACGATTTTACGCAGTCCATATCACTTTCGTTTAAGTGTTGGTGCAAAGACACGTAAACACTTGCCAGTCCACGTCCACATTGCCAATTATTTTTTTCGTAGATGTGTTCAGCGAGGCAACCCAGGTGTGAACGAAAACCTCAGACCAATGTACGCTGAAGTAGAAACAACAAATTTACAACAAATAACCCACCATGCTTTAGACGGATACTACTGTCATGAACAAAACGATGCAATGTTTCGTTCGTCTGGTTCGGCACTTTTCAATTTTTTTAGTGATACGTTCTATCAGGACCCCGCTTTTTCTTTGGGCGCCTTCCTTCCTAAAATTATTGGAGTCTTTGCACACACCTGTTGCATGGAAATCTATCAGCAGGTTCGGCAATAATTTGATCCTCGATTCTCTCTCAAATAGGCGATTACAAATGTCGATGACTTCTACGAGTCGACAAAATACGTGGCTGTGTTACGCAGTACTGCACGGCAAAAATAGATCCGTGTGATCTGTACGCCACTTTTATCAAGTCGATCATCGCTTAATATTGCAAGTAATTGACAGTGGCACGTTCGATTGAGCTCACGGTATTGCTTGAATGGTATCGCTTCTACGAGCGTATGACCTACTTCGAATGTCCTTTAAGTTTGCTGCTACTCGTCGACGCTTTCATCGCTGGTGTTGTCGCACAAAATCACTAGTGGTGATTAGTGGGCAGTAAAATAGCGAAATCGAATGCTGACGGGAGATTGGCCAAGTGCTACTTGAACAGTAGACGACAGATGTAATGGGGAACCCTGAAGCTTGTACTGGTAACGGTACAAGCTACTTATTCTGATGAAAGAATAAGGCGGTGCCTCGAAACTTCACGTACACTGGTACGTGCAGAGGAAGACGGTAAGAAGAAGCGAGTAGTCGGTTAAAGTAAAAAGTAGAACTGTATTTATCATAGTTAATGTCTGTTAATAGGTCCACTGTTGATCCTCATCTAACTATGTCTAAATACAAATGTGCGTATCAACTATCTGCTCACCACTCATTGCGTGCGTCTGTCGTGGCGCGTCTTCGTTGGTTGATAGAATGGCCTATATCAACCAATTAGGAACTACTCGTAAGTGCTACAGAATATTTGTCCTTATGACAATATTCTGAGAATATAACTCTTATAGTTATATTCTATGAACAATTTCTTTTAAATTGTTATGTAACGATTCACCCCGTTACATCACCCCCCTTAACCATCGGTCACTTTAGTGACTGATTGACTAAATGGATACTCGTCCCAAATCATTTGGGACAGGGTCTGCACTTGTTGGTCCGAGTCCACTTTTCAACATCTCATCCCATGGTTAACAAGCCCATGCGATGCGCGAGCAAGGCCGCCTAGAGCGCGTCCGCACGTCTCTGTGCGGACGCCGAAGCAGAAACCACAGCAACGGATGTATTATCGGTTGCTGAAGCGACTCAGCCTGTATCACTTGGTGATGCAGGCGCTGGTCATGAAGACACTCATATCTTCACAGAGTATGAGCTCGGAGTCTTGTACTCTCCTGATACGGAAGACGGATCCGTATCGACGGCGATCGAATCCAAGCCGCCTGCCAAGCGTGGCATGGATGATGCTATGCGTCGTAGCATCTTTGGTTCATCTGATGAATCAGATGAACCATCGCCGAAGCGAAGGCGCTCGAGGTCGCGAGACTCGGGCGCTAATAGTGGTGTCGGTTCTCCTATTGACACCACTTCGCAGCGAAGTGCCAGTCCTTCTGTCGGCACGTCGCAGGAAGAGCGGGACCGCAGCGTGTTGCGTCTCGCTCCAGAAAAGAAGGCATGGATGCCTCCTGAATCTGTCATGGATCACTTGTCGGCGACGACGAGTGATCGTTATCGAACACGGTTGTTCGATTCGTCAAGGATCCATCACCTTGACCCAAGCTCGAAAAACTATCGCGCTGAGAATGAATTCTTCATCGATGCTTTCTTCAAACATCGATGGTACAGTGGGAATCACAAGCGTGATGGTCCCTCACTACTTCAAGCGTGGAACGCCTACATCCATAACCTTGAGGATGTAGGTCGTGACGCTTGGAACGACAAACTTATCAAAGATCGTGAAAAGTTTAAAAAGCGAACCCCGACAGGTGCACGCTACAAGCTGCATCTTCTGTAAAAGGAGAATGGATTACCCTGCCTCTTTTGGGGAGACTCGTGCCCATGTTGTGTGAACAACTCTGCGCGCGCACCTAAGGAGGCTTACCTCCTTACTAGCCCGTGGTGGCGCGTACGTATCTCTAGTGAGATGTACGAAGGGATTGACAACCTGAAATCCCTTTACGACCGTGCCGGGAAGACTTTCTCCGGCGGTCCTTCTGCTGAACACGATGTGCCGCATCGTATTGCTCGACCAGACCCAGTACGTCAATCATCAGTTGGGAGCGGGGCTCCCAAGAATCCCAGGACGGGAATAACCGCGCCACCAGACGAGATAACTCGTCCGACGTCCGTTCACGTCGCGGTGGTTCAACAGCTGCTCAACTAGATAGCGCTGGCCACCGCGAGAGACCTTAAATGGAGGTGGAAGAGGAGGAAAGACGCTCTCCACACAATCGTGGGGATCCGTGTGTTCCCGAGAGCTTCTTTGATCGCGTAACGCAAGGGCTACGCGGCGATCTCGAACATGAGCGGGACAGGCGTCTCCAACTGGCGGACACTGTCCCGAGGCATCGAGCCGAGTTTGCCTTTGCTCAGCTTGAGAACGAGAGAGCTCTGAAGTCTCTGCGTGACGAGCTAAGGGTAGCTCGTGGGGATGTTGGTCGGTCTCGGGCTGAGATAACTGCTCTTCAGACCCTTGTCGATGCCCACCATCGGGAGCACAAGGCTCTCTGCGAGATGCTTGAGCGCAAGGGCGTTCTCAATCGGAAGAAGCGGCGTACTGATGGTACGGCTTAAGCCGACCAACGTAAAACGTGGGATGCGTTCGCATCTTACGTGGTAACTCGATCGTGTATGCATTGCCTAGGCGGTGCAATACACGAAATGGGCCGATGTACTTGGGTAGTAGTTTACTGCTACCCAAGTTAGTCACTACATGCTTTGGTAGATTAACCGTAGACAGTAGGACTAAGTCACCTTTATTAAATAAAAGAGTGTTTGCCCTTCCATTCTTGTCAGCGTCTTGCTTTTGCTTATCCACCACTCCGGCGATGGAGTCTTGCACAAAACGGACTACCGTTTCATGAGCCAGTATGAACTCATTTGATGACTCGTTAGCTTCAGTGCGCTGTGAGTGCACTGCAGCAACATCAATCTTTCTTCAGTGAGGGCTTCCGCGCTCTCACTGGCATCATCTTCTTCGATACCGATGTTATCGATATCGGCATCAAACGCAATGACCTCTTCGTCAAAGCGTGGTGAGCGTGATCCAAATCGATTTTTGCTCGCGCGAGTCTCTCCCCCCGTTAAACCAGAGTTACAATATAGTAAGGTGGGTACACGCGGATGGCGTAAGCCATTCACGTAAAACGGTGTATGTGTCGTGGACGCATGCATCGAGTTGTCAATGGCAAACTCTACCATTGAAAAAAAACTCACTCCAACTCTTAAAGGAGTGTACGTATCCTCGAAGTATCTCTTCAAGGACACGATTGGCTCGTTCCGTCTGACCATCTGACTCTGGATGATCAGATGTCGACATCTTCAAGCGCGTTCCGAGTGATTTGAACACGGAACGCCAGAAATCAGCAGTGAAGCGTGGATCTCTGTCTGATACGAGTTCACAAGGCAACCCATGAAGTCGGAAGATGGTGTCGATAAAGACACAAGCACAGCCACTTGCCGTGATTGACTCTGGTACAGCCACTAAGTGTACCATTTTGCTGAATCTGTCAACAAATACGAGAATAACCGTATTCCCGCGTGCGTCTTTGGGTAACCCAAAGACAAAATCCATTAAGATGGATTCCAGCCCTCAGCCGGAACCGGTAGAGGCTGTAAAGGTGCACACAGTGAAGGACTTGACTTCACTCGTTGACAGACTTCGCATGCGCAAACATACTTTCGCACAAACTGATACTGGCGGGGCCAGTAAAAGTCTCGACTCACCGTGATATATGTTTTCTCCCGGCCACGATGTCCCCTTACAGGAGCATCGTGATACTCGAACATGATCCGCAAACGCAGATCAGTATCATCTGGAATGACAACACGTGGTGTGTCACCAAAAACGGCTGTATAATACAGTAAACCGTTGTGAGCAGTGTATCGATCTGATGCAGATCGATACGCAGACGACAATCGTTTCAACGATTCTCGAGATGGCTGTGAGAGATGTGTCAACAACTTCACAATCTCACCATCTTGGGCATATGCCCGCCTCACATCATCGTGCAACGTTGTAGATGGTACTGAGGACGTCATCACCGCAACGGTGACTGTCTCAATGTTGGGTTTCACGACTGGTTCAAAGTCGGGACGACGTGAGAGTGCATCAGCGACGACATTAAGTCGTCCTGGTTTGTACTCGACCGTAAAGTTGTATTCCGCAAAGAATGAAAACCACCGCGCCATTCGTTGTGAAAGGTGCGGGCTGTTCACTGCCGTGCGTAATGACGCATGGTCAGTGTAAACAATGAAGGGTCTATCTCCTAATAGATAGACTCTGAACTTCGCGAGTGCATACTTCATGGCAAGGAGTTCCTTGTCATGCACTGGATAGTTCCGCTCAGCTGGTTGCAGCTGACGCGACTGCTAGCAGACGACGCGTTCAACGCCTTCAAGGTCGTACTGCATTAATGCACAGCCGATTGCGAAATCGCTGGCATCACAGACCACATGCAATGGCCTGTCCTGATCGGCAATTGCTAGGACTGGGGATTGTATCAAGCTCTACCTGATACCATTAAAGGAGCGCTGGCATTCAGCGTTCCATAACCACCTCTCGTTCTTTTTCAACAAACGAGAGAGCTGTACAGTCATATCGGCGTAATTGCGTGAATACTTGTGCAAATACGCCGCTAGCCCAAGGAATTTTCGAACACCTTTGACATCAACCGGCACAGGCCAGTCGGTGATCGCCTTGATTTTTTCGGGATCAGGACGTACACCGTTCTTACCAACGATGCACCCAAGAAGTGGTATTTCGCTTGCTGCAAATATACACTTCTTGAGGTTGGACTACAATTGATGCTTTCGCATGATTGTAAGAACCTGTCGGAAGTGGTACCTGTGAACCTCGACATCTAACTTTCCATCCATAGTCCGACTATGGATGAATACGTCATCGAAATAACTCGGCGCGAATTCTCGTACTGGTCTCAACAGATGTGATACACATCTGTTGAACGTGGCAGGGGCATTACTAAGCCCTTGTGGCATTACTAGCCATTCCCAGAGCATGCCGCTAGGCGTGCTAACTGCGGTTTAGGGTATATCCCGTTCTCGCATAAGAATTTGATAGAAGCCATCCATCAAATCCGTGGACGGAAAGATGGTACTCTTTGACATACCATCAATGATTACGTCCTTCCTTGGTATCGGCGTCTGAGCCGGTACCGTTGCAGCATTCAACTTGTTAAATACATGCACTATCCGCCACCCTCCTGTTGCTTTTCGCACACAAAAGGTCGGAGAGCTATGTGGGGAAGTCGATTTCCTCACATGGCCCGCAGCTAAACGATCGGCAAAGAACTTGTCGATCGCAAGTACTTGTTCACGAGGCAGTGACCACTGCTTCATGACACAGTACTTCTAGCCTGGTTTAAGCTCGATCTCGTGTCGAATACCTTTATCCTTCGGTAATTCGCACGGACAGTTTCAGGGAATACATCCTTGAATTCAACCAAATCTTCATAGAGAGGATTTGTCTTGAGCGATTCCCACGATTGGGAGTCGTATCGTGTCTTTTCATCTAGGACACTCTCGTCCATAGATGAACTACCGATCACCCTCTCGTTCTCAGTAAACACTGCTGCTGACCTTATGTCGGCTACACACTCGTCGTCAGCAACGAGTACGCAGATCTGCTTGACTTTGCCACTACGCAGATCACGCAAGAGCCTTTTATGTTCGAGCGTTGGCAACTGAGTGATCTCCGAAGTCAACTTCGGATGCGCAATCAGAACAAGTGCATAAGCGCCTACACTTGATCCGTTATTGACTATGACATTCAATGTCTCTGTCATTTCCTGGGGACTTAATCCCTCAGGCTTCGAAGGACTTATTCCTTCGTCTTCCCGGGGACTTATTCCCGCGGGTTTCGGGGAACTTATTTCCGCCGTATTTGTACTATTGGGACTTATTCCCTTTACTTCCTCTATCTGGGGTTGCGCAACCACAGCGATATCCTCTACGAAAGGCTCTCCAGTCGATCTAGGATTATCGTTTCGCTTAACCTGAGCGATCGATCGTTTCTCTTCTAGATGTTCCCCGCTAGCGATACATCTTTGTCCCAGTCCACCCGACTTATTCGAGTGGTGGAACTTCGGCGCAGCCTGTGTTTCCTCACAGCCGCCGGAACTTTGCTCCGAAGTGTAACCGTTTGTTACACTAAGGTTTCGTGCAGTCTTACTAATGACCGTGCCACAAGTGAGGCCATCGCACTCACTCGTAGTACATCCACACGCTTGTGGACGCTCCAAAACGTTCATCAGATGGCCATCTGATGAACAAGCGGCAGACATCGTTACTGTTCGATGTTGCCAGTTTACCCGTGGTTCGTACCTTCTGAGCCAAGGTATTCCAAGGATGACATCAAATCTGTCATCCAAATCCAATACGATAAAGTCATCGTCATATTGGGTATCTTCTAGCGTATAGTGGATCTTCACTATACGCTTCATGACGGTTACGGTAGCGCCTGTCGCAAGACGTACCGTCATCCTCGTAGGAGGTGTGTCACATTCACTGAATTTAAAGTGACCATCTTCTAGCGATTGGCGTCGCACAAAATTGTTGGACGCCCCACAACCGACTAGAGCTCGAAGGGACAACTTATTCGTCACTTCGAGTTTCAAGGTAATGAGTGAGACCTCATTAATAGAGAAGCAACGCACAACGTTTGTGTGTTGGGAGCAACCTTCATCAAGAGGCCTACAAATTCTCTTGACGTTGCTGGACCAGTAGGGTGCTCCGCACCTACTGATCCTGTCCGTTTTTTTGACGGTCCATCCCGTTGTTGCGTCTTTGCATCAACTGCGGACCCTCGTCCCTGCCCCTTTCTCATGGGTGGACGGTCACTACGCCCAGTGTCGCGAGACACTGGACGAGGGGCACTACACTCGTAAGCGTAATGTCCTGTCTTCTGACATCTGTTGCATCTCTGCAACTTCTTGTAGCCTGTAGAGAGAGCCTTCTCGCTCTCTACATAACAGAGTTCCATCGGCTCTGGACCTCCGCTGTCATTTCGTCTTGGTAGAAGATACGATGTCGAGCTGGCGCGAGCCTGTCTCAGACTGAGTCTTCCTGTTCCGCAATGGAAATGGCTTGTTCTAGTGAATCTAGTTCAAGCCGGAACAGGTGAGTCTTGACGGGACCATCCGCAAGACCCTGCATGAACACCGAAACCAACGTGTGTTCATCCACCGGATTGGAACTTATACAACTCGTAAGATGTCGTATATGTTGCGCGTAAGCGTGCACATCACATTTACCCTGCTTGAGCTTCAAGAGTTCGGTTCGAGCTCTGAACTCAGCTCTAGGCGGTTCAAACGTTTGTCTGAGCCGCGACTTGAAGACTTCCAACGACCCAAACGCATATGGGTCGTGCAACTTGAGCCCCAAAGCCCAAGTCTTGGCATTTTCTGCCAGATTTGACTGGGCAAATGCAACTTGCATATCCCCGTAGTCGATGCGACGCGCCCTTATGGCGTCATCCAATTTGACAAACCATCTCAAGAGGGATTCCTCTTCGACTCCCCTATACTTGGAGATGTCAATCTTCAAGGTTTCGGGTCGACGCGAATGCATCGAACCACCAGCAGCAGCCTGTTGCTGTCTCAACAGTTCAAACTGTTGAGCACCCTGCTCTCTCAACAACTCTGATTGTTGAGAGCCTTGTTGGTGAAGCAAGGCTACTTTCTCGCGTTCAGCGTCAAGTTCATTTCGAATGAACTTGGCGATAGTAGCATGTTGGGCATCTCTATTGAGAGCCTCTAGCATGACGCTAACAGCATGGATGCCCATGGTTGAACCCGTCCGTTAACCGCATCCCATTCGACATTGCTAAAATGGGAGTAGCCGTCACACGTAGTGTGAAAGCTTTGGTCATCTTCATCATCATCCAACATATTCATGTTAGATGTGAACGTGGTCCTTGGACGGACTACGAAGTGCTACCAGGTGTGACGGGGAACCCTCAAGCTTGTGCTGATGACAGTGCAAGATACTTATTCTGATGACAGAATAAGGCGGTGCCTCGGAACTTCACGTACACTGGTACGTGCAGAGGAAGACGGTAAGAAGAAGCGAGTAGTTGGCTACACGGTACCGGACTGTAGAAATTACAAGAAAACACTACTGAGGGGCCGCGAAACGAGGACCGCGATCAGGCGTGGGCCACGTGATATAGAAGGATTGCAAAAATCCATTCGGCATAGAAAAAAAACGTGGCGGTAAATCCTGACTTGCGGAGTTGGCGTGGTTATAGTTTTGGGTTTTGGTTGGATAACACTAAACAGAGTTCAATTTGCTTCTAAACACATACGCATCGACCTCCTTCTTGGTTGGATATTTTAAGGCCTCCCGACGTCAGAGTACTTCGACACCAAGGGCAGTAAGGTCACTCCTGGGTCAATTTGACAAGGAGTGCAAGCACCCTCAACACACCTCAACTGCAATAGGACGCAAGCAACATTACTGGTTGTAGTACAAGATTGCTAGATGACTCAAGTGGTCAGAAGGCTCGCGACTCAAGTGCCCAAGTTTTGGCACAAGGCGATCAAGAATGATCACAGCGACTCTAATTGATCGCCAATCAAGAACACACGATAGGGTGAGGAATTTCCACTAGATCGACACCAATCCCTAAAACGGTCAAGTTCAGCATCGAGTCAAGTCCACCTAAAAGAGTGCAACCCGCCCAGCCGACGGGAACAAAGGTGAGGAGGAAATAAGTGCAAGCAGAATCGGAGTACCTCCTACGTTAGTCGGTTGTCTGGGCGCCAGTGGAGAGTCAGGATCGCCTCATAAAATGCGCAAACCCAACTCCACCTCAAATGATTTCAGCATTCAGCAAGTTGCTCTCGCGACGACTGTCAATTGGCGGAGTACTAGCCATTTTACTATCACTTACAGAGCTTTGTCTTATACTCACGTCTTTGACATCTTCAGAACCAACTGACTCCGAAATTTAGAAGTTTAGCACCCTGACATTGTCATTCGCTGACTCGCGCCAATAACGTCTTCGATTATTAGCAGAGGTGGTTTCATGACTCCTTAAAGCTATTCTAGGGGTAGTGCGCGTGGCTCCTAGTGTATCAATATCCAGTCGATAAATGGCTCATGGCACTCAAGTCAAGCCACACCAAGAATGAGATCAAGTCTCGAATTCAAATCAAGGACAAAAAGCGTTCGATGCTATTAAAATCAAAAGACCTCACACCCGAGTTTACAGAGATTTTAGGTGCCGTGACTAAATTCTCTCCCTCTAAGTGAACAGTGATCTTAGCACCCTTGTGAGCTTGTAGCGCCTCGACAAAATGTGGATCATCTCTAGGGTAACAGTGCATGAAACGAAGGCCGGATTCTCCGGAGTCTTTTAAAATCGACCAGGGTTTGTCAAAGCCCTTAACCATCACTTTTCGACTAACAAGCCAGGCTTGCATTCTCTTCCCGTACTACAACACACAGGACTCCTTGGGGCTAAATTCTGCTCGCCACTACACCCTAGAGGCTCAACAGAACCTAATTAATCCCCAATAGGGCGCACCGCGTCTACTAAAAGTGCGGTAAAGCAAATAGAAGACTTAGGTAATATCGTTGGGTGGAGTGGTCTCAAAGCGCGAACATTTGTCTAAAAAGATCGATTTGATGTTAAGCTGCGTAGTAACAAGACCAATAATCGCAAAATCAAGATCAAATACTTGCGATACCGAGAGTAAATATCGCAATATCGCGATCAAAAATTCACCAGCGGGATCGAATAACAAGGTGCCAAAATCGAGTCAAGAAAATAAATCGGGAACGCACGAACGGGTTAAAGTTAAGGAAGATGACCGACATTTCGGCAGAGTTCACGGTCCTAAAGAGTGGTCGACGATCACCCAAGGAGATCGGTAATCGGTCAAGGAGATCGACGATCGGTCGGGGAGATAAATGATCTATCCAGGTTGGACCACGCAGGCGAAGGAACGATCAACGAAATGTAGAGGACTCGTGGCAACGTATTCTGACTTATTTACAGGCACATTCGTAGTTTTAGATTTTAGCTGGATGGCTTTGAGTAGAATCTTAATCTCTTCTGAGTACACATGTTGACTTTTCTTCTGGTCTGAAATTTTGGCATCCCGACGTCAAGAAAGTCGCCTGTACTGATAGCAAGTAATATCTCCGGATAATCGGTTAAATATCAAGAATTATCACCTCCCCTAACTGCGATTAGACGCAGCAAGAACGTAAAGGACAAGGCGAATGATCGCGAGATTGCTCGAGTGGTCAGAAGGATCTCGTATCTAGCGTGCACACATTGGACAAGGCGATCTCGTCGAGACCTGGGTAGCTTACATCAAGTAGCCTTCTAAGTATACCCGTGATCATGTGAAGCTTTCCGCGCGATCAAAAATCCATTCCCAACACGGTCAAGTTTTCTATCGACAAGAGTCCACCGAGAAGAGTGCAGCCCGCCCCACCGACGGGTATACAAAGTGAGGAGGAAACACAGAACACAAAAACGGAGCACTTTCTCCGATAGTCGGTCGTCTGGGCACCTGTAGAGAGTCGGGCTCGCCTTTTAAAATGAGCGATCGCCACCCCACCACAAAATTCTACATTTTACCGCAACTTAATGTAATTTCTGGTTAGTAGCGGGAGTTCGGCCTGAATTAGCCTGGAGTTTCATGTGAAAAGGGCAACAGAGTTGCAGATGCTTTGTGCTTCCGCACGTGAAACGTCATCGAACGTTTCGATGATGCATTAGACTTAAGCTCTGCCTAATCGTTCGTCCTGGAGATATTGAGGTAAACAGGCTCCGGCCTTTTGAATGAACTAATGGAATTCGCCGAGTTCAGGTTGTTCTCATGAGTACCGAAACAGTCTGCCTTAAAGTCGGTCTTAGCCTTCAAAAACATTTTCACAGCTGCCGTAGATAAGGGGAGGCATATCCGGAAATTATTTATTGGAGAAACGCCTATACAAAGGCCCTCCATGAAGATGGTTATGTGGTGTAGTGGGTTCCACTAATCTTATGACGTATTCCCAACTCTCCACTGGTGCCCAGACGACCAACTAACGGAGAAATAACTCCGGTCCGCTTGCATTTGTTACTTTTCACCTTGTGTACCAATCGGTAGGGCAGGCTGCACTATTTCAAGGACACTTGAATCAATCATGAACTCGACATATGTAGAATTTGGTGTAGATCGAGCGAAATTTCCTCATCCGATTGCGTGTTTTTTCCTGTCACTCTTTCATAGTCACCGCGATTTACCTTGATCGCCATGTGCCATGGATTATGTACTTGAGTCACGAGTTTCTGACCACTTGAGCCGTCCCGAGGTCTTTTGACTTGAACCAGAAGATTTTTTTGTGTCTGATCGCAGAGTCCTTGCACTCCTGGTCAAAAAGAATAGCACTGGAAGTGATCTTCAGTTTATCGCTGTCGAAGTTCTCTGACGTCGGGAGGCTAAATATCTTGGATGTAAAAAGAATGACACGTATGTGTTTAGAAGCAAACTAATCTCTATACAATGAAACCATCCAAAGACTATGACTGTGACATTGCCTACTCTGTAGGCCCGGATATGCTGTCACGTGTCGCCCCTAGCCGAAAAATTTACAATCCTTCCAATTTAGGTGGCCCAAACCAAAAAGTAGTACGTGATCCTGGCCCCTTAATCACGGTCCCCTGATCGTGGTCCCTTGATCGCGGCCCCCTGATCGCGGTCCCTTGATTGCGGTCTCCTGGCAGTATCCTAATGACCGCGGTCTGGTTCGTGTCTGTATACATCCATTTTCTTACCACAGTCTGGGATAACGTCAATAGAAATGGCCATTATCGAACAATTTGCTATCCGGATACCGCTTGATACATATCTGGGATCCAAGGCTTCATCCTTCCGATCCACATCTGGTTTTTTAACAATCTTCCCCTGCACAAAAAGCAAATTTTATATGTATGGCTTTTAATGTTTCAAATTTCACTCTACGCTTTCCACCACTTTGTCAATTATGATGTCTCCGTCTTACCCGCCTTGTCCTGAACTCTAAGACTCGACTGCAACACGTGACACGTCGCCTCACCCGGCAGCGGCATCACTCACCTCGTCACCATCAATCACGCCTACCCTTAATGTTGATGAGGTTCGTCTTGCAGAAGGTCGCCCTCTACGACACCTTTTGTTGTTAGTGAAAACGCTGTGAGCTATGGTCCATCTTTTTTAGCCGAACCATCCTTTGTTAATAAAAATGAAGTAAGTGAAGGTTCTTCAACTTCGGCCCCGCATTCGTTCATTCGTGACACCTCTGCGAGTGAGGGTAATTGTCGTCGGCTACGCCTTCAGTCGCTCGCGGCGCCTCTGTGAGTGAGGTTCCATTGCCTTCGGCAACGACTTTCGTCGCTCTTGCCACTTCTGCAGCTAAAGTTTTGATTGCCTCTGCGGCAACTTCTTTTACATCATCCGACTCAGTATAGAAACTATGAAGGTATGCCCGGATTTGCTCCCGTTGCGTCTGATTGCATTCAGCAACGAGAATTCTGGATCCATAGGAGCGGCTTTGTTGCCGACAACTGCTACGAGTCGCCGCCATGACTGATCCGAAATATGTTATAGACACGACCGCTGGCCTGTATCGACAAGCGCGTCCCAGAAGTTTTTCTTTAAGCTATCGTGATCTCAGGCAAGCAATGAGGGAACAGATCCGTCAAGTGGGTCCGTCTGAGCAGGAAATTTGTCCCTTGAAGGTAAGGCTTTCCCGTTCGTGACCTTAGTTAAATTTCGCTGTGATCGTCTTCACCTCGATCTTTAGAATTTAGTCACGAAGGCAGCCTTGCTTCGAGAGGAAGTCTCCACAGAGTATTGTCAGGA
Source organism: Peronospora matthiolae (assembly GCA_921007115.2). Classification (NCBI taxonomy): domain Eukaryota; phylum Oomycota; class Peronosporomycetes; order Peronosporales; family Peronosporaceae; genus Peronospora; species Peronospora matthiolae. The sequence goes on along the minus strand of CAKLBY020000028.1, from coordinate 278,238 downwards.
GTAACAGATCAATAGTTCAAAATTGAAGCTTCTGAGGCCAACCCGATCGCTTAATGCTGTACAGGAGCATCATGATATCGAGTATGTAACTTTGTTGTTGCACAATCGTGATGGAAATGCTAGTGCACGCCGAGCGCAGGCAAGAAACCCATAAAACTCTAAAAAAAGCAAATTTCAAGAAAGCCAGGTAAAAAACTTAGCAACCTCAAGCTTCAAACAATATTCCAGCAAGAACTACGCGCTTGCAGTTTCGACAAAGGAGCGCTAATTTTATCGGGAAGACCTGGCTGAGATGATAGCCGATGCATTCGGTTAACTCCTGTTTTTTGATCGGGACGACTAAGTGGGTAGGCTCCAGACCCGACTCTTGAATTTCGTAAACTGAGAGCGATCGAGCATTGCACTATCGCAACACTAGTCAAGGAAATTTCATCTTTTTTTTGACCGGCTTGGCCATGTCTCCATGTCTAGTCCCGTCTTATTGTAGTACTCCTCCCATCTTCGTCAGGCAAAAAGGATTAGGTGGCACCCCGACTGTTCGCAGCTCAAACGTTCCAAAACTCCAGCTCCCGTCCATATCTCTCTGAGCAAATAGCCAAAAAAGGACTTCCTGTCCTTTCCATGCTTCCTGGTGGTCTTAAGCCACACCGACACCCAAAACGTCTGTTTCGTCCGTGTTTGGTAGCCCTACCGTGTCCTTTTCTTTGTTTAAGTCTCACAAGAAAGGAGATCCCCGTTCTTCCCACATTTCCGCACGATATACGGCAAACTCGGTGCATTGCACTTCCATTTTGGATGGATCTAGTGGTATCAAGATCAAAAGTAGCGAGATCAAAGATTAGAATCTACTCCTCGTAGCTCGGATGACGATGTTTCTTTTAATGCGGATTTCCAACCTCGGGCCGTACTTTCAGATCGCACTCTTCTTCCGGCTTAGGGACCAGTGAGGTAAACCTATACCTTCGTCACCCGCTCCTTAGAATTTAATCGTGGTCGAAATTTTCCGCCCAGCTCCGGATTTTCTGCCTCCCCGAGTACTGCATCTCTTATGCCCAAACCCTATACTTCCAAGGCGACTTGTTTGGTGAAGCTTCCAGAGTTTTGGATGGCGCGATCAGAGTTCCGAAATAATCTTAAGCCTTCTTCCATGCATTGTTGACCTCGTTTAAGTATAATACTCTTCACAAGACCGAATTGCCTCGCGATCAGTGGACACACGAATATCGCCATCGCTATCCGAAATCTCCGTTCAAATATCAACTTAATCCGCCCGCCGGGTGATTTAGATCAGCATTTCGAAGCTGGATCTGGAGTTCTTCTGTTGCCATCTCGCAAAACATAGTATTTTACCTCACCATGTCCTTCCAGTGTGTCTAGACCACCTCCATTGTTCCTCTCGCCTGAACCCCTCGGCCCAGATTAACACAATTGACCGCCAGGATCTTTAACATCTCTGTAGAAAAGGATAGCGCGCGTGTCTTCCCGACCCATGGAATGTTTCAAGCAGCTGCTAGATATGTACCACACCTTCAAGGATTGCTACATCCAGGACTTATAGGATCATTTACACTTTGCCTACCTCCTCCTTAAAAAGGATTAGTGATCCGGGCTTGATTTCACATTGCTATCAGCAGAACCAACAGTGCTCGCGATTTGGCACCCGCTGAAAAACAGTTATTAAATTTTTTAAATTCAGGTTCTGATTGAAATCCACTGTGATATTGGCATTCAGCTGGACCCTGCGTTCTTGCATCCGTCTCTTCTGACGAATCAGCAATTTAGTATTCTGGGTTGGGGGTGTAGATAAATGATTTTTTCAACCTGGTTTCCACATTTTCGTTTTCGAATTTTGCCGATCCGTGACGCATCAGTACTAAACTTCGATCGCGGATCATTTAGCCATGTTGATTCGTTGCCTCTGGTAAGTTTGTCGTCGCGTAGTTCATGTAGGAAACAGCTTTCAAGTTTCAATTGTACTTTTCTCTCTGCCGTCTAAAATCTTGCCACTCTTTGGAAATGCCTTTTGCTTATTATTAAGCCGCTAAGCCGCGATATTACCCTGATCACCACACTTACTAAAAGATAGTCCCTCCTTCTTCATACCTCGGCAGCACGATTTGTACCAAGCTGAAAAAATGAAGACATTTTGTAGCAAGCTATCAGCATGTCGAGGATCCGTGAATAGACCATGTGATTATTAGGCTGAAATTGCATGTACGCCGAATCGCTGTGGGATATATTGAAGAGAAATGGGTCGATAAATAGCTTTCCGTTACGACACAACTGTTGAAAGCTGAAAGTGTTGAAGATACAGCGACCAAGTTGCTGTATGGGCGAAATGGCTACACTTGGCGAGTGTAGTATATGTATAAAGGAATGCGTGGTCTACATAACATTTGCTGAGTGGATCGTAGCGTTTCGTATTCAGTTTGGTTGTAGATAAACTAACTAACATGTACGATTTTGATCTTTGAAGACCGTGTTCGTTGTTTGCTCCTCTGTGTTAGTTCTGTTGTGACAACAACAGGAAATAACAACAAAAACTTTTCTCCACGTGCCAGGTGGCAAGTAAATTATCTAATCTTGCATAGTAAGAGCGTATCTTTATCGTACACTAACACCCTTCGGCAAACAAGTCAAACGCTTTCACGGACATAAAATTCGCTTGTAAATTATATTGTATCCGTTATATGTGACATGTGTGATATTTAAGTGTGGAGTTCGAATGACTTCCCTGAGCTATTTCTAGTTTCTTGCTGACATCTATAAACGAGCTACTTAACTCGTATAGTGTAGACAGATAACCCACATCACTTTTATTTGCTAACATCTACTGCTGTAAAATGCCGACAAACGGCACTTTCTGTGATCGCACTGACCTAGAGCCTACTATGGAAGGCCCAATCCTCGTATACGCTGGAAAAACAACCAGCAGACCTAAGCATCCTCTGAAGACTATAACTATACAGGCAGTAGCAAATATGGAGTCGCTAATGACGATTATCACAAAGAAGTGTGAGCAGAGGAAAAACATTGTAAAATTGGACACTTGTCCTATTTATACTGAGATCAAGCACGCACACAGCTTCCACACATTCGTATCACATACTGACTTGGGCAGACTCGTTGCTGCAAGTGTCAAGTCACTCGAATTGCTGTAACTTAGTGTACGCAAGTTATAATTGCCTGCAACCGCCACCTCGGTCAGTTTGACATTATTGTTGCACGTGGTGAAACTGATCTTTTCAATCTTCGTACAAAGTTCACAATGATGGAGTTTAGCCCGTTGGGTCCTCTCAATTGTAACATCCATTTAGCTGGCTTTCATCCCACGATCGATTCAGGCAACACCACATCGTATTTAGCTGAATCACCTAGGCTTTTGAACCCGATCTCGGTCGGCTTTACCACACATTGATAACGCGCGGGTTAAACAGATCAGATGAGCGTAGAGTGGCGCTTAAGTGCTCACTGAGTGACGTTGGCTGTGATAGGGACGTGCTGAATATTAATTTTGACGTTGTTTGTAAAAAAACCAAGGCATATTGAGCCCGGCTCAGCCGATGTACGTGAAGCGGCACGCATTTTACGTGATGACGACGTCATGTCCAATGACTCGGCATCGGATGTCCATAGTGACTTCAGCTTTATATTTAAAGCATATTTCGTTCGATGACAGTATCGATCAATGGAATAAGATTCTTACAGCTTATCGTGTGTCACAAAGTGATGATGGATTATTAGCTGTATACAATCGTCGACGGAGTGACTAGTGCCTCTAATGTACAATCAGCCTTAAAAGGAATAATACGTGAGAGTAAGTCTCCACATTCGACACCGAAATTTTTGTGTCAATGAGCCGATAGACAAGTCGCGTATTTGAATGCTTATAATAATCCTAATGCGGCTACCATTCCGGTACATAAACCCATTTCTCGCAAGCATTCTCTTTAAAAAAATACGGTTAATTTTTCCGATGTACAGGGCACTCGACTTATTCGATAGGCGTGGTCAATTGCTCATGTGAGCGAGTGATATTTCTCTTACAGTAGTGACACCCCGAGTGGTATGCTATAGAAATGGCTTATGATGGACCAAGGTCTGTCTAATGCTCCAACAACACAAAAGCGTTTGGTGACGCAACTTTTACGCCCATATCAGAATTATGCACAGACTTACTCTACTGACATGTTTGCTAATAGTTGTGCAGAAAAACGTCGGTCAGATGTTGACACTGAGTGGGTGTGCACTGATAAATTGTACGCCGAAGCGTCTAAATGCTTTTTGGTGTAGAAGAGAGTTCTTTTGTAGGATGTGTCACTGGTAAGTTCAGACTTGAAGCCGATCCCGCTAAGGTCAAGGCTAAAGCGGACTAGCCGATTTCTAAGAACTACATAGATTTGCGTTAGTGGCTTGACCTTGCTAATGACTTACAAAAACTCAGTGAAAATAACGCTTATAAGGATCGGCCAATTGGTCTCCTTTAATAGGACAAAGGTTTGCGCCAAAAAAACGCCCATGCTGACGCATCGTTTTGAGCAATAAAGTGGAGTCTACTCCATGCTCCTATCTTGGCTTTGCCAAATCCTGAGCACCCTTTTAGCGTTATCTACGATGCATCTGATTTTGCTATAGGCAGCGCCCTGTTACAATCATATGCTGCAGGATGCAAGCGAGTTATTGCATTTGAATCTCGTCAGCTGACAGCTACTAAAAAAACGATCCAGTCCAAGACAAAGATCAACTTGCTATGAAGTATGTGCTCGTCAAATTTAGAGTCCATCTGCTAGGCATCAAGCCTTTCATTGTCTACAGACATCATGCGTCATTACGCACGGCAACACAGTAGCCTCAACTCTCTCAGAGTATGGCTCGGTGGCGTTCCTTCTATGCAAAATATAACTTCGAGGTGAAGCGTTAGCCAGGAAAAAATGATGTGTTGGTAGACGCCCTCTCTCGCCAAACTGATTATGAGCTTGCTCGTGTTACAAATTTTTCGTCTTCATCTGAGGAGCTGATTTGTGTGGCATACTCAAGGGATTCTCAATATGTGGCATTCTCAATGTGTGGCATTATTCATGCCCTTGGGAGTAAGGAATTTAGCGAATCGGACAGTCAATTATCGGCACGCTTGTGGGCCAACCTGCATTGACATTACATAAATAATGGTCTCTTGTGCTATCGCAAGGTCACAGAAGATATCGCTAGCACTGTGGTACCTCATAATGGGGATCTAAAATTAAAAATGTCTTCAAAGCCCAGGATGCTGCCCTCAGTGGGCGTTTAAGCCGGAAGAAGTTGTATGGATCAGTAGTCAACACCACTGGTTATCCAAATCTACAAATGGGTGGGCACACGTTCGTTCATGCAAAAGGTGTCAGCGGGTTAATTTCTCAGCTCTTTCGACTGCACCACTCCAGTTTACCTGCACCCACAAGGTGTTGAGAGACCATCAGGATCAATTTTTAGTCGGTCTTTATAAGAACTGCGTCGAAAAACGAAGAAAATGGTCTTTGCTGACCGTTAAAGCAAGATGGCTTAAACTGTCAACAAAGATCCTTACTCTCACTTGGCGGAGGTGCTGGATTCATCGATGGCAAAGTTACAGCTGTGCTGCTAAACGACCATGTGTTTCGTCACCAATTTGCCGCTATCAATGATATTTGATTGCGACCCTCAGTTCACGTGCAAGTTTCGATTTCCGTTTCCAAGATGTTCGGCTCGCGAGTGGTCATGTCCCCGGCAAATCGTCCGTCAACCCGATGGTCGTAGTGAGCGGATTAATCGCGTCATTGGCGAAGCTCTTCGCAGTGATTTTGCATTGTCTACTAATACTTATTATCGATGCTCCCTGTCACTGAGCTTGCTTTGAACAACGCTGTCGTGCCTCGACCAGCTTAACTCTCTTCTATGTAAATAGCCTTACGAACCCCTTCATTTTGCTCACATTATCATACGTGGTTCCGGGCTTGGTGAGAAAGAGGATACTAACGAGCTAGATGAAATAAGCCCTACCACTCTGTAGAATTAAGTGAGCGATATTTTCGTGACGCGCTTTTGAGCCTTACGACATGTACGTGATGCAATGGGTGATAGCCAAGACAAACAGACGGAACAATGTAATGCTAAGGGCGGAGTCTGTGTTGATTCTTATGAAGGTGGAGTTCAAGTCAATATTTAAAACCAAAACCTACATACAAATGTGGTGTCTGCCGTCTATAAGAATAAATTGCGTCACGATAAATTGATGCCGTTTACGGGCATTGCTAATAAAGGACTTACAAGTAAACACAAACTTCCGCGAAAGTTTTGCACACACCCATTGTTTTACGTTGACTCGCTGTAGCCATGTCAAAATTCTTCTCTCGTGACCGAAATCTGCTTGTGTACGAAGGAGTGAAGTCGTACCCGATAACTGCATCTTCGTCAGGGGCTCTACCTGACCTTCCGGTCGTGGCAGGTGTTACTCTACCTTCCGCAGTCGTTTTCAAACGAGTCGATCGAGCCGAGACGGTTCATCTGCTCACGCAACTGATCCAGATCAACTGATGACTAGTCATGAGCGCTTTGTGGTAGAAGACATTTCTTCTGACAGGTCATGGAGAATCAGGGTGAGGACTGCAAGATCTGCGACAGGTTAAGTGCGACCTTACCTGATCGGCTGTCAAGCTTACATGTGGGACAAGACGTGACATGTGGGATAAGGCGCGACATATGGGACAAGGCGCGACAGATGGGACTGGGGAAGAGGACCTGCATACCGATATGCGGACGTCATGTGGGGCCAGGGATGACATACGGTGATGGGCACGCTGGACGTATTCCGGATGCAACTTCCCAGGTCAAGTTGCAGTGGTGGTCATCAAGTACATATGGTTGTGTGAACGAAGGAAAGTTAACACTCAATTTATTTTACTTTTACTTCCTACTCCAAATAAATTCAATATATTTTACTTTTACTTCCTACTCCAAATGCACAAGTGCACCAACGAACAACACTTTGTACTTGGTCAAGGATATTCCGTAGTTGCTTCCTCTCCTTCACATATTGATCCAGTGCAGCCGGTACTCGAGTGAAAGACTCGCATAATTGCGTCAACTCTGTCACCAATTCTTCGTGAGCCCTTGTCGACACATCGACACCCTGCTGCATTGCTCGACGAACAGTCAATTGCAGTTCCACGTAGAGAGGCTCTAGTCCGGCGTCCTCACAAAGGTAGATATCAGTATTTGTTGAAGCGGCGTGGATACCATGAGTCTGAGAACTCGTGGGCTTTTAAGGTTACCCTTTCTGCAAGATTTTCAGTGTGCCACCAAAGCTTTTGAGCGTCGTGCTGAGGTCAGCTTGCATCCCAACGCGCTTCTCACCCATAGTTGGGGATCGGGTAAATCGCTTACCAATGCCGAGTGACCCGCGACAGTCTGCAAAGTCGAAACAGTGGTAATATATCCAGCAACTTGTTTTGCTGACTGAGTGCGATACAATGAACACTGCTGACCTTTGACCTTCAGCTTAGCAAATCATAGCGCATTTTGCGCTCTTAAGAAGCATCAATTTGAAGGCACTAGCTCTAAGCGCATTCAATCAGGACAAGCTACGTGCCCTAGGAGCCTAGCGAGTCAACGTGATGTCATCTTCGGCCTCACTCTGGCCGGGGTACATGACAACCGGGATCATCATCTGCGTTGTTACAGAGGCATCATGAGCTTGTTCCATCAAGTTTATTTGATACTCGGAGATCATCGTCGCTTCGAGCGTTAAGTATCTCTTTCTGAGAGCTAATTTCTTTTGGCAATGTTTTAAGACGTCGTAGCCTCGCGCGCTGTGGGCTAAGCTGTCCAAGGCTGCCCTGCAAATTTTTGCAACAACTCATCAACCTTCAAAGGCTTGAGACGATAGTTCGAATGCGCCTCGGTAATAGATAATGTCTGAGATCGACTCCTAGCCTTCTAATTCTCCTCGATGTAGCGTTGGTGTTTCTCAGTAGATTTGTGGGTGATGATAATTGGATTATTAAGCGTGGTTAAAGCACGCAAGACTGTTAGCATTTGAGCTATGCTTCATTCTGGAAATGGGTTCGGAGCTGTCCGCAAAGGCTCGCTTGACGCTGACGTGGAAAGTTCGGTGTCTTCACCCTCTTCTGTACAGTATCAATGTCATCATTAACGATGTTTCCTTTTCGTATGATGTCTTCCGAAGACTCGGAGGAATGTGGAGACTTCGTTATTGATGCGCAAGGTGTCGTGAATAAAGCCATGAGTTTACCTGTCCTCTCCGAGCTATATCAATGAGTTTGCTGGAGTATGTTGGTACCAAGCATCAATTTTATAGTGAAAGAGGGTGATTTGAAATTGCATAAATGATTGTGACAACCAAGCTGGTGTGGCACACACAGAAATAGACCAGTGTCACTAATAGTCGTACGATTGTGTCACACACGCGAAGCGGTTATACCATTTCCATCCTATTATACATAGATAGTACCCATCGTGATAGGGTTTTTATAGCGGCGACGTAATTCTGGTGTGGCTTACAAGAAGAACTACCATGAGGACTACTCGATTAGGTAGCATAGTGTTAAGATTAAAGATGTAAGTGAGGTTTTTTATCGATTTAAATCAGTAATTGTATTTTGTTTACTAACTGATAAGTTTTAGATACGTGGCCTCGAAAGACGTCTCTGGTCGTAAAATTTAATGCCTAAATTAGATCTAATTAATGTAGGGCATTTGTGCCACTTCAATTTTAGGAGTCGTAGTTTCCTAAAACAGAAACAGGGCTCACGAGCTTATTAGGATACTAAGAGAAAAGTCTAACGAAATTTTGCAAGACTCGTGACCCTTTTAGCCAGTACCCGCTTGTTTTGATGAACTAAGAGACTCTACGAGTCTAAATGTCTTCCCCTGACTAAGAAGTTTAGGTAGATTTGCTACAATGGAAGATCTTTCACACACTTGTACGCTATTCACTTAGTTTGCGGCTATCCACTTGTTCATTAAGCGCTATACTTATTCCTTAGGTCCCCCTTATGCAAAATAGCGCTAAAGAAAGTACTGGCTAAATTCGTCACATTATACTTTTTACGGCATCTCTCAGATAGTTAGTCGGTGGAAGGCATGGTTATTCAGCTGTTCACCCGTCACTGATTACCGGTTTTCGACCTCCTTATAAGTCCGATACAGTTTGGACCGGAGGGGGAATCGAACTCGCAATCAGCGACTTGAAAGTCAGCCTACTGCGCCACTACGCCAGAATTTCACCCCTAGGAGATAGTACTGGGTACATCCAATGGCTGTAAAGTAAGATGGGGAGCAACTTCTGGCGCTCGCACTTCGATACAAGCAATCCAATTCGGAGAGCTGAATCAAGTTAAAAACACTATTTAACAGCAGCAGTCACTGAAGAAGGAGTGTGATGCTATTAAAGTTTGTACTAACCCCAGTATAGTAGGCTAGGGCTATGCGATCAGCTTTTGTTGATGAGCGTCTAGCATGTCTATGTGGCCATATTCACCTACGGTCGATTATAAGCCAATCACGTACGTGCTTTACAAATGTACCTAGCCGTAGGGTGACACCTATCATGCTAATCGGCCTATGAGGATAGACATGCTGGATCGTATTTAGTAGGAGCATGGTGCACTTATCTGCTGTTTTGACATAGAATGACAAATTAGTACGACTAAAATGTACGGCATTTAACCTTGTGCACACTCGCTGTAACGGGGCACTGGTCACTAGCACTACTTCAGTACTGGTGCACCTACACTGAAAACAGTGTAGGTAGTGCCGCGCGTCAAGTCACTTATACCGTACATGCAGGGGATGGCTAGCTTGTGAACGAAGCGTTTAGTAGTTGTAGTAGTAGTAGTAAGTAACATTGTATGAATATAACTAAGTCCTAATTGCACGTACTATTAGTAATCCTAACTTTATCATTTTTATCTACAAAAGTGCATGCTAAGGTCTTTCTCACCACTCATTGTGCGCGTCCGTCGTCGATCGGACCGCTAGGTCTGGCCGTATGATGACCCATTTCAGCTAACCGGTGAGTGTTTCTGAATATTGCCTTTCATGGCAATATTCACGAACATCATCATCCTTTATGATAATAAATTAGTAAACGAGTATCAAGGCTAATTACAAGTATCAGAAATGCTCTTTGAGACATCACTCAATACCGTGCTCTATCATTGGCTGAGCCCAGTCGAGTTTAAATGCAGCGCGCCTGAGTTTTTAAATCGGAAAGATTTTGTAGAAACAAACATAGAAACGCAATGTCAAATGATATTTTTTTAATATTCTCCATCTCGATATTCTTCACGCCACAACCTTAAAACTATCGGATCGCGGAATCACCTTACTAGAAGAAAGTCACGTGGTGGTATAACCCTACTCACCTCTCGCTGTTGGATGTAGACAAAGCTTCGCTGCTTATGTTTCAGTTTATAGTGAAGGAAGTAGCTGATACTTTTCTTAAAACAATTACTTCCATCACACTTGCACTGAATTCTTTCGCTGGCTTTGCCTTACTCTCTTCATTAATGTGCTAGAAAATAATTACATTTGCCGTGGGGTGGTTAAATGTGAGCAATTTGAAAAAAAAAGATCAAGGTCAGTGTACTTTACTCATTTCGAGGTATTTGTTTCCACCGTCGATTAGGGCCACTCCTAGCTGCTCGGGTTTTGGTGTATCGTGAAGAAAGTAATGAATTAAATTACCACGCGTCGCCGATCTAAAGACAAGCGGAAGAATGTTCAAATGAGGAACGTAGTTGTCTGGAAACTTGATCATAAATTATATCTGAGCCGATGACAATTTTTATCTTGCTGTTTAAGTGGCAAAAATTGAACTAAAAACTCGGTTATATATAAGGATGGTGGGAGGTAAACGAAACCCGTGTGGGTAATAAGCGAACCCCTGCTGGGTGGTTTGCGAAAAACCTGTTGGGTGGTAAACGTTTCCCTACTAGAATAATGTAAACGAAGAGGTATCACGTAATAGCCTCGACTCTTGTCGAGAAATGGGACGTACTAACCGGTACGTGATGGACCCATTTTTGAGCTCGTTTGGCGTGTCCTCGAAAATTGATTGCCGATAACTCCTGTCAATCAAGGTCACCTCAAATCGCTGTACTCTCGTGACCATGGAACTGCGGCACCGGGCAAAAGGCGCCACGAAAAAGAGCGCACGTGGCCTCGACGTGGCGCTCGGTCCCACTATCTACAGTGGCGAGCGCTACTCCAAGATGAGCGAGAGGCTTAGACGACAGCAGAAGAACCCGTCCGACGTCGCTGACGCGAGTGCGCAGCGGGTGCGTCGTCCATTAACAGACGCCTATTTGATATGCTTGAAGCCAGTTCTTGCTGACGCCGCACGTTTCTCTGGTGTTTCCCCTGCGTTCTCCTCAACAGATACTACGCTCACAAGTGATTATGTTCGTGGTAGCGCTCGTCTTCGTCTTGTCGTTGGTGTTTTCGATGATGTACCGAGCGCACGTCCGTCGGTCCAACCGCGAGCCTTTCGACGTGTAACGTCCGTTGCTTTCGAACGGCCGAACGCCTGATGACAGTTCAGCCGCACGTTACTGAAGGGGGTTCTGATCATGTTAACAGACCTGCACGCTCGATGATAAACGTGCCTTTTCTTTTGCCTGCCTTCGGCAAAAGGTCGCGCTTCTGTGGGGGGGGGGGACGGAAGAGAGACGGTCGTGCGCGGCACGTCTTCCTGCGTTTAATCTCGTGGGTGCAATGCTAACAACATGTACCGCAAAAATGTCGAACCAGATGAAAAAGCCGAATTAAATATTAAGAAGAGCAGACGGCAATCGCGACTTTACAATATCAAATCAATCTGTATCAGCCACGAAACCTGCTCGACTTCAGCAACACTAGTCCCAGTGTCAGTCAGCGCCAAGAAGCGAGAACTTCAAGCGACTGGTTTCAAACCCGATGGCTTCCTTCTTCCGAAACCGGAAATCCTTGTCAACCGCGAGCACAATTTACGCACGAGGGTCGTGCGAAGGTCCCGCAGTTCTTTGTCCACACACAACAGCTAGCTGACAACCTTCTTTGATCACGGACGAGGACGTGATGCCAAACTGGTTCGCGTCTGCACATGAGCAACTGCAGCTCCGAGCACCAGAAATACGCCCCGCTTCGGACGCAAAGCTAGCGCCACTGGATAAGTGGCCGTCATCTTTAAGCTGAGTGTCACAAAATGACCTTTTTTAAAGTGACATTGCTGCTGAGTGGATCGACGCATCGTTGCGGATGCAGTCGTTAACCTAAAACAGCTGCAGTAAAAGAAAAGGGAGCTGACAAAAAGCACAACTCGAACGTGTCTCAGATCGTCGTTGGCTGCGAGGCGGCACATAGTCGCTGTCAGCGAAGGTGAGCTCTCGACAGCTGGCGTAGATTGACACACTTTCTCTCATAATCACGCGTGCCGCACAGACGACTTTCACGAACACTGACAGTGCAACAGATAGTATCAATGCAACTTGGCGAAATGTAATTAGATGACTGATACGCCTACATACGTCACACTCCAAGCACTTACTCATACATGCCACGACCGCTGGCTATTTGTACAGCCATAGCAGCAATCTCTAATCACGACGACCAAAGTCCTGCGTCCAGTACGTCTTATAGCCATTGCAACCCCTGTTGACGACCTTGGCAAACCCGACGTTGATCACGTCGGGATCCAAAAGGTTCGCGCGGTGATCTGGCGAGTTCTGCCACGACGTCATCACAGACTCCACGCTCGTCTGGCCGGCGGCCACATTCTCCGTCACCACCGCAAAATCGTAGCCTTGTGCACTGATGCGGCCACCCAATGACTGACCGTTCGAGCTCGCGTGCGTCATCTGGTATCGCCTCGCCTGGTCTTGAGATTGTGAAGCGGACGCTGCCACCAACTGTCTGTCAATAGTGAGTGCACCGAGACCGTTCTGCGCACGAAAGGTATTGATGCGTCGAAGCATCTCGTTCATTTCAGCAGCGGTGAGGCCGCTGTTGGGCGAAACTAGAGCCGAAGGCGCTGCTTGGGCTGGAGGGGCTGCTTGACCTGCAGATAGTGCTTGGCCTGCAGATGCTGCTTGGCCTGGGGCTCTTTGTTGGACTTGCGCGTTGCTCGAGACCACGTAGCCACAACTTGTGGCCAACTTCTCCGTCTTGGCAGATCGAGCACCGCTCATGAGCCAGCAAGTGCCACCGTTGAGGTTGTTCCATACCCAGTGCGTGCATACCGAGTCGCCTGCACACGCACTGCCACACCTGGGTGGGATGGCCTCCCGCGCCTTGTAGTAGTTTCCGCCAAATCTGCAATTATCTGCCCACATCGCGCCACCACCGTTGCCAAGTTGAACGCCTGCGGTAGCTGGCAAGAACGAGGTTGCAGCGATGGCACTTGTCGTAAGAAGAGCGAAATAGACCATTGGATCGGTAAAACAACAATCGAAAAGTGAGTCTCATAGTGTGCTTGACGTGCGCTCGTAAATTTTTGGTGGCTTTGTGGTGGTCACGTGGCCGCCATAGGCGCATCGCATGGAATATCCCCAGCCGAGAAGACGTTGGTGGTAACCGTCCTTCGAACACCCGATGATTGACGGCACACCACAGGGCTGGGGAATAAGACGATTCTTGGACGAATCCACTGATCCTAACACGGCCAGCATTCACAGGTGAGGATGCCTTGTCGATTTGATGGGATTGGACGTCTAGGTGGTCTTAACGAACTGAGTCTGCTGGCACTGGAATGTATAGACAGCGGCATAAGAATATCGTGTTGCGATTCGTTGCGGATGTGGTACGACAGCGTAAACTATAAGCTGGTAAACAACAGGTGGGGATTACCTGCTGTAACATGTTTCTTCACCTACCACACACACGAACGGACAAGTCTTGTCTTATTCAGCAGAGCAGTGATCGGACATTTTTTTTCCTGCGGAATGCCCGTGTACAGGTAATAGAGCTGTTCGTATGGTCTGAGTGTGCGGTTGCCACGAAATGGCTGCGCTTTTAGTTGATCGCCGGTAGAAACCACACTATGCATACTCGTAAATGGCACGATAAACTGAGCGTCCCTGCAGCTTTAAAGTGAGTCTCACTGGATTGTCATAAGAGTGCTGCAGGTTTGTGTGGTGATGAAAATAATTGTCTGTTTACTCACTGGAAATCATATCTACGCTACTCACATATGACATCTATCTCTAACAATGACGATAAAATTTACACACACGATCAAAAAGGAAAAACAAACTATGGCTTTCCACTGAGCCATGCGTTGTGAACGCGTTCTCTCTTTAATCAAGACTGCCAAAGTCCTGCGTCCAGTAGTTTGCAAAGTTGCCGCATCGGTCGTTCACGACTTTTCCAAATCCGACATTCTTCACGTCTTTGCCCAGAAGGTTGGCGCGGTGACCCGGCGAGTTCCACCACGAAGTCATAACTTCCTCCACGGTCATTTGACCACCCGCCACGTTCTCAGCGGCTGTTTCAAAATCGTATCCTTGTGCTTTGACGCGGTCACCGAGTCTCGAGCCGTTTGAACCAGCATGAGTCATTCTACAGTTGTTGGCCTGGTCCCGTGAGTGCAGAGTAGCCGCCGAAACTAAACGAGAGTCGATGCTGAGTGCTGGCAGACCATGCTGCGCTCGGTAGGCATTGATTCGACCGAGCATTTCGCCCATCTCAGCCGAGGACAGACCGCTACTTGGCGCTGCTTGATCTTGCTTTTGTGCTTGCGAGCTGCGGGACACCATGTAACCGCAGTTCGTGCCCCACTTGGCTATCTTGGATGAACGATTGCCGCTCTTGAACCAACAAGTGCCGCCATTGTAGTGGCTCCAAGCCCAGTGCGTGCAAGCTGCATCACCGGCGCACACGTCGCCACACACATCGGGAATAGCCTTCATCGATGCGTAGTTTTGTCCCTGGAAATCGCAATTGTTTTCCCACATGACGCGTCCTCCGCTTCCAGGCTGAAAACCTAAAACAGTGGGAGCAGTCAAGGCAGCGATGGCGGATACTGCCATGAGTACAATGCTTGCGATGCGAGGCATATTTGGGCGTAAGTGAAGGAGCTGGTGTTGAGGATAAGTCAGAATAGGATCTGGGAGCTGTGCTGGGTCGACTCGTGGCGCGTAAAGTCAACAACGTCCTTCTGTGCAGTGTCAATAGCGGTGGTACCTCTGCCCGTGGAAGAAACATCGGTTGCACATCTGGTACTTGTGTGCGGTCGGCATATCGCAGGCGCAAACATACAGCTGTGGAAGAAAAGCTGTGAAGCAAATAGCAGTCAGGCGATTCTGAGCTTTACATACTCGGTGGAGCAAAAGCATCCATGTTACGTTCTTGCCTGCGCTTTTGTTTTTGATTGGGCCTTGCGTCAAAGGGATAGCTTTAACGTAATCTTTTCTACTGCAGTTCCACGAAGCGTCAAGTCTAAGTCTTTGCAGGGATCGTTTATGTATACGCACGCTTGTGTGCACCTTGTTCGGATGAACGCGTCAGTCGCTGTCGCAATGGCACGTATGGTAAACATCTATCTGCCGACCTGGGCACGTGTAACATCTGCACCACTACAAGGTCAGCACTCATACAAGACCTACAATAAGTTGTTGTTACAGCATCTCCAGTCTTGTACGCTTGGATTTTCTGGAGCGGGCACTGTAGAGGAACGTCATCGCTTTGCAGGGCACGTCAGTCACACCCGTCACCCGGTCGCGCCTTTGCTGCGAGCACACTATACCTGAGCCAAAATCTTATCGCCAGCGTCTATCGTAGCCGATATTGCGCCTGTGAGTAGCGCAGCACAATGTTCGAGTCACACGTTCATGTAAGTCGCATGGAATGGCGGTGCTACCCAAACGAAAGCATTCTACATACGATAGCAATTCGAAGACCAGCCCCTGTGTGAGCACGATCCACATTCTGTACGGGGGATTACCGGCTGAAAGCATGGATCCCGACGATTGCTGTGGACTGCTGTTGGCATCATTTGTCGTCCAAGCTTACTTGGTAAAGGTAGTGCGGCAGACAGCGCGTTAACACGATATCAAACAGATGCTTTTCCTGCAGCTAATTGTCTCACGTAGACGCGAGCTGTGCGGAAATAACATCGAGTGTGCCTTACATTCGACAAACTACACAGCAGGTCAACTACTGGTTCAACGGCGGATACGTAAGGTTGATCCACTCGAGTTGTGTGCAAAGTGCTGTAATACATTCATTTTTCATTGAAGGCACTTGCTCCAATTACCAGCCATCGCCGTGTGTCAGCCGAGCGACTATAAGCATTCCACAACACGCAACTCTGGCCCTTGCTCAGGTCGACTTGCTATCGTTGCAGATGTCGTACTAATGTGGGCACGTAGTCTTGTTACCACCAGCTTCCGGTGCGCAGTTTCCGGTAGGGCTATTTGACGACTTGTTATTATCTCAGGATTCGTGGCTCGACACGTCTAAACAGTGGTCGTCGCTTGACATCGCAAGGGGATTCTAACGCGACGCAGGCTCAAGTAATTATACCACACTGTCATCATTAGCCGAAACTGCCTCTATTCAAGTATGCGAGTGGGGAGCAGGCCAGCTGTGTCACACATCGGAAGTCTAACTTGCACTCAGATAGACACGGATTCGCCTGGCATGTTTGAGGACTATTAGAATTGCTCAACGCACTCATGTAGGAGTAGCGGTTTATACCCAAATTGCTGCACGCCTGGCCGCCCACCGCTACTGTAGCCAGCAATTTTACGTGTGTAGACAATAATGTACGGTACGGCCAGTTCCCAGATGTAACAAAGGCTACAAAACACTGGGTATCGGCGGACGTGACGATAATATTACTTTGAAAGGGAAGATCTGGCACTCTCTGGTATGCGTGCAGAGCTACTGGCGATGGCGGCAATTGCGATTACAGCGTGGCCTTCACGACAACCGAAACAGCACACATCAGTGGAGATGTACGTCTAGCTCATCTTCCGGCGTCCCGTTGTCCCTAACGCCTGCATCGCACGAACGTGTAAGGCTTCGGAGCCTCAAGATTTCATGAATGATTCAAGTGTGTAGTCAGCTGGGGCTAACATGATCGCAAACGTCGGTCTGGAACCGCTGTCGGCTGCGTACATAGATGCAATCGCACAGCTACGCAGAGCTGTAGCAGGCGAGATGTCTGCTAAGTTGGAATGAGAAGGCTACAGCAATACGATAGATATACCCATCTTGGCAGGGGGAGGTCTCGTTTGGGTTAAAGCATGTCGAGTTGAGTGTCTGAGGTACACACGTGTTTTACTTCGTTATCGCTACCCCAGACATAAAACGCTATCCAGTCAAATGCGAACATGAATATCATGATTCAAGCTATCCACCCTCACCCTGAACTTTATCTACTGCTTTATGGGTCACACAACGAAGGTGGAAGCATTAACGACACACTTACATATAGTTTGCTCTTAATGAGCAGAAGATATGGCCTGTAGAAGCCGGTGGGTAGGTCGGCAGCGTGGTAGCTCGAGCAACCCAGATTGCACAGGCTTACGTATCGATTTCCTGACAAATACTCGACTAATCTAGGTTCGTCGGCATGGTGTGTGAGTAGCTCCTCTATCGAACCAAAATACAAGCTTTTCTACGGTGCGATGATCAGCGGCAACAAAGAGGATGCACGCTATCAAACTGCTAGCTTACCGCGTACGTATCACTCAGTCATTTTCATGGGGGGAATAGCCCTATTAGATCACGAAAATAAAAAAGGAATTGATAAGTACACCCACCCTTTGATGCTTACACACCCACCCAACTGTGTGAACTAAACACATGCCTCAAATTGTAACGTAATGCACAAAAAATAAGTTACAAAAGCCAATCAGCTCTGCGATCTTCGATCAGCTTTAACGTGCACACACCCAGTCAAACTGTTTAGAATTTATCATTTGTGTGTTACGTAATGCATAATTTTGTCTATTAAATTAAGGAAATTAATAGGTGCGCACCCCACCATTTGACACGTACACACTCAGACGAGCTGTTTGAAGCAGTAAAAATAAAAAGATGCCCCATTTAATCACGAAAACAAAACTTTATTCTAAATAATTGATAAATAAAATGCCTCACGTCCTAGTAAACCAATCTTAAAGTGGTACACATATAAGCCCACGTCGCCAGTCATTTCTCACTAGTAATTTTTTCTCTCAATCTTGAATGCCGCTCTATAGGAGCAGTCCCGAACGGGGTTCTGCGCGGCCACGTGCCACGATAGGAAGACGTGGCATGTGTTCCTATCATCTTCTGCGGTCTTACTCACAGACTGCATGTGCTGCTACTATTGTTCTAGGATACACTTGTCGAGGAGGCGGATGAATGGATTCTATCATTGTCTTAGTTTATTCGTTTCTTGCTACCGTGATTGACCAGTTGTTCTTTTCTCCATCACTCCTATCCACTCAATCAATCATCCACTATGCTGTCCACTCAATCACTAATCTTCCTACATCTCTCTAAGTCATCAGCCGTTTCTTCAGCCGCTACTTCAACCGTTACTTCAAACTACTTGCATGCTGTATGCTTCTCTCCAACTTCGACACTGCGCTAATCGACTCTCTATGCCATCAAAAAACAAGTGCTGGCCGTTTTGACGCCGGCTCTCACTGGCTCTATCATTTCTAATACTCCTCCTCGAGTGCGCCTGTGTCGTCAACATCTTTTCGTCTACGCCACACTGAGGAGCTTTCTCATCGCTGCGAGCTTTGGCGCGTCGAGGGCTTTTGTCAGTGCGTCGGCAAGCTGTTCGTCTGTGTGGACGTATTGAGCCTTGATCACGCCACGACGCACGAAATCGCACTCAAACTTGACTCGCACGTCGATGTGCTTTGCCTTCATCGATGTCGCTTCGCCGTCGAGCTGTCGTATCGCTGCTTGGTTGTCAACATGAAGCGTCATGGGCAGCTCAGGTGCCATGCCCACCTCACCGAGCATCTCTCGAATGCCGAGAAGTTCTCGTGCAGTCTCCGACGCGGCCACAAACTCGGCCTCCATGGTCGAGAGTGTCACGCCGCCTTGCTTGCGCGACGCCCAGCTGACAGCCATGCCGTTCACGAGCACGACACTGCCAGTTAGGGACTTGCAATGCTCTTGTCCGCGGCGTAATCAGCGTCGCTGTACGCCTCGAGCGTAATTGGAAAGCTCGCGTCATGCGCTGGAGTCATGATCATCTTCAAGGCAGTTGTGCCCTTGAGATAGCGAGCAATACGCTTCGCCAACTTCCAGTCCTTGAGCCGAGGTGCGTGCGTCTGTCGAGTTGCTTTATGCACCGCAAACGCGACATCTGGACGCGTGCAACGTGCTATCCAAAGCAGACTGCCGACGAGCGACTGGAACGACTTCACTGTTGGCTCTCCAGACGACGACAAGACCTTAAGCATCTTCATGTCGCCTTCGTCGGCGTCGTAGCAGTCGGCACTAATTGGTGCGCGCGTCGGGTTCGCCGCCTCGAGGCCGTGCTCGCGCAGCAGGTCCTTGATCGATTCCTCTTGATCAAGCGTGTAGCTTGAGCCGTCACGCGTGACGCGCATTCCCAGAAACTTGCTTACTTCGCCGAGATCCTTAATCGCGAGTGTCGATAAGCTCACAAAGAAGCGATCGACAACTGCAGTGCTGGTGCCGGTCACGAGGAGATCGTCGACGTATGCTCCTACGACGACGAGCTCGGCGCCTTCATTCTTCAAGTACAAACACATGTCCAAGCAACAACGTAGGAAACCGGCATCGGTGAGGCTTGAGTGTAGCAACTGGCTCCACAGGCGTCCCGCCTGCTTTAACCCATATAAGCTCTTCTTGAGCTGCAACACGACACCGTTCTTGTCCTTTGCTCCTAATTGCTGCAACGTCGTGTCGTTCACCTCCATGCCGCGTGGTACTTGAAGCAGGATCTCGAGGTTCGCTTCCTTATTTGCGCGAACGTAGGCATTTGGAATGTCCCCGTGTTTGGCTGGCACGTTCCATGTTGCTGCAAGCGCGATAATAACCTTCACGGTCGACATGTCCATGACGGCCGCGAAGGTGAGCTGGTAGTAGATGCCAAACACCTGTTCATTGCCACATGCGACCAGTCGAGCCTTGTAGCGCTCCAGGTCGCCATGTGCGTCGGTTTTTGTTTTGTAAACCCACTTGCTATGCAGAGCGTTGCTACCGGCAGGGCGCTTGATCACACGCCACACATCGTTCGCTTCGAGCGCTGCGATTTCTTCACGCATCGCTTTTTCCCAGTCGGGACGCTTCGTGCTCCGCATTGCCTCGCTGTAGTTGGTCGGATCACGTTCGTACAGGTGAGCGGCGATGTCGATCGCGCTTGCAGGCTCCTCCTGAGCTGCAGACACTTGAGCACGCTTCGATGCGCTTCGTGTGCCGTGTGCTGTGCGCGTCCACTGCTTCTTCTTCTTCGTAGCATCCTTCGGTGCTTGCGCAATCGCACGTTCGTCCTTATCTGCGTCATCGAGTACGCGCTGCAACCGATCGTTCTGCTCGTCACTGAGCGTTTCAATATTCTTCACGTGTTGTGTGACGACGACGACGTTGTCTTTCTTCAAAAACACGCGGTACC
Organism: Peronospora matthiolae; assembly: GCA_921007115.2. NCBI lineage: Eukaryota > Oomycota > Peronosporomycetes > Peronosporales > Peronosporaceae > Peronospora > Peronospora matthiolae. Next base: position 257,633 of record CAKLBY020000028.1, on the reverse strand, counting down.
CCTTAGTTTCGTCGCTACGACCGACGATCACTCCCACTTGCGCTCGTTGCTTGAGCGAGTTCTTGCGTGGATCGCGATACACCGTGTAGATCGACCCGAACGCAACGATCTCGCGCAGGTCTGGTGTCTGCTTCGTCAGCATCTGTAGTGGCGACGCGCGGCGTGCATTCGCACTGGTTGGACTTCTATTTAGAACGAATGCAGCGTATTCGACGGCATCTCCCCAGAAATACAGCGGCAAGCGGCTTGCAAAAATCATCGACCGCGCCATGTTAAGCACAGTGCGATGCATTCGCTCCGCCTTTCCGTTTGAAGCCTGGTTGCGAGCTTCGCTCTTCTGTCGCTCGACGCCTTCTGACTTGCAAAACAGATCAACGTTCATGTACTCGCCGCCTCCATCTGTGCGAAGCACATGGATTCGGCAGTCGAAACGCTTTTCGAACCACGCAAGGAAGTGTTCGAACTTCTTTACGGCCTTGTCCTTGGTAGGCGCGAGAAACACGCGGCAGTAGTTGCTGTAACGATCGATGAAGTTGACCATATAACGGTTCTTCAGGCGGTCGGCGGGGGTCATCGGTCCTTTGAGATCCGAACAGATGACACCGCCGATACGATCGATCGGGCTGTGCCTGCCGCTGTCTTTCCGCGATTGTGCATTTCGTGTTTGCTTCGCCTCAGCACAGGTGATGCACGTGAGCCGTTTGCGGTCGGTGAGCTCGATGCCGCTTGCCGGATCCTGCGCCATTCGCTCGATGGTGTCGAGAGCAATATGACCGAGTCGTTCGTGAAAGTGCATTAGTGTCCCGCTTTGCACATCCTGTCGCACGGGCACCGTCACTTCTTCGGTGATCGCCGCCAGTAACACATCTGTAGGCGACTGCTTGCGTCCCGTTTCTGGCGACGTTGCCACGTAGAATACGTTGTTGCGTATCTGCACGTCAAACGCTACGTCGCCTGTGTCTTGGTTGGCGAGTGATAGCTGCTGGTCGTCGTGCACGAGACTGTACCCTTTCTTCACGAGCTTGCCGCTTGATGTGGCGAGCGAGCAGCGGCGCGAAGTAGACGTCTGTTACGCGAATCATACGGGGCTGCTGGTCGACAAACACGCGAATGTCCACAATACCGACAAGCGATAGGCGCAACGGCTCACCATCTGCGACAATGCACTCTTGGTCACATCGCTTTGCGTTAATCAGCAGTCGATCGTCGTTGACAATGTGTCGGCTGGATCCACTATCCAGGATCCACACGCTGTTGTCACTGCTCGGGTCTTCGTCGATCGATAGAGTGAGGTTCGCACCATCGGTGCGACTTCCACTGGGTCTTCCAGTCGGCTTCTTCTCTTTTCTTCGGCAGTCGCGCTTTAGATGGCCGACTTTACCACATCCGTGGCAAGTGCGCGTCTCCTTTCGTGGCTCGTCATCGGCCACGTGCGACACGACGTCACGACCAAATGAGCGACTTGAACGCGCATCGATCTCGATCGATTAAGCAAAGTGAGCGAGTTCTTCTGCATGCGCGAGGTGGTCGGCGCGCGAGGTGTCGTACTTTGCCATGAGGACAGTGGACAGTTCGGCCGATGCATATCGCACGGTGTTGTCCAGCACGTTCGAATCGGCACCTCCGCAAGCGTCGCTCACCGCCACGAGATAAAGATAGTGTTCTGGCCACGTTCGCTTCGAGTCCTTTTTCGCTGTAAACAGCCTCATGGCCTGCGACGCTGTGATCGTTGTACGGAATGTCTGGAGCATCTTTTCCATGACGAACTGCAGTGTCGGCAGCACCGACCACCAAGCGTCAATCTGCTTGTTAAAATAACGTTCTGCAGTACCCGAGAGATACTGCCCGAGGACGTCAGTCTTGGTATCTCCGGTCCATAGGAAGCCGCACGCTGCTTGATCCATGTCGACTTGTCGCCAAAACGACTTACCCCAATCGAAGAAGTTTGAGCCTAGACCTTGGTAGAGCTCGCTGCCATCAAACTTCCGGATGGCGAGCTTGCGCTGTCGATCATCGGGCACACGGTACTTCCCCACAGGCACGTAAGCAGCAGCTGGAGGCGGCGCTGCTGCTGGTCCCACTTGAGGAGCTTGTGGCTGCCCGAGCGGAGGCGTGTACTGCGGCATAAGCGGCACACCGCGCGAACCGTGGTACGGGCCATGTGGCGACGAGGCATTGCGCACTGCCGGCGCAAATCTGAGAGCGTCTCGCATCATCGTTTCTCACCCAAAGTCACGCCCGAGCGCGGAGCTGAACATCCCACTCTCAATCACGCCGCGCATGCGCTCGTCTTCTTCAGTCTTGATCTGCGAAGCCTCCATTCGCATCAGACGCTCTTCCAGACCGAGAAGCGCGTTGAGAATCCATTTGTTGACATCTTCGCTGCCCCTTTCGCGAGCAGCTGTTGCGACGTCTTCAGCAGGTGCAGGAGTGGCCCTTTCGCGGTCGTCGTGCTCCTGAGCCAGGGTGAATTTGTCGTTGATGTTGTCAGTGTTCATCGTGTTGGAACTTGGGCTCATAACCTGTTCTAGGATACACTTATCGAGGAGACGGATGAATGGATTCTATCATTGTCTTAGTTTATTCGTTTCTTGCTACCGTGATTGACTAGTTGTTCTTTTCTCCATCACTCCTATCCACTCAATCAATCATCCACTATGCTGTCCACTCAATCACTAATCTTCCTACATCTCTCTAAGTCATCAGCCGTTTCTTCAGCCGCTACTTCAACCTTTACTTCAAACTACTTGCATGCTGTATGCTTCTCTCCAACTTCGACACTGCGCTAATCGACTCTCTATGCCATCAAAAAACAAGTGCTGGCCGTGTTGACGCCGGCTCTCACTGGATCTATCATTTCTAACAGCTATTGTCATTGTTGTAATTAGTTTGGTTCTTGTTGTTACAGTTTCTAATGTTTTTATAGTTATTGATGTTGCAGTAGCACTCGTTTTTATTACTACTGCTACTGCAGGTTCGCTGACGCTGCTGCTGTTGTTGCAATTGTGGGAAGACATCGCCGTCTCTTTAGCTACATTTGCTACGAGCATTTAATCACATCATTACACCCGATGAATAGATCAAATACGAATCTTACGGTATATCGAAATCAGTGTTGCAGAACATTGCCGACCCCTTCTTAGCTCGCATTAACAGCTGCTTTTATTGAGGGTTACCTCTGCTGGTCTGAAATTGGATATAGCTACAATGCTATCTGAGGTTCGACACACCAGCAATGCAAAGCGAATGCGAGCAGCAGCAGCCTTGAGATCGAGAGAATTATTACTGATGATAAATGATTGGCGACGTGGGTTTTTATGTTACCACTTTAACACGAGTATGTTAGGACGTAAGGCATTCTTTTATTTTCCGACTATCTGTGGCACATTTTTTAAATTTGATGCATCTGGGCGTTTTTATTTTCGTGATTAAATTGGGACGTTTTAAAACAATTCCTATATATGTAAGTAGATTCCCACAAATTGTAACGTGCATACGTAAAAATCCAAGAAACGTGATTCTTATTAATTAAACGTACGAAACATTCGATTCATCACCGTCAACTACCTTGCAACAGTTTTGTTGTTTCAATCAAAGATATGGAGTTTCGCTATCGGACACAAGCCTGTTGGCCTGTCGCCACACTGATTCACTAGTACAGAAATCCAGACATTCCTCCAGCAATCAATGGGCGATCGATCACGTTGTCTGATAGTAGCGCACTGCTTGCGGGCAAAATTACGATAAAAGGCGAATTACTTGGATAATTACAGTATGATGCATCGTGACACGTTACGGTTCGCGTTCAGAAGCGATTCCTGTTTCAGTAGCATTGCAGTCATTAATCCAGGTTCGATCATCGATGCTTGTTCGTAGTGCGAAAACAGTGATGCGGCCACAATCTGGTATACGACGAAATATTTTGACACGACTCGCAATGTCTAGCGCTGCACCTCTCACCACCTAATGGGTAACGATTTTTTGCACGAGACAAAAGCTTTGTTTACAGCGGCAGTCATCGTTGCATTGACCTTGCACTTACACGACGTAGTAACGTGGTCGTTTGGGTGGAATTACACGTACATAAATGACGAGGTTGTATATGAACACTTAACTGTTGCGCAAGCGACATTATAATGTATGTTGCCATGTAGTTGTTGATGGTTGACTTTTACCATTCAGTAAAAAATGCCATAGACACTTTCTGTTTAAAAGGGGACGAATCATCTTCTCAGCGTGATTATGTACTCTAATTTGGATTAGTGTGCTGAGCTTCGTGAACCACATCAACGGGATTCATCGAGTAGTGCACGTGTTCGGGCCCTGGTTCTATTCCTAACTGTCGACATATGCGATCGTCAGATAGCGGACTCTGTTATTTAATGACCATGAAGCGTATCTCACATAGACAAGCGTTTTCTAGTGCAACAATGCTACTAAAGCTATAGGTGCATCAAGTTGACAAAGAGAGCGAGCATCTATCATAGAACATCATACATGGTTTCTTGCTTGTGCAAGAAGATACAAATCTCATCGTATCCTGCAGTAACTGTGGAAAGTTAGTTTGCTGTTGGGTATTTCCTGCAATCAAATTGCAATTCAAATGAGATTGCAATGTTTTGACAACGTCATGCAAAAATGGTGACTCATCAGCACGAACAATGTGATTGAAATAGATGACCAGTACACAGGAGACACTGAACGGGTCAATGTCAAGCTAGCTACCTGAACGGATCAACCCTGCAAGTCCATGTAAAAAATACGAAAGGTGTAGAAAATCAACGCACGTTGTTAACAATATCAAAAAGAAAGGTATACCACTGCGAACATACTGCATTTTCTTCTAATTACCGAAGTATAAGAAAGCTGATATTGCGTGGATGTTGTCATCGATGTGTGCGGATTGAAGGGACAGATGACGAGAAGGACAATGTTACCACCAAGTTACTTCTTTTCGTTAGTTCACCACGCCGCGCGCACTTTCGATTTCAACTTCGAGGAAGGTGAAACCTTTCAAAAAGTCTAAGCTACAACTATTTGTCGTATCTGGTACTACATTCCAGGCTCTTGGCTCTGTAGAGTATGTATCTGTGCGGATGATATATCTCATCTCATGCTGCGTACGCCCATGCAACGAATTTAGAATCAGTGGAGACCGTATTGAGAGCGCCTCAAGCACGCTTCATATTTATGGTAGAGGCAGCGCAGAGCGTGGTGCAAGTTTTGATTCTTACATCCATCCTGTACTCGCAAAAATTCGATACAGAACGGTGCAGCTTTTCATTGACCTAAAAACCAAGTTTAATTAAATAGAAAACCGTTGGTCCTCAATTGTATACATCAAAAATAAGGTCCTTCAAGCCTCCTGCATAAAACTGTGCTTGCAATATTTGCTGGATTCAGTATGCATCCTTATCGACGAGGGCAAACATTGTCAATACACAGTCAAGGCAATAGTAAATACATGGTACAGTCAATGATTGCTAGAACTCTCTGTAAAGGAAGACGATGATCCTAGCTACAACTTTCACCGTGCCGGATGTGCGCAATCGAGAAGGTGTTTTGTGAATGACGTACTTGTGTTGGTTGACCTCATAGATGCCCAACAATAGTGTGGAGCACACGCCACGTATTCAGACATGCTGCTGAGACCTTGACATTTTTGCAGAAAAAAGAAACGTATCAACAAAGACAAATTTATGCTGCTGGCTGTTGTGATGCTCAACTCAATGATGCGTTATTTGTAATGATCACACACACAGGGTAATCAGTGTGCACATCCAATAACCGTGTCGTTTTTACCAAATATGCACTCTTTGGCGTATCCTCGCCTAGTATGCCATGTGCGGCCACCACTTTGGTTTCGATACAGTCATCTTTAGCCTTTGTCCACATAGAAACATTACTTCCACCTTGGTATAATTACAAAACAGCTTCGCGGGTATCGATCATCACTTTCTCTGGCACGTTGTTTTACATCGATCTATAATATAACACAGGGAAACGGCTTGTAACGGTGGCCGAATCTATGTCAAGACTGCGAGAAGTTGGCAAATGTTCAGCTACCAAAGGACACAACGCGTCTTCTTTATTTTGCTTCAGCAGCATCTGCACCTATTCTCTTTTCTCCTATGTCATGTCTCTGCTATATGTGTTTGTCACATCCATTCATTTTTCGTCAGCAGAGCCCTCGTCTCCAGTGCATTGTGATAAAGATGTACGGAATAGCGATGACTGTTTTCATTCTTTCATGTCTTGAGCCAAACCTTGCTCTTGCTTTCGGATTACAACCGGTCTTCGTCGACTCGAACGCAAAATTGATTGCAGAGTTCGACGATTCCTACAAAGGTGGTGATCGTGCGGCATTAAAGACGTAGACTTGAGGGGTTCACATTGAGCCTTCCTGCGTGGGCGACAAAGCGTGTGCTGTGTTTTAAGAGTAAGAGTAGAGGGCCCACCCTTTTTTACTAGGCCCAGAAGTTCTAAGATAAAATGGCTTTTTGTTACTGATGCTAGTTTAACACACTTATTCTTCGTACATCACCAATTACAACAGGCTTGTCTCCGATTGCGAAACCCTATAGCTTTGATTGGAAGCATCAAAGCTGCTGCAAAGTAGTTAATGGTGATGAATTGAACGCTTCGCATGATTAATTAGAAATAAGGTGGCTAACAGTTTTCTGCATTTACGTTACAATTTTTAGGAACCGATTAATAAAAAAAAGGTCGCCTGGGTGTGTACGCATCAAAGGGTGGGTGTGTACCTATCAATTTAAAAAAAACCGCTTTGGGCAATCAGAAAATAAAAGATGCCTCACGTCCTAGTATACTTCGATTAAATGTGGTACACATTTACCAGTATTGTACTTCAATGAAGGGGTAATTATTATAAATATTATTCAAACGCTATTTGCTAATGCGTCTGACTATCTGATACATATAAGCCCTTGATTGTGGTCACGTGGATATTCACCGTGACAGATCAGGCTAATGCAATGCTCGCGAATCAACTCTACATCATGTCAATACACACTTTTAACGTGCAAAAAGGGGCAATCCGGCTGCCTCGAAAAAATTTAGGTCGAATATAGCGGGCGTGTAGTTCCTTAATAATCGGAAGCGCCACTGATTTACTACCAAATTGATTTAAATGTTCTGTAGCAGCACGTGATGTGGCATCAGATGTAACCATTAGAAAGCCAAGTGCCAAAAAGAGGCGGATTTATTACGACAAAGTATATGTTGATTATGTTATAGTCTGTACCGTAGGTTTTAACGTATAGTGTGTCCGTTTCCTTACGCTACAGTTCACATGCTAGGGGTAAGTAAGCAGTGCTATCAAGCCTAATTAATTCTGTGTGATGTCGCTATCTCCAGAGCTCTGCAATTCCAGCTTGCCCCCTTGGAGGGAAATGTCAACAGCACAGAATAGACCATGCAATAACACCACAATGTAGCCATCAGCACCGACAAAGCCTCTTCGAAATAATAAAGTAAGAGTCAAACAGGTAAAATGGATTTTATGATAGTCTTTTGAGTGTTTATAAAGGCTCAAATAACAACAGCGTCCGAGCAGGATACGTAAAGCTTACCCAAAATCAAACAACAACAGCAGCAGCAATGTGGTGCCATACAAGACCTTTGAACAGTAGTAATACCAAGAACACTGACAGCAGCAGAGATTACAACGACATCAGCAGCAGTATCAAAATCAACAGTAACAATTTAAACTTTACAACAGTAACAACAACGGCTACAGTCTCTGAGATAGCCGCAACAACGACACTAGTAACAACAAAACTAGAGATAAAATCGCAGCAACAAATAAAAAATACCGTAATATCATTATGGCAAAAGTAAAAATTCAACAAAATTTAGACAAAAGTAAACAAAGAGATTGTTCTTTCCACCACGCTTTTACTTTTTTCACCACACCGTGACCCTTTATGAAACCTTACAAGCGCAACACACCACACAAAAATACTACACACCCACTCCCACTCCCGCCCTCAACGACGATCTCAGGTCAGAGCACGAAATTGATGAGAAACGGCTGTGCCAAATAAACACGCAAGTTTACGTGTGCACGTAATTGATCTGCCCCCTATCCACCCCCACAAGTTCTCTACCTCGCCTGTGTTCGACACGTATTGACCAATTGTAACTTTAACCGAACTTGTAGCAATGTTTTGACAGTGTCTATAACATAATGGACATTCTTAACACACAGTACACCTTCGTGGATTGAGACGCACATCTGGATCATGTTAAGCGATATGGGCTAGAGACACGTTTAGGTTCGTCAAACGATATGACAAAACGGGCACCCATTCGCGTGTAAAACTAGGTTGTGATCTTGGTGTGCGAATCCGGCGTCTGTCAATCGATTCGTATCGCCGCCAAGTGACGCCCCATGCGTCGCCAGCCAGTCCGTAACCATCAACTTCTTGTCCAGAAAATGCACTTCTACAAAGCTTAGCAATCAGTCTTGGTAAGACTGACTCAATAATCGATCAGCTCTATCGACTACAAAGAGCTGCAGATTCTGCAACTAAAATCCGCGAGTTTCTTATAAATGGTCCACTAATCGTCCTGGCGTGGCCACCACAGCATAAAGGGCACAACGTCTGCCATGCAATGCGTCCTTCACGCCCTACAGCACCCACAAAAGCACGATGTTCAGCTGCAAAATTGCTCTGCCCAACAGCTAATCCACACTTCAGCGGTGCATTCTGGAAATGCGCCTGCACGTTTGCATGCACCTGTCCGGCGAGATCTCGACTAGAGATCTCAACTAGGTACGACAACATGTGCACGCACACGACCGAAAATACGCAAGAGCAGTCACTGGACAATTGGCACAACGTAAGTGAGCGTCTTGCAACTTCCAGTATGAGCCGAGACACGTATATACGTCATGCGATCATTCGTGCTGGCCAAGGTCTTGGTAACAGCCAACCCTTGCACGGCATAGAATGAGCGGATGTCCAGCGTCGATAAGGTGCTGCGAACGGCTGGCGCCAGGTCTCATTGAGCCAAGAATTCGGTTGGGAAAGTCAACCACTATTTGTGATGTTTTTGCGGTAGGTTAAAAATACCATTTACATCGCCTAGGAGATTTCTGCAACATAGAGCACCACCGGTCTACTATTGTAGTGGTGGCCTAGTTCAATATGATCTGACATATGTACCGCGCTTGTTTGTAATTATTTTATACACTGCTCTATGATCTATTCTAACCCTTCTGTCATTTATCTGAGCTCAATATACTATTCGAGCGATATGCGTTGCAATTAGTCATTAGGCGAGACTAAACAGAAGTTTGGGTGTTAAAACTCAGTTTTAGATGTAATAGAGAATCGTCAATAGTCGCTTTGACTGAAATCCATCGATTTCATACAGAAATGTGCATTTTCTACACTCCGCGCCAGGTAATATCGTACACCTGTACTTTTATCCATGCTTAGTCAGTTTTACGAATTAGCGGGTGCTATTTAGATATGTGGTGTATTTTATTAATAGAAACAACCTATGTGTGTTAACGATTGCGATTACGCAAAGCGTAAGGGGTCTCACATACGAATGACTGGTTTTGCCACTGCGACATACTAAATCGTACAAAATGGCATACAAATTTTTTAGTATCAAATGAACAATTAAAGATTCACTGTATTTAATGGGGGCTTTATTGCCCTTCTTCTTGGTGACCTTTATGCATCGTCGCGGCATCGAGCGAACAAGCGACACAAGTGTGGCATCCGGAATTGCATTTCTCAGCTGCAATTAGCGCAGCCTTTAGCTCAGACACGCGCTCGAACTATGTTCCATTGGCGTACACTTGCCTGCTAACGAAAGACCACAAATTCTCGATGGGTTTGAGATCAGGTAAATTTGATGGCCAGTCAATCACCTGAATACCCTCTTCACTGAAGAATTCGCGGCTACGGTATACAACATTTATACTTGCGTTGTCCTGTTGGAAAATAAAATCTGTACCATAGTTCAGATGCGCAAATAATAGAAGATATTCAGACACTGCATAGACATAGTCATCCGAATTCTGCCTCCCCGTCAGCACAACAAGTGGAGACCTACCACGGGCGCTAAAAGCGGCCTAAATCATGATGGACCCACCTCCAGCTTAAAGTCGCTTCGCCTGGCGGACGAACTGGCGCACATCTCTCCAGTAGTGCTAGAAGCCGTCGGGCCCGTCATAAATTCCTTTTTTTTCGTCCGAGAAAATAATAGAGTCCCAGACGGACCCGGCATCCTCATGCAACAGCACGTCCTTGTCCCAGGATTTGCGCGCACCCATGTCCGCGACCGTGAGCGGCAACATGTTTTCCATCTTGGCGTACACAAGCCAATCGACATCGGCTAAAATGCGCTGCACGGTGCGGACGGACACCGGCAGGCTTAGCTCGACCTTAAGCTGGGCGGCGGACAGGTTTCCCTAAGCAGAGGTGCGCAAGAGAAGTCGCAAGTGGCGCTTCGAGAGAAGGGAAGCGGTTTCTCGGCATTTCATCTGTAGGGGAAAGAAAGGGGATATAACTAGACAAACAGTGTCAAGGCTTCTCGTGGTAACAGTCTCGATGGCATACAAGCTCAGGCTAGCCTCTCATAGCCCCAATATCCTTCCCCGCTCGTGGTCGGTAAGTTTTGGCTTCTTGGTGCGATTTCCGTCATTAAGCGCCGCTGACATCGTGTCGCCAAATGCTTGTGCCGGTAAAATCAACCCAGTAATACAATCATACTAATACATAGTGCATAAAAATTGTATGCCATTTTTTACGATTTAGTATGTCGCAGTGGCAAAACCAGTCATTTGTATGTGAGGCCCCTTACGCTTTGCGTAATCGCAATCGTTAACACACATAGGGTGTTTCTATTTATAAAATACACCACATATCTAAATAGCACTCGCTAATTCGTAAAATTGACTGAGCAGTGGAAAAAAGTACAGGTGTACAATCTTATCCGGCGCGGAGTGTATGTGTGACCTAACGACTTTTTATTATATCTATTGAGGGCTTAGTAACTGACAAAAGTGCTTATGAACATATCTTTGCGATTTATGACATTGCATAAAATCACAAGTCATCTTAATCGCGCTCATTAAAAAAAGAAGTTAAGTTTTTTGATTTTATGGGTCGCAAGAAGGGTAGAGATGGTATAACGAAATAGCAATCAAATTGATTTGTTTTGCTGAATTCATTCCACAACTGCACACTACGTCACTATATTTGTGATGCAACAGGCATGATCGAAAGGTAAATACCAAAATAACAAGTAGATTTCTTTTTACTCGGGATCTTGAATGACCCCTTTAATAGAGCTACTACTTGCCTTGGTGCCACTATCTACAATATATCATAATCAATTCATTAATATTGAATTTAAATTGCTCAAAGAATGTAATGTACCGGGAAAAAATTCCACGAACATTTAATCATGTCTATGGCACTTTCACTCGAGTCACTGTGCTGGGATTCGTCGGTCTTTAGCGGGTTTGTGGCCTTCTTGTATAACAAAAGTACCCCTATCCACATGGTGCACCAAAATCTTTCGTGGTTTTTTTATGCGCGGAATAAATGTTTAATCATGTCATGTATCCGCGTGCGACGGGGCACCTGTTGCTAGTACGGTCACACTGCAAGTAACTTACACTGAGCACGTGATTAAGGTGGTTCCTTAAGACTTAAAGTACACGCTTTGTGCAGAAGAAAGATTTCAACACGAAAAATGATACTAGTAGAACTGCATTTAGTACATTTGATCTCCTCTATAAAATTATACTTAGCCTTTTTATTCAACTAAACCTGAATAAAAATATGTATTGTAACTATCTGCTCACCACTCATTTCGTTTTTCAGTCATAATTCAGCTTTTTTGGTTGATGTCATTGATGTAATTCCCATTTTGCAGTGTAATACTCCTACAGCATAATATTGCTTGTAAAGCCAATATTGTGAGAATGTTTTGTTTGTCCTAATAAAAGTAGTTGTACTTAATTCTACATTGTGTATACCATCATGTAACGAAGGCACCCCGTTAGGTCGTGTACATTTCTGCTTAACATAGGGTTTGAGGTTTGTAGCCATTCATCACATCATGCATGCATTTGCATAACATGCAGCAACAGTGGTTGCTGCTCTGAGTGAGCGAAATGGCACAGTAACAAGGGCAGAGCATGGAGCTAAGAATCCGCTCTATCCAGTAGTTAACATTAGATCTGCAAGCGGTTACATAGCCGCTCTCACAAATGGTCGCTTAGCTACTGTACAGCTAGGACGCAGCAGTAGCAGTTGCTAGCACTCTCTTTTCAATCTCAATTTTTATCTAACTTTGCAGAGCTCAACCTACCGAGCATCGATACATAAAGCTAACTTCAGTACGTGTACCTTGTTCTGGATTAGTAGTGACGCGCGATATCACATACCGATGGTTTTGACCGTCAAGCAAAAAACTTCCTTTAGTATTTAAGTTGATCAGAATTAGCATACTTTCTCCCACCATGTTCATACTTTTACCTCCAATATAAATGATAATCTACTCATAGGTCGCAGATGACTTTTTCTTTAGCAATCTGTATACATTATAGCCTGACCATATATTGTTCACCACCCACTGAATCTATTATTAACCTTCCTCCCGCACGCCAGCTATTGATCCCGATAAAAAGCAAACTCCCCACATTCGCAAAGCATCAACTGCTACAGATCGCCGAGATTGCTAATCTCCATGATGTGCACCTGCAGTATTAAAAGCTGAAGACTTTTTTTTCTGTGATACCTAATGGGTATATACCGCATAAAGAATCATAATTTTTTTGAGCATGTATCAAATTTAAGCAAATGCAGGATAAATTGAGCGGACTAAATTACAAGACAACAGGTTTTATTCGACTAATGTTCTGTGTGTCTGGTTATGTGTTTTATGCGAATTTAGGGTGTTTGTAAATTACCATGAAGTGTAACGGGTTTAAAGGCTCGTTATGTAGCCTGCACTAAAGGACTTACGAGGAAGCGTTCGAAGCACACGTGTCAGCGTGTGCTGCGGGTGATTTCAACTCTGATTCTAATATATTTGTATGATTTTATTTTAAACCATCATAGGTAAGAGATTTCTCTAAGCCACGATGATGGGCTCAATTAAAAGTAGCAACCATTTGGCTAGTAGCGGGGGTGTACCCACTTTACAAGCAGAATAGGACTACGACGCACTGTACCCACTACCTTTGGCTACAGTGTATACCTACTTATGTATTTGTATACATATGGGGGTATACCTGATTGTATACTAGTTAGAAAATACTCTAACAAGCAGTGTATCGGTGACAACCCGCCACAGTTCAGTTCAAGACTAAGGCGTGCGTTGATGGTTGGGAATGTGTCAGAGTGGTTTTGATGATGTAAAGTTTCATTAATTATTGCTAAACGGTTCTGTACCTGAATTTCTTCCTTGAAGCAACAATGCTTTTAATCGCGACCATAAACACATAAACCTACGGCTACCTGTTCACATTTCAGCTCGTGTAGATTATAAATATAATGGGCTTTGTCATCATATTGATGGAGGTGAATGATGTTAATGGATTATCAAGTGCTAAAATGATTGTCTTTTCGCTTACCACCTACGACAATTCATACATGTACATAGTCAGTACAAATCCTACGTAAACAGGAAATAGTGGCGTCTTTATCAATTAAAAGGTGTATTTATTATTTTCCCTGCGGTTTTTATTAAACCCCTCACCACCATCAAATCGATGAACATTCCACACCTCTCATCCGTTGGTGCCGACATGTCAGTCCAGTATATGCTGCACTGTCCCGCCGAAGTGCTTTATTCTACGCTGTGTGCAAGGAAAACACTTTAAGAGATTACACGGCCGGATTACGTCTTTTAGTGACTGCGGATCTTAAAAAAGGCTGTTTTTACGACCTTGATGTATTTGACTAGAAGCACGCACCAGAAGAGAGCGTCTTGACTGTAATTACGATACGTGTATACCACAACGATCAAATCTGATGCCTTCATAAATTTACGAACATTGCCCTAACTTCCGCGTGCTGCACAAATAGAGAAAATTACTACATCTATGTTTAGATTGTAAGGATGCTGAAAGATGGAGCCGCTCCACGGGCATGTTAACAGGTGATTGTTAGGCAATTTTCCGCTCCACGGGTATGTGTACAGTTTATTGTTAGGCAATTACACGAAGTTTGTCCACAAAATCGTTAAAAAGACGGATATGAAGCCACTGAGCGGGAAATCGCACACGGAGGCGTAACGCATAGCAAACAACATCCACACTTACTGATGCAGAAATTCTTTCATGCCGACATGGAAAGCTGGATATCATTTGCGGTCCACAAAATAAATGATATCTATGCCCCTACAGAGAATACTTTTATGGAACTTTGGCATCAACCACCAGTCATTGTAGTGAGTTTTGCTATCTCACGTGCATCTTTGTGCTTCTCAAATTAATTTTCAATAGTCTATGATATCTCTATTCAAGACTAGAAGATTGTAGCGTGTCTTAACGAGAACAGTTACCCTCTGAGGTGTCAATGGGCTTCTCTCAGCTTAGACCAAATTAGACATTTTGGACACAAGGTTGCCGGTAAAAATCGGGGGAGCGCACCGCAAAAAATTTAGAGCTGATTCAACAGTGCAATTGACATACTTCGCGATGCCTACAAGCGAATTTGCTGAGGGGTCAATGCCAGCCACAAGAATCGTAAGCGAAGCGATGGATAATTAGAAGTCGGAGATATTTACGAGCCTGTCAACGAGACATTTTTGAATCTTCACCGGAATCTATCGTGCCACACTTTAGTGATCCGAAAAAAGCTAAATCTGCTGTCCCATTACCGGTCAAAATCTCGAAGACTGTACTGGATAGTGCGCGAGGGTACGTGGCATACCCTGAGCACATGATACTTACAGTCACAGCGACACAAAACAAACAATTTAATTCAGATATATCTCGAAGTAATGTGGGCTTGACCAAAATGACGACACGACCAGACTCGACACAGAAATATTTAGCACATTGCCACCCTTCCTTCTCCAGAATACCAAGCTCGCAAACGGTCGCACTTTAATAATAGAAAGCACCAACCGTCGGGATTTCAGCAAATGGAGCGACTATTTGACGACAGCAAATTTAGCCTATGTCATATTACAGGTCACGACCGGCGCCGGCGCCGTTTTCGCGTCATCATTGCGACCGTGAAACCAATCCAGGAAAGTCATCTCATAAACACCTTAGACATAACATCACCGTCAAGATCATGAACATTTTATAACCGTCAAAAATCCCGGCCTTTAAGTCGTCGCCGCCTTCGCTGTTGCCGCTCTTCGAAACACCTCCATCATTGCGTGTAACGGGGCACTAGTCACTGGTACCGCTTCGGTAATATTGCACCAACACTGACAACAGTGTCGGTAGTGCCGCGCGTCACGTCACGTACACCGTACGTGCAGCCAAGGAAGTCAAACCAGTAAACGACGCGTTCAATAGGAGTAGAACATAAAACTGTAATGAATCTAATAAAGTCCTTAACACATGAACCTAAGTTTAGTCCAAACTTAATCATATTAACTTACAGAAGTGCATGCTAAAGTCTTGCTCATCACTCATTCCGCGCGTTCATCGTTAAATTGGACCGCTTAAGATGGCTGAATATGATGGCCCATATCAGCCAACTAGTGAGTGTTTCTGAATATCACCCCTTACGGTCATATCCACAAATATTATCAATCTTTATGGTAATATCCTTATTAACAAGTATCAAGGCTAATTACATGTAATAGGCTCATCCCGTTACATTGCGGGTGGATCTTCAGGTAACGCGGCCTACGGCCATGCTCTTGCTCGTTAGCCATAGAGATAGGTGTAGAGAAGGTGTCGAGAGCACTTTGGTTAAAGGATTCCATCGTTGTTGATTAGCTAGCTTGTTTCGTTCTACTCCTCTCTTGTCCACTCATTCTAATGTCCGACGTTGATCTCAATCGTCAGCCACTACTTCTACTGGTCCGAACCCACCGGGCCGCCAACTTCAACTGGTCGAGACCCAGAGGACAACCAACTTTACATTCCAACACTCCTCTTCGGCTGCGGCTTAGCTTCCAGACCCAAGTATCCGAGAATTTACAACTCACATAGCGACGCAGACTTGACTGCATATATTACCTTTGTCAAAAGATCCGCTAGCCGTTGCTTCGAGCGGACGTACTGCGAGACGATGATCTTACGTCGCCCGTAGTCGCACACGATCTTCGTATGGACGTCGACGTGAGATCGGCCTTAAGGGATGACACACCGCCGGCCAGATGACTCAGCGCCACTTAATTGTTGATGTGGAGCACTATCGGCAGCGCTGGCGGCTTACCAATCTTGTTCAGCATATCCCTGATGCCGAGCAGATCGCACGCCTGCTCCAATGCAACGAAGATCGCCGATTCCATCGTCGAGAGAGAGCGTACGCCTTGCTTTTACGACGTGCAGCTAGCCAGCATGACGTTCAGGCAGATGATGCCGCCGGTCATGGGCCTCCTGTCGCTCCTTACACCGCAAAGTCGGAGTCCAAGTACGCCTCAAGCTGGATCTTCCCGTCGAATACCTTCGCTGGCTTCATGCGAAATTTGTAGTCACGCGTACCTTTCAGGTACCGCGAGATGCATATAAACAGCTTCATGCCGTGAAGTCGCGGCTGATGAGTCTGACGAGTAGCCTTGTGCACGGCGTACGCAATGTCCGGCCGTGCGCAGCACGCGATCCACAGCAGGCTACCGACGAGGGACTGGAACTTCTTGATTGTTAGCGCTCAAGGCATCTTAGTCGCGGTGAGCAGCGGTTGTCATCTGTTTGCACATCGTAGCAGTCAGCGCCGATTGGTGACTTCGTCGAGCTATCTTCCTCGATCCCATGCTCACACAGCAGCTCGCCGATCACCTCATCTTGGTCGAGCACATAGCCTTCACAGTTGTCGATCGTGACTCGCATGTTGAGAAACTTGATGACGGTGCCGAGGTCATTGATCGATAAGCTGCCGAGATTGACGAAGAAGCGATCGACGGCTGCAGCGCACGTGCCGGTGGCGAGTAGATCGTCTACGTATACGCCCCGATGACCAACTGTTCGCCCTTGACTTGCCAGTAGAGACACATTTCGAAGATGCATTGCCGAAAGCCGGCCTCGAGCAGCCGAGCATGCAGGAGCTGGCTCCAGAGTCAACCAGACTGCTTGAGGCCTTACAAGCTCTTGCGTATCTGTAGCACAAATTCCTTATTTTTCGCTGCGCCGAGCGTTTTAAGCGCGTTTTGATCGATGTCCATTGCCTGAGGTACCCGAAGCAGAATCTCTAAGTGCGATTCCTTGTAGGCCTTGACATGCGCATAAAAATGTCGCCATGCTTCACCGCGACACCCCACATCGCCGCAAGCGCCAAGATCACCTTCACGGTCGGCATGGCAATGAACCGATCGCGAAGGTGAGCTAGTAGTCGAGCCCGAACAATTTCTCGTTACCTCACGCGATCAGCCGAGCCTTTAAGCGCTTAATCTCGTCGCGCGTCAGTCTTGGTCATAAAGAATTACTTTGTGTGCAGAGCATTGCTGCCCGGCGGTCGCTTGATCAAGAGACACCTACCGTTGTATTTTAGGGCTTAAAGCTCTTCGCGCATGACCTGTTGCTAGCCTTCGCGCTTGGTGCTGCGTAGCACTTCCCCGTAGTTCTTTGTGTCGCACTCGAACAAATGAGCTAAAACGCTGTCGTCAAGGGCTGGCTCCTCCTGATCGCCGTCCGCCTGGTCGCTCTTTGTTGCGCCGCACGTCCGGTGATTCGCGCGTATCCTCGACTTTTCTTTATTCTATCCCCTGCGTATCGTGGGTAATGGGACTTCGTCAGCGGTCGAAGACGCTTGGCTCGTTGTTGCTGTCAATGCTGGCTCCACCGATCGATCTTCGTTCTCGACACGCGCTGTAGCTGACCGTTGCTCTGCGCTGAGTGTCTCGACGTTGAGCACATGCTGCATGACCATGACTTTGTTCTCCTTCTAAAGGAAGACGAGAAAGATCTACTCTCGTTCCTTTGGCTGATTACCACGCCAAATTGCGCGCGCTGCTCGGGCGAGTTCTTGCATGGGGCAGGTAGGCCTAGCAGATAGAGTCACAGGCGATTATGTCCCGCAGATACAGAGCGTGCTTCTTCAGTATATCGATCAGCGACGCGTGCTTGACGCTCGCGCTCGTTGGGTTGCGGTCGAGGATGTACGCCACGTACTCCACCGCATTGCCAATGAACGTAACTGGATGTCGTCTGGAAAAGATCATGCTGCGCGGCATGTTCAGATTCGTCCAGTGCATGCGCTTGACCTTGCCGTTTGACTCCTATTTTTTTGCCTTGCTGATCTACCGCGATACGCCTGTCCGCTTGCAGAAGAGGTCAACGTTCGGGTATTCGCCGCCACCATCACTGCGCAGCACGTGGATCCGGCAGTCGAACTAGCGCTTAAAGAACGCGGGGAAGTGCTTAAACTTCTTGGCCGCCTTGACCCTGGTCGGCGCCAGGAAGAAGCGATAGTATTTCGGCTTGTGATCGACAAATTTGACGAGGTAACGATTGTGCAATCGGTCCATGGGGGTCATCGGACCCTTGAGGCATGAGCAGATCACCCCGCCAATACTGGCGATCGGTAATTCGAACCAGTGTCCTTATTCGACTGTACGTTCGTCGTTTGCTTGCCCTGAGAGCAACAGATGCACGTTAGTCGACTGCAATATGTGAACACCATACCGGACGCGGGATCCCTTGCCATGCGCTCGACGTTATCGTTGGCGAGATGTACAAGCCTTTGGTGAAAAAGCAGCAGTGATCCGCTTTGCGCGTCCGACTCGGTCTCGCCTGAATCGTCAGGATCGCTATGAGCAATTTGCTACGCGCTCGTGGTTCGGGGGACGCCGCGAGCGTCCGTGCGTAGAGTAAATTGTGATATATCGCCACGTCGAATACGATTAGGCCATTGCTGCGCCGTGCCAATAAACCGAACTCGCTGTCGTCTATGAGACCGAAACCTTTGAGCTTAAGCTTGTCGCAGCTCGGGAACCAGACACACGTCTATCAGCGTCACATCTTGCTGCTGTCCTCTCGCGAGTTCATTCAGCACGACGCTGCCGACTCACGTAATCTTGATAATCTCGTCATCTACCAAGTGGCACTCTTGCACCGCGGTCCCGCGCGTCGCGCAGCAGGGATGCGTCGTTGACAAGGTGGCGGCTGGATATCGTCCCGGTTGAGCTTCCATCTCGATTGCTTGCGCGAGTGCACGAGATCTTCCGCGTACACGAGGTAGCCGATGCGTTGCGTCTGGTCCTCGCCATGATAATCTTCTCCAGCTTATGCGAGGCGTAGCGCACGATATTGCCAAGAACCCGCAGTGCCGCTGACAGCGACTAGGTGCAAGTTGTGCTCTTGCCAGGACCTCTTACCTTCTTTCGTCGCCGTGAGGAGATTCATCGCTTGAGCGGCGGTGGTCATCCTCTTAAATGTGTGCAGCATGTGTTGCATCACGTGCTGAAATGTTGGCAGTACGGCTCACTACGTGTCGACCTGCTTATCGAAGTTTCGCTCTGCATTGTCGGTGAGGTACTGTCAAACACGTCGGCCTTCAAATTCTCGCTCCACAGGAAGCCGCAAGACTTCTGTATTTATTGTCGACCTGGCGTCAAAAAAAAAACGGCTTGCCCCAGTCGAAGAATCTGGACTTGAGTCCAACGTACACCTCAGTGCCATCAATCTCGCGGATCTTCATTTTGCGCTGCCTCGCATCCGGAGTGCGATACTGCATAGACGTCACTTCTTACCGGTGCTGCACTGGCTTCCCTTGAGCTGTCGGCATCGCCCGTGGCGCTGGTGGCGACTGGGGTGGTGGCTATGGAGCAGGCTAATGAGGTAACGGATCAGCACGCTGCTATGGCTGCTGTCTCGCTCGCATCTGTAGATCGTCGAGCCGCACAGGTGCGCGCCGCACTTACTACAGAGGCGTACAATCCTGCAAGTCCTTAAGCACCATCGCTCTACCGTAAAGTCGCTCTGTGATGTCTGCTTCGAGATCTGATCGGAACATCCCGCTCTCGTGAGCGCCGCGCATGTGCTCATCTTCGTCCATGCGTGCTTGTGACGCCTTAATCTTCTGCATCCACAGATTCATGCCTGTAAGTATCTCGAGAAATCTCGCCAGTGCTTTAGGATCCGCTCTCCTTGCGCAATCGGTAGGAAAGACGACCGTAGCAAGCGCGGCCGCTTCCCTTTCGTAATTAGTTGCCGAAGGCGCCTGTGCCGCGCTAGTGTCGTCGCTTGCATCCCAATTTGGCTCATAACCTGTTTGTTAGCCATGGGCTAGGCAGAGAGAAGGTGTCGGGAGCATTGTGTTAAAATGATTCTAACATTGTCGGTCAGCTGGCTTGTTACATTCTACCCCTCTCTTGTTCACTCATTCTATGTCCAGCGTTTATTTTTGGTGATCAGCCGCTACTTTTGCTGGTCCGAACCCACCGGGCCGCCAACTTCGACTAGTCCGAACCCAGCGGACTGCAAACTATAACTGGTCCAAACCCAGCAGACCACCGACTTCAAATTCCAACAGCTCTTCCTTTTAATCACAGGTTCTGCCAGCGTGGCGTCATTCATCACCTGCAACTTTGTCGAAGCCGTCTTCTCAAAACTCGACAACGTAGCACAATATACATTCGCGGGTGTGATTGATTAAACAACGTTGCAATAATATTTAAATTAGTGTGTTTTTGCTGAATGACTGTTGGTGTAACGCAATGAACTTGACTATGCAGCCGAAGCCAACCACCTGTGGCATACAAAACGCAGTGGTTTTTAGGAAGATGGTGGTATTTTCATAAAGTCTCCCAAAACCGAAAGGGTTTAGAAAAAGAGTAGATCTTTCCATAAGCACCATCCTCGGTCAAAAGTCTCATTATTAGCACCAATTTCAAAAGCAGCAGTAACCAGTAATAAAATTAGTGTAGATCACACTAAATTACTATCAAGAAGTGAGCCTGTGACTATCGCGCTTAGAAGAAGTGCTAGATAGTTGGGGATTGCGCTTTGCGATTCGACGCGACGTGCGATGCGTGAGCGAGACATGCTTGGCGACAGTAACATGTGTGGTTTGTTACATGATTTTTCGCATGGTTTAACTAGGAACTGACGCAGAGTCTACCTGTGTGCTGTACTACCTCCGATGTCGCATATTACGTAACAAGAGAAGGTAAGGCTTTAGCCTGATGTACAGATCCGCGAAAGTATTGAGGCCATGAAGGCGCAGATTGTGGAGTCTTGCTCATGCTGAAACTGTTTATTATGATGTTTAGGTCCCATACGACCGGATGGTGCACTTGATACATTCAAGCTAGAACAATACACTCGACTGGCCCGAGGAGTGAAGCAGGACTTAATTTATGATGACGGTAGACTACAATTGTCAAAAACAATAAGATCTTGTGTTTGAGGTAGCTTACAAATTGACTGGCGCGGTTTTTTGCTTTGTACTTGATATAATATGTGTGCAAGGACGCAGACGCGAGTCGGACCGATTTATGTCTTTGAGTTGCTGGTTGCGCGGGATGTGGTCACGGCCTTAACGTCCGACAATTCACTTCGGGTAATTTATATATTACGAGGACGTGTGGATATAGTTTGAGCTAGGCTTACACATTGTGGGCATAGTATTTCGTATTTGTTGTCTTTGTAGGATTTATGAGTACGCTATGCCGTTTTCGGACCAAGTAGCGGGACGTACAAAAGTGGTTTTGATGAATTTGAACGTGGAATTTTATGTATTTTGTGAGCTTTAGTTAAGAACGAACCACTAAATAGCACCTTTACTCTTAGACAGAAAAGTGGAAAAATACCTAGAGTGCCGAGAATGCCATGCTGATTGTGGATCAGAGAAATTGAAGAAGAGCTGCTGTACGTAACAGTTTCAATCGGTTGCACGCTAAACGTTTAATGCATTATATGCTGTGATGTGTATCGGGTGTTATGTAGGTTTTTGTGTGAACTGAAACAGGAACAACAAACTCAAGGTCATAGTTTAATTGATATCATCTTTAGTGCTGGACTATGTGGTGCGCTAACAGCACGGAACGACTGATCGCTGCGAAGAATTGCGCATAAAGCTGCTAAGTCACGCGAATGCTTCACGTTCGACGAAATCAACCGTCAGTTTCAACGGATAGCTCGAGCCACAAGGACAAGGATTATATAATGTTAACATCAGCCACGATGTCGTATTAAGCTTGTAAGGTACATAAAAGTATAATCTATTGCTTCGCTTATTGTAATCAATCCCATTTCACTCTTACTCGTCAGGGTCGCATTTCCCCCTGCTGTGTCGTATTATATTAATGTGAAACCATTCAATGCGTCGAGAAAAAAACACAAGCATTGTATTGTACAAACACTTTATGAGAATGAGCCTGAATTAATCACAATAAGTAAGAAGCTTTCAGTCTTCACGATGCAGAAACTCGTTTCCACCATAAAAATAAAAAGCAAAAGATTGAAGTAATGCAACATCCCATCTCTTGAAGGCTTGGAAAAATTCAGGTCGGACACTACCTAAGCCTCAGTTTAACATAAAGGAAATGGAGTCTCGTGTGGGGGCCTCGTACGGACATGTTCTTGGGCATCGCAAAATGAGAGTTGACAAGTGGCTTTAGCGTTAAATAATCAATCCTAACTCCCAGGTCAATTGGCTGCGCGGAAAAAAACCCATCTGGCTTCATACTTCGGTTCGCGTGACGACGACATGTTATCCTGTTGTGCCCCACTTCCTTGCACGCTCGGCATTTGTAGGTAGATCCTGATATTCGTATCCCCTGAGCTCGCAATACGTTTTTCTGCCGTCGCCCAGCCTGCTTATATTATGGCGGTGGGTTGATACATAACGATAGGGATCTCGTGCATACAACCACTTCAATTGACCTTCCCACGTAGCCCTGTTTATTGGTGTCCACAAGGTACGACGGGTGGAATGCGGACGTCACATCTATCGTGGACCCGGCAGCATATAGAACAGCAAATAGGTGGCGGCATGTCAACCCCTGTTGTGTGTAGGTAGAACACTAGCACTTCATCGACTCAACCTCAACACGCCGATATCGAGTCGAGCCCTGTTTCGAGGCAAACCACACACTAGAAGACGACCGATTCACTTCGTAATTACCGGCAGCAGCCTGCTCGG
The DNA here is from genome assembly GCA_921007115.2 of Peronospora matthiolae. Classification (NCBI taxonomy): domain Eukaryota; phylum Oomycota; class Peronosporomycetes; order Peronosporales; family Peronosporaceae; genus Peronospora; species Peronospora matthiolae. Next base: position 234,363 of record CAKLBY020000028.1, on the reverse strand, counting down.
CCTTTTAAAAAGATCCTGCGTGAGGAGTCACTGTAAGCTGCTTTAGTGCCCACATTATAATCAAATCTTGACGTAAACTGAATTTCTCCATAGCTGCCTTCGTTATAATTTTAATAGCTTCGAGAGGTGCTGCATCACGAACGCCACTAACAAGAAGAGTGTTGTTATCACATTTCACGAAGTTGGTAGTGCGCCACCCAAAAAGTGGACATGGCCCCATTGGGGGTATAAGGATGTCAACGTGTTGCGAGCTCATGCATGCACCGTCAACTTGCGTTGTTACATTTGCAAACACTGTCCAGTATATCGGTTTATTGTCTTCAATGTACTTGGCGACATCATTACCCATCTTTTTCCGCAGCGCCGCGAGTGAAGATTTGTAGTCAGTTTGAGTCTCGGCTGACTAAATTTTCCATACAAAATGCTATACCTCGGTCCCCGACAATCCAAATTTTCACTTAACACTGCGCAGAATGTGAATTGCACAAAATCGAGTCTGGACACTGACACTATTCTTGTCCAGAGTAATTTAACTGGCACCCTGGATTTTTCCACGGTCGCACATTACTGCGATGTTCTCGAGATCAATCCCGGCGTTGATACAGCAGGTAAAAACCTTGTGATGTTATCTTGATTCTCCACGTGCACAAATGCTGTGGCGAGGGTGACATTTTTGCCGTTTCCATCTCGTCCAATTAAAGAGAGAATCACACCATTGCATTTGCCGTGACGCGAATGCGTCCCATCAAAGCCCACTACCGGCAAATCAAATCGATGGCTGCTTATAGATGCGCCGGAAGCCACAAAAAAGCGAAGAAAAACAATATTCCTCGTCAACTTCGAGTGCAACACTGCTTCCTGGATCAACACGCCTCAACTCAATCAGGTGCGGTGCAAGGAGTGAAAGAGATGATTGCCACTCTCCATCCATTTTCTTCAATAACGGCCTCCTTGGCTCTGTATGCTTTATTTCGAGAGTGCTGCAAATTAGTGCCATCACGAGCCTGGACGAGAGCCACTACTGCTTTTCACTTGATGCCTTCGTCACCTTGTACGGCGGCCTTAAATGTTGGCAGCAGTTGAATGTGCTGAGCAGATGGCTTGGCGATTGCCAGGCACACGTCGGCGTGAGTATCATTCAGAGTGGAAATGTAGTGCTATGAAGCTGCACCAATCCGCTTTTTCTTCTTCAGAAGAATCTCCCATGGGCATTGATCCTGTGGGCACACATACGTCTTGCTGTTGCCACCACTTTTTTAAACTCTGCACCGCCGGTTCTTATCAAAACAGTTGTCTTTCAAAAACTGGTTGCAGCAACACCGGACGGAAAAATTTGTCCATGAGCCAATTTAGTGGCTCCATAACTTGCATCTAAATCAATCGCCTCCCTTTCGCTTGACATCTTGATAAATCTTGCTATTTTTAGCACTTAAACTCTTGGTGCCTACAGCATTATATTGTTCTTATGTCTGGGAGCAACAAGTAGTGTGATTTACACTAATTTGATAAACGGTTGGTGCTGCATTGGGACTGGTGCTGATAAGGAGACTTTTGACCTAGGATAACGCTAATAGTGAGATTTCTTCTTAGATAAATGTTCGCTCCTAAGACCGAGTTGACATTCAAATTTAATCAAGATTATTGGATAGCCGAAAAGTCTATGTGGACTGGCAAAAACTTTTTTTTTAATCTCTTGTGGAATTGTAGCTGTTGTAGTCGAAAACGTAGATTTTTATGCTGGATTCAGCAACTTTCTGCAGAAAGATTGAGTTAGAATTTTCGGATCAACTTTCCCAAAAGTCCATCATAAAATGAGCAGGATTTCATCCATACTCATTATAAGAGTGTCGTTTATCGTCGCGTTTTGTTTTGTTTTAGCCAATCAGCTGATCCCAATAATAACGTCCCGTCGACGTTTACTGACCCGAGTATCCAGTTTATCTCGCTATTATGGAGCAAGTGTACTCGGGCCGATGCCTCTTTATCACAGGCGGCACGGGCTTTCTAGCCAAGGTACCGATGGCCCCTACCATTGCAACTCCCTGATCTTCACTTCTTCTTCTTCTCACGCTTTTCCATCTCGTCCTCTTTTGTCGTATTGCGGTTTGCTATAGACGCTTATTGAGAAGCTTTTGCGATGTACGCCCGGGATCGCGAAGGTAGGAATTGTGCATTTAGACTACGATTAAGCTTACCACGTTGCTGTGCTTGCTAAAACGTTATAACTCACATTTAAAATCAAGATTTTTGTCTTAATTCGGCCCCGCAAAGGTGTTGCACCAGCTGAGCGGCTTCAGAAGGAGATTATCCAAAGTCGCGTATTCGACCGCTTGCGAGCGGAACGTCCGCATGACTTCAATGCATTTGCAAGTGAGAAATTGCAGGCAGTTGCTGGTGATATGACGACGCCGGATTTGGGACTGAGTGCAGACGACGCGCGGTTATTGCGTGCATGTGTGCAGATCTCTATCCACTCGGCTGCTACAGTGCAGTTTAATGAGCTGCTCGAAGTGGCAGTGGAGATGAACTGTATGGGTGCGCTAAATGTCGCACGATTCGTGCAGAGCTGTCCCAAAAATCAGTGCCATTTGCACGTGTCGACTGCTTATGTAAACAGCAATCGACGGGATATGAGGATATCAGAGGAGCTGTATCCGCTCGAGTTTGATGCGCAGGAAGCATATGAAGCAGTCACGACAGCGACACCAAGTGAAGCCGAACGTCTAAGAGTGAATTTAATGGGGACGTATCCTAACACGTACACCCTAACCAAGTCTATGACGGAGCACCTTTTGGTGAAAGAAATCGCGTCCGGTTTGCCGTTCATAATTCACCGCCCGACGATTATCGGTGCAAGTTGGAAAGAGCCCGTGCCTGGATGGATTGATCAAATCGCAGCAGCCGGAGCTATATTCTTAGCTGCAGGTATGGGTGTGCTGACGATGCTGCCGGGCGACCCAAGAAATATTGCAGACATTGTTCCCGTAGACTTGGTAGTAAACAGTATCTTACTGTCTATCTGCGCAAGTGTTCACGATCGTGAACGCTCGACACAAGACTCTCTGTGCCCGTTTACTAAGGGTATGGCAGTGAATAAGCCAATGATCGTCCATTGCGGCACGTCCGATCCTCGACAAAATCCGTTGCGCTGGCGTGTGCCATGTGTGCTGGTGCCCGAATACTTTCGCAAAAATCCGCCAGCTCGCGGACTCTTCCCGGCCAAATTTTCAATGGTTCCAACTCACCAGAGCTTTCAAGTTCAATGGTTTCTTCAATACGCGCTACCCTCGTCCGTTTATTCGACAATTGCCAACAAGAGCGGGCATCCAGGGCATATAAAGAATGCGGCAAAGCTGTGGCAACTTACGTGGCGTGCACGGAATCTGGTCGAGCTCTTTAAGCCGTTTACAGAAAATCAGTGGATTTTTGTTGCGGATGCTGCAGAAAAAACGCTCGGACCCTGGGCCACGAAAGACTTTTGGATTGATTCTCACGAGATTGCATGGGAGCGATACGTTGTGAACTACTGCGTTGGGCTGAAAAAAGTATATGTTGCACGAGGATGTTATCGACGTGGATATCGAAGGAGTCACACAGACGCAGCTTGCACTAAGCACAGGACGCATCTTGGAATGGGATCCAGACCACCATGCAATCTCATTCCCAGGACTGCTCTCCGATGTGGCATGGGCGTACACGTCAAGTCGCAAGCCAGGCTACACCAAATCTGGACTGCTTGGTCGCGTCATGGGGCTTACAGGGTGGAAGGAAGGCGTAAATCATGAGGCATCACACGTTCCTCGACCCCATGTCGAGTCCGTCAGTGGCCTTCGCAACAGCGTTTTGGAGTCGGAAGCTGTTCGCACTGCAATAGAAGAGTGTGCTGTGGCGCAACGGACGAATATAGACGATGTGGAACGTCAGGCCGCTAGTATACTTGATACGATGGCCGCACAAATGAATTACAAGGCTGTACGAAAGTTTGGCTGGCTGCTTCGAAAGGTCTGCCGCAACATGTATGACCAAATTCATGTGGATGAGACGGGTTTGACTCAAATTCGCGACCTTCTGGCTGATCGTCGTGGAAGTGTGGTACTTGTCCCTACCCATCGATCGTACGTTGACTTCTTGCTCATGAGCTACGTGTTTTTCGCCTACAATATCCCTGTTCCTTACGTTGCTGCTGGAGAAGATTTTTTACACATGGGCACCCTCACGAAGTTATTACGCGAGTCCGGAGCCTACTTTATTCGCCGATCGTTTTCTGATGATCCTTTGTACACTGCTGTCTTCCGAGCTTATACCCAATACTTGGTATCGAGAGGACACACGATCGAATTTTTCATTGAAGGGTCTCGCAGTCGCAGTGGCAAGCAGCTGCACCCGAAATTTGGCATTCTTAGTACCGTTGTCGATTGCTACTTATCCGAGAAAGTCAAGAATGTAAGTGCTTTTGTACCGATGGATGGATTTCTCGAGGCTCAAACTTTGACTCGTGTTTTAATGATGTGCAATCAGCTCTACATCGTACCAGTGACGATCGACTATGAGAAGCCGTTGGAAGTGCTGCTACACCAGAGCGAGCTCCTGGGCGAGGGCAAAATCCGCGAGGTATGCTGTTATACATTTTCTTTGCTACAGCACCGTTGTTGTAGATCTCTGCTCATGATCGTGTTCCTTTTGGTAGTCTATCACCGCTTTGTTTAAAGCCATGCCGGTGGTGCGCAAGAAGTTTGGCTCGATCTCAGTGAAGTTTGGTGTGCCGTTGGATGTCAAGCAGTATGTGGATGCGACGTTAGCGCGTGCCGGGAAGCAAGAGGTCTCTGCGCCGACTTCAGCTATTGTCGAAGATCTGGGATACGCCATCACGGATGCATTGATTGAGAACGCAACGTGTGCGATGTCACACGTGGTAGCCACTATTCTATTAGTGTATCGTCAAGGAATATCAAAGCCGGAGCTTGTGCGCCAAGCGGGTCGGTTGAGGCTGGAAATTTTGCGTCGGGGAGGTCGTGTGGTGGGCACGCAAGGCCGCTCACCTACTGACGTCGTAGATCGCGCGCTCGAACTTCTGCACGAGCTCGTTATCATGCGACGTAAGGACCTCGTCGAGCCTGCCGTCACCAGCGTACGTGTCGTACTTGATGTGCTGAATGTAGACGCATACTCACCGTATATCTACTGTGCAGCGCGAGCAATACCCGAACATGATCGGTCTGGGCTACTATCGCAACAAGTTGCTGCACTGGTTTAATCGTGAGGGCGTGCTGGCTTGTGCTTACCATGCTCTGGACGCGTTCAACTCGCACTCTGGCAAGGCCAGTTGGGTATCAAGCACCTTGGGTGAAGCAGGTGTAGACCGTCAAGAGCTGCTCGATGGCGCATCGTTCCTGCACAAAATGCTGACGATGGAGTTTGTTCGCAAGGATGATCCGGTGGCTGATAGTGTTCACCTTGCAAAGGCGCTAGAACATCTTGAGTCTCGCAAAGTGTTCATATCTACAGCGGCTGCATCGTCATCAGTCCGCGTGGAAGCAGTCGACAGTGTGATGCTCTCGCTGCTAGGCACCCTCGTCTGGCCTTTCATCGACAGCTACTGGGTCGCTGTCACGAGTCTGTTCGCTTTGCGGCCACACGGTGAAGTGACGACAGAGGACTTGCTCAAGCGCTTACAATGGCTTGCAGAGACGATGTACCATGAGAAACTCATCAGCTTCTACGAGTCGTGCTCGCGCGAGACGCTGCAGAACGCTTTGGCATTGCTGGAAGGATGGAGTGTCCTTGCAAGTCGCCGCCGAGCACCGACAGGGAAGAAGAGCGCGTCCAAAGTGAGCAAGCCAGCGGTGCAGCTCCTGAGCTTGACTCCAGAGTACGCGATAGATGGCGAGCTGGAGCAGCTTGCCATGCGAGTCTCCAGGTTCCGCAAGTTGCCTCCTGGCGTGCATCCCGCCACAACTAGTGAGACCGAGGTGCTCGCACGTTTGCCTGCTCTCTCTCGCATGTAGCAGACTGATGGATGTAAATCAATAGAGATGGACGTGCACCAAGATGGACTTGTAACAAAGTTATATCGATTCGAGCTGGCATTTGAGTCACGTCGGGCTTTTACAAAGCCAGCACATGGCAGCGGCGTAGAACGGCACAGCTCTGACCGTCTCTTCTCTGCTTCGTCAGCTGCTTACTACAGATTGCCACGGATGCGATCCTGCACATTGCCAATGCTGTGGTGGGCAGCGGACCAGGCGCAGTGGAACAGACCCTCGCGGTCCGTGCGCTCGTAGGTATGGCCCCCGAAAAAGTCCCGCTGAGCCTGTGTCAGGTTAGCTGGCAGACGTTCGCGACGGAACGTGTCGTAGTAGTTCAACGAGGCTGAGAACGAAGGCGTGGGGATGCCGCTAGCCACGGCAAGCGACACGACGCGACGCCATGAGTATTGACGAGCCTGTAGCTCCGCGGCAAAGTCCGGGTCCACCAGCAGCGAGATGAGCGTCGCATCCTTCGAGTAGGCCGCTTTGATCCGGTCAAGGAACTTGGCTCGGATGATACAGCCGCCTTTCCAGATGCGGGCACACTCGCCCAAGTTGACGTTCCAGCCCATTTGCACGCCCGCCTCACGGATCAAGTTGAGGCCTTGAGCGTACGAGCAGATCTTCGAAGCGTAGAGAGCCTGACGCACGTCGTCAATGAGCTGCTGCTTGTCAACGGCCGGGATTTCACTCGGTCCGGCGAGGATCTTGGAGGCAAACACACGCTCTTCTTTGCGCGCGCTGAGGTAGCGCGCATCGAGCGACGCCGTGATCGTCGGGGCCGCGATCGACCGCTCGGCAGCTTCTTGCACGGTCCAGCGCCCCGTTCCCTTCATGCCCGTCTTGTCCAAGATCTTGTCCAGCACGTAGCCGTCGTCCTCGAGGTCGTCCTTCTTGGCAAAGATCTGCGCCGTGATCTCAATGAGGAACGACTCGAGCTCGCCCTTGTTCCAGTCGTCAAAGACGCTTGCGAGCTCGTCGTTCGTGAGGCCGCCCGCGAGCTTGAGGATGTCGTAGGCTTCGGCAATGAGCTGCATGTCGCCGTACTCGATGCCGTTGTGCACCATCTTGACGTAATTGCCAGCGCCAATGGGCCCCAGGTACGTCGTGCACGCGCCGTCGTCCACCTGGGCCGCGCACTTGGTCAGGATCGGCTCAATGGCGTCGAACGCTTCTCGCGGGCCGCCGGGCATGAGCGACGGCCCGTTCCGAGCGCCTTCCTCGCCGCCAGACACGCCCATGCCAATGAAGTGGATGCCCTTGGGCTCCAGCTCGCTGGCGCGACGGACGCTGTTCGGGAACCACTCGTTGCCGCCGTCAATGAGGATGTCGCCGGGCTCCATGAACGTCGCGAGCGCTGCGATCGTCAAGTCCACGGGCTTCCCCGCGACGACGAGGATGATGATCTTGCGGGGCCGTGCGAGCGACGCGACAAAGGCCTCGAGGTCCTTGAAGCCCACGAGCGGGAGCTCGCCCTCGTCGTGCGCGCGCTGCACGGTCGCGTCCACTTTGTCGGGCGAGCGGTTGCACACCGAGACTTTGAACCCGTGGGACGCCATGTTGAGCGCAAAGTTCTGCCCCATGACGGCCAAGCCGTAGAGCCCGATGTCCGAGAGGTCGGCCATGGTGGGAGAGGGAGGGAGAAGGAGGTGGGAGGGAGGGCAGACGGGGAACGAGGTCTGCGCAGTGCGGCGGAAATTGCGGAATGACGCAAGATCGGGAGGATGCGACGTCAGTGGGGACTATTTTAGTGGTCATTTGGATAGGAGTAGTTTTGTGGCTTGGACTATTTCATGGTGGCTGTGTTGTGGGAGAGGGAGCTATTCTAAACATCCTCCTACGATAAGCTGCCTCTCGTCTCTCTTGAATCCTCCAGTGCACAATTGTACATAAATAGCGTTTTTGAGTCAATGCTCTTCGATCCCACTATCGCCCAGACACAAAACTAGTGGGTCTGCGTGAGGTCATCGTCATGCGTTACGATTCACCATTAACGATAGAGTTTAGCGCTGCGTAGAAAGCAATTTGGCGGCAGGATGTGGAGCTTTATTATTACAAGAGTTTGAGCGCAAGGCAACACACTATAACCGCTTCGAGGTGATGCAGAGTCACGAAGACTTCGGGGAGGAAACCATCGTCCGTTGTGCCTGGTGTCTGTGGATCGATCATAACCTCCGTGAGCACCAAAGTTTTGGGACCACGTAACCTATGTAGAAGTCCAACATGACCCAATAGGAGTGACTAGTGTATCTAAACCATGCTTATCTGAGTCGGCCACAACTTTTATGGTTACAACAGTGCAACCTGGTTGACAAAGGAAAATGTAGTAAACGGGGTGAATCGTTACATAACAATTTATAAGAAATTGTTAATAGAATATAACTATAAGAGTTATATTCTCAGAATATTGTCATAAGGACAAATATTCTGTAGCACTTACAGTAGTTCCTAATTGGTTGATATAGGCCATTATATCAACCAACGAAGACGCGCCACGACAGACGCACGCAATGAGTGGTGAGCAGATAGTTGATTTACACATTTGTATTTAGACATAGTTAGATGAAGATAAATAGTGATTTATTGCAGACATTAACTATTATAAATACAGTTCTACTTTTTACTTTAACCAAGTACTCGCTTCTTCTTACCGTCTTCCTCTGCACGTACGAGTGTACGTGAAGTTACGAGGCACCGCCTTATTCTGTTATCAGAATAAGTAGCTTGTACTGTCACCAGTACAAGCTTCAGGGTGCCCCGTTACACCTGGTAGCACTTCGTAGTCCGTCCAAGGACCACGTTCACATCTAACATGAATATGTTGGATGATGAAGATGACCAAAGCTTTCACGCTACGCGTGACGGCTACTCCCATTTGAGCGATGTCGAATGGGATGCGGTTGAACGAATGGGTTCGACCATGGGCATCCATGCTGTTAGCGTCATGCTAGAGGCTCTCAATAGAGATGCCCAACATGCTACTATCGCCAAGTTCATTCAAAATGAACTTGACGCAGAACGCGAGAAAGTAGCCTTGCTTCACCAACAAGGTTCTCAACAAGCAGAGTTGTTGAGAGAACAGGGTGCTCAACAGTTTGAACTGTTGAGACAGCAGCAGGCTGCTGCTGGCGGGTCGATGCACTCGCGTCGACCCGAGACTTTGAAGATTGACATCTCAAAGTATAGGGGGTCGAAGAAGACTCCCTCTTGAGATGGTTCGTCGAATTGGATGACGCCATAAGGGCGCGTCGCATCGACGACGGGGATATGCAAGTTGCATTTGCCCAGTCAAATCTGGCAGGACGTGCCAAGACTTGGGCACTGGGGCTCAAGCTGCACGACCCATATGCGTTTGGGTCGTTGGAAGTCTTCAAGTCGCGGCTCAGACAAACATTTGAACCGCCTAGAGCTGAGATCATGGCTCGAACCGAACTCTTGAAGCTCAAACAGGGTAAGCGTGATGTGCACGCTTACGCGCAACATGTACGACATCTCACGAGTTGTATAAGTTCCAATCTGGTGGATGAACACACGTTGGTTTCGGTGTTCATGCAGGGTCTTGCGGATGGTCCCGTCAAGACTCGCCTGTTCCGACTTGAACTAGATTCACTAGAACAAGCCATTTCCATTGCGGAGCAGGAAGACTTCAGTCTGAGACAGGCTCGCGCCAGCTCGACATCATATCGTCAACCGAGACGATATGACAACGGAGAGGTCCAGAGCCGATGGAACTCTGTTATGTAGAGAGCGAGAAGGCTCGCTCTACAGGCTACAAGAAGTTGCAGAGATGCAACAGATGTCAAAAGACAGGACACTACGCTTACGAGTGTAGTGCCCCTCGTCCAGTGTCTCGCGACACTGGGCGTAGTGACCGTCCACCCATGAGAAAGGGGCAGGGACGAGGGTCCGCAGTTGGTGCAAAGACGCAACAACGGGATGGATCGTCAAAAAACGGACAGGATCAGTAGGTGCGGAGCACCCTACTGATCCAGCAACGTCAAGAGAATTTGTAGGCCTCTTGATGAAGGTTGCTCCCAACACACAGACGTTGTGCGTTGCTGCTCTAGGTAATGAGATCTCACTCATTACCTTGAAACTCGAAGTGACGAATAAGTTGTCCCTTCGAGCTCTAGTCGATTGTGGGGCGTCCAACAATTTTGTGCGACGCCAATCGCTAGAAGATGGTCACTTTAAATTCAGTGAATGTGACACACCTCCTACGAGGATGACGGTACGTCTTGCGACAGGCGCATCCGTAACCGTCATGAAGCGTATAGTGAAGATTCACTATACGCTAGAAGATACCCAATATGACGATGACTTCATCGTATTGGATTTGGATGACAAATTTGATGTCATCCTTGGAATACCGTGGCTCAGAAGGTACGAACCACGGGTAAACTGGCAACATCGAACAGTAACGATGCCTGCCGCTTGTTCATCAGATGGCCATCTGATGAACGTTTTGGAGCGTCCACAAGCGTGTGAATGTACTACGAGTGAGTGCGATGGCCTCACTTGTGGTACGGTCGTTAGTACGACTGCACAAAACCTTAGTGTACCAAACGGTTACACTTCGGAGCAAAGTTCCGGCGGCTGTGAGGAAAAACAGGCTGCGCCGAAGGTCCACCACTCGAATAAGTCGGGTGGACTGGGACAAAGATGTATCCCTAGAGGGGAACATCTAGAAGAGAAACAATCCATCGCTCAGGTTAAGCGAAACGATAATCCTAGATCGACTGGAGAGTCTTTCGTAGAGGATCTTGCTGTGGTTGCGCAACCCCAGCTAGAGGAAGTAAAGGGAATAAGTCCCAAGATTACAAATACGGCGGAAATAAGTTCCCCGAAACCCGCGGGAATAAGTCCCCGGGAAGACGAAGGAATAAGTCCTTCGAAGCCTGAGGGAATAAGTCCCCAGGAAATGACAGAGACATTGAATGTCATAGTCAATAACGGATCAAGTGTAGGCGCTTATACACTTGATCTGATTGCGCCTCCGAAGTTAACTTCGGAGATCACTCAGTTGCCAACGCTCGAACATAAAAGGTTCTTGCGTGATCTGCGTAGTGGCAAACTCAAGCAGATCTGCATACTCGTCGCTGACGACGAGTGTGTAACCGACGTAAGGTCAGCAACAGTGTTTACTGAGAACGAGAGAGTTCTCAGTAGTTCATCTATGGACGAGAGTGTCCAAGATGAAAAGACACGAATTGAGCGATATGACTCCCAATCATGGGAATCGCTCAAGAAAAATCCTCTCTATGAAGATTTGGTTGAATTCAAGGATGTATTCCCTGAAACTGTTCCGTGCGAATTACCGAAGGATAAAGGTATTCGACACGAGGTCGAGCTTAAACCAGGCTCGAAGTACTGTGTCATGAAGCAGTGGCCACTGCCTCGTGAACAAGTACTTGCGATCGACAAGTTCTTTGCCGATCGTTTAGCTGCGGGCCATGTGAGGGGATCAACTTCCCCACATAGCTCTCCGACCTTCTGTGTGCGAAAAGCAACAGGAGGGTGGCGGATAGTGCACGCGTTAAACAAATTGAACGCTGCAACGGTACCGGCTCAGACGCCGATACCGAGGAAGGACGTAATCATTGATGGTATGTCAAAGAGTACCATCTTTTCGTCCATGGATTTGATGGATGGCTTCTATCAAATCCTGATGCGGGAACGGGATATACCCTATACCGCAGTTAGCACGCGTAGCGGCATGCTCTGGGAATGGCTAGTAATGCCACAAGGGCTCAGCAATGCCCCTGCCACGTTCAACAGATGTGTATCACATCTGTTGAGACCAGTACGAGAGTTCGCGCCGAGTTATTTCGATGACGTATTCATCCATAGTCGAGCTATGGATGGAAAGTCGGACGTTGAGGTTCACAGGTACCACGTCCGGCAAGTTCTTACAATCATGCGAAAGCATCGATTGTATGCAAACCTCAAGAAGTGTATATTTGCAGCAAGCGAAATACCACTTCTTGGGTGCATCGTTGGTAAGAACGGTGTACGTCCTGATCCCGAAAAGATCAAGGCGATCACCGACTGGCCTGTGCCGGTCGATGTCAAAGGTCTTCGAAAATTCCTTGGGCTAGCGGCGTATTTGCATAAGTATTCACGCAATTACGCCGAGATGACTGTACACCTCTCTCGTTTGTTGAAAAAGAACGAGAGGTGGTTATGGAACGCTGAATGTCAACGCTCCTTTGAGGGTATCAAGCAGAGCTTGATACAATCCCCAGTCCTAGCAATAGCCGATCAGGACAGGCCATTTCATGTGGTCTGTGATGCCAGCGATTTCGCAATCGGCTGTGCATTAATGCAGTACGACCTAAAAGGCGTTGAACGCGTCGTCTGCTATCAGTCGCGTCAGCTGCAACCAGCTGAGCGGAACTATCCAGTGCATGACAAGGAGCTCCTTGCCATGAAGTATGCACTCGCGAAGTTCAGAGTCTATCTATTAGGAGATAGACCCTTCGTTGTTTACACTGACCATGCGTCATTACGCACGGCAGTGAACAGCCCGCACCTTTCACAACGAATGGCGCGGTGGTTGTCATTCTTTGCAGAATACAACTTTACGGTCGAGTACAAACCAGGACGACTTAATGTCGTCGCTGATGCACTCTCACGTCGTCCCGACTTTGAAACAGTCGCGAAACCCAACAGTGAGACAGTCACTGTTGCGGTTATGACGTCCTCAGTCCCATCTACAACGTTGTATGATGATGTGAGGCGGGCATACGCCCAAGATGGTGAGATTGTGAAGTTGTTGTCACATCTTTCCCAACCATCTCGAGAATCGTTGAAACGATTGTCGCCTGCGTATCGATCTGCATCAGATCGATACACTACTCGTAACGGTTTACTGTATTATACAGCCGTTTCTGGTGACACACCACGTGTTGTTATCCCAGATGATACTGATCTGCGTTTGCGGATCATGTTCGAGTATCACGATGCTCCTATAGGAGGACATCGTGGCCGAGAGAAAACATATCTCACGGTAAGTCGAGACTTTTACTGGCCCCGCCAGTATCAGTTTGTGCGAAAGTATGTTCGCGCATGCGAAGTCTGCCAACGAGTGAAGTCAAGTCCTTCACTGCGTGCACCTTTACAGCCTCTACCGGTTCCGGCTGAGTGCTGGTAATCCATCTCAATGGATTTTGTCTTCGGGTTACCCAAAGACGCACGCGGGAATACGGGTATTCTTGTATTTGTTGACAGATTCAGCAAAATGGTACACCTTGTGGCTGTACCAGAGTCAATCACGGCAAGTGGCTGTGCTTGTGTCTTTATTGACACCATCTTCCGACTTCATGGGTTGCCCCGTGAGCTCGTATCAGACAGAGATCCACGACTCACTGCTGATTTCTGGCGTTCCGTGTTCAAATCACTCGGAACGCGCTTGAAGATGTCGACATCTGATCATCCAGAGTCAGATGGTCAGACGGAACGTGCCAATCGTGTCCTTGAAGAGATACTTCGAGGATACGTACACTCCTTTAAGAGTTGGAGTGAGCTTTTGCCAATGTTAGAGTTTGCCATCAACAACTCGGTGCATGCGTCCACGACACATACACCGTTTTACGTTAATGGTTTACGCCATCCGCGTGTACCCACCTTACTAAAGTGTAACTCTGGTTAAAGGGGGGGAGGGACTCGCGCGAGCAAAAACCGATTTGTTCACGCTCATCACGCTCTGACGAAGAAGTCATTGCGTTTGATGCCGATATCGATAACATCGATATCGAAGAAGATGATGCCAGTGAGAGTGCGAAAGCCCTCACTGAAGAAGATGATCCCAGTGAGAGTGCGGAAGCCCTCACTGAAGAAAAGGTTGATGTTGCTGCAGTGCGCTCACAGCACACTGAAGCTAACGAGTCATCAGATGAGTTCATACTGGCTCGTGAAACGGTAGTCCGTTTTGTGCAAGACTCCATCGCCGAAGCGGTGGATAAGCAAAAGCAAAACGCTGACAAGAATGGAAGGGCAAACACTCTTTTATTTAATAAAGGTGACTTAGTCCTACTGTCTAAGGTTAATCTACCAAAGCATGTAGTGACTAACTTGGGTAGCAGTAAACTACTACCCAAGTACATCGGCCCATTTCGTGTATTGCACCGCCTAGGCAATGCATACACGATCGAGTTACCACGTAAGATGCGAACGCATCCCACGTTTTACGTTGGTCGGCTTAAGCCGTACCATCAGTACGCTGCTTCTTCCGATGAAGAACGCCCTTGCGCTCAAGCATCTCGCAGAGAGCCTTGTGCTCCCGATGGTGGGCATCAACAAGGGTCTGAAGAGCAGCTATCTCATCCCGAGACCGATCAACAATCCCACGAGCTACCCTTATCTCGTTACGAAGAGATGTCAGAGATCTCTCGTTCTCAAGCTGAGCAAAGGCAAACTCAGCTCGATGCTTCGAGGCAGTGTCCACCATCTGGAGACGCCTATACCGCTCATGCTCGAGATCGTCGCGTAACCCTTGCGTTACGCGATCAAAGAAGCTCTCGGGAACACACCGATCCACATGATCGTGTGGAGAGCGTCTTTCCTCCTCCTCCACCTCCATTAGAGGACTCTCGCGGTGGCCAGCGCTATCTAGTTGAGCAGCTGTTGAACCACCGCGACGTGAACGGACGTCGGACGAGTTACCTCGTCCGGTGGCGCGGCTATCCCCCGTCCTGGGATTCTTGGGAGCCCCGCTCCCAATTGATGGTTGACGTACGGGGTATGGTCGAGCAGTACGACGCGGCACATCCTGTGCCGCAGAAGGACCGCCGGAGAAAGTCTTCCCGGCACGGTCGTAAAGGGATTTCAGGTTGTCAATCCCTTCGTACATCTCAGTAGAGACACGTACGCGCCACCACGGGCTGGTAAGGAGGTAAGCCTCCTTAGGTGCTCGTGCAGAGTTGTTCACACAACATGGGCACGAGTCTCCCCAAGAGAGGCAGGGTAATCCTTTCTCCCTTGACAGACGATGCAGCTTGTAGCGTGCACCTGTCGGGGTTCGCTTTTCAAACTTATCACGAGCTTTGATAAGTTTGTCGTTCCAAGCGTCACGACCTACATCCTCGAGGTTATGGATGTAGGCGTTCCACGCCTGAAGTAGTGAGGGACCATCACGTTTGTGATTCCCACTGTACCATCGATGCCTAAAGAAAGCATCGATGGAGAATTCGTGTTCAGCGCGATAGTCTTTCGCGCTGGGGTCAAGGTGATGGATCCTTGACGAATCGAACAATCGTGTTCGATAACGATCACTCGTCGTCGCCGACAAGTGATCCATGACTGATCTGGGAGGCATCCATGCCTTCTTCTCAGGAGCGAGACGCAACACATTGCGGTCCCGCTCTTCCTGCGATGTGCCAACAGAAGTACTGGCACCTCGCTGTGAAGTGGTGTCCATTGGAGAACCGACACCACTGTTAGCGCCCGAGTCTCGCGACCTCGAGCGCCTTCGCTTCGGCGATGGTTCATCTGATTCGTCAGATGAACCAAAGATGCTGCGACGCAAAGCATCGTCCATGCCACGCTTGGCAGGCGGCTTGGATTCAATTGCCGTCGATACGGATCCGTCATCCGTATCAGGAGAGTACGAGACACCGAGCTCGTACTCTGTGAAGACACGAGTGTCTTCATGACCAGCGCCTGCGTCACCAAGTGACACAGGCTGGGTCTCTTTAGCAACCGATGGGACATCAGTTGCTGTTGTTTCTGCTTCGGCGTCCGCACAGAGACGTGCAGACGCGCTCTCGGCGGCCTTGCTCGCGCATCGCACGGGCTTGTTTACCATGCGATGAAATGTTGGAAAGTGGACGCGGACCAACAAGTGCAAACCCTGTCCCAAATGATTTGGGACGAGTATCCATTTAGTCAATCAGTCACTAAAGTGACTGATGGTTAAGGGGGGTGATGTAACGGGGTGAATCGTTAAATAACAATTTATAAGAAATTGTTAATAGAATATAACTATAAGAGTTATATTCTCAGAATATTGTCATAAGGACAAATATTCTGTAGCACTTACGAGTAGTTCCTAATTGGTTGATATAGGACATTATATCAACCAACGAAGACGCGCCACGACAGACGCACGCAATGAGTGGTGAGCAGATAACTGATTTACACATTTGTATTTAGACATAGTCAGATGAAGATAAATAGGGATTTATTGCAGACATTAACTATTATAAATACAGTTCTACTTTTTACTTTAACCAAGTACTCGCTTCTTCTTACCGTCTTCCTCTGCACGTACGAGTGTACGTGAAGTTACGAGGCACCGCCTTATTCTGTTATCAGAATAAGTAGCTTGTACTGTCACCAGTACAAGCTTCAGGGTGCCCCGTTACACCTGGTAGCATTTTTTCGTAGTCCGTTCAAGGACCACGTTCACATCTAACATGAATATGTTGGATGATGAAGATGACCAAAGCTTTCACGCTACGCGTGACGGCTACTCCCATTTGAGCGATGTCGAATGGGATGCGGTTGAACGAATGGGTTCGACCATGGGCATCCATGCTGTTAGCGTCATGCTAGAGGCTCTCAATAGAGACGCCCAACATGCTACTATCGCCAAGTTCATCCAAAATGAACTTGACGCTGAACGCGAGAAAGTAGCCTTGCTTCACCAACAAGGTTCTCAACAAGCAGAGTTGTTGAGAGAACAGGGTGCTCAACAGTTTGAACTGTTGAGACAGCAGCAGGCTGCTGCTGGCGGGTCGATGCACTCGCGTCGACCCGAGACTTTGAAGATTGACATCTCAAAGTACAGGGGGGTCGAAGAAGACTCCCTCTTGAGATGGTTCGTCGAATTGGATGACGCCATAAGGGCGCGTCGCATCGAAGACGGGATATGCAAGTTGCATTTGCCCAGTCAAATCTGGCAGGACGTGCCAAGACTTGGGCACTGGGGCTCAAGCTGCACGACCCATATGCGTTTGGGTCGTTGGGAGTCTTCAAGTCGCGGCTCAGACAAACGTTTGAACCGCCTAGAGCTGAGATCAGGGCTCGAACCGAACTCTTGAAGCTCAAACAGGGTAAGCGTGATGTGCACGCTTACGCGCAACATGTACGACATCTCACGAGTTGTATAAGTTCCAATCTGGTGGATGAACACACGTTGGTTTCGGTGTTCATGCAGGGTCTTGCGGATGGTCCCGTCAAGACTCACCTGTTCCGGCTTGAACTAGATTCACTAGAACAAGTCATTTCCATTGCGGAGCAGGAAGACTTCAGTCTGAGACAGGATCGCGCCAGCTCGACATCATATCGTCAACCGAGACGATATGACAGCGGAGGTCCAGAGCCGATGGAACTCTGTTATGTAGAGAGCGAGAAGGCTCGCTCTACAGGCTACAAGAAGTTGCAGAGATGCAACAGATGTCAAAAGACAGGACACTACGCTTACGAGTGTAGTGCCCCTCGTCCAGTGTCTCGCGACACTGGGCGTAGTGACCGTCCACCCATGAGAAAGGGGCAGGGACGAGGGTCCGCAGTTGGTGCAAAGACGCAACAACGGGATGGATCGTCAAAAAAACGGACAGGATCAGTAGGTGCGGAGCACCCTACTGATCCAGCAACGTCAAGAGAATTTGTAGGCCTCTTGATGAAGGTTGCTCCCAACACACAGACGTTGTGCGTTGCTGCTCTAGGTAATGAGATCTCACTCATTACCTTGAAACTCGAAGTGACGAATAAGTTGTCCCTTCGAGCTCTAGTCGATTGTGGGGCGTCCAACAATTTTGTGCGACGCCAATCGCTAGAAGATGGTCACTTTAAATTCAGTGAATGTGACACACCTCCTACGAGGATGACGGTACGTCTTGCGACAGGCGCATCCGTAACCGTCATGAAGCGTATAGTGAAGATTCACTATACGCTAGAAGATACCCAATATGACGATGACTTCATCGTATTGGATTTGGATGACAAATTTGATGTCATCCTTGGAATACCGTGGCTCAGAAGGTACGAACCGCGGGTAAACTGGCAACATCGAACAGTAACGATGCCTGCCGCTTGTTCATCAGATGGCCATCTGATGAACGTTTTGGAGCGTCCACAAGCGTGTGAATGTAATACGAGTGAGTGCGATCGCCTCACTTGTGGTACGGTCGTTAGTACGACTGAACAAAACCTTAGTGTACCAAACGGTTACACTTCGGAGCAAAGTTCCGGCGGCTGTGAGGAAAAACAGGCTGCGCCGAAGGTCCACCACTCGAATAAGTCGGGTGGACTGGGACAAAGATGTATCCCTAGAGGGGAACATCTAGAAGAGAAACAATCCATCGCTCAGGTTAAGCGAAACGATAATCCTAGATCGACTGGAGAGTCTTTCGTAGAGGATCCTGCTGTGGTTGCGCAACCCCAGCTAGAGGAAGTAAAGGGAATAAGTCCCAAGATTACAAATACGGCGGAAATAAGTTCCCCGAAACCCGCGGGAATAAGTCCCCGGGAAGACGAAGGAATAAGTCCTTCGAAGCCTGAGGGAATAAGTCCCCAGGAAATGACAGAGACATTGAATGTCATAGTCAATAACGGATCAAGTGTAGGCGCTTATACACTTGATCTGATTGCGCCTCCGAAGTTAACTTCGGAGATCACTCAGTGCCAACGCTCGAACATAAAAGGTTCTTGCGTGATCTGCGTAGTGGCAAAGTCAAGCAGATCTGCATACTCGTCGCTGACGACGAGTGTGTAACCGACGTAAGGTCAGCAACAGTGTTTACTGAGAACGAGAGAGTTCTCAGTAGTTCATCTATGGACGAGAGTGTCCAAGATGAAAAGACACGAATTGAGCGATATGACTCCCAATCATGGGAATCGCTCAAGAAAAATCCTCTCTATGAAGATTTGGTTGAATTCAAGGATGTATTCCCTGAAACTGTTCCGTGCGAATTACCGAAGGATAAAGGTATTCGACACGAGGTCGAGCTTAAACCAGGCTCGAAGAACTGTGTCATGAAGCAGTGGCCACTGCCTCGTGAACAAGTACTTGCGATCGACAAGTTCTTTGCCGATCGTTTAGCTGCGGGCCATGTGAGGGGATCAACTTCCCCACATAGCTCTCCGACCTTCTGTGTGCGAAAAGCAACAGGAGGGTGGCGGATAGTGCACGCGTTCAACAAATTGAACGCTGCAACGGTACCGGCTCAGACGCCGATACCGAGGAAGGAC
Source organism: Peronospora matthiolae (assembly GCA_921007115.2). Taxonomy (NCBI): domain Eukaryota; phylum Oomycota; class Peronosporomycetes; order Peronosporales; family Peronosporaceae; genus Peronospora; species Peronospora matthiolae. The sequence goes on along the minus strand of CAKLBY020000028.1, from coordinate 215,143 downwards.
GTAATCATTGATGGTATGTCAAAGAGTACCATCTTTTCGTCCATGGATTTGATGGATGGCTTCTATCAAATCCTGATGCGGAACAGGATATACCCTATACCGCAGTTAGCACGCGTAGCGGCATGCTCTGGGAATGGCTAGTAATGCCACAAGGGCTCAGCAATGCCCCTGCCACGTTCAACAGATGTGTATCACATCTGTTGAGACCAGTACGAGAGTTCGCGCCGAGTTATTTCGATGACGTATTCATCCATAGTCGAGCTATGGATGGAAAGTCGGACGTTGAGGTTCACAGGTACCACGTCCGGCAAGTTCTTACAATCATGCGAAAGCATCAATTGTATGCAAACCTCAAGAAGTGTATATTTGCAGCAAGCGAAATACCACTTCTTGGGTGCATCGTTGGTAAGAACGGTGTACGTCCTGATCCCGAAAAGATCAAGGCGATCACCGACTGGCCTGTGCCGGTCGATGTCAAAGGTCTTCGAAAATTCCTTGGGCTAGCGGCGTATTTGCATAAGTATTCACGCAATTACGCCGAGATGACTGTACACCTCTCTCGTTTGTTGAAAAAGAACGAGAGGTGGTTATGGAACGCTGAATGTCAACGCTCCTTTGAGGGTATCAAGCAGAGCTTGATACAATCCCCCAGTCCTAGCAATAGCCGATCAGGACAGGCCATTTCATGTGGTCTGTGATGCCAGCGATTTCGCAATCGGCTGTGCATTAATGCAGTACGACCTAAAAGGCGTTGAACGCGTCGTCTGCTATCAGTCGCGTCAGCTGCAACCAGCTGAGCGGAACTATCCAGTGCATGACAAGGAGCTCCTTGCCATGAAGTATGCACTCGCGAAGTTCAGAGTCTATCTATTAGGAGATAGACCCTTCGTTGTTTACACTGACCATGCGTCATTACGCACGGCAGTGAACAGCCCGCACCTTTCACAACGAATGGCGCGGTGGTTGTCATTCTTTGCAGAATACAACTTTACGGTCGAGTACAAACCAGGACGACTTAATGTCGTCGCTGATGCACTCTCACGTCGTCCCGACTTTGAAACAGTCGCGAAACCCAACAGTGAGACAGTCACTGTTGCGGTTATGACGTCCTCAGTCCCATCTACAACGTTGTATGATGATGTGAGGCGGGCATACGCCCAAGATGGTGAGATTGTGAAGTTGTTGTCACATCTTTCCCAACCATCTCGAGAATCGTTGAAACGATTGTCGCCTGCGTATCGATCTGCATCAGATCGATACACTACTCGTAACGGTTTACTGTATTATACAGCCGTTTCTGGTGACACACCACGTGTTGTAATCCCAGATGATACTGATCTGCGTTTGCGGATCATGTTCGAGTATCACGATGCTCCTATAGGAGGACATCGTGGCCGAGAGAAAACATATCTCACGGTAAGTCGAGACTTTTACTGGCCCCGCCAGTATCAGTTTGTGCGAAAGTATGTTCGCGCATGCGAAGTCTGCCAACGAGTGAAGTCAAGTCCTTCACTGCGTGCACCTTTACAGCCTCTACCGGTTCCGGCTGAGTGCTGGTAATCCATCTCAATGGATTTTGTCTTCGGGTTACCCAAAGATGCACGCGGGAATACGGGTATTCTCGTATTTGTTGACAGATTCAGCAAAATGGTACACCTTGTGGCTGTACCAGAGACAATCACGGCAAGTGGCTGTGCTTGTGTCTTTATTGACACCATCTTCCGACTTCATGGGTTGCCCCGTGAGCTCGTATCAGACAGAGATCCACGATTCACTGCTGATTTCTGGCGTTCCGTGTTCAAATCACTCGGAACGCGCTTGAAGATGTCGACATCTGATCATCCAGAGTCAGATGGTCAGACGGAACGTGCCAATCGTGTCCTTGAAGAGATACTTCGAGGATACGTACACTCCTTTAAGAGTTGGAGTGAGCTTTTGCCAATGGTAGAGTTTGCCATCAACAACTCGGTGCATGCGTCCACGACACACACACCGTTTTACGTAAATGGCTTGCGCCATCCGCGTGTACCCACCTTACTAAAGTGTAACTCTGGTTAAAGGGGGGGAGGGACTCGCGCGAGCAAAAACCGATTTGTTCACGCTCATCACGCTCTGACGAAGAAGTCATTGCGTTTGATGCCGATATCGATAACATCGATATCGAAGAAGATGATGCCAGTGAGAGTGCGAAAGCCCTCACTGAAGAAGATGATCCCAGTGAGAGTGCGGAAGCCCTCACTGAAGAAAAGGTTGATGTTGCTGCAGTGCGCTCACAGCACACTGAAGCTAACGAGTCATCAGATGAGTTCATACTGGCTCGTGAAACGGTAGTCCGTTTTGTGCAAGACTCCATCGCCGAAGCGGTGGATAAGCAAAAGCAAAACGCTGACAAGAATGGAAGGGCAAACACTCTTTTATTTAATAAAGGTGACTTAGTCCTACTGTCTAAGGTTAATCTACCAAAGCATGTAGTGACTAACTTGGGTAGCAGTAAACTACTACCCAAGTACATCGGCCCATTTCGTGTATTGCACCGCCTAGGCAATGCATACACGATCGAGTTACCACGTAAGATGCGAACGCATCCCACGTTTTACGTTGGTCGGCTTAAGCCGTACCATCAGTACGCTGCTTCTTCCGATGAAGAACGCCCTTGCGCTCAAGCATCTCGCAGAGAGCCTTGTGCTCCCGATGGTGGGCATCAACAAGGGTCTGAAGAGCAGCTATCTCATCCCGAGACCGATCAACAATCCCACGAGCTACCCTTATCTCGTTACGAAGAGATGTCAGAGATCTCTCGTTCTCAAGCTGAGCAAAGGCAAACTCAGCTCGATGCTTCGAGGCAGTGTCCACCATCTGGAGACGCCTATACCGCTCATGCTCGAGATCGTCGCGTAACCCTTGCGTTACGCGATCAAAGAAGCTCTCGGGAACACACCGATCCACATGATCGTGTGGAGAGCGTCTTTCCTCCTCCTCCACCTCCATTAGAGGACTCTCGCGGTGGCCAGCGCTATCTAGTTGAGCAGCTGTTGAACCACCGCGACGTGAACGGACGTCGGACGAGTTACCTCGTCCGGTGGCGCGGCTATCCCCCGTCCTGGGATTCTTGGGAGCCCCGCTCCCAATTGATGGTTGACGTACGGGGTATGGTCGAGCAGTACGACGCGGCACATCCTGTGCCGCAGAAGGACCGCCGGAGAAAGTCTTCCCGGCACGGTCGTAAAGGGATTTCAGGTTGTCAATCCCTTCGTACATCTCAGTAGAGACACGTACGCGCCACCACGGGCTGGTAAGGAGGTAAGCCTCCTTAGGTGCTCGTGCAGAGTTGTTCACACAACATGGGCACGAGTCTCCCCAAGAGAGGCAGGGTAATCCTTTCTCCCTTGACAGACGATGCAGCTTGTAGCGTGCACCTGTCGGGGTTCGCTTTTCAAACTTATCACGAGCTTTGATAAGTTTGTCGTTCCAAGCGTCACGACCTACATCCTCGAGGTTATGGATGTAGGCGTTCCACGCCTGAAGTAGTGAGGGACCATCACGTTTGTGATTCCCACTGTACCATCGATGCCTAAAGAAAGCATCGATGGAGAATTCGTGTTCAGCGCGATAGTCTTTCGCGCTGGGGTCAAGGTGATGGATCCTTGACGAATCGAACAATCGTGTTCGATAACGATCACTCGTCGTCGCCGACAAGTGATCCATGACTGATCTGGGAGGCATCCATGCCTTCTTCTCAGGAGCGAGACGCAACGCATTGCGGTCCCGCTCTTTCTGCGATGTGCCAACAGAAGTACTGGCACCTCGCTGTGAAGTGGTGTCCATTCGAGAACCAAAACCACTGTTCGCGCGCCTTCGCTTCGGCGATGGTTCATCTGATTCGTCAGATGAACCAAAGATGCTGCGACGCAAAGCATCGTCCATGCCACGCTTGGCAGGCGGCTTGGATTCAATTGCCGTCGATACGGATCCGTCATCCGTATCAGGAGAGTACGAGACACCGAGCTCGTACTCTGTGAAGACACGAGTGTCTTCATGACCAGCGCCTGCATCACCAAGTGACACAGGCTGGGTCGCTTTAGCAACCGATGGGACATCAGTTGCTGTTGTTTCTGCTTCGGCGTCCGCACAGAGACGTGCGGACGCGCTCTCGGCGGCCTTGTTCGCGCATCGCACGGGCTTGTTTACCATGCGATGAGATGTTGGAAAGTGGACGCGGACCAACAAGTGCAAACCCTGTCCCAAATGATTTGGGACGAGTATCCATTTAGTCAATCAGTCACTAAAGTGACTGATGGTTAAGGGGGGGTGATGTAACGGGGTGAATCGTTACATAACAATTTAAAAGAAATTGTTAATAGAATATAACTATAAGAGTTATATTCTCAGAATATTGTCATAAGGACAAATATTCTGTAGCACTTACGAGTAGTTCCTAATTGGTTGATATAGGACATTATATCAACCAACGAAGGCGCGCCACGACAGACGCACGCAATGAGTGGTGAGCAGATAACTGATTTACACATTTGTATTTAGACATAGTTAGATGAAGATAAATAGGGATTTATTGCAGACATTAACTATTATAAATACAGTTCTACTTTTTACTCTAACCAAGTACGCGCTTCTTCTTACCGTCTTCCTCTGCACGTACGAGTGTACGTGAAGTTACGAGGCACCGCCTTATTCTGTCATCAGAATAAGTAGCTTGTACTGTAACCAGTACAAGCTTCAGGGTGCCCCGTTACAGATGAAGAGCGGCCAACAGGTCGAATGAGTCCGACCCCTCCTCACACCCAGGGAACCAATAAACTGCGCGGCGAGGACGAGGCAAGTGCCGGAAGAAATGGTCCAGAAAGATGTCGACGTCACACCGATGAACGGCCATCCCTGCGAAGATCTGACCGACGATCTCACGCCACGCCAAATACGCCTTACTCCGCCGTTTCTTCCGGGCGCTGTAGTACGAGGCTAAGAAGGAGATCGTGTGGGCTTGGTCCTGCGAGATACAGAGACAAGGAGTAGCCTCCCATAACGCCCGATTGTGTTCGGTCTCAAAGACCTTGTAAGCTTCAGCCAGACCGGCGTGACCACGCTGTCGACTTTGCCACCTTTGGAGTCGGCACCGGTCATCTCTCGTATGAGGTCGCTCCTTGTCGTGACTGCTGTCGTTACCGCTCCTGTCGACGTCCCATTCGGCTTCATCGAAGGACCCCGTCGGCGGCCATCCTTCCATGAGCGTACTACCTGTTGATGTGAAGGCGTTTGTTTTGCCGTGATAAGGCCTATAATGATCGATTGGCCCTGATGTCTTGTTCGCCGCATTACTGGTCGCTCCGATGTGGGCGCTTGGAACGGGAGTCAGGTGACTCCAGCGCTCTTGCGTCGCAGCTTCGCGAGAAGTTGCAGCATGAGATGACGCTGACCAACCACTGGCGACAGCAAGTCGACCTTCGACATTGTCGGATGTCTCTCTTCGTTGCAGAGCTCAATCACTATAATTTCGCAGGCGAGCCTCTAAAGGGTAGTTTGGTGTCGCTTAAGGGACGCCACAAGACTCGACCACAGGTGATCGACCCCCTGCTCCCGCCGCCATTGAGCGGCCTCTGCGGGAGTCTTCTCGCACCCTCAGCATAACCGGCTAAATGGGTAAAGGTGAGCACGCCGGACGTCCCAATGGTGAGGAAGACGGTTTCCAAGACTTCTGGAACAGCTGCGTCGCCAATCGTCCCGAAATCTTCTGACTCTCAGTTCCGACAGCGAACCGATACAGGCTGCCATGGCGAGATCTCGTTCTTCCCGTCGTCGGATTAAGACTGCGCCTCTGCCTTCCTCTGCGGCCCCGACTCCCAAGCCAAAGGCTTCAACCCTCGGTCTCTTACCAAGATCGTGTTCGGCTAGTCCGGGCCCGAGTCCGAGCTGCCACCTCAGAAGGAGGTGACCACCCAGCGGCTCGCAGTTTCGTTTTGTCAGCCAGCGAGTACCTGCTCCCGCAAGAGGCCATGATTCTCGGCACAACTCAGGAGAGGATCTTCACCTCTATTTATTTGGTGCCTTGGTTGGTCGGCCTGGTCAGCTCCTGGTCGATCGTCACCATGACGCCTAGCGACCTGGCTGACCAATTGAGGAACCCTGTGGTTAAATCGGTCCACCAAACGAAATTTTGATCGTCCAACGAAATGGAAATCTTCGCTAATCACTCCTCCCAAGGTAAGGAGCCTGATAGATACGAATCCTTGGTTAGCCGCCCAGGTCCCTCTTCCTCCCGTGTCGTTCAAGGTGGTCGGCTAGTCCGCTGACCCGGCTGACGCGTACGCGACTTTTGAGACTGAGCATGCTCAAGCACTCCGGGAGGCTACTCACTGCCTCTAGATCTCGCAGGACCAAGCCCGCACAAGCTCCTTCTTAGCCTTGTACTACAGCGCCCGGAAGAAACGGCGGAGTAAGGCGTATTTGGCGTGGCGTGAGATCGTCGGTCAGATCTTCGCAGGGATGGCCGTTCATCGGTGTGACGTCGACATCTTTCTGGACCCTTTCTTACGGCTCGTCCTCGCCAAGCAGTTTATTGGTTCCCTGGGTGTGAGGAGGGGTCGGACTCGGTCGACCTGTTGGCCGCTCTTCATCTCTCGGACTCTACGTGACCATGGATCTCCCAGTATCGACTCACCTATGAGCCCCACCCAGGAACCAAGGTCGCTCGCCTTCAGAACAAATTTCGTCCCTTCTTCGTAGGCGTAATCGCTTGAATTGACCTGCTTACCATTAGTTTTGCATTCACATTGTCCGCTTGTTGCATGTTAACCACTCTGCCACATCTTTTCCTTTGTCAACCAGCGTTGCCCTGCTTTGTTAACCATAAAAAGTTGTGGCCGACTCCAGATAAGCCGTGGTACCTTAGATACACTTAGTCACTCCTATTGGGTCATGTTGGACTTCTACATAGCGTTACGTGGTCCCAAAAATTTGGGTCGCTCACGGAGGTCATGATCGATCCACAGACGACCAGGCCGACCAACGGGCGACTGGTTTCCTCCCCCGCGACTAGTCTTCGTGACTCTGCATCACCCTGAAGCGGTTATAGCGTGCCGCCTTGCGCTCAAACTCTTGTAATAAAGCTCCGCAATTAAAATTTACTTCGTCGACCCATGAGGGATCCGCGTGACCCTTTCAACGGATTTGGAGCTCGCGCCGTTGCCTACCGTATCGCGTCTTCTTGCTGATAAGGCTTTCTAATATCTCTTCCACTTCGTATTCGTCTTCCTCCAGTTCAAGCGTCCAGATATCCTCTGGCAACAAACATTCGTCGAAGTCGATCCGGTCGGCCTTGTTCACTGTTAGCCGGTCACCTGGGCGACCAGGGAATTTCTTGACCCTTTTCAGCTTGAAAATGTGAACGATCGGGAATAATCTGTACTTCGTATTCCTTACGTCCAACTTGCCGCACATTCACCGACCAACTCCAAAACTCAAAACTTCATATGCCAGAGGTGAGCCAATTATTTGGCGTACCCTTCCTTCACACATTCTAGGTAGAGCCACACTTGGATACCTGGCCGAACCTTGTGGCCGACCACTTGTTCATTATGAGTTAGCAACCGGGCTTGACTGTCCAGCCGTAAATACTCGTTCACCTGTTCCCCCACATTCTATCATAAATGGTGTATCGTGACGCATGGCGATTACCCTCACGCAGACCAAATATTTTTGTGTCTGGGCGATAGTGGGATCGAAGAGCATGACTCAAAAGGGATATTTATGAACAATTGTATACTGAAGGATTTAAGTTAGACGCGAGGTAGCTAATCGAAGGAGAGTGTTCAGATCTTTCCTGGGAGAGGGGAGCTGTCGGTAAAGACGTTTTGTTTGTGAAGTTTTGGTGGCTTTGCAGACGTGATTTGAGCAAGTCTGTTGTGACTTTTTGCTCTTTGTCGAATTTTTTACCAATTTGAATTGGCGACAACGCAAATTTGGAGCAACATTTAGCGAATGTCACTGTCACGTCTACTGGAGCTGCGTCATGATGTGTCACGCGTTTTGAAATATAACAGATATGTGGCAATTCTCTATTATATTATGACTATCCCGCTATTTTGCAGCCCTTGCGTACGAGGCACGCAGACGTCCGACCGTAGAGACCAGCTCAAGAATGTAGCCCCTCAGTATAATGCTTGACATCAGTATCAATGTTGCTTTGTCGAGCCGTACAGGCAAGTCGATAAATTAGAGCGCGTGATGCTATCGAAAAATGAGTAGATTTGTGCGCGATTGTTTGTGCAGTAATACTGCAGACTTCATGTGTCAATTGAGATGGTCCTCCTTCATATTCTTTGCGGTGGCCTAAGCTATGGACAATTTGACTTTAAAAAGAGATTGATGCTACTTTATCAAGCCCTCCCATAATTAACAAAGGCTTTATGCATTGACACTAAGTTCCACCAGATTCTGCCGAGAAAGATGTGAAAGTACTTCCGTCGTCAACAGCTTCATGCTTCATTATCATGGTAGAAGTCGTGCAGTACACGAAGTGGCAGACACCTCAATCGCATACAGCTTCACCATAGGCTGCTGTTCTGTAAACGTGGCTTTAATCAGACAAATATGAGGACGAAACTCAGACAATTACACTGATGTCACCAAAAGTAAGCATAGGGTTGGTGGGCTACATCAGAACTTACATCAGATGATTGTCAATATACACAGGCGACCTATCTGTGCTTCGCACGCAGCAAAGTTGCATGCTGAGTGCTATCGGCTTCGTCGATGCCATTTATACGAGGCAACCATGATGTAAATAATAGTACAAGCATTTTTGCAAGGATTAAAGCAGTAATTATTCCCGTTTTATTGTCTTTTTATAGAAATGCATGTCTATCCTCGACATCTTGTAAAAGTATACATTTGACAGAATTCTGCACCACCGATCTTGATTTCGGCTACCAGGGCAGCCAAAGTCAAACGCCTAATCAAACCTCGGCACAATCCCTTGTAGCGAATACTGCTCGAATCAGTAACGAAAAGTCTGCGTGACCAGTTGTCTATCTGACAGAAATTACCTAATAATATTTTTAAATGTTTTTTTTGAAAGTTATCCCCTTTTTTTTTGTTTTTAAAAAATTCCCCCTTTTTCTTTTCTCCCACCCAAAAAATTTTAAAAATACCCAAAATGACATAAAAGGCCTTTTTCACAGCTGCTCTCGAATCTTCCACGGTGCCTTCAGATTCGTCAATAAAAATCGAATTTCTTCGTAGCCAATCAGCAGGTCCACAGAATGAGTGGTGCGCACAGCTCCAAGAGCCGTGAGAGGCACCTCCATCCTCTTGGTCAGAACACGATTTAGAATTGCGAAGTCAAGTGGGCCCCCTCTCTTGAGCTCAAGGCCCTTGAGCTGGGGGCGGCTTGGGGAAATTCCCCGGACACCAGGGCAGAGAGTGCCAGCGTTTAAGCGCAGACTCCCTCGGCGATGAAGCTTTGCGAAGATGGCTAGCTTCGGCGAGTCGGAGCCTTTGTGCGGATTCGCGAGGACTGATGGTCATACTAAAAGTTATGCAATTGGCTCAGCGGCATATCGCGGACGTCGTGCCGTGGCTGCTTGGAGCTAACCCGACGGGGATTACTCATGTTGTGTTCTCCACGACACCCTTAGTGACAAAGAAATTGCTTGTGCGAGAATGGCGTACGCTGTGTTTGTCAACACAGCGGTAGTGCACAGTCGGTAGCTGTGCAGCTCTATTTGTAGTGAATCTGCATGGATGTAATTTCTTGAGCGCGTTGATGAAAGAACGTATCCCTTAAACATTCGCAGTATTTTGCTGATGGCGTCCTGGTTGCCACCTCGATTGCCGGGTGAGGCCCTCATTTCCTTGGATGTCTGAGCGCTCAGCTTATATAGGATGTAGTAGGTGTCGCATAGGAGTACGAGGATTAAAAGTTGACATGCGCGTCGTTTGAAGGCTGTGCTATAGTGGTCAACCTCATGAAACGACAATCTAGTTAATCCATACCGGATGAGTACTCGCTCCATTTATTGATTGATAGAAAAGACCTCGAGCTGAAGCGTCAACTCGGTTTACGTTCGTAGTCGCGTATCATGTCAAGGCTTTGTGTCTCTTGCATTGTCACTTTCCACGTCTCTAGGCAAGTCTTGTCTCAATCGATCTGCATAATGACATTTGCGTAGTTGCGGTGCAATGCTGCCTCGAACAAGCACGAAAGTTCATCCTTTCGGTCCTCTCTCGACTAGTACTGAGGTGTCGGATGACAAGGGCGAAGCATACACCTGCGTACAATCTCCATCTTCTCTACGTCCTCATGACGCCAAATCCACGTCGTCGCGATGGCTGTACAACTATCCACGATTGAGTTTTATGATGCTGTTCATTGTTTGCACCTACGTTGGAGGCATCTACGTGTCCACTGAAATTACTGCGTGGACCCTCGACATGCTGGGAGCTCGCAATAAACTGACGGATGCACGAAAAGTCTATGCTGCTGCAAGTCACATGCTCAACACCATGACTCAGTGCGTAGATCAAAGCTCGCTGGAGTACTTGGCTGGCGCAAAGTTGCAGTTTGAAGCCGACAGCAGACGCGTCCAGGAGATCATCGATGCTAATGACCAAGTCCTTGCCGTCCAGAGAAACGCGACGACAACGTGTGAGTTTTTGTCAGAAACTTGTTACTTGCTTGCGTGTTTCTTGATCTTGCTCACACGTTCTTCCGTCAGGCTCCAATGCTTTCTTGCTGACATTGAAGGGACAAGCGAAAGCTGTCATAGTCGACGATACGCAGTCGACGCTCGGCTGCTTCTCTCATCACTTTTACGACAACGTGCCCAAAACGGACGCTTTGTCTTTCTCGCGGACTCTGGTAGTCGCCGTTCGTGGAATATTGACAGCGCTCGTTGTCTCAGAAGTGAACGACAGCCTCTCTGCGCAGGCAACTCAATTTGAAAATCAACTCCTCGAGATGTGGCATGCCATCGATACTGTCAAGGCCTCAATCGAGAAAACTCTGGATGCCACAGTTACATCGGCGTCTCAGCAGTTGAGCTCACTGGTGCCGATAGTGTCGGACAAAGACGGTAGTGGCCATACACATCAGTCGGGCTCTCGCCTTGGCCGCCTGGGCAAAGTCGTGTCGTTAGAGCTCTCGGACCCGTTGACGTTGTCACCTGCTACAAGTCTGGGAGCAATACGTAAAGCTGGGCGAACTTTCCACAAAGCTCTCGCGGTTTTGGCAGGCGTGCACGATGGGTTCACTGACGTCCTGGACAGCGTTGACGAGACTTGGGAATTCCTAGAAAAGCAGCTGAATGCCACCGTTCAGCAGGCCACCCAAGTGCAAAACGAGCTCGTTTACGCAGCCAAGTCAACCGCCCAACAGATCAATAGCACGAGTACCGCGGTCCTGACTAGCTTGGATCAAGCCCGGCAGGAGATTTCCATGTCCTTTGACATTTTGCAGGAGCAGTGGCACACTGCAGTGAAAAAGCTGGTGGCCCCAAGTTCGACACCGTGGCAGAAGCTGGGAGATCGACTTGTAGCTGAGCTCACTGCAAATGAACGCCAAAGTGTGAGACCTGAACATTCAATTCAACGGAAGTACCTGCTACCGGATCGAACAGCAAACTCAAGTTTGGAGAAGGAGCACGAGAAGCAAACCATCGCGTCACGTGATCAAGGCTCGACAAGCGCGGGGTCGTCATCGGTCGATGACAACAAGTTCGACATTGACACTGCTGTGCTGCGTGCTGCGGTAGTTGACGTGAGCGCTTTCATCACCCAAGTGCTGTTCTACATAGACGTTGGCCGTCTCACCTTGCTGGTTGCAGATCTTGCCGTGGGACTGATTACTGAGTCGTACTCGGACGTGCCGATGCTGGATATCCGGGGCATCACCACAGTCGACACGATCGGAAGTATCGGGGAACTACTCCTTTGTCAGCACAGCTTTTCGGCAATCTGCTACACAATTGTGTCAAAAGCGTCCGAGTTAATGCGCGATCTCGTGACATTCCTCCTACTATTCGTCAGCGCGTTGGCGATCACCGCAGGATTATTTCTGTGGAAGAAAGACCACAACGCACACTGTCAGAGTGGAGAAACGTCGGATGTCTCTCCCCAAACCACCATCCAAAGTATCACCCGTGCCTTTTTCGAGAACAATGGCAACAGCAACAAACGCGTCGCGAATCCACTTGATGAACTCCAGAAGCATGCGATCGTCATCAACGACTCCATTTTCAACGACTACGCAGCACTGACATTGGACTCGTCAGTTGTGTGGAAAAATCAGTCCTTTGCACTTGACGATTTCAGTGACTGCGCAACAACGACAAGCAGCTTGATTCGAATGCTGCAAGATTGTGCCGTCACTACTGAAGTGGTTCTTGCTCCTGATGAGTCGCTTTCAAGTCAGTGCTTGACATCCAGTCTCACCACTGCCGCAGCACCGAAGAACCCGCTGCCTTTTGCTGAGCGATTGAGTGACGATGCACCTTTCCTATCACCAAGCACTGCATTCGAGACGTGCTTTCCAAGCGATCAGCTACTTGGGAGGGAAGAGCTCGTTGGTACGTTACAGCACAGTCTCGCATGCGCAACTGAAAAAGCAGTGTACCTCTCGTTTGCATCGTGGTGGCTACTAGTGGTGGTCTTCATTGCAAATCGCTTCGCGGTGAGGATGATCATCAAAGCTGCTGGAATGTACTGGTGGCGCTTCTTGAGCGCAAATCGATTGCAATTTGTGGGCTTTTGTCACGAAGACGGAGATATTGTGGCGCGTGGCACGCTACCGGCTGCGATCCAGAAGCACCTGCGTGAAACAAAATGGCAGATTGTCAGTCGCATCGCTGCCATTGGTTTCGTCTACGTGTGTGTCATCATCATCATTGTGATTGTTTTCCACGAAGTCGTGTAAGCAGCTTACACAAGAATTGAACTCCACCTCGTGCAAAATCATACTTCCTTTTGCTCACGCTTACACAATCTGCTTCTGTGGCTGTAGCACTTACTCCATCGCAAAGATTCCACCTAGCCCATGCAGCACAGCACTAAGCCAATGCAACATGTATTCTGTGTCTGCTCCATAGTCCCTATTCCAAGGCAACAATGTCCGCCACTTCATGCAGCGTACCACCGAACGACTCATCTTCTGGACTCCGAATCTTCACTGCGTCATTCCCATCCATGTTTGCACCGTTTGCGAAACACACGCGGAAAGCACGCACTTCGATCGCCTGCAGTGTCACTGACGTACCCGTTACAGGCAGCGTACGAGGCGACCAGTCGTATGCTTCGTCCGTCGTCTTCCACTCCAGCGTGTTAAGCTCTTTGCTCTCTTGCGACAGCTCCTTCGTGCCAGTCAAGACCAGCTCTGTCACCTCTGACACCACCGAGTTCTTGACCGAGAACAATGCGGTAAAGTCCACCGTCACAGGCTTCGAAAGACTCGAGTGTTCGTCTACTGCGTACAAGTGCGACAGACGCACCATCACACATTGTTTCGACTGCTCCTGTAGCGTTGTCAGGCCCACGTTCGGAGGAAACTCGCCCACCGTCAACCACGGCACCTTTGCCTCCACGTCAAGCGAAACGGGTTTGCGGTACACGGTCAGCGGACGGAAAAAAGTCGACTCCATCTTCGAACGCATGCTGCGCATACCATCGTCGGCGGAGTCCACGCTGATGAACAAGTTGCCGCGCACCACCAGTCCCTTGGTCACGTACGCCTTGGTAGCTTCGTCGTACACTGACTCCGTCTCGTTCAAGTGCTCTCCCGCACCCTTATTGTCGTCCGCAAGCAGGCGACGGTGAACCATCACCTCGACCTGTCCGTCCACCAAACTTGCCACTCCTTGTGCGCGGTCCGTCACCACATTCAACTGCCGCTTGTCGTCCTTGATGTATGCGCCCGTGGTCATGGGAAAGTAGTTGGCCGACACTGCCTCCCGGTCGTCATGCAGAGTCAGGTTCCACGTGTCACGGTGGTTACGCACGCGCTTCATGAACTCGAGGCCGTTCGAGTCCGTGTGCAGCGTCCTGTCAGATGCAATGCTGTTGCTGGTGTCAAAACGCACGATCACCTCTTTGCCCTTCTTGTCGCCGATCGGCACCGGTCCCACCGTCCACTCGATCTCCAAGAACTCGTCGTCGTCATTCACGCGGTATTCAAGCGTAACCCAGCTGCCGATCTTGAACGCCACACGCGGCACACTGATGAGACCATCATCGATGACAAGGCTTGTCGTCTGCAGCTCCAGCATTGTCACATCCGGTAGCATGCTGCTTGTTGCTCCATTTTTACCAGTCACCGGGTGCGTCTTGTTCGAGTCGGGAACGAATGCGTAGGCACCAGATTTCGGACCGCTGTCTTGGAAAGCTTGGTAGTATGCTACCTCCAGCGATAACGGGATCTGTATGTTCTTCTTCTTGTTGGCCAGCTTCGTGATAAAACCCGTCGCTTTGCTGATCTCGGCTCGCATGAGGTTGTTCTCCAACACAACCACGTCGTCGCTCGTAGTGAGATCGTCCAGACTGTCTGCTACAGCGTCTTCATTCTTCACGTCACGCTCTGCAACATTGTTCTCGATACTGTCGTAGTCCACACTTTTCTGCTTTACTGAAAACCGTGCTGTGCTAAGAGGCTTTAGTTCGGCACTAAACACGAGCGAATACGGCGCTACATGTGTCTCAGGATGCACCGGCAGAGCTACGAACACACCTTGCGTTCGGACCTTAGTGTCGCCCGACAGCACCGCCACATCCGCTGACTTGTGCGTGATTGGAATCGACACTGTCTGAACAGTCTTGCGCGCCAGTGCATTGTGCACTAGTACCTCAAACTCAGTGTTCCCTGTTGATACATCGCACACGCTTGTGTTGGCCTGCAAACAAAAGTGGTACGACTCCTTCTCACCAATCACGAATAGCACTTCGTTCATCTCTTTTTCGGCCTTGATGATACCATCATTCAGCCGGAGCGCGTAGTCGTCCGTGACGACTTGCTTCTCCGTTCCGGTGATAGCATCGTGGTGTTGCACAAGACCCACCGCACGCTGCAGTGCGACTAGCGTACTCGAGTGGTGGCTCTGGTAGACTGCATCCAGCTGTCGAACTTGCTGCAATAGAATGTTTGCCACGCGAGCGAAACGCTTCAACGATGGACGACTGGTATAGAAGCCCGACCAGTAGTCATCTCGATCCGAGCCGTACGGGAAAAAGTCGTCGGTTTTGACGCTCCACGTGAGTCCTTCAGCGCGCTTGAGATCCGTGTAGTAGGACAAGTTCGAGTACAGCACGTTTACCCGCCCATCCTGGTTGACGTAGTGAATGATTTTGTCCATGTTCTTAAACCAGCGACGCGAGTTGTCGTACTGGAAGTCACAACCCATTGGCACAAAGACGTGGCTGCCCTTGGACGCGTCGCCGCGCATCTTCGCGTTATTGACAAACTGCTCAACTTCGTCACAAACGTCGTAGTCATGGAGCTCTGCATCGTCTTGGACCTGGTTGGCATTGTTGCCGAAATCAAACTTACCAGGTGGACAGTAGTGATCAATGATCTCTCCCGTAAATACCTGCGACGCTTTGCCCCGCGACTTGCTCGGCCGCCAAATGAACTCGAGCTCCTTGTCTTTCTTGCGTTTGGCGTAGTCCTCATAGTCAATGCGGGCGAAATAAAGCGCGTCAAAGCCCACACCTTGCGACAGCAGCGAGCCCTGCGTAGCCGAGTGGCCGAATGGATCGATCTGCCACCCAATGCGTGGACTAATGCCGAACTCGTCCATGAGCAGCTGGTGGCCGTACGCCGTCTGGTCCACCATGGCAATGTAGTGCGTCGTGGCCTCGTCGTGCATGCACCAGCCTCCGTTGACTGTGAGGTCCAGCCGTCCCTCCTTCACGAGCCGCTTGACGACACGACGCACAGGAGCGCCCTGTTCGTGCCACCAGCGCTGGAAGAACGACTGCTCGACGAACATGAACTGGCGCTCCGGGTCGCGCACGAGCTCCTCGACGGCCGTGTCCAAGATGTACTGCACCTTCTCGACGTAGTACTGATCCACGTTGCGCAGCCAGCCCGGGTCGTCGTGGGAGTGCGCGATGAGGTGGACGTTGAGCTTCGTCGGGTCCACGCGGCTCGTGGTGTTGTACACGCCATGGCGGGGCGGGATCCACTTGCTGGGGTCGCAGCTACTTGTGGCGTCGGCGATTGTGACTGCCGTCGTCAATGCGGTGAGAGGTCCCCGCACGCGCATGTCGGGACAAGAGTGACGGGATCTCTCGGTGATGGACGAAAAGACAGAGTGAGGGACTGAGGGACTGAGGTAGTGGGGACCAATCGGGAGTGGGTGTACCCACATTTGCAAAGGATCTCCTGACCTGATTCGGCGTGATTCAAGTTGGCATCGCTGTTTGCGTCACTGTACACCCCTCCCCAACTTTTACTTTTTGTATCGCTCCACAAAGTCCTGATTTTAAACAAGACAGACGACCCGTGGGTATCCTACCGTCCAAATCTTCACAGCGTCGATCTCATCCATTCTCGCTTTACATTAGCAGAAAAGCACGCACTTCAGTCGCCTAGAGCATCACATACGTGTGCCCTGTACAGGCAGTGAACGGAAAAGCTGCGACTCCATCTTCGAACGCATGCTGCGCATACCATCGTCAGCGGAGTCCACGCTGATGAACAAGTTGCCGCGCACCACCAGTCCCTTTGTCACGTACGCCTTGGTAGCTTCGTCATACACTGACTCCGTCTCGTTCAAGTGCTCTCCCGCACCCTTATTGTCGTCCGCAAGCAGGCGACGGTGAACCATCACCTCGACCTGTCCGTCCACCAAACTTGCCACTCCTTGTGCGCGGTCCGTCACCACATTCAGCTGCCGCTTGTCGTCCTTGATGTATGCGCCCGTGGTCATGGGAAAGTAGTTGGCCGACACTGCCTCCCGGTCGTCATGCAGAGTCAGGTTCCACGTGTCACGGTGGTTACGCACGCGCTTCATGAACTCGAGGCCGTTCGAGTCCGTGTGCAGCGTCCTGTCAGATGCAATGCTGTTGCTGGTGTCAAAACGCACGATCACCTCTTTGCCCTTCTTGTCGCCGATCGGCACCGGTCCCACCGTCCACTCGATCTCCAAGAACTCGTCGTCGTCATTCACGCGGTATTCAAGCGTAACCCAGCTGCCGATCTTGAACACACACGCGGCACACTGACGAGACCATCATCAACGGCAAGACTAATCGTTTGCAGCTCCAGCATTGTCACATCCGGTAGCATGCTGCTTGTTGCTCCACTTTTACCAGTCACCGGGTGCGTCTTGTTCGAGTCGGGAACGAATGCGTAGGCACCAGATTTCGGACCGCTGTCTTGGAAAGCTTGGTAGTATGCTACCTCCAGCGATAACGGGATCTGTATGTTCTTCTTCTTGTTGGCCAGCTTCGTGATAAAACCCGTCGCTTTGCTGATCTCGGCTCGCATGAGGTTGTTCTCCAGCACAACCACGTCGTCGCTCGTAGTGAGATCGTCCAGATTGTCCGCTGCAGCATGATCATCCCCTATGTTGTTATTCATAAATGCGTACGCATTGGTCCGTACTCCGCACAGTCTTTCCATACGTTTTGCCACACAAACATGGCAATACGGCGCACTACCGTCCCATTGGCGCCATCGGACTATCAGCTCAAAACATGAATTGCTGCCTCACCGAAACATGTGCTGGTTGTCCGAGTCTTGAGCATGACCTACTCGAAAGCTGCATCCAGGGCATGTACTAACATAAAACACCCTCTCGACAAACTACTGGCAGAGCGATAGAAGCCAAGGTCACGTGCTCATCAGAGGACGTCGTGAGGCGGGCGTTGAGTTTGCTAAGTGCACGCTCCTTGTCTAAATTGCACATGTGACGAATCGAATAACGATGGACGTCGGCGCTGCATGTGTCGCACTCCATGGGAAAATTTCGATTCACGTTCAGACGCAATGGTCCGATCACTGAGGAGGCCTTTATTTGGATAGTCCGACAGTTGATTACAGGCGCGCATGTAGTCAGATCATGTCCAAAAGCGCGGGCAGTCGCACGGAGTCCACTCCGGACCTTTCGGTTTTGAAACCCAGGTGGTCAACCTGATGGATTGAGGGGATGGCTCTGATTGTGAACGGATACAATGCTGCCTAAATCAACGGCATTCCGCTCCATCCTACGATGGTGGACGCTATTTATCGTACACACAGCCTCAGCAACGCGCATCCAAATGACGCACGTGCTCGATCGTGAGCGCTCGACCCAAACTTGGCAGATTGTTTTTCGAGCCACTTTACCCATCGACATCAGCATGAGCAGCATATGGAGCAACATGCGCGTACGTCGCAGCTGGATGTTCGCGCCAAGTGTCGGAATCTTCTGCTACACTGGACACCACAACGGCTTTCGTTTCGACCACGCGATAAGTGGACGTCGCCACCTGGCCTAGTCGTTTAAGGTCGTGGGCAGCCAGGCCGTCTATGTCTGCTTTCATCAGTCCCCTAGCCCTATAGCGCTTTATTCGGGGGTCTCCCATCGTGCATTCGAGAGCGCCCACTTCGCAATTTGCCGTTCCTTGCAACAGTGACCATAGTAGCAACGACGATTGGACGGCCATGCCGCTCTTGCTAAGGACCACGGCACCCAGCCCCAGCATCGACGAGCTCGTCTTTGCAGTGACAGCGGCTCCACTGTCGTCACAACGCTCGGCGTCCTCGACCACGTCGGAGCGGTCGCTCTGCGCCACACACGACCGGCCTTCAGTTCGTCGTCGGCGCAGTACAGTCGGCACCGATTCTGAGGTTGCCGACTGGTTGCCGTCCACTTCCAACGACTTGGGGCGTCACTTCGCGATGGGACGATGCAGTCATCAAAGCGTGAAGTGTGACGGGGACGTTGCTATTACGAGCAAAGACGCAGCGGCGGAGGAAGATAAGCGCTCATCGCGTGACACTCAGCTCGAGGACGACGACCACTTATCCAGTGGCGCTAGCTTTGCGTCCGAAGCGGGGCGTATTTCTGGTGCTCGGAGCTGCATTTGCTCGTGTGCTGACGCAAACGAGTTCGGCATCACGTTGTCGTCCGTGATCATAGAAGGTCGTCAGCTGGCTGTTGTGGACAAAGAACTGCGGGACCTCCGCACGACCCTCGTGCGTAAATTGTGCTCGCGGTTGACAAAGATTTCCGGTTTCGGAAGAAGGAAGCCATCGGGTTTGAAACCAGTCGCTTGAAGTTCTCGCTTCTTGGCGCTGTCTGACACTGGGACTAGTTGTGTTGCTGAAGTCGAGCAGGCTTCGTGGCTGATACAGATTGATTTGATACTGTTAAAGTCGCGATTGCCGTCTGCTCTTCTTAATATTTAATTCGGCTTTTTCGTCTGGTTCGACATTTTGCGGTACATGTTGTTTGCATTGCACCCACGAGAATAAACGCAGGAAGACATGCCGCGCACGACCGTCTCTCTTCCGTCCCCCCCCCACAGAAGCGCGACCTTTTACCGAAGGCAGACAAAAGAAAAGGCACGTTTATCATCGAGCGTGCAGGTCTGTTAACATGGTCAGAACCCCCTTCAATAACGTGCGGCTGAACTGTCATCAGGCGTTCGGCCGTTCGAAAGCAACGGACGTTACACGTCGAAAGGCTCGCGGTTGGACCGACGGACGTGCGCTCGGTACATCATCGAAAACACCAACGACAAGACGAAAACGAGCGCTACCACGAACATAATCACTTGTGAGCGTAGTATCTGTTGAGGAGAACGCAGGGGAAACACCATAGAAACGTGCGGCGTCAGCAAGAGCTGGCTTCAAGCATAGCAAATAGGTATCTGTAATGGACGACGCACCCGCTGCGCACTCGCGTCAGCGACGTCGGACGGGTTCTTCTGCTGTCGTCTAAGCCTCTCGCTCATCTTGGAGTAGCGCTCGCCGCTGTAGATAGTGGGACCGAGCGTCACGTCGAGGCCGCGTGCGCTCTTTTTCGTGGCGTCTTTTGCCCGGTGCCGCAGTTCCATGGTCACGAGAGTACAGCGATTTGAGGTGTCCTTGATTGACAGCAGTTATGAGTTATCAATTTCGAGAGTGTGTGAGACGGACACTAAAATGGGTCCAGTGCGTCCCATTTCTCGACAAGAGTCGAGGGTTTTCTCAGATACTTCTTCGTTTTAAATCCTCAATATCAATTATGACGCTTCTATTAACGAGTAAACTCAAATATTAAGTGAAACAACACTAAATCGAGTCCACTAAGTACGCGAAATGTGCCCTATAATGGATCCACTGCGGTTCGATAAGTACGCCCCCTTTCATGCCCGAAATCGTCTCGTCGTTACAGCGTGTAACCTCTCATAGTCCAAATAGCGCGCGTAGCTGCGAGCGAACGCCTCTCCCTCTCCCCCCGCCAACCTCCTTTGCCCCTCCCCTTTACCTTCGCGTGTCTAAATCGCGCGAACCTGTCAGCATGAGTGACTGGTGGACAACAATCGGTCAGCCTTTTGCAGAGGTGCGTGTGATTTCCCTGGCTCAAGCGAGCCTACCAGACTCAGGTCCCTGGGTGTATTCGTGCCCGTAATTGATGCTAATGTATTCGTTCTGGACAGGCATTGCTGAGTCTGGACACCGTCAAGATCAAGGCGGCGTTCGCAAACGCTCCGAGGTCGTACTATGAGTACATCCGCTCCATCTATGAGCGCAGTCCGGAGCACGTGATCATTGAGACGTTTCTCATCGTGTTTGTCATTTACATCACGTTCGTCAAACGGGACAAGCCGAAAGGAGCGGCTACGAAGCTTTCGGAGCGTGAGGTTGATGAGCTGTGCGAGGAGTGGGTGCCTGAGCCTATGATCCCTTCAAATACCGTCATCGACGTCAACAAGTCCAGGCCCATCGGTGTCGTGGAAGCCACACCTGACACGCACATCAAGTTGCAGGGTTTTGACAAGCCTCTGCTGAATCTGGCTACTTTCGACTTTCTCGGTCTGGGTTCGCGCCCTGAGCTCAAAGAGGTCGCTATCAAGGCGCTCACCAAGTACGGCTGTGGGTCATGCGGACCCCGGGGCTTCTATGGAACGATCGATACGCACGAGATCTTAGAGAAGGACATCGCACAGATGATGGGGACGCCCGACTCAATCACGTTCTCGGACACGGAAGCCACGTCGTCATCGGTGCTGCCGGCTTTTGCGAAGCGTGGCGATCTGATAGTGATGGATGACGGGTGCAATGACTCGATTCTAGTGGGCGCTAATTTGGCACGTTGCACGGTGCACTACTACAAGCACAACAACTTGGAAGATCTGGAGCGCGTGCTGAGAAGCGTTCGCGATGGAGACAAAAAGAAGAACCGCGGCTCGGACTGCCAGCGTCGTTACGTGGTTACAGAAGCGCTGTTCCGCAACCACGGTGACATGATCGACTTGCCCAGGGTGGTAGAGCTGTGCGACAAGTACTTTTTCCGTCTCTTTTTGGACGAGAGCTTCTCGTTCGGTGTGCTAGGCACGTCCGGCCGTGGACTCACGCAGCACTTTGGCATGGACGTCTCCGAGGTGGCAATCATCTGCAGCTCACTTGCTGGTTCGGCTGCCAGCGTGGGTGGATTCAGCACGGGTTCGCAGGAGGTGGTGGACTTCCAACGCATCAACAGTGCTGGCTACGTGTTCTCTGCCTCAGCACCTCCATTTACGTCCGCATGCTGCTCGGAGGCCATTCGTATCATGAAGAACGAGCCGGAGCTTTTTGTTAAGCTTCGCGCCAACGCTAAACTCACGCACGATGCATTGTATGCTGGCGTGCAAGGAATGTTCAGCATCTCTGCGGCTGTTGTCTCTCCCATCGTGCATCTGCGTCTGCTGCCGGAGGTCGTGGGTCGTGTTGGCAATGAGGAAGACCAGCGGGCTGTGCAGCGCAAGGTGTGTGACGAAGTCATGCAGAAGTGTCTTGCTAAGGGCGTGGCAATCTGCTCGCCTCGTTACAAGACCTCCCAG
This sequence comes from Peronospora matthiolae, assembly GCA_921007115.2. Classification (NCBI taxonomy): domain Eukaryota; phylum Oomycota; class Peronosporomycetes; order Peronosporales; family Peronosporaceae; genus Peronospora; species Peronospora matthiolae. The sequence goes on along the minus strand of CAKLBY020000028.1, from coordinate 193,135 downwards.
GCACTTGAACCGTTGCCAAGTCTGCGCGTGTCGGTAACTGCCATCCATTCGTCCAAGGATTTGGAGGCAGCGTGCAAGGTTATTGCGACGGAGGCCATGGCCACGGCCAAGCAATTGCTCGCACCCTTTCGGGTGGATGCCGTCCCAGACAGGGACCTGCGACTGCGTAAACAGTAACCAACAAAGCTCCTAGCCGTTATCAAGAACGAATCCTTTATCCTCTTTGTCGAACAATATGCTGGCATTTGAGGCATGTTTACCGGACCCGAGCTTGAGTGTGCTCCGGACGTGCCTTGTGCAGTCACTTACTGGCTCTCTCCTCGTCGGTCATGCTCTGCTCGCGCTTCTGGCGGTAGATCTCGAACTGCTCATCGTTCGTATACTGTTTCAGACACGCGTTCAGAGCCCGGTTATGGTCGCGGCACTTGAAGACCATCAGGAGACCGTTGGCCTTGGAGCACTCGGCGAATTGCTCTGCGACGCTGCGACACTTGGCGATGGCGATGTCGCTCAGCTCTTGTTTTAGTTTCTACATCAGTAACGTCAGTCAGTAGCTCGTTAGGAAGGTACTACTTGGAAGGCAGGACGCACGTGCTCGGCCTGGTTGCTCCAAGACAGACGTGACGAGCGGAATTGAGTCTTCGCCGTCTCCTTGTCCACCGGGACTTCCATTGCGGACATTGATAATGAGACGACTGGCACGCTATTAGCCTCATTGAAATAGGTGCTAGCGCATTTGATCTATTTTTAGGACGGGACTTGCGTTTAGTCAAGTACAAATTAGGCGATTGGCTAATTTGTAAAGGAGGGCTGACCTCGTGGTGTTTTACTCACACAGAAATGCGGATCATTTTGCTAACACCCAACACAATGCGGATCAAGTTGCTCACATCCTCACACCCTCCGTCATTCCGGTACCCTGAACTGCCATTTCATGGATTGTATCTTGGAATAGACAATCATCGTAAACAGTCATGTAGCGGGGTCACTTGGCGGTCAAATGACCGGTCATATTGCATGGAACAAGACTTTATGCAATGTCCTGACGGAGGTGACATAGAAGAGCAATGTAACGAGGCACCCTGAAGCTTGTACTGGTGACAGTACAAGCTACTTATTCTGATGACAGAATAAGGCGGTGCCTCGTAACTTCACGTACACTCGTACGTGCAGAGGAAGACGGTAAGAAGAAGCGAGTACTTGGTTAAAGTAAAAAGTAGAACTGTATTTAGTATAGTTAATGTCTGCAATAAATCACTATTTATCTTCATCTAACTATGTCTAAATACAAATGTGTAAATCAATTATCTGCTCACCACTCATTGCGTGCGTCTATCGTGGCGCGCCTTCGTTGGTTGATATAATGGCCTATATCAACCAATTAGGAACTACTCGTAAGTGCTACAGAATATTTGTCCTTATGACGATATTCTGAGAATTTAACTCTTATAGTTATATTCTATTAACAATTTCTAATAAATTGTTATGTAACGATTCACCCCGTTACATCACCCCCCCCCTTAACCATCAGTCACTTTAGTGACTGATTGACTAAATGGATACTCGTCCCAAATCATTTGGGACAGGGTTTGCACTTGTTGGTCCGAGTCCACTTTCCAACAATTCATCGCATGGTTAACAAGCCCATGCGGTGCGCGAACAAGGCCACCGAGAGCGCGTCCGCACGTCTCTGTACGGACGCCGAAGCAGAAACCACAGCAACTGATGTCTCATCGGTTGCTGAAGCGACCCAGCCTGTGTCACTTGGTGATGCAGGCGCTGGTCATGAAGACACTCATGTCTTCACAGAGTATGAGCTCGGTGTCTCATACTCTCCTGATACGGAAGGCGGATCCGTATCGACGGCGATTGAATCCAAGCCGCCTGCCAAGCGTGGCATGGACAATGCTTTGCGTCGCAGCATCTTTGGTTCATCTGATGAATCAGATGAACCATCGCCGAAGCGTAGGCGCTCAAGGTCGCGAGACTCGGGCGCTAACAGTGGTGTCGGCTCTCCTATGGACACCACTTCGCAACGAGGTGCCAGTACTTCTGTCGGCACATCGCGAGAAGAGCGGGACCGCAATGTGTTGCGTCTCGCTCCTGAGAAGAAGGCATGGATGCCTCCAAAATCCGTCATGGATCACTTGTCGGCGACGACGAGTGATCGTTATCGAACACGATTGTTCGATTCGTCAAGGATCCATCACCTTGACCCCAGTGCGAAAAACTATCGCGCTGAAAACGAATTCTTCATCGATGCTTTCTTTAGACATCGATGGTACAGTGGGAATCACAAGCGTGATGGTCCCTCACTGCTTCAGGCGTGGAACGCCTACATCCATAACCTCGAGGATGTAGGTCGTGACGCTTGGAACGACAAACTTATCAAAGCTCGTGATAAGTTTGAAAAGCGAACCCCGACAGGTGCACGCTACAAGCTGCATCGTCTGTCAAGGGAGAAGGGATTACCCTGCCTCTCATGGGGAGACTCGTGCCCATGTTGTGTGAACAACCCTGCACGAGCACCTAAGGAGGCTTACCTCCTTACCAGCCCGTGGTGACGCGTACGTATCTCTACTGAGATGTACGAAGGGATCGACAACCTGAAATCCCTTTACGACCGTGCCGGGAAGACTTTCTCCGGCGGTCCTTCTGCGACACAGGATGTGCCGCGTCGTACTGCTCAACCAGACCCAGTACGTCGATCATCAGTTAGGAGCGGGGCTCCCAAGTATCCCAGGACGGGGGATAGCCGCGCCACCGGACGAGGTAACTCGTCCGACGTCCGTTCACGTCGCGGTAGTTCAACAGCTGCTCAACTAGATAGCGCTGGCCACCGCGAGAGTCCTCTAATGGAGGTGGAGGAGGAGGAAAGACGCTCTCCACACGATCATGGGGATCCGTGTGTTCCCGAGAGCTTCTTTGATCGCGTAACGCAAGGGTTACGCGGCGATCTCGAACACGAGCGGGACAGGCGTCTCCAACTGGCGGACGCTGTTTCGAAGCATCGAGCTGAGTTTGCCTTTGCTCAGCTTGAGAACGAGAGATCTCTGACATCTCTCTGTGACGAGCTAAGGGTAGCTCGTGGGATTGTTGATCGGTCTCGGGATGAGATAACTGCTCTTCAGACCCTTGTTGATGCCCACCATCGGGAGCACAAGGCTCTCTGCGAGATGCTTGAGCGCAAGGGCGTTCTTCATCGGAAGAAGCAGCGTACTGATGGTACGGCTTAAGCCGACCAACGTAAAACGTGGGATGCGTTCGCATCTTACGTGGTAACTCGATCGTGTATGCATTGCCTAGGCGGTGCAATACACGAAATGGGCCGATGTACTTGGGTAGTAGTTTACTGCTACCCAAGTTAGTCACTACATGCTTTGGTAGATTAACCGTAGACAGTAGGACTAAGTCTCCTTTATTAAATCGAAGAGTGTTGCCCTTCCATTCTTGTCAGCGTTTTGCTTTTGCTTATCCACCGCTTCAGCGATGGAGTCTTGCACAAAACGGACTACCGTTTCACGAGCCAGTATGAACTCATCTGATGACTCTTTAGCTTCAGTGCGCTGTGAGTGCACTGCAGCAACATCAACCTTTTCTTCAGTGAGGGCTTCCGCGCTCTCACTGGCATCATCTTCTTCTATATCGATGTTATCGATATCGGCATCAAACGCAATGACCTCTTCGTCAGAGCGTGATGAGCGTGAACCAATTCGGTTTTTGCTCGCGCGAGTCCCTCCCCCCCTTAAACCAGAGTTACACTCTAGTAAGGTGGGTACACGCAGATGGCGCAAGCCATTCACGTAAAACGGTGTATGTGTCGTGGACGCATGCACCGAGTTGTTGATGGCAAACTCTACCATGGGCAAAAACTCACTCCAACTCTTAAAGGAGTGTACGATCCTCGAAGTATCTCTTCAAGGACACGATTGGCACGTTCGGCCTGACCATCTGACTCTGGATGATCAGATGTCGACATCTTCAAGCGCGTTCCGAGTAATTTGAACACGGAACGCCAGAAATCAGCAGTGAAGCGTGGATCTCTGTCTGATACGAGTTCACGGGGCAACCCATGAAGTCGGAAGATGGTGTCAATAAAGACACAAGCACAGCCACTTGCCGTGATTGACTCTGGTACAGCCACTAGGTGTACCATTTTGCTGAATCTGTCAACAAATACGAGAATACCCGTATTCCCGCGTGCGTCTTTGGGTAACCCGAAGACGAAATCCATTGAGATGGATTCCCAGCACTCAGCCGGAACCGGTAGAGGCTGTAAAGGTGCACGCAGTGAAGGACTTGACTTCACTCGTTGACAGACTTCGCATGCGCGAACATACTTTCGCACAAAATGATACTGGCGGGGCCAGTAAAAGTCTCGACTCACCGTGATATATGTTTTCTCCCGGCCACGATGTCCTCCTATAGGAGCATCGTGATACTTGAAAATGATCCGCAAACGCAGATCAGTATCATCTGGAATGACAACACGTGGTGTGTCACCAGAAACGGCTGCATAATACAGTAACCCGTTGCGAGTAGTGTATCGATCTGATACAGATTGAAACGCAGACGACAATCGTTTTAACGATTCTCGAGATGGTTGTGAGAGATGTGTCAACAACTTCACAATCTCACCATCTTGGGAGTATGCCCGCCTCACATCATCATAAAACGTTGTAAATGGGACTGAGGACGTCATAACCGCAACAGTGACTGTCTCACTGTTGGGTTGCACGACTGGTTTAAAGTCGAGACGACGTGAGAGTGCATCAGCGACGACATTGAGTCGTCCTGGTTTGTACTCTACCGTAAAGTTGTATTCTGCAAAGAATGACAACCACCGCGCCATTCGTTGTGAAAGGTGCGGGATGTTTACTGCTGTGCGTAATGACGCATGGTCAGTGTAAAGAATGAAGGGTCTATCTCCTAATAGATAGACTCTGAACTTCGCGAGTGCATACTTCATGGCAAGGCGTTCCTTGTCATGCACTGGATAGTTCCGCTCAGCTGGTTGCAGCTGACGGTGACTGATAGCAGACGACGCGTTCAACCCTTCAAGATCGTACTGCATTAATGCACAGCCGATTGCGAAATCGCTGGCATGACAGACCACATGAAATGGCCTGTCCTGATCGGCTATTGCTAGGACTGGGGATTGTATCAAGCTCTGCTTGATAACATCAAAGGAGCGCTGACATTCAGGGTTCCATAACCACCTCTCGTTCTTTTTCAACAAACGAGAGAGGTGCACAGTCATCTCGGCGTAATTGCGTGAATACTTATGCAAATACGCCGCTAGCCCAAGGAATTTTCGAAGACTTTTGACATCAACCGGCACAGGCCAGTCGGTGATCGCCTTGATCTTTTCGGGATCAGGACGTACACCGTTCTTACCAACGATGCACCCAAGAAGTGGTATTTCGCTCGCTGCAAATATACACTTCTTGAGGTTTGCATACAATTGATGCTTTCGCATGATTGTAAGAACCTGTCGGATGTGGTACCTGTGAACCTCAACATCCGTCTTTTCATCCGTAGCTCGACTATGGATGAATACGTCATCGAAATAACTCGATGCGAGTTCTCGTACTGGTCTCAACAGATGTGATACACATCTGTTGAATGTGGCAGGGGCATTACTAAGCCCTTGTGGCATTACTAGCCATTCCCAGAGCATGACGCTAGGCGTGCTAACTGCGGTATAGGATATATCCCGTTCTCGCATAAGGATTTGATAGAAGCCATCCATCAAATCCATGGACGAAAAGATGGTACTCTTTGACATACCATCAATGATTACGTCCTTCCTTGGTATCGGCGTCTGAGCCGGTACCGTTGCAGCATTCAACTTGTTAAATGCATGCACTATCCGCTACCCTCCTGTAGCTTTTCGCACACAGAAGGTCGGAGAGCTATGCGGGGAAGTTGATTCCCTCACATGGCCCGCTGCCGAACGATCGGCAAAGAACTTGTCGGTCGCAAGTACTTGTTCACGAGGCAGTGGCCACTGCTTCATGACACATTACTTCGAGCCTGGTTTAAGCTCGACCTCGTGTCGAATACCTTTATCCTTCGGTAATTCGCACGGAACAGTTTCAGGGAATACATCCTTGAATTCAACCAAATCTTCATAGAGAGGATTTGTCTTGAGCACTTCCCACGATTGGGAGTCATATCGCTATACTCGTGTCTTTCATCGAGAACACTCTCGTCCATCGATGAACTACTGAGAACTCTCTCGTTCTCAGTAACATTGTTGCTGACCTTATGTCGGCTACACACTCGTCGTCAGCAACGAGTACGCAGATCTGTTGACTCTGCCACTAAGCAGATCACGCAAGAACCTTTTATGTTCGAGCGTTGTCAACTGAGTGATCTCCGAAGTGAACTTCGGAGGCGCAATCAGATCAAGTTTGTAAGCGCCCACACTTGATCCATCATTGACTATGACATTCAATTTCTCTGTCATTTCCTAAAGGACTTATTCTCTCAGGCCTCGAAGGACTTATTCCTTCGGCTTCCCGGGGACTTATTCCCTCGGGTTTCGGGAAACTTATTTTCACCGTATCTGTAATATCGGGACTTATTCACTTGACTTCCTCTAGCTGTGGTTGCGCAACCACAGCGAGATCATCTACGAAAGACTCTCCAGTCGATCTAGGATTATCGTTTCGCTTAACCTGAGCGATCGATTGTTTCTCTTCTAGATGTTCCCCGCTAGGGATACATCTTTGTCCCAGTCCACCCGACTTATTCGAGTGGTGGACCTTCGGCGCAGCCTGTGTTTCCTCACAGCCGCCGGAACTTTGCTCCGAAGTGTAACCGTTTGGTACACTAAGGTTTTGTGCAGTCGTACTAACGACCGTACCACAAGTGAGGCCATCGCACTCACTCGTAGTACATCCGCACGCTTGTGGACGCTCCAAAACGTTCATCAGATGGCCATCTGATGAACAAGCGGCAGGCATCGTTACTGTTCGATGTTGCCAGTTTACCCGTGGTTCGTACCTTCTGAGCCACGGTATTCCAAGGATGACATCAAATTTGTCATCCAAATCCAATACGATAAAGTCATCGTCATATTGGGTATCTTCTAGCGTATAGTGGATTTTTACTATACGCTTCATGACGGTTACGGATACGCCTGTCGCAAGACGTCCCGTCATCCTCGTAGGAGTTGTTTCACACTCACTGAACTTTAAGTGACTATCTTCTAGCGATTGGCGTTGCACAAAATTGTTGGACGCCCCACAATCGACTAGAGCTCGAAGGGACAACTTATTTGTCACTTCGAGTTTCAAGGTAATGAGTGAGACCTCATTACCTAGAGCAGCAACGCACAACGTGTGTGTGTTGGGAGAAACCTTCATCAAGAGGCCCACAAATTCTCTTGACGTTGCTGGACCAGTAGGGTGCTCCGCACCTACTGATCCTGTCCGTTTTTTGACGGTCCATCCCGTTGTTGCGTCTTTGCACCAACAGCGGACCCGCGCCCCTGCCTCTTTCTCATGGGTGGACAGTCACTACGCCCAGTGTTGCGAGACACTGGACGAGGGGCACTACACTCGTAAGCGTAGTGTCCTGTCTTCTGACATCTGTTGCATTTCTGCAACTTCTTGTAGTCTGTAGAGCGAGCCTTCTCGCTCTCTACATAACAGAGTTCCATCGGCTCTGGACCTCCGTTGTCATATCGTCTCGGTTGAAGATATGATGTCGAGCTGGCGCGAGCCTGTCTCAGACTGAAGTCTTCCTGTTCCGCAATGGAAATGGCTTGTTCTAGTGAATCTAGTTCAAGCCGGGACAGGTGAGTCTTGACGGGACCATCCGCAAGACCCTGCATGAACACCGAAACCAACGTGTGTTCATCCACCGGATTGGAACTTATACAACTCGTGAGATGTCGTATATGTTGAGCGTAAGCGTGCACATCACGCTTACCCTGCTTGAGCTTCAAGAGTTCGGTTCGAGCTCTGAACTCAGCTCTAGGCGGTTCAAACGTTTGTCTGAGCCGCGACTTGAAGACTTCCAACGACCCAAACGCATATGGGTCGTGCAACTTGAGCCCCAGTGCCCAAGTCTTGGCACGTCCTGCCAGATTTGACTGGGCAAATGCAACTTGCATATCCCCGTCGTCGATGCGACGCGCCCTTATGGCGTCATCCAATTCGACGAACCATCTCAAGAGGGAGTCTTCTTCGACCCCCCTATATTTGGAGATGTCAATCTTCAAGGTCTCGGGTCGAAGCGAGTGCATCGACCCACCAGCAGCATCCTGCTGCTGTCTCAACAGTTCAAACTGTTGAGCACCCTGTTCTCTCAACAACTCTGCTTGTTGAGAACCTTGTTGGTGAAGCAAGGCTACTTTCTCGCGTTCTGCGTCAAGTTCATTTTGAATGAACTTGGCGATAGTAGCATGTTGGGCATCTCTTTTGAGAGCCTCTAGCATGACGCTAACAGCATGGATGCCCATGGTTGAACCCATCCGTTCAACCGCATCCCATTCGACATCGCTCAAATGGGAGTAGCCGTCACGCGTAGCGTGAAAGCTTTATTCATCTTCATCATCCAACATATTCATGTTGGATGTGAACGTGGTCCTTGGACGGACTACGAAGTGCTACCAGGTGTAACGGGGCACCCTGAAGCTTGTACTGATGACAGTACAAGCTACTTATTCTGATAACAGAATTAGACGGTGCCTCGTAACTTCACGTACACTCGTACGTGCAGAGGAAGACGGTAAGAAGAAGCGAGTACTTGGTTAAAGTAAAAAGTAGAACTGTATTTATAATAGTTAATGTCTGCAGATAAATCACTATTTATCCTCATCTAACTACGTTTGAATACAAATGTGTAAATCAACTATCTGCTCACCACTCATTGCGTGCGTCTGTCGTGGCGCGTCTTCGTTGGTTGATATAATGGCCTATATCAACCAATTAGGAACTACTCGTAAGTGCTGCAGAATATTTGTCCTTATGACAATATTCTGAGAATATAACTCTTATAGTTATATTCTATTAACAATTTCTTATAAATTGTTATGTAACGATTCACCCCGTTACAGGGCAGCTGTACTGCTATTCGGCAGAAATCGACGTTACAGAGTACATACACCCTTCCCTTCTTTTTCTCACATTCGAGTGCTCGAAGTTTACTAAACTTACAAATGAGGTGAAATCAAGTCTTCATGTACACATACAGCTAAACAGTGATATGCTTCAAGCGAAAGCGAGCACGGCCTGCCGGAAAAAAAAGCAGGCTGATCACAACATTCTCTTATTGGCTCCACATATCTTTATATGTGATAAGTGAACGCATTAGGCTTGTCTACAAAGAAGAGGTCTTAGTTCATGTAGTTTTACAGAGTCGATATGGATAAAAGCTGCATCATGTCCATGCTTCTGACGTAACCATACTAGTACAATTCACAAAAGACTACGTAAAGAAAGTATTGACGGAGCTATCAAACAGCTATCCACAATCGATTCACATCAATCTTCAGTCACCTTGATCAATGTTGCCGTTGTTACAAGTCAACACGATGAAACCGATTGATCAGGTGTAGTAAGTCAGGTCGTCAGAACCCTTAGCGTGCCTTCATGGGGGAAGCTTATGCAAAACATGCTCGCTATGATTGTGCAGCAGCAAGAGACAATGCGAAAGATGACCGAGGTGACGAAGCATAAGGTCCTTCGACTACACGAGGTGAGGGAGCCTTGTTACAGCGGTCAAATGCAGGAGACCTTTGTTCAGAGAACAACTGTAGAATTTCTTAGAGTCAGGCGCATCGAGTGGACGAAGGTACAATTTCAGCGAAGAACAAGCAGAATATCGGAAGCATGCTCACAGAAACATAGGCAGATTGGTTTGTCCTTTCGCGCAATTGAATTAACACTGACGATGATCTTGACATCGAGCAAGTTTGGTACCCGCATACGTACAGATCCAGATTCTTCACCAAATTCGTCATGTCAGACAATCACAGGGCGATATCGAGACGACTTTAAAGATTGATCCGACAGCTGATGACTCAAATGCAAAAATGCGTGACATCGGCACCGTACGTAGCTCAACGCATACCTGAAGCAGTAGACACGTGCCGAAATCTATCATCGACGTTGCTCGCCTCTTAGTCAGTCAAAAATGTCGCATACGATCATAATCGTTTACATTATGGCCTCGGGAGTTCAAGACGTAAGCAAAAATTTGTCGACCAGAAAGAAGTACACATCACCTCCCTTAGAATTGCCTAACCGAGCCAATGGAAAATAACAATGTGCAAGTAGTGTTAAGGAAGAGTAATTTCAGCGCAATCTGTGCTTCTTTTGCAGGAAATCAATACATCAACTTGCATAATGTCCTACACACTCTCATCAGCGTCGAAAATGAGATCGCGTGTGGAAATGATCAAAAGTAATCAAAATATAAGTGAAGATGTTGACGAAGATATCGTGCGTAGTCGTTTTACCGTCAACGCGGTTAAATTAACATAGGCTATCAGCATCCTTCTTTTTTAACCAAGCCCGGTGCTATTAATGGCATACCAGCTATGATTTTGCTGGATTTTGGGCAACCGAAAATTATGATTTTCCCAGATATGGACTCTAGAGATCGTAGCATCCAACGGTTTCAGTCAAAAATGTTCGATGGGTCTCAATTTCTCATTCAGATGAGGTAAAGACAGTTACATAGAACTTCCACACAATCGAAGTAGATCTTCTGAACACGACCTTCGAGGAGACCCAGCTGGACCACGATCAAGATGTAGTTATTGGTCTTCCGTGGTATGAAAATATAACAATCAGGATTTCAGGCAAATTCATGCTTTCTACTCAGCTTAACCGCAGTAAGCAGGAAGTCCCAGTGCTCGTAGAGCAGATCCTACGCAACGACGCCCCGATCCACATGGTCGATCATGTATATACTATGTGCGCAGGAATAATACGTAGAAGGGATTGTTGTCAAGTTATCTTTTGATATTGTAGCGGAGCTACCACAGATCTAAAGCCAGAGGAAGACATTACAGGTTAAGCCAGAGTCTTACGACTAACAGCCATCTAGTTGTGAGGGCTAGTAGCCGGTTATTTTTAAGGAACTAACATATCAAGTTAAAGAGTCGGCTAGTTTTACGGAACTAGCGCGGAATCTACGAGCTAACAGCTCAACTACTGTAGTTCTAAGGAACTAAACGCACAATGTGCGAAAGGGTAATACAGGAGTCTAAGAAATCCCTAACCCACGACAGTTTTACGGAACTGTCAAGCGCAAGGTGCGAGACGGTGGAAGTATACGGATTTTTGCTCAAAATGAGAACTGAACTTTATTTAGATTTTATATCAAGGACAATCCTACTTTAAGTACTCTATATTCTACTAATTAGAACCAATTAAAATATCAGTATTCGAACTAGATGAATGGTTGGCACATCACTCAGTCATCAAATAATGACGGTACAAAGTACATCCACGGTAAAAACCGTAACTCAGAAAATGCCAACTGATCGGTATTCTCCATTGAACTAAAATCTAAGGCCACACCTGTCCTTTATATTACACATGCGAGGTCTTCAACTAATTTAGCCAATGGCTAGTGTGACCCCGTTAAACCCTCCCCCACCAGACTTACGTTACTACAGAACGTTACATGACTTGTCTCCTCATTGAGGTTGTTACTTTGTAATTATCATCATGGACCGACCTGAACACCTAACGGAAGAGAAGGCTTTAGCCGAATATCTGTGGGTCGAGGAAGTGGACGATAGCAGTGTAGTAGTTACACCACATAGAGGGAGGAGCAATCCGAATCCAGCACATCTGTGTGTGAATGCATCCCACGCCCGGCACCAAATTCGTTCTCTGAAAGTGGTGCCGCGAATGCGTCAACAGCGCTATGTGCGATGCATAACCTGTACCCGTCCTTCAGCATTAACCAACTTGACGAGGAGCAATAACGCATACTCGATAAGGCGAAAAGCGTACGGCGCAAGTCCAAAATTCTGACCACATTACGGCGACACCGTGTATGCACAATTCACTCCTCCTGACGTGGGAGAATGCAACCGTCAAAAGGCTGGCCGAATTTTGGCTGGGTGGACTACTGGCCCCGAGGCGAAAACGCCCACCGAAAGTGAATGCCGAAAGGATCTCCAGGAAAGGTATGTGGTACCTGCTGTGATGAACTTGAGTGAGTATCGAGAAAGTACCTAGAAGTAGGCCAAAGGCACACGGGTTCCACCGATGAAGGGTGTATACCCGTCTTAATGTCTGAGAATGAGGACGGCATCTTAGAGGATAATGCGTTCATACGCTGGGTACATGGCGTTCAACGCCTCAGTAGTATGATAGATCTGAGAGCAAGTGCCAGTGTGGCAGACGCTCGTCTATAGAGAAAACTTCGCTACGACTTCGCGAAGCTAAAGGCCACAGGCCGACTAAGGGGAATGTCTCATTCCCGCAATGCTTTGGCTGCCTCTGCAGCCGCGAGTTCACGTCAATCTTCTGACACGAACTCGCCCGCTCTCGCTCTGATAGTGAGAAGTGTGGTACTTTTTAAGACGGGCCTGACCGTGGCGCTCAAAAACTTCCACGGCGTATGGGCAGTCTTGCCGAAGGGGAATCTCATACTCCCATGAGTTCTCAGACTAGGTATACCCACGCCACTTCACCAGGTATTGGTAGTGACCATGACGACGACTTCGCTGAAGTAACCTCTCTACATGGTACTGGAGGTTCCCGTGTCTATCAAGCAGCGCCGGTGGCGTTCAGAGTATTGTCTGAGAGGCACTCGAATATGTCGAAAGGTGTGAATAGTCTCCGTGAGACTTTGGGTCAAACCCAGCATGCTCTGAGCGAAGTGTAATCTCGTCTGGAGACGCTTGAAGGCGATCGCGCCCGTCTTCAGATGATGGAGTCACGTCAGACTCGTGTCGAGGCTCAACTTAACCTCTTAATTCGGATGCAACATCCTGTGGCAACGCCAATATACGCGGCGCAAGCGCCTTCAAGTCAACATGGGACGGGTCCCGGTATGGCTTAAGCAGGCCGACATAAAAGACGGGATGTGTACGCAATTCGAGCGGCAAGTTGAGCGTATGCACAAGGTTCTTCTTGGCCATGACCGTAAGAGGTCCAATGAAGCGCGGACGCAACTTCGTTTTACGAACAGCTGACACTACATTTGTAGGTAGTTTTTTAGCGCTAAGTAAATTTTGTTCACCGACTTCATAACTTTCAATGCAATTTCTGCCTTTGGCATCTGCTTGTTCCTTTTGTTTATCTTGTCTATCAGCCATTGCATCTCGCACATGTCGTAAGACATTCAACCTTGTTGCAAGGAACTCACCAACCTGTTTCTGAACAGTAGCAGGGCTGACATCAGTAAGCCGATCGGCAATCCCTCCCCCACCAATTCCGGAACCACGGAGTGGTAGCGTCAAAGGGACGCGCGGATGGGTGAAACCGTTAACATAGAACGGGGTGTAACCAGTCGAGGCATGGACCGAACTGTTCATGGCAAATTCGACCACCGGAAGCATAGAGATCCAACGCCTAGGCGTATCTGCGCAAAAGCTGCGCAAAATGTCACCAATGACACGATTAACACGTTCAGTTTGACCATCGTTCTGCGCATGATCCGCGGTGGACATGTCCAATCCGGTGCCGAGCACCTTGAAGATTAGACTTCCAAAATTTCCCCGTAAACCGAGGATCACGGTCTAAAACAATTGCCAAAGGCAAACCGTGTTGACGAAACACGCGATCGATAAACAGCTGTGCTGTACGTTCACCATTAATCGAAGCCGGCACAGCCGCTAATTGAGTCATCTTACTCAAACGGTAAACAAAGACCACAATACCAGTGTTGCCGTCCAAATCTGTTGGCAAACCAAGTAAAAAGTCCATACAGATGGATTCCCAACAACCCGTGGGTATAGGCAAACTCGTCAAAGGCGCAGCCGCATGAGCGGAGGGTTTGACTTGACCCGTTGACACGTTTCACACGTACGCACATATGTGCTCATCCATTTATATAATTTGGGCCACCAATAGTGTTGGTTACCGAGCCATAGGTCTTCTCTCGACCTAGATGGCCGCTCAAAGCTGTATCATGCGCCTCAAAGAGAATACGATACTTCAATTCTTCGTCATGAGGTACGACGATGCGCGGAGTATCCGCCGCATCCGAGCTATAGCACAGTAGGTCATTATGGAGAGAATATCGATGTGGCCCCGCACGTAATCGTGCCGACAACTTAATTTCTGAATCTTTAAACTTCTCACAGCCTAGTGCGCGCAATAAAGCAACACACTACTTATCCTTTGTATAAGCCGCACGAATTATATCAGGGATAGAAGAAGACAGAGTCGTAACATGAGCAAGCTCATAATCCGGCCTGCGTGATAACGCATCGGCCAAAGCATTTTGCTTCCCTGGTTTATACTTCACCTCGAAGTTATACTCAGCGAAGAATGAAAGCCAACTGGCCATACGTTGTGAGAGATGAGGCGAACGGGTCGCAGTGCGTAAAGACGCATGGTCTATGAGAGGGCACAAGGCTTTGAGCCAAGCAGATGCACTCTGAATTTTACAAAAGCGCACGTCATTGCCAGTAACTCTTTGTCATGAGCTGGATAGTTCTTTTCGACAGCTTTTAGCTGGCGCGACTCATACAAGATGGCGCGCTCATGTCCATCGATATCAGTTTGAACAATGCACTGCCAATGGCAAAACCAGATGCGCCACAGACGACAGTGAAAGGTCTCTCCGGGTCAGGCAAAGCCAAAATTTGAGCATGAAGGAGAACCTCCTTAACAGCTTGAAAAACTTGTGCCTGAACCGAGACCCAGAACCAAACCGCGTCCTTTCTAAGGAGGATGGTCAATGGCCTTGATGTGGTAAAGCAGACCAAGACAATTTGGGCGATCGTTGCTGCGGCAAAGCGGATCGAAACAATGGAGGAGATCGTTGGGTGGAGTGATCGCAAATCACGACAAATCGCTGAGAAGGAATGATTGGCTGTTAAGTTACGGGATGTCGAGATCGAAAATCACAACAGCGAGATCAATTATCACGACAACGAGATCGAATATCACAGTAAGGGGATCGAATTTCACAATAGAGGGATCGAATATAACAATAACCAGATCGAAAATCACAACTAGGCGATCGGCGATCGGGGAGATCAGCGATCGGCCAAGGTGATCGACGATCGATCGAGTGATCGACGATTGGGATGATCAGCGATCGGCCAAGGTGATCGACCAAGGTGATCGACGAAGGTGATCAGCGATCAGCCAAGGTGATCGACGATCGATCGAGTGATCGACGATTGGGATGATCAGCGATCGGCCAAGGTGATCGACCAAGGTGATCGACGATCTGGATGATCAGCGATCGGTCAAGTGATCGACGATTGGGAAGATCAGCGAGCGGCCAAGGTGATCGACGAGCGATCAGGGTGTGGACCACATATGCTAAAGGACGACCAACGAAAGGTAGAAGACACATGGCGGCATATCCTGGCATACAGACAGGCATACTCGCAGTTTTTAGATTTTGGTTGGTGGACATTAAACAGAAATCTATTTACTTCTAAGTACACGTGTCAACTTCTCTTCCGGGCTGGAATATTGGCCTCCCGACGTCAAGAAAGTTTCGTATACTTTAATCAAGTGATATCCCCAGATAATTGGCTGGGGATCAAGAACTCTTAAAACAACCCCAACTGCGATCGGACGCAGCAAGAACGTAAAGGACAAGGCGCAAGATCGCGAGACGGCTCAAGTGGTCAGAAGGCTCGCATCAAGCAACAACATATTGGACAAGGTGATCTCTTAGAGATCTAAGTGGCTTACATCAAGTAGCCTACAAGTACTACCGTGATCGCGTGAAGATTTACGCCCGATCACAAACCCCATTCCAAACACGGTCAAGTTTTCTCTCGAAGCGAGTCCACCGAGAAGAGTGCAGCCCGCCCTACCGACGGGTACACAAGGTGAGGAAGGAAATACAAGACACGGAAACGGAGTACCCCCTCCGATAGTCGGTCGTCTGGGCACCAGTGGAGAGTCGAGATCGCCTCATAAAATGAGCGATCGCCGCTCCACCACAATGGTGCGCGTGCCCGGATCTTCTGGTGACTCGGGATTTCACCGTGAGTCCCTGAGCGAAGATGAGAAGGTCAAGATTGAACCTGGAATGGAAGCGTATGAGGAAGAGGGATCGCCGCAGACGCGTGATGATAAAAGATCCCCAGATCGTCAGAGTTTTGGGAGGGGCTCTGATGACAAGAAGATTAAAGAGAAAGATCGAGCGATCGATCTGAAAGAGAAACCTCGACACCCTCCTGGGGTCCCTTCGGGGACCACCGCGGATCGTGATGCAAGGCACAATCCGCTGGGTGAAAACCCTTCAGCAAAAACTGAACAAAAACTAAACAAGACCACTCAAGCGAAGTCAAAGAAGAAGATTGTGAAGACAGATCGAGTGAAGAAAGAAAAGACACGATCAGATCGAACTGATCGCGAAATGAAATCGATCATTCGACCAATCAAGCTCATTGATGATGACATGAAGATGGAAGGCTGGAAGTTGGACCAATTGGCACAGGGATATCACTGGAGGGCACTCAAGAATTTGCTATCGAGCGATCCAGTGCTGCAGATATTGAAGCCCAAGCTGATCGGAGAAATTCAAGGTCCGATTTCCCCGCCGAAGGTGACGACAAACCCGTTGGACGGGATCAATGCGATCATTCAGCTACTACATGACGCTGGATATGTCGCTGGAGTGTTCGATGCGAACAAACTGTTGGAGTGCGATCAAGATCAGGTGATTCACACGTGTCGATCGCTATATAACAAGTTGGCTCCCCTAACGGGTAAGTGCGAATTTGACGATCAAGCAGCCGCTGCGATCGCCGATACCCCGAGAGGATATCATACTGGATCGTCGCAGTACGCCTCAGCTGAGTCTGAAATGGAATCGGATGATTTGATCGGTATTCAGCGAATGTATCTCGGCCCAAGTGGTGCGGCACATTTGCGTGATCAAGTCGATGCGATCAAGTGCGAACCGCGATCGGCGATCGCATGCGCTAAAGAAGAGATGACGTCAGCTATGCAAGGACACCTACAAACATACCTGAAGGAGGCCATGGAACGTTTTCATCAAGATCAACGAGAACAAGCGTATCAAGCAATCTACCCAAGCCAAAGAATCAAGCCGGCAAGAGTCCAAGAAGTGTATATCCCAGATGTTGAGATGGAATCGGTGCGATCGCATCGCAGTCGATCTAACAATTTTGATTTCGACGATGCCGATCCCGACGATTCGGGCCAAGAAGAGCGGCGACGTGCTATGGTAGCCACCACAGAGACGTTTCAAAACGGTGATAGTATCCCTCAACGCATTCGAGTATCCGCGATGACATAGCTGAAGGAATTCAGAGGCAAGGATCGAGATGAAGATCGAGCCAGAAGCCGGAATAGCAAAGTCAAGTCGGCATTCCTGCGCGATCAGGCGCCAGATGAAGAAAAATGTCTGATATTTGGCGATCTGTTGACGGGACATGCTCGTAACTGGTACAATCAACTAAGCCGATCTACACGACACAAGTGGAAGCGATTGCTAGATTGTTTTATGATACAATATGGAGGGCAAGGTGTGTCAGTGGCCAGACAGTATTATCTCGCAAGGAAGCGATCTGATAAAACCCCGTTGGAGTACCTACATCGTCTTAATGTCGCGGCCAAGCTTGCCAAGATCGCTATTAAAGAAGAAAGACTGGCTACGGCAGCCACGCGTCGCGTACATGTGGAACATTTCATCGCTACGCTGGACGACCGTGATTTGGCGAAACAGCTGACTTTGCTGAGATTGAGGGATATTGATGAGATGGAAGACACTCTCCGTGCATGCCAACGAATGGAGAATCGTCAGATAAAATCGACGATGGGATCAAACAAATTCCACCAGCGAGCGATCGCACCTACTAACCCAATGGCGTCCGAGACGACTCGGGTGATGCGATCGATACGCGAAAAAGTCGAAAGCAGCGGATCGGAATCGGAGTCGATCGGATCCAAAGAGGAAGTGGATCGTCGTCGCGTTTGTGTGACAACTACACCCGACCCAGAAACACCAAACAAGGATCATCGCACCTGGCAGAAAAACACTGGCGAAGGAGAGGGATGCGATCAAAGTGGACGATCGAAGGAGTGCACCCATTGTGGATCTACCGGACACGATGATTGAGGGTGTTGGAAGCGATTGACGTGCCAGAAGTGTGGGCGCAAGGGACACCCTTCTGCAAAATGTTTCTTTGTGTGTGCATCCTGCGGGGAGATACACGAGAGTGGCAAGTGCCCCATGGAAGAATTCTTCAATTTGATCCGAAAGTGGTACGTGCCTACGAAGCATGCTGGGATGTTTCCACCCAAGGTGGATGAGATGTTAAACTAGAACGCTCGCCAGGTTGGAATCTGGCACGAGCCGAGCATTCTAGGCTTTGCATTTATGTATTTGTGGAAGGACCAAGGAGAGATCAAGAGGTTAACGATCGGATCGATCCGATCGCTAATATACATAAAGATTTAACAATGGTCTCGTCAGTATCAAGTGTAAAAAGAGTGGATGATTACGCCCGATCGCCTGTGAGGATGGAGCTCGACCTTGCGCCAGGAGAATCGCGCGGATATTGGAAATACCACACTCCCGGAAAATGGTTTAAGCAAGCTAAAGCGATGGGCAAGATCAACAACGAGAAAGCTACGATGCTGTTCGATTCTGGCGCTGAAGTGTCGATCCTCGATACTACCTTTGCTCGTAAGGTAGGATGCGTGATCGACGACAGTCAAACTCAAGAGTGCGTTGGAATTGGAGAAAACTTGTATATGACGGTAGGACGGACGAAGATCAAGATCACGTTGGACGGATCACTGGTTTATTATTTCGACGTTTGGGTAGGTGATCAAGTCGGCCAAGAAGTCATACTGGGTATGGATTTTATGGTTCCTGCGGGCATCCGTTTGGAATTAGCCGACGGGACATAATGTCTGCCTGACGAAGTGCGAATTAATTTGGCAGGAAGGAAGCCACCTTACCGATCGAATATACAAGCGATCAACCTGATAGATCAACACGTGGTCATACCAGTGGGCAGATCGACAGAGGTACGAATTGGAGTCGGTCCACCTAAAGCTAAACTTTGGGTGAGACGAGGCGTGGCGTGGGTGCCGACGGTCACTTGTGGACACGGCCAAATAAAGTATGTGCAGCTCACGAACCTCAGCGATCGTGAAATAATTTTAAATCACGGAGCTGCGTTGGCTTTGTGGATGACATCGAACATGATGCCTAGATCACCAGGGTATGTATCGATCGGATCGAGGCGATATACAGAATGGCAAACACTAGCGTTTGAAGCGACCACAGAACGAGAGGAAGAGACAGTGGAAGAGTATACAGGGCCGTTGGTGGATCATCCTGTGTACGAAATACCCACCAGAATTCTACCCCGCCAACCGACAGAAGTATTGGATAAGAGTATGTCGCAATCAGACCAAGAAAAAATCGACAGAAGCATGGGGCAAGATCAAGCTATGGACAGAAGACACTCGACGGAAGAAGATCAACGATTAAAAAAGATAACTTCTGCGATCTACACGATTAAAGAGACTGTAAACGCCGATAGAGGACAAGATCAACCTAGCGAAGCGATCGGAGATGTGAAGGAAATCGCAACGGACGAGATCAGACATGTAGAAGCTGATCTGTTTCATAAACGGTCCAGCTATCAGTTAGACGCGATCGAAATGAGGGATGGTGAATTTCAAGGACAGGCCGATCAATTAGTCGAAGACTGCAAAGTGGTGAAGATCGACACACCTGCGGACGATGAGATCGTGAGACCTCCGACAGGGATCGATGTGATCGAAACAGGGTACGAGAGTGATCGAGGTAGAGATAGACCGAGGCAGACAGGACAGAAGTCGGGCGACATTGAAGATAACAGGTATGAGGTAACAGATCCTGTCCATAAACAGTCCAGCCGTCAGCCTGACAGGATTAAGAGTGAAGATTGTGAGTTACAAGATCAGGTGGATAAACGGACGAAAAAAATGGACTGCACCAAGACCGACGAAGAGACGACGAAAGATGAGTTGACGCCATCACCGATGTATCACCACGATGCCGGCGAACTGTTCGCAGAAGATGTGGATCAACACCTGGCTGTTCTTCCCGAAGTCGTTACGCCTACACAAGATATAACGATCGATGATATCCAAGTAGGTGATCCCGGCATTCCAATAACCGAAGATCAAGAGAAATTACGACAAATGATTTGGAAAAGCCGGCACCTACTAATTGGAAAAGGCAACGCCCTTCCCCCTGCGGCGCGCGGCGCAGTCTGTGACATTGATGTAGGAGGAGCTAGCCCGATCGCACAACGGGTCCGACCGGTAGCTCCAAAGTTCCGAGAAAAACTCGCTGATCTGATCAAGGGACTGCTGTCGGACAAGATCATTCGACCATCTACATCACCATGGGCATCCCCTATCGTGGTAATCATCAAGAAAAACGGAGAAGATATAAGGCTGTGTATTGATTACAGGCGGGTGAATTAGCTGACTAGGTTGATGGTGTATCCGACGCCACTGATCAGCGAACTATTGCAAGACATGGATAAAGCTATGTGGTACTGTTCATTGGACATGGCAAGTGGTTTCTGGGTGGTGGAGATGACGGAAAGAGCAAGGGCAATCTCCGCTCTTATCACGCCATCCGGGTTGTTTGAGTGGTTACGGATGCCTTTCGGGTTGAAAAATGCTCCGCAGATCTACCAACGTTTGATCGATAACGCCCTCTATGGGTATTTGAAGATCGACCCAAAGTCGGAATCGACTGTGGTAGGGTCGCCGAAGTTGATAGATGTCTTCACCGATGGGGAACCGATTATATGGATCCAAATCCATCAGTGTTGGGTCGAAGATCCTACATTGACGACATATTAATACCGGCTACGTCGTGGAAAGACCTGTGTGGAAAAGTGGAAAGGTTGTTGGAGGTGTGCGATAAGTGGAATTTGTCGATCAGTGTGGCCAAAAGTTTTTGGGGCCGTCGCAAGGTGGAATATCTGGGGCACCAAATCTCACTCGCAGATTTGGAAGCTAATCCAAAAAACCTGGAATCATTGGTGAACATCCCGTTCCCTCGCACAATGCGAGCGATGCAGTCATTTTTGGGAAGCCTCAACTACTACAGCAGATTCATTGAAGACTTCGCAATATACGCGGCGGTTTTGTATGAACTACGAGAGGCGGATTTTCATGAGATCAACCGTTTGAGTGAAGATCCGACGCCTATCGCAGCCGTAAGACCTGATGACGCTCGCGAAGGAAGAGTGAAGGGCGATCGTACTTTGTGTCCAAAAGCTGAGATCGATCGCGATTTGTACCCAATTGTGGGGGGCGATCGTGATTTGTGTCCAAAAGCTGAGATCGATCGTGATTTGTACCCAATTGTGGGGGGTGATCGTGATTTGTGCCCAAAACCGGAGATCGATCGCGATTTGTACCCAATTGTGGGGGGCAATCGGGATTTGTGTCCAAAAGCTGAGATCGATCGCGATTTGTACCCAATTGTGGGGGGCGATCGTGATTTGTGTCCAAAAGCTGAGATCGATCGTGATTTGTACCCAATTGTGGGGGGTGATCGTGATTTGTGCCCAAAACCGGAAGTCGATCGCGATTTGTACCCAATTGTGGGGGGCAATCGGGATTTGTGTCCAAAAGCTGAGATCGATCACGATTTGTACCCAATTGTGGGGGGCGATCGAAATTTGTGCCCAAAACTTGAGATCGATCGCGATTCGTACCCAATTAAGGGGGGCGATCGTGATTTGTGCCCAAAACCGGAAGTCGATCGCGATTTGTACCCAATTGTGGGGGGCGATCGGGATTTGTGCCCAAAAGCTGAGATCGATCGCGATTTGTACCCAATTGTGGGGGGCGATCGAAATTTGTGCCCAAAACTTGAGATCGATCGCGATTCGTACCCAATTAAGGGGGGCGATCGTGATTTGTGCCCAAAACCGGAAGTCGATCGCGATTTGTACCCAATTGTGGGGGGCGATCGGGATTTGTGCCCAAAACTTGAGATCGATCGCGATTCGTACCCAATTGTGGGGGACGATCGAACGCCTGAGACCAGGAACCGATGGGAGAAGGCGATAATCGCATTCACATTGCTGAAAGCTAAGATAGCCACAACTCCAATCTTAAAACATTTTGATCCCGATCGGTCTCCTGTGATCATGGTGTACGCTAGTAAGTAGGCCGTATCAGCTGCTCTACTACAAGAATATGATGGTGTGTATTGGCCTGTCACGTTCTCTAGTCGTACGCTAAAGCCCAATGAGGTCAACTACGGGATGGTGGAGAAAGAAGTGTTGGCTCTCCTCCGGATACTAGATATCTGCTATACTATGCTAGTATCCCGTGAGATTACGGTACTTACGCGGTATTCGACACTAGCATGGTTGTTACAATCTTCAGGCCTCAATGGAAGATTGGGAAGATGGGCTGCCTTACATCGAACTGGACGCTGGAGATCAGACGATATGAGAAAGGGGAAGATGATATACTCGGTATGTTGGCTGCAAGTATAACACCTCGCGAAGAAGTAGACGAAGTCTTGATTGCGATCGCCCCGAGGAAACAGCCAAGGCAGACCATAAGAATGCCACCACCCACAGTGGAATTGAGTGAAAGCCTGCTAGTAGCCAGGTTCGATGGATCAGCCAGAATGAAAAGAAAGGGCGGAACATACAGCGCGATCATATGGAAACTGCCGGAATGGACGATTGTGGCCGCGGCTTCGGAGTTTGCCCCTGAACTTACTGTGAATGAAGCTGAATACCGAGGGCTGATCCTTAGCTTCGATTTGCTCGCAGATCAGGCCAGGGGACGGGTGATTATCTGTGGAGATTCAAATTTGGTGATCCGTCAAATGCGAGGAGAAATGGACTGTAAAGCGCCGGGGCTGCAATTGCTGAGGCACAAGGCTATGGAGAAACTGCGATCGTGGCCTTCACACGAGTTTCTACACATGAAGCGAGATTGGAATCAGAGCGCAGATCGACTGGCGAGTGAAGCTCTACAGCAAGAGAAAGGGACAGTTGTGTTTTCCGATCAAGAGCGGCAGGATTTGATTACACTCAATCGGCTAAATGAATTGCTACTACCAGAATGAGTCGGTCGTGCGGTAAAAGTGACAGCTATCACTCGATCAGACCAGAGAAGACGTTGTCAGCCCCGAATTTTACAGGAAGAAGTTGTGCGGCAAATACGGATTGGTCGTATTAAACAAGCACAAGACGAAGAAAGCTGGATATCGAGTCTGAAGACATATTTATTTGGAGACATGGCTAAGCTATCGGCCGATGAGGCTAAAATGTGCGCCCTGATCGCGCCGGACTATGAAGTAGATCAGAGTGGGTTGCTATTTTTCTGTCCGCGATCGAACACCGAGGTTGACGATCGTACCGAACTGGCTCGGTTGGTGGTCCCAGAACAGTTACAGCAAGATTTCTTGCACCACTACCATACCAGTTTGGAGGGTGGTCACCAAGGAATCGGCCGTACATATCAACGGATCAGGATGAATTTCAACTGGCGTGGATTGTACCGGAGCGTGCAGCGCTATGTGGAAGAATGTGTGGATTGTAAAACAGGAAAAGGACGACCGGTGGATCGAGTTGGATCACCTGGTAATATGCAGTCGACGTACCCTTTTCAGATTATAGCTATGGATCACATCCCTTCGTTGCCAAGATCTGTTAAAGGGAACACCGAGCTGTTGCTCTGGGTCGATTTGTTCTCGGGATACGTGATCACAAAGGCAAGCTCGTCCAGATCAGCCCAGACGATCGCCGAAAGTTATGAGGAGTGCGTGTTCAGACGATTCGGTGCGAGCGAGGCGATACGTCATGATCGTGAGCCGGGATTTATGTCTGATTTCTTCCGAGAGTTCAATCGAATCGCGGGACAAAAACAGCGAGCCGCTATGGCATATAGACCACAAGCTAACGGTACGGCCGAACGCATGGTGCAGACGCTGACTCGATCGATTAAGATGTACGTTATGGATGAAAACCAAAAGGACTGGGACGAATACGCGGAGCGATTGACATATGCGATCAATACCGCTCACGATCGAATCCGGGGAGATACGCCTTTCTACTTGATCCACGGTTGGGATCCAAGATCGACTTTGGAAGCGACCCTACCGTTGGGAAGCACCAAACCCCGGGATAGAGATGCGCGAAGATGGAGATATGGTATACAACGTCAGTACCAACGTGCTCAAACAGTAGTGAATGGACGACTGAAGGATGCAATCAGAGGCCGAGCCGATCGACATAACGAAGACAGAGAGTTGCGGGATATCAATCGTGGGTCACGAGTGTGGTTATATCTGGACCGAGTTAAGGAAGGATACGCACGAAATTTGGCCCATATGTGGCATGGACCTTTTCGAGTGGCTGAGAAGTGCGGCGATCGTGCAGTAAAGTTGGACATCGCAGGCACGCCGTACAGACTATTCCCAATAGTCCACGTATCTAAGCTGAAGCTAGTTCGCGTATTCCCGGAACGTCCAACAGGCAGTTTGATGGTGGAGGAGGCAAGTCGATTGAATTTTGAAGAAGCACTGCTGCCGGAAGATAGCTGGGAGGGTAACCTAGAAGCGGACGAGTATGAAATCGACAAGATCGTTGATGTGCGCTCAGGACGGAGAACGAGATATGGCCGAATCCATAAGCAGTACCTAGTACAGTGGAAGGAATACGACGATCCAACCTGGATTGATGAAGCTGATTTAAACTGTGGAGCTCTGTTACAGGATTTCGATCGCGATCGGGTTAGCAGGAATCGTTTCGAGACAATGCAATCACACGAAGAAGAAGACCGAGAATAGCGATTAACAGAAAGCTGGAGTGGAATGGGTCTATGCAGAGACGGTGCATGGACGAGGAGGAGAATTTGGGGTGCAAGGAGGTTGCACATGGAGATGGAAGGGGATTTATGTAATGTGAGTATAACGATCGCAGATCTAATGGTGCGATCACGATGATTAGAAAGGAGGAAGAAACAAGAATTATGGGAGCGATCGAATGGAAATGAGAAGAAAGTATATTGAGAGATCGCGTTATGGAACAAACCAAAGAGATTACTCGCGATCGAAGAATTTACCAATCAAGCGAGGAAGTGACGACCCAGGGTGAGCTGCGATCGAAGGACGAAACTGGGTCCTCCAACGCTCGGTGGCATGATCGATCGACAAAGCAGTGATCAAGTTAGGTATGTTGGTCCGGTTCGCAGAAAGGCCGGGATACCACACTCTAGCCTCATTCGGACGTGGAAAGTGCAAGAACATGGGGTCCAATAAAATGTCCAAATCGCAGAGACCGTCGATCATGCCTTAAAGAATCAGCTGCAGTACTCTTTTCCAACGGGGCCCAGCGCGAGATCGTCTCTGCCTTCTTGCACGCGCAAATGCTTCCAATCCAGGGTCCGTTCTACGTTGCTCAGGAGATATCCACAAGAAATGGGTTGATTCCCACAGAGCTTGGCGATGACTATCCACAAAGCGGCTATAGGCTTCGGCCAATTTTTCGAACCAGCCGGAAGTTTTGAAGAAGATCGGGGGTATGACTTGATCATAAATGTCCCACGGTTGTTGATCGTAAAATTGATCAATCTTGGCCGACGTGATCAAATGGGATGACCAAGACGACTCCGGAGGAGGGTGAGCTTTGCCTAGCCGGACTGGAAAGATTTACCCTTTCGGTTTGGAAAAGTGGCGATAGAACTAATCTATGTCCAACTCGGATACGCTGATCAAGCTCACTCTTCGGGAGGACCAAGGGAACACATCAACCGCCGATCGTGAAACCCGATCGCGATACCCCGGAATCCAACGATCGCGGGGTATGCGGGTGTCGGAAAGCGCCACAAAATCTGCAGGTGTCAACAAGGAATTCCGCGGACTCCGAGGATCACCAGAGAGACTGAGATCGCTTTCGGAATCGCTGGAAGGCTCTCCGAATAAATCCACCAAAGACACTCCCGATGTATTATCGTGAGGTTCATGTTCCGGACTGGAGGAATTGACATTCACCGGTGGACGGGTCGGAGTAGACGATGGTTTCTTAGGGGACGACGTGTTTCTACGACGGGCAGTCAAACGAGATGACGACAACGCCGCCAACAAGGAATCATCGGTCTCATCGGAAGAAGAGTCCTTTGGATCGCTGTCCTCAGATGATTCCGACGATGACGATCTTGAACCAAACAACCCGGGAGAAGCCGATCGACGTGGCGAGGATCCGATATATCGGGCACGCTTGGCTTGGGATTCCCTGGACGGGGAAGCAGGAGGCGATCGCTTAGGTTGACGTGGAAAATTCTTCGGGGAAGACTCGGCAGGTGCAGGCAGAACACTTGGAGAAACACTGGCGACCACCTCTGTCAAGCGAGCGAAGAGCGAATTTTTCGACTGGAGTGCCTGATCGCGCTCTACCTCCAATGCACTTATTTTCTGGGACAATCGGCCACGATCGGCATCTCGATCGGCGAGCTCAGACTTAAACCTATCGTGCTGACTCTTGATATCCGAAAGTTGGGCCGTGAGGCGATCGCGCTCAGTCTTGACTGTACCCAAGTCTCGTTGGGTCATGGCCAACTCCCGCATTATCGCTGATTGGCGGGTAGCAAATCGAGTCTTCGCCTCTTCGATCTGGAGTTTCGCCCGGTCGTCAGCCTCCTTGGAGGATGCAATCGCTGATTGTAACTCGTTTTCAAGTGAAGCCAGTTGACGCCGATGCTTCTCTTGTTCGGAATGGCGGGTCTTTTTAAGCTGCAAGATGGACGACTTCAGGATCGGAATTTCCTGTAGACGTTCCGCTTGAACAGCTAATTCCTCTTGGAAGTCATCGTTCTTCTTCTCGGCATCGGCCAACGAGTTACGCAACGCGTTGTACCGCTCGTTCACATATTGTCGGATCGGTCTTGCTAATTCTTGAACGTCGTGCAGTTGGCGTTCCAAGCGAGCGCCGCGAATTTCCTGAGCTCTCAACTGATCGTGTATTGCACAATAGCTGGCTAGCTGGTCTTGACCAGCCTCAGCGCAGTCGTACAGATCGTTGATATAAGATTGTAAAGTGTGCCGATCGATCGCAGGAAGGAAGTTCACGCGACCACTCGGGAACGACGACGAAGAACGCAAAGGGATCGCAGCTGGTGGCGAGGAGCTTGGAATTTCCACCGGATCTGGGCGAGCGATCAACCGATCGTTAGAGTCGTCCATGAAGAATAACGCGTATAGCCGGAAATGTGGATATGGAGATTACTTCAGACGAGTGCACAGATATACCAACACTGCATGTCGGCTATCAGTTCAGGGGACGGCTGTGGTAAAGCAGGCAAAGACAATTTGGACGATCTTTGCTGCGGCAAAGCGGATCGAAACAATGGAGGAGATCGTTGGGTGGAGTGATCGCAAATCACGACAAATCGCTGAGAAGGAATGATTGGCTGTTAAGTTACGGGATGTCGAGATCGAAAATCACAACAGCGAGATCAATTATCACGACAACGAGATCGAATATCACAGTAAGGGGATCGAATTTCACAATAGAGGGATCGAATATAACAATAACCAGATCGAAAATCACAACTAGGCGATCGGCGATCGGGGGAGATCAGCGATCGGCCAAGGTGATCGACGATCGATCGAGTGATCGACGATTGGGATGATCAGCGATCGGCCAAGGTGATCGACCAAGGTGATCGACGAAGGTGATCAGCGATCAGCCAAGGTGATCGACGATCGATCGAGTGATCGACGATTGGGATGATCAGCGATCGGCCAAGGTGATCGACCAAGGTGATCGACGATCTGGATGATCAGCGATCGGTCAAGTGATCGACGATTGGGAAGATCAGCGAGCGGCCAAGGTGATCGACGAGCGATCAGGGTGTGGACCACATATGCTAAAGGACGACCAACGAAAGGTAGAAGACACATGGCGGCATATCCTGGCATACAGACAGGCATACTCGCAGTTTTTAGATTTTGGTTGGTGGACATTAAACAGAAATCTATTTACTTCTAAGTACACGTGTCAACTTCTCTTCCGGGCTGGAATATTGGCCTCCCGACGTCACGAAAGTTTCGTATACTTTAATCAAGTGATATCCCCAGATAATTGGCTGGGGATCAAGAACTCTTAAAACAACCCCAACTGCGATCGGACGCAGCAAGAACGTAAAGGACAAGGCGCAAGATC
Organism: Peronospora matthiolae; assembly: GCA_921007115.2. Lineage (NCBI taxonomy): Eukaryota > Oomycota > Peronosporomycetes > Peronosporales > Peronosporaceae > Peronospora > Peronospora matthiolae. The sequence goes on along the minus strand of CAKLBY020000028.1, from coordinate 164,778 downwards.
GCGAGACGGCTCAAGTGGTCGGAAGGCTCGCATCAAGCAACAACATATTGGACAAGGTGATCTCTTAGAGATCTAAGTGGCTTACATCAAGTAGCCTACAAGTACTACCGTGATCGCGTGAAGATTTACGCCCGATCACAAACCCCATTCCAAACACGGTCAAGTTTTCTCTCGAAGCGAGTCCACCGAGAAGAGTGCAGCCCGCCCTACCGACGGGTACACAAGGTGAGGAAGGAAATACAAGACACGGAAACGGAGTACCCCCTCCGATAGTCGGTCGTCTGGGCACCAGTGGAGAGTCGAGATCGCCTCATAAAATGAGCGATCGCCGCTCCACCACATTGCCATGTCAGCATAGTTTGCACTATACTTGTGTAAGTAATTGGCTAAGACAAGCCATTTGCTCTAAGTCTTTTGGGTTAGACGGAACCGGCCAGTCAACAGATGACTTTATCTTAGCTGGATCCACCCGCAGGCCACGCTTCCCATAAAGCACCCGACAAAGGGGTTTCTTCAGCCACAAAAATGCATTTAGATGCATTTGCATACAACTTGTTTGTGCACATGCACCCGAGCACTGCTCGTAAATGGTCAATGTGATTTTCCACATCTGATCTTCCTTGTTCCGCACGGCTATGGACAAAAAATGTCATTAGCTTTGTGCAGATCCTCGGTGAGGCCGGAACAACTGCTTCATTAGACTATTAAACGTTGCGGGGGCATTATAAAGTCCCTGAGGCATAACAAGCCACTCCCAAAGCATGCCACTCGGCGTGATAATCGCTGTGAGCAGGATATCGCTCGCTCGCATTAGCAGTTGGTAATAACCATCGACTAATTCGAGTGCACTGAACATGGTACATTCTACCATAGCGTTCTGAAGAACATCCTTTCATGTAATAGGTGTCTGCGCAGGTATATTGGTCGCATTGAGCTTATTGTAAGCGTGCACTGGGCTTTTTGGCACAAAATGTTGGTGTCGAGTGTAGAGATTTGCTCTCCCGCACCATGCCTGCCGCGTGCTTTGCACGAAAGAACTCGTCAATGACGTCAAACTGTTACTTAGGCAACGGCCATTGACGTGTAACACAATATTTGGTCCCAGGGACCAGGTCAATTTCATGACGCACACCTCTGTCTGGAGGTAGGTTGTATGGTGGATCATGACACACCACGTCCTGAAATTTCTTTAACAAAGGATAGAAGGGATTCGAAGGATCCTTCAAAGTGGCAGATCCACAGCGAGCACTGAGTGTAACTACAATGTCCTCAAGGACTGTCCCATCTACAAGGGATGATGAGTTCGACTCAAGATCAGATCTAAGGACAACCATATCAGACAAAGCATTTGTATTTAAGGTCTGATGAAATTCATCTACAGACACTTCATCTAGCTCTAACAGATCATTAAGCGATAGGAGGGCCTCGAGGCCAACTTCTCCATCAATCGCACCCGACACCCCATTGACTAACGTGTACAACTGTTCACTAGTGTCCTTTTGGGACATGACAGATGCCTTTTGTATTGCAGTAGCCATCTGGCGTCGCTTTCGTCTCTGTGCATAGACTGAACACTTTAACGTGTAAGGAACATCCGGATCCACGAGGTGAAGATTATCTCCAACCTCGATCTGCTATCTCAAAGAGCCAATGTCATTACCGACATTAAGTGGGTGCCCTCACGGCCGACCTCACTCTGCGGAATTTTACGTGCCACCACACTCGCATCTGTTGAGCATAGCTCTTGATGCCTTGGCAAATCGGCAACAATGTCATTACCGACATTTAGTGGGGTGCCATCACGGCCGACCTCACTCTGTGGATGTTTACGTGCCACTCCACGCGCATATGTTGAGCATAGCTCTTGATACCTTGGCGAATCGACAACAATGTCATTACCGACATTTAGTGGGGTGCCATCACGGCTAACCTCACTCTGTGGATGTTTACGTGCCACTCCACGCGCATATGTTGAGCATAGCTCTTGATGCCTTGGCGAATCGCCAACAATTTCATTACCGACATGTAGTGGGGTGCCGTCACGGCTAACCTCACTCTGTGGATGTTTACGTGCCACTCCACGCGCATCACAGGGATCACACCCAGGATGACTCAGCCTTAAGCCATCCATGCTTCCAGCATTCTGTGATTCACTTTCATTACCAGTGTCAATAAACGGAGTACGTACCGTTTCACTACTGTCAATGACATCAGAGTTAGTTAGCTCAGACACTCCAATGTCAAGAACACTGACAGAATCCTTCAGTGGCTGCGCCAATAGCGCTTTTGCTGCCTAGCAAAGGTGGGTTCATGTCTCTCCAAAGCTTCACTAGGAACGTTGCGCGTTGCGCCTAAGGTCTTCGACCTCCAATCAACCCATGGTTCATGGCGTTCCAGCCAAGCCATACCAATGATGAGATCATATCTCGATTCCAAATCCAGGACAAGACAACGTTCGGTACTATCGAAATCTAAAAATTTCACATCTTAGTTCAACGGAACTTCAGGTACGGTGACACGAGTACCTGTCGCTAAGCGAACAGTGATAACATCACCCTCATGCGTTTTCAGCGCCTCAGCATATTGGTGACATCCCTCTAGGGATAGGCGTCGAGCACAGTTGCCTGACACTCCAGAGTCAATTAATATTGACCACGGCTCTTCAAAGCCCTCAATTTTAGCCAAGGCCACTAACAAGCCTGGCTTATACCCACGTCTCATGGAAACTTCCACAAGACCGTCCGGGGCTAAGCCCTGTCTATTTACCACCTAAAGATTCGGCAGAACCTAGTTCCTCCCCAGTAGGGCACCTCGTGCCTACTGGGAGTTGACGTTTCCCGCTCCGTACCCACTTTCGGGTTAGAAAGCGGATTGCGGCTCAGCCGACTTTGATGCGGCTTCCGCAGTGGGCACTGAGGACGCAAGGGCTTGGTGCTCCCGCACATGTAATATCTACGGATGTTACGTTGCTGTTCAACAGCCAGAAGATCTCTCTTCTTCTTCAGCATGGCTGAGGTCCATGGGCTCAGCCCCGTCAAACGATCTTGGGGCATGCCCATGAGCACCATAGCGAGCGGCTATAAAGTTGAATGCAGCATTCAACGCGACGTCTACGGCCCCTATAAACGTTGAGGGGTGGAAGCGGAAGACCTCCGTCCTCGCGATCCCCGTACAAAGGCCCTCTATAGAAATGGTGACACGGACTTTTCTGGAAGAGTGTCCAGCTGCATAGCAGCTAAAAGAATTTGCAAATCTTGGACAAAGTCCGACAATTCTCTCTCTCCCTGCCTGGCGGCTACAAATCGAGAGCAAACACGATACGATTGATTCGGTGGCACGAACAGCCGAGACATCTCTCGTTTAAGCGAATCCCATGTGGGAAACGCAGCGCTAACCGACGTATCACAGGTAAGAGCCCATTCTTTGGGTCTACCATCGAGCTTAGAAATGGCTAGGCCAACTTTCTGTCGCTCCGATTGAAGCAAGGCGGCTTCATTAGCCATATCGATTTCTCGGATCCAGAGGAGGAGACTTTCCCCCTCTTTCCCCTCGAAACCCTTAACGCTTAGAGTGAGCGGACGAGTCTTTGACTCACTGTCAGGTACTGGAAAGTACCGTGTAGGTACGGCTGGGGCTAAATGGTTGTGGACCTGCCCTATAAGCGTGGCCTCAAACTGCATAAATGCATCAAGACGTGCATTAAGGACTTCTGTGCCTTGGGCCACGATGTGGTCGACCTGCTCGACCCCTATCAACGATCTAAGCTTATCAAGCGCGATACGTTGAGCCTCAGAGAGGTAGTCAAGGCCTTCCATCTCTCACAGACGATTAGTCGAAACGACTCAGGTGTAGGATTGATTACAAGTGCTACCAAGTGTAGCGGAGCTGCACAGCTCGTTCAGTCAGAGTAAGACTTATTTAGCAAGTCAACGGCTTACGGCTGACAGCCTACTATTTCTACGGAGCTAATACATTAAGTTAAAGAGTCACCCGGTTCTACGGAACTAATATATCAAGTTAAAGAGTCACCCAGTTCTACGGAACTCGGGTGGACTCTACGAGCTAACAGCTCAACTACTGTAGTTCTAAGAAACTACGCGCACAATGTGCGAAACGGGAATACCGGAGTCTAAAGACTCTCTAACCCACGACAGTTCCAAGGAACTGTCAAGCGCAAGGTGCAAAACGGTGGAACTATCCGGACTTCTGCTCAAAATGAGAAATGAGTTTATTTAGATTTTACATCAAGGAAAATCCTGCTTTATGTACCCTGTGTTATCCTAAATACAAATATTAGTATTCGAACTAAACGGATGGTTGCCACATCACTCAGTCATCCAGTGAGGACGGTACAAAGTACGTACACGGTAAGTACGGTAAACCTGGGAATAGCGATCAATCGATATTCTCTTGCTGATACAAAATCTAAGGTCACACACATTCATCCATATCATTTGTGGGAAATCTTCGACCAATTCAGCCAAAGGCTAGTGTGACCCTGTTACAGGCTTCATTACATAAAGCTGCTGCAATTGTCGATTTGACTTCTGGTACAACATCTCCACGTTGCGCGACGTGTCTCGCAATATCGCCTTACCGCTAATGGTTTAAAATATCGTAAATTAATTGGAATGTTATTTTCGCCGACAATGGCAATGTCTTCACCGCGTCGTACGGGAGAGGTTAATGAAGTCTCGAAAAATGGTATATTTCGATCCGTGCACTATCAAATTGACGCGTTCCAGTGTGTTAGATACGAGCGAGTCAAACGGGGATTTGCGCTACGGCTAGGCTTTGGTTGACATCTGCTTAAATATGCTTTCAGAGCGTTAAGCGACCGATCCCCAGATGTAACGGGGTCACACTAGCCTTTGGCTAAATTGGTCGAAGATTTCCCACAAATGATATGGATGAATGTGTGTGACCTTAGATTTTGTATCAGCAAGAGAATATCGATTGATCGCTATTCCCAGGTTTACCGTACTTACCGTGTACGTACTTTGTACCGTCCTCACTGGATGACTGAGTGATGTGGCAACCATCCGTTTAGTTCGAATACTAATATTTGTATTTAGGATAACACAGGGTACATAAAGCAGGATTTTCCTTGATGTAAAATCTAAATAAACTCATTTCTCATTTTGAGCAGAAGTCCGGATAGTTCCACCGTTTTGCACCTTGCGCTTGACAGTTCCTTGGAACTGTCGTGGGTTAGAGAGTCTTTAGACTCCGGTATTCCCGTTTCGCACATTGTGCGCGTAGTTTCTTAGAACTACAGTAGTTGAGCTGTTAGCTCGTAGAGTCCACCCGAGTTCCGTAGAACTGGGTGACTCTTTAACTTGATATATTAGTTCCGTAGAACCGGGTGACTCTTTAACTTAATGTATTAGCTCCGTAGAAATAGTAGGCTGTCAGCCGTAAGCCGTTGACTTGCTAAATAAGTCTTACTCTGACTGAACGAGCTGTGCAGCTCCGCTACACTTTGTAGCACTTGTAATCAATCCTACACCTGAGTCGTTTCGACTAATCGTCTGTGAGAGATGGAAGGCCTTGACTACCTCTCTGAGACTCAACGTATCGCGCTTGATAAGCTTAGATCGTTGATAGGGGTCGAGCAGGTCGACCACATCGTGGCCCAAGGCACAGAAGTCCTTAATGCACGTCTTGATGCATTTATGCAGTTTGAGGCCACGCTTATAGGGCAGGTCCACAACCATTTAGCCCCAGCCGTACCTACACGGTACTTTCCAGTACCTGACAGTGAGTCAAAGACTCGTCCGCTCACTCTAAGCGTTAAGGGTTTCGAGGGGAAAGAGGGGGAAAGTCTCCTCCTCTGGATCCGAGAAATCGATATGGCTAATGAAGCCGCCTTGCTTCAATCGGAGCGACAGAAAGTTGGCCTAGCCATTTCTAAGCTCGATGGTAGACCCAAAGAATGGGCTCTTACCTGTGATACGTCGGTTAGCGCTGCGTTTCCCACATGGGATTCGCTTAAACGAGAGATGTCTCGGCTGTTCGTGCCACCGAATCAATCGTATCGTGTTTGCTCTCGATTTGTAGCCGTCAGGCAGGGAGAGAGAGAATTGTCGGACTTTGTCCAAGATTTGCAAATTCTTTTAGCTGCTATGCAGCTGGACAATCTTCCAGAAAAGTCCGTGTCACCATTTCTATAGAGGGCCTTTGTACGGGGATCGCGAGGACGGAGGTCTTCCGCTTCCACCCCTCAACGTTTATAGGGGCCGTAGACGTCGCGTTGAATGCTGTATTCAACTTTATAGCCGCTCGCTATGGTGCTCATGGGCATGCCCCAAGATCGTTTGACGGGGCTGAGCCCATGGACCTCAGCCATGATGAAGAAGAAGAGAGAGATCTTCTGGCTGTTGAACAGCAACGTAACATCCGTAGATATTACATGTGCGGGAGCACCAAGCCCTTGCGTCCTCAGTGCCCACTGCGGAAGCCGCATCAAAGTCGGCTGAGCCGCAATCCGCTTTCTAACCCGAAAGTGGGTACGGAGCGGGAAACGTCAACTCCCAGTAGGCGCGGGGTGCCCTACTGGGGAGGAACTAGGTTCTGCCGAATCTTTAGGTGGTAAATAGACAGGGCTTAGCCCCGGACGGTCTTATGGAAGTTTCCATGAGACGTGAGTATAAGCCAGGCTTGTTAGTGGCCTTGGCTAAAATTGAGGGCTTTGAAGAGCCGTGGTCAATATTAATTGACTCTGGAGTGTCAGGCAACTGTGCTCGACGCCTATCCCTAGAGGGATGTCACCAATATGCTGAGGCGCTGAAAGCGCATGAGGGTGATGTTATCACTGTTCGCTTAGCGACAGGTACTCGTGTCACCGTACCTGAAGTTCCGTTGAACTAAGATGTGAAATTTTTAGATTTCGATAGTACCGAACGTTGTCTTGTCCTGGATTTGGAATCGAGATATGATCTCATCATTGGTATGGCTTGGCTGGAACGCCATGAACCATGGGTTGATTGGAGGTCGAAGACCTTAGGCGCAACGCGCAACGTTCCTAGTGAAGCTTTGGAGAGACATGAACCCACCTTTGCTAGGCAGCAAAAGCGCTATTGGCGCACGCCACTGAAGGATTCTGTCAGTGTTCTTGACATTGGAGTGTCTGAGCTAACTAACTCTGATGTCATTGACAGTAGTGAAACGGTACGTACTCCGTTTATTGACACTGGTAATGACAGTGAATCACAGAATGCTGGAAGCATGGATGGCTTAAGGCTGAGTCATCCTGGGTGTGATCCCTGTGATGCGCGTGGAGTGGCACGTAAACATCCACAGAGTGAGGTTAGCCGTGACGGCACCCCACTACATGTCGGTAATGAAATTGTTGGCGATTCGCCAAGGCATCAAGAGCTATGCTCAACATATGCGCGTGGAGTGGCACGTAAACATCCACAGAGTGAGGTTAGCCGTGATGGCACCCCACTAAATGTCGGTAATGACATTGTTGTCGATTCGCCAAGGTATCAAGAGCTATGCTCAACATATGCGCGTGGAGTGGCACGTAAACATCCACAGAGTGAGGTTAGCCGTGATGGCACCCCACTAAATGTCGGTAATGACATTGTTGTCGATTCGCCAAGGTATCAAGAGCTATGCTCAACATATGCGCGTGGAGTGGCACGTAAACATCCACAGAGTGAGGTCGGCCGTGATGGCACCCCACTAAATGTCGGTAATGACATTGTTGCCGATTTGCCAAGGCATCAAGAGCTATGCTCAACAGATGCGAGTGTGGTGGCACGTAAAATTCCACAGAGTGAGGTCGGCCGTGAGGGCACCACACTTAATGTCGGTAATGACATTGGCTCTTTGAGATAGCAGATCGAGGTTGGAGATAATCTTCACCTCGTGGATCCGGATGTTCCTTACACGTTAAAGTGTTCAGTCTATGCACAGAGACGAAAGCGACGCCAGATGGCTACTGCAATACAAAAGGCATCTGTCATGTCCCAAAAGGACACTAGTGAACAGTTGTACACGTTAGTCAATGGGGTGTCGGGTGCGATTGATGGAGAAGTTGGCCTCGAGGCCCTCCTATCGCTTAATGATCTGTTAGAGCTAGATGAAGTGTCTGTAGATGAATTTCATCAGACCTTAAATACAAATGCTTTGTCTGATATGGTTGTCCTTAGATCTGATCTTGAGTCGAACTCATCATCCCTTGTAGATGGGACAGTCCTTGAGGACATTGTAGTTACACTCAGTGCTCGCTGTGGATCTGCCACTTTGAAGGATCCTTCGAATCCCTTCTATCCTTTGTTAAAGAAATTTCAGGACGTGGTGTGTCATGATCCACCATACAACCTACCTCCAGACAGAGGTGTGCGTCATGAAATTGACCTGGTCCCTGGGACCAAATATTGTGTTACACGTCAATGGCCGTTGCCTAAGTAACAGTTTGACGTCATTGACGAGTTCTTTCGTGCAAAGCACGCGGCAGGCATGGTGCGGGAGAGCAAATCTCTACACTCGACACCAACATTTTGTGCCAAAAAGCCCAGTGCACGCTTACAATAAGCTCAATGCGACCAATATACCTGCGCAGACACCTATTACATGAAAGGATGTTCTTCAGAACGCTATGGTAGAATGTACCATGTTCAGTGCACTCGAATTAGTCGATGGTTATTACCAACTGCTAATGCGAGCGAGCGATATCCTGCTCACAGCGATTATCACGCCGAGTGGCATGCTTTGGGAGTGGCTTGTTATGCCTCAGGGACTTTATAATGCCCCCGCAACGTTTAATAGTCTAATGAAGCAGTTGTTCCGGCCTCACCGAGGATCTGCACAAAGCTAATGACATTTTTTGTCCATAGCCGTGCGGAACAAGGAAGATCAGATGTGGAAAATCACATTGACCATTTACGAGCAGTGCTCGGGTGCATGTGCACAAACAAGTTGTATGCAAATGCATCTAAATGCATTTTTGTGGCTGAAGAAACCCCTTTGTCGGGTGCTTTATGGGAAGCGTGGCCTGCGGGTGGATCCAGCTAAGATAAAGTCATCTGTTGACTGGCCGGTTCCGTCTAACCCAAAAGACTTGAGTAAATGGCTTGTCTTAGCCAATTACTTACACAAGTATAGTGCAAACTATGCTGACATGGCAAGGCCATTGACCATCCTCCTTAGAAAGGACGCGGTTTGGTTCTGGGGCTCGGTTCAGGCACAAGTTTTTCAAGCTGTTAAGGAGGTTCTCCTTCATGCTCAAATTTTGGCTTTGCCTGACCCGGAGAGACCTTTCACTGTCGTCTGTGACGCATCTGGTTTTGCCATTGGCAGTGCATTGTTCAAACTGATATCGATGGACATGAGCGCGCCAGCTAAAAGCTGCTAAAAATAACTATCCAGCTCATGACAAAGAGTTACTGGCAATGACGTGCGCTTTTGTAAAATTCAGAGTGCATCTGCTTGGCTCAAAGCCTTGTGCCCTCTCATAGACCATGCGTCTTTACGCACTGCGACCCGTTCGCCTCATCTCTCACAACGTATGGCCAGTTGGCTTTCATTCTTCGCTGAGTATAACTTCGAGGTGAAGTATAAACCAGGGAAGCAAAATGCTTTGGCCGATGCGTTATCACGCAGGCCGGATTATGAGCTTGCTCATGTTACGACTCTGTCTTCTTCTATCCCTGATATAATTCGTGCGGCTTATACAAAGGATAAGTAGTGTGTTGCTTTATTGCGCGCACTAGGCTGTGAGAAGTTTAAAGATTCAGAAATTAAGTTGTCGGCACGATTACGTGCGGGGCCACATCGATATTCTCTCCATAATGACCTACTGTGCTATAGCTCGGATGCGGCGGATACTCCGCGCATCGTCGTACCTCATGACGAAGAATTGAAGTATCGTATTCTCTTTGAGGCGCATGATACAGCTTTGAGCGGCCATCTAGGTCGAGAGAAGACCTATGGCTCGGTAACCAACACTATTGGTGGCCCAAATTATATAAATGGATGAGCACATATGTGCGTACGTGTGAAACGTGTCAACGGGTCAAGTCAAACCCTCCGCTCATGCGGCTGCGCCTTTGACGAGTTTGCCTATACCCACGGGTTGTTGGGAATCCATCTGTATGGACTTTTTACTTGGTTTGCCAACAGATTTGGACGGCAACACTGGTATTGTGGTCTTTGTTTACCGTTTGAGTAAGATGACTCAATTAGCGGCTGTGCCGGCTTCGATTAATGGTGAACGTACAGCACAGCTGTTTATCGATCGCGTGTTTCGTCAACACGGTTTGCCTTTGGCAATTGTTTTAGACCGTGATCCTCGGTTTACGGGGAAATTTTGGAAGTCTAATCTTCAAGGTGCTCGGCACCGGATTGGACATGTCCACCGCGGATCATGCGCAGAACGATGGTCAAACTGAACGTGTTAATCGTGTCATTGGTGACATTTTGCGCAGCTTTTGCGCAGATACGCCTAGGCGTTGGATCTCTATGCTTCCGGTGGTCGAATTTGCCATGAACAGTTCGGTCCATGCCTCGACTGGTTACACCCCGTTCTATGTTAACGGTTTCACCCATCCGCGCGTCCCTTTGACGCTACCACTCCGTGGTTCCGGAATTGGTGGGGGAGGGATTGCCGATCGGCTTACTGATGTCATCCCTGCTACTGTTCAGAAACAGGTTGGTGAGTTCCTTGCAACAAGGTTGAATGTCTTACGACATGTGCGAGATGCAATGGCTGATAGACAAGATAAACAAAAGGAACAAGCAGATGCCAAAGGCAGAAATTGCATTGAAAGTTATGAAGTCGGTGAACAAAATTTACTTAGCGCTAATAAACTACCTACAAATGTAGTGTCAGCTGTTCGTAAAACGAAGTTGCGTCCGCGCTTCATTGGACCTCTTACGGTCATGGCCAAGAAGGACCTTGTGCATACGCTCAACTTGCCGCGCGAATTGCGTACACATCCCGTCTTTTATGTCGGCCTGCTTAAGCCATACCGGGACCCGTCCCATGTTGACTTGAAGGCGCTTGCGCCGCGTACATTGGCGTTGACACAGGATGTTGCATCCGAATTAAGAGGTTAAGTTGAGCCTCGACACGAGTCTGACGTGACTCCATCATCTGAAGACGGGCGCGATCGCCTTCAAGCGTCTCCAGACGAGATTGCACTTCGCTCAGAGCATGCTGGGTTTGACCCAAAGTCTCACGGAGGCTATTCACATCTTTCGACATATTCGAGTGCCTCTCAGCCAATACTCTGAACGCCACCGGCGCTGCTTGATAGACACGGGAACCTCCAGTACCATGTAGAGAGGTTACTTCAGCGAAGTCGTCGTCATGGTCACTACCAATACCTGGTGAAGTGGCGTGGGTATACCTAGTCTGAGAACTCATGGGAGTATGAGATTCCCCTTCGGCAAGACTGCCCATACGCCGTGGACGTTTTTGAGCGCCACGGTCAGGCCCGTCTTAAAAAGTACCACACTTCTCACTATCAGAGCGAGAGCGGGCGAGTTCGTGTCAGAAGATTGACGTGAACTCGCGGCTGCAGAGGCAGCCAAAGCATATCGGGAGCGTAATACTCCTCGCAGACGGCCTCTGGCCTTAAACTTCGCGAAGACATTGCGAAGCTTTCGCTCTAGACGAGCGTCTGCCTCACTGGCACTTTCGCGTAGCGCGTGCATGCTACTGAGGCGTCGAACGCCATGCACCCAGCGGATGAACACATCGTCCTCCGCAGTTTCATTTCCATCTTCGGACATTGTGATGGTTATATCCCTAATTTGTGGAACCGGTGTTCCTTGGGCCTGCTTTTGCAGCCGTTCTCTGTATTGACTCAGAGTCATCATAGCAGGTTCTAAGTACCTCTCTCGAAGAGCCTTGCGGCATTCGAGTTCAGTGGGCGTTTTCGCCTTGGGACCGGTGGCCCATGTCGCCGACGTATGGCGTGACGCTTGACGAATGAGCTCTTCCACGCCAGGTGGAGTGACCGTATTTTCACTGTGTTGTTGCAACGTTGTCTGAACTTCTGACTTGCGCCGTGCGCATGCCGCTTGGTCGAGCATGCGTTGTTGCTCCTCGTCAAGCGGGTTAATGATAATGGATGTCCATGGGGGACATTGCTCCCAGTGCTGCTAGCGCAGTCGCGGCACTACGGTCGGGGAACGGATATGGTGCCGAATGGGGCATGTCCTTACGCTCAGGTGTGCTGGTTTTGGATTGCTCCTCCCCCCTCGACTTTGGTATCACTACCACTGTCAAAGTCCACGTCCTCGACACCAAGGATCTCGGCTAGAGCCTTATCTTCCAGGAGGTGCCCAGGTCGGTCCATGTAAGTGCGTTACTTTTTAACAAGTCTCAATGGGAGAATGAGTCGAGTGACGTTTGTGGTAACGTCAGTCTGGTGGGGGAGAATGTAACGGGGTCACACTAGCCTTTGGCTGAATTGGTCGAAGATTTCCCACAAATGATATGGATGAATGTGTGTGACCTTAGATTTTGTATCAGCAAGAGAATATCGATTGATCGCTATTCCCAGGTTTACCGTACTTACCGTGTACGTACTTTGTACCGTCCTCACTGGATGACTGAGTGATGTGGCAACCATCCGTTTAGTTCGAATACTAATATTTGTATTTAGGATAGCATAGGGTACATAAAGCAGGATTTTCCTTGATGTAAAATCTAAATAAACTCATTTCTCATTTTGAGCAGAAGTCCGGATAGTTCCACCGTTTTGCACCTTGCGCTTGACAGTTCCTTGGAACTGTCGTGGGTTAGAGAGTCTTTAGACTCCGGTATTCCCGTTTCGCACATTGTGCGTGTAGTTCCTTAGAACTACAGTAGTTGAGCTGTTATCTCGTAGAGTCCACCCGAGTTCCGTAGAACTGGGTGACTCTTTAACTTAATATATTATCTCCGTAGAAATAATAGGCTGTCAGCCGTAAGCCGTTGGCTTGTTAAATAAGTCTTCCTCTGACTTAACGGGCTGTGTAGCTCCGCTACAAAGGTTAGGAGGAACTCAAAGATATTACATTGAGACGACGTGCGGAGTGAGCGTCCCTCCTGAAGTAAAAAGGGCGCCAGGATGTCATTCCGAAAAGCGTATCAAGGCACAGCGTTACGCGTGTTCAAGCTTCCAACGTGACACCACTTGTACCAAGGCGCACCGGCCTAGAACGAAAGATATCTGCCCAACTAAAATAATTAGAGGAGAGTGAATTGGTGCAGGAAGCGCACTCAAAGTGGCACTGACGGCATTTACACAGTATTGACGCAAAGTCGCGTAGATTCGTGGACTGGCCGGAACATGCATCTTACGGGGTGGTATTACACAGTCCGGATGCGGACCTGTGGAGGCAAGATTGTTGTGAGCTTACCTCACAATACCTGGACTGCTGTAAATATGGATGCTGGGATGTCCGGCTTCATACGAAACGGGTCCATAAAAAGAAGCGTACGGTAAACGGCTTAATAAAACGGTTTAATTACTACTTGAATCCTGCAGGAATACAAGAGGTCGGCCTAGCCTTCACTATCGTTTTTGCCACCGTCATGGAAATGACGATCTACAAGTATGTGCATGACATTGCCGAAATTTGGGGTATCCCGAGACGCCAATTGATTTTTGTATCCGCCAAAGGTGGAGGTCGAAGCGGATTGCAACATATATGTTTACCCCCTCCCATGGGCTCGTGTTTTATGTCTAAATATTTGAAGGCGCTCGGGGTGTGCAAGATTCACAGCAGTTTGCGTCTCGATCGAAGCCAGTATAGTATAGCAAGAGCATCTAAACGCAAATATTACGAGTACGGGATTTGATTGAAGTCTCACTGACTCGTGTATGCTTTACAAACATGATGTTGGACAGACCACACTTGTGGATGTCGATGTGAATGATATTATCGTCACCGCCACCGAAAGCGTCATAATTGGTTTGTTCTATAAGACGATGTACAGCATAAAAGATCTCAATAATTATCGACATGAGTGTAGAGTACAACCCGAAGTGCGGGTACTGTTAGAAGGTAATGGTTCTGACAGGTCATCAAGATTTGAAGCCCAAGTTAAAGATCAGTTACAGGTAATATGAAACGTCACCTGATTGGCTGTCATGTTGTGGCATCTTGACAGATAGGATCGGGAGAGACGGGTGCCATGTGATGAGATGACACATGGGACGGGGAGAGACGATCACCATGTGCAATTTGATCTGGTTAACATGGAATCCCGTTGGAAGGGCATGTTGTAGTGTTGATGGACGAGAGCAGTTAGCACTAATATATTTACTATTACTGCTTACACCTCTTGCACAAGTGCAACTACGACTACACTCTTATAGGTACGCCACATGACAAGGATCCACTATGATTGAAATGCTCTTAAAACAACAGGTGGACATAGCGAATTTTGTTACAGCTCCAATTGGAGATGAATAAGCGATTAAGGAGGACAAAGAACTCGACTAACACTCATAAAAGCTTAAAAAAAACCGAGCATTTGACCTTCACGTTCTTTCAATCTATGGTAGGGAGCCTGCTGTGGATCGTCAGGTGCACGCGGCCTGATATAGCATTCGCAATTCACATTGCGACTAGTAGATCTTACGCGTCAACGGTCACCAACTTTAAGTTGTCTCGACGCACGTTTATGCATCTCGTTGGTACACCATGTCTAAATTCGGATGCAACCACCCATCTATGATGACCAGGCCTTACGAGTGGAGGGCGCGACATATGCTATTTCCAACGGCGACTGTGAAGATCGTAAGTCGGTCAGTGTTTGAGACCAAGATTAGTGGGATGCTGATTGGTTGGAAGAATCAGAAACAAGGAGCATTCAATCTGCCTATTATTAATGCTGAGTTTGTTGCATCGAATACGAAAGAGTTTCTTGGAGTGCAACTATCCTAATCAGATGTAGAACTTGCTGTGCTTCTACCGATGAAGATGGCCATGGATATCTTAGCCGCCTATTAGCGAGTGGCCAACAATAGTAGCGGTGCGCAGGCAAATCACGCCTAATTGAAGCTTGAGTTTATGCGGTATATCCACTTCGAGCATCTTCAACAGCCTAAATATCTCTGCACACAGAAGGTGAAGGCGGATATCCCAAGCTAGTCGCTCCCGGCGCCGCGCATGAGAAGATTCGGTCATTGATCAAGTTGACGTAGTTGGGACAAACTTTGATCCTCTGTGACGTCAAGACCAGACTACAACCGTATAAACCGGACCCATATCAGATTTAAAAAAGGGGCGGTGGATAGTGAATGTAACGGGGTGAATCGTTACATAACAATTTATAAGAAATTGTTAATAGAATATGACTATAAGAGTTATATTCTCAGAATATTGTCATAAGGACAAATATTCTGTAGCACTTACGAGTAGTTCCTAATTGGTTGATATAGGCCATTATATCAACCAACGAAGACGCGCCACGACAGACGCACGCAATGAGTGGTGAGCAGATAACTGATTTACACATTTGTATTTAGACATAGCTAGATGAAGATAAATAGTGATTTATTGCAGACATTAACTATTACTAAATACAGTTCTACTTTTACTTTAACCAAGTACTCGCTTCTTCTTACCGTCTTCCTCTGCACGTACGAGTGTACGTGAAGTTACGAGGCACCGCCTTATTCTGTCATCAGAATAAGTAGCTTGTACTGTCACCAGTACAAGCTTCAGGGTGCCCCGTTACACCTGGTAGCACTTTGTAGTCCGTCCAAGGACCGCGTTCACATCCAACATGAATATGTTGGATGATGAAGATGACCAAAGCTTTCACGCTACGCGTGACGGCTACTCCCATTTGAGCGATGTCGAATGGGATGCGGTTGAACGAATGGGTTCGACCATGGGCGTCCATGCTGTTAGCGTCATGCTAGAGGCTCTCAATAGAGATGCCCAACATGCTACTATCGCCAAGTTCATTCAAAATGAACTTGACGCAGAACGCGAGAAAGTAGCCTTGCTTCACCAACAAGGTTCTCAACAAGCAGAGTTGTTGAGAGAACAGGGTGCTCAACAGTTTGAACTGTTGAGACCGCAGCAGGCTGCTGCTGGTGGGTCGATGCACTCGCGTCGACCCGAGACTTTGAAGATTGACATCTCCAAGTATAGGGGGGTCGAAGAAGACCCCCTCTTGAGATGGTTCGTCGAATTGGATGACGCCATAAGGGCGCTTCGCATCGACGACGGGGATATGCAAGTTGCATTTGCCCAGTCAAATCTGGCAGGACGTGCCAAGACTTGGGCACTGGGGCTCAAGTTGCACGACCCATATGCGTTTGGGTCGTTGGAAGTCTTCAAGTCGCGGCTCAGACAAACGTTTGAACCGCCTAGAGCTGAGTTCAGAGCTCGAACCGAGCTCTTGAAGCTCAAACAGGGTAAGCGTGATGTGCACGCTTACGCTCAACATATACGACATCTCACGAGTTGTATAAGTTCCAATCCGGTGGATGAACACACGTTGGTTTCGGTGTTCATGCAGGGTCTTGCGGATGGTCCCGTCAAGACTCACCTGTCCCGGCTTGAACTAGATTCACTAGAACAAGCCATTTCCATTGCGGAACAGGAAGACTTCAGTCTGAGACAGGCTCGCGCCAGCTCGACATCATATCTTCAACCGAGACGATATGACAACGGAGGTCCAGAGCCGATGGAACTCTGTTATGTAGAGAGCGAGAAGGCTCGCTCTACAGACTACAAGAAGTTGCAGAAATGCAACAGATGTCAGAAGACAGGACACTACGCTTACGAGTGTAGTGCCCCTCGTCCAGTGTCTCGCAACACTGGGCGTAGTGACTGTCCACCCATGAGAAAGAGGCAGGGGCGCGGGTCCGCTGTTGGTGCAAAGACGCAACAACGGGATGGACCGTCAAAAAACGGACAGGATCAGTAGGTGCGGAGCACCCTACTGGTCCAGCAACGTCAAGAGAATTTGTAGGCCTCTTGATGAAGGTTCCTCGCAACACACAGACGTTGTGCGTTGCTGCTCTAGGTAATGAGGTCTCACTCATTACCTTGAAACTCGAAGTGACGAATAAGTTGTCCCTTCGAGCTCTAGTCGATTGTGGGGCGTCCAACAATTTTGTGCAACGCCAATCGCTAGAAGATAGTCACTTAAAGTTCAGTGAGTGTGAAACAACTCCTACGAGGATGACGGGACGTCTTGCGACAGGCGCATCCGTAACCGTCATGAAGCGTATAGTAAAAATCCACTATACGCTAGAAGATACCCAATATGACGATGACTTTATCGTATTGGATTTGGATGACAAATTTGATGTCATCCTTGGAATACCGTGGCTCAGAAGGTACGAACCACGGGCAAACTGGCAACATCGAACAGTAACGATGCCTGCCGCTTGTTCATCAGATGGCCATCTGATGAACGTTTTGGAGCGTCCACAAGCGTGTGGATGTACTACGAGTGAGTGCGATGGCCTCACTTGTGGTACGGTCGTTAGTACGACTGCACAAAACCTTAGTGTACCAAACGGTTACACTTCGGAGCAAATTTCCGGCGGCTGTGAGGAAACACAGGCTGCGCCGAAGGTCCACCACTCGAATAAGTCGGGTGGACTGGGACAAAGATGTATCCCTAGCGGGGAACATCTAGAAGAGAAACAATCGATCGCTCAGGTTAAGCGAAACGATAATCCTAGATCGACTGGAGAGTCTTTCGTAGAGGATCTCGCTGTGGTTGCGCAACCACAGCTAGAGGAAGTTAAGGGAATAAGTCCCGATATTACAAATACGGCGGAAATAAGTTCCCCGAAACCCGCGGGAATAAGTCCCCGGAAAGCCGAAGGAATAAGTCCTTCGATGCCTGAGGGAATAAGTCCCCAGGAAATGACAGAGACATTAAATGTCCTAGTCAATGACGGATCAAGTGTAGGCGCTTATACACTTGATCCGATTGCGCCTCCGAAGTTGACTTCGGAGATCACTCAGTTGCCAACGCTCGACCACAAAAGGTTCTTGCGTGATCTGCGTAGTGGCAAAGTCAAGCAGATCTGCATACTCGTCGCTGACGACGAGTGTGTAACCGACATAAGGTCAGCAACAGTGTTCACTGAGAACGAGAGAGTTCTCAGTAGTTCATCTATGGACGAGAGTGTCCTAGATGAAAAGACACGAATTGAGCGATATGACTCCCAATCGTGGGAATCGCTCAAGACAAATCCTCTCTATGAAGATTTGGTTGAATTCAAGGATGTATTCCCTGAAACTGTTCCGTGCGAATTACCGAAGGATAAAGGTATTCGACACGAGGTCGAGCTTAAACCAGGCTCGAAGTAATGTGTCATGAAGCAGTGGCCACTGCCTCGTGAACAAGTACTTGCGACCGACAAGTTCTTTGCCGATCGTTCGGCAGCGGGCCATGTGAGGGAATCAACTTCCCCGCATAGCTCTCCGACCTTCTGTGTGCGAAAAGCTACAGGAGGGTAGCGGATAGTGCATGCATTTAACAAGTTGAATGCTGCAACGGTACCGGCTCAGACGCCGATACCAAGGAAGGACGTAATCATTGATGGTATGTCAAAGAGTACCATCTTTTCGTCCATGGATTTGATGGATGGCTTCTATCAAATCCTTATGCGAGAACGGGATATATCCTATACCGCAGTTAGCACGCCTAGCGTCATGCTCTGGGAATGGCTAGTAATGCCACAAGGGCTTAGTAATGCCCCTGCCACATTCAACAGATGTGTATCACATCTGTTGAGACCAGTACGAGAACTCGCATCGAGTTATTTCGATGACGTATTCATCCATAGTCGAGCTACGGATGAAAAGACGGATGTTGAGGTTCACAGGTACCACATCCGACAGGTTCTTACAATCATGCGAAAGCATCAATTGTATGCAAACCTCAAGAAGTGTATATTTGCCGCAAGCGAAATACCACTTCTTGGGTGCATCGTTGGTAAGAACGGTGTACGTCCTGATCCCGAAAAGATCAAGGCGATCACCGACTGGCCTGTGCCGGTTGATGTCAAAAGTCTTCGAAAATTCCTTGGGCTAGCGGCGTATTTGCATAAGTATTCACGCAATTACGCCGAGATGACTGTGCACCTCTCTCGTTTGTTGAAAAAGAACGAGAGGTGGTTATGGAACCCTGAATGTCAGCGCTCCTTTGAGGGTATCAAGCAGAGCTTGATACAATCCCCAGTCCTAGCAATAGCCGATCAGGACAGGCCATTTCACGTGGTCTGTGATGCCAGCGATTTCGCAATCGGCTGTGCATTAATGCAGTACGATCTTGAAGGCGTTGAACGCGTCGTCTGCTATCAGTCGCGTCAGCTGCAACCAGCTGAGCGGAACTATCCAGTGCATGACAAGGAACGCCTTGCCATGAAGTATGCACTCGCGAAGTTCAGAGTCTATCTATTAGGAGATAGACCCTTCGTTGTTTACACTGACCATGCGTCATTACGCACGGCAGTGAACAGCCCGCACCTTTCACAACGAATGGCGCGGTGGTTCTCATTCTTTGCGGAATACAACTTTACGGTCGAGTACAAACCAGGACGACTTAATGTCGTCGCTGATGCACTCTCACGTCGTCCCGACTTTGAACCAGTCGCGAAACCCAACAGTGAGACAGTCACTGTTGCGGTTATGACGTCCTCAGTCCCATCTACAACGTTGTATGATGATGTGAGGCGGGCATACGCCCAAGATGGTGAGATTGTGAAGTTGTTGACACATCTCTCACAACCATCTCGAGAATCGTTGAAACGATTGTCGTCTGCGTATTGATCTGCATCAGATCGATACACTACTCGCGACGGGTTACTGTATTATGCAGCCGTTTCTGGTGACACACCACGTGTTGTCATTCCAGATGATACTGATCTGCGTTTGCGGATAATGTTCGAGTATCACGATGCTCCTATAGGAGGACATTGTGGCCGAGAGAAAACATATCTCACGGTAAGTCGAGACTTTTACTGGCCCCGCCAGTATCAGTTTGTGCGAAAGTATGTTCGCGCATGCGAAGTCTGCCAACGAGTGAAGTCAAGTCCTTCACTGCGTGCACCTTTACAGCCTCTACCGGTTCCGGCTGAGTGCTGGGAATTCATCTCAATGGATTTCGTCTTCGGGTTACCCAAAGACGCACGCGGGAATACGGGTATTCTCGTATTTGTTGACAGATTCAGCAAAATGGTACACCTTGTGGCTGTACCAGAGACAATCACGGCAAGTGGATGTGCTTGTGTCTTTATTGACACCATCTTCCGACTTCATGAATTGCCCCGTGAACTCGTATCAGACAGAGATCCACGATTCACTGCTGATTTCTGGCGTTCCGTGTTCAAATCACTCGGAACGCGCTTGAAGATGTCAACATCTGATCATCCAGAGTCAGATGGTCAGACGGAACGTGCCAATCGTGTCCTTGAAGAGATACTTCGAGGATACGTACACTCCTTTAAGAGTTGGATTGAGTTTTTGCCAATGGTAGAGTTTGCCATCAACAACTCGGTGCATGCGTCCACGACACATACACCGTTTTCCGTGAATGGCTTGCGCCATCCGCGTGTACCCACCTTACTAGAGTGTAACTCTGGATTAAGGGGGGGAGGGACTCGCGCGAGCAAAAACCGAATTGGTTCACGCTCATCACGCTCTGATGAAGAAGTCATTGCGTTTGATGCCGATATCGATAACATCTATATCGAAAAATATGATGCCAGTGAGAGTGCGGAAGCCCTCACTGAAGAAGATGATCCCAGTGAGAGTGCGGAAGCCCTCACTGAAGAAAAGGTTGATGTTGCTGCAGTGCGCTCACATCACACTGAAGCTAACGAGTCATCAGATGAGTTCATACTGGCTCGTGAAACGGTAGTCCGTTTTGTACAAGACTCCATCGCCGAAGCGGTGGATAAGCAAAAGCAAAACGCTGACAAGAATGGAAGGGCAAACACTCTTTTATTTAATAAAGGTGACTTAGTCCTACTGTCTACGGTTAATCTACCAAAGCATGTAGTGACTAACTTGGGTAGCAGTAAACTACTACCCAAGTACATCGGCCCATTTCGTGTATTGCACCGCCTAGGCAATGCATACACGATCGAGTTACCACGTAAGATGCGAACGCATCCCACGTTTTACGTTGGTCGGCTTAAGCCGTACCATCAGTACGCTGATTCTTCCGATGAAGAACGCCCTTGCGCTCAAGCATCTCGCAGAGAGCCTTGTGCTCCCGATGGTGGGCATCAACAAGGGTCTGAAGAGCAGCTATCTCATCCTGAGACCGATCAGCAATCCCACGAGCTACCCTTAGCTCGTCACGAAGAGATGTCAGAGATCTCTCGTTCTCAAGCTGAGCAAAGGCAAACTCAGCTCAATGCTTCAAGACAGTGTCCGCCATTTGGAGACGCCTATTCCGCTCATGTTCGAGATCGTCGCGTAACCCTTGCGTTAAGCGATCAAAGAAGCTCTCGGGAACACACCGATCCACATGATCGTGTGGAGAGCGTCTTTCCTCCTCCTCCACCTCCATTAGAGGACTCTCGCGGTGGCCAGCGCTATCTAGTTGAGCAGCTGTTGAACCACCGCGACGTGAACGGACGTCGGACGAGTTATCTCGTCCGGTGGCGCGGCTATCCCCCGTCCTGGGATTCTTGGGAGCCCCGCTCCCAACTGATGATCGACGTACTGGGTCTGGTTGAGCAGTACGACGCGGCACATCCTGTGCCGCAGAAGGACCGCCGGAGAAAGTCTTCCTGGCACGGTCGTAAAGGGATTTCAGGTTGTCAATCCCTTCGTACATCTCAGAAGAGACACGTACGCGTCACCACGGGCTGGTAAGGAGGTAAGCCTCCTTAGGTGCTCGTGCAGGGTTGTTCACACAACATGGGCACGAGTCTCCCCATGAGAGGCAGGGTAATCCTTTCTCCCTTGACAGACGATGCAGCTTGTAGCGTGCACCTGTCGGGGTTCGCTTTTCAAACTTATCACGAGCTTTGATAAGTTTGTCGTTCCAAGCGTCACGACCTACATCCTCAAGGTTATGGATGTAGGCATTCCACGCTTGAAGTAGCGAGGGACCATCACGCTTGTGATTCCCACTGTACCATCGATGTCTAAAGAAAGCATCGATGAAGAATTCGTTTTCAGCGCGATAGTTTTTCGCACTGGGGTCAAGGTGATGGATCCTTGACGAATCGAACAATCGTGTTCGATAACGATCACTCGTCGTCGCCGACAAGTGATCCATGACGGATTTTGGAGGCATCCATGCCTTCTTCTCAGGAGCGAGACGCAACACATTGCGGTCCCGCTCTTCTCGCGATGTGCCGACAGAAGTACTGGCACCTCGTTGCGAAGTGGTGTCCATAGGAGAGCCGACACCACTGTTAGCGCCCGAGTCTCGCGACCTTGAGCGCCTACGCTTCGGCGATGGTCCATCTGATTCATCAGATGAACCAAAGATGCTGCGACGCAAAGCATTGTCCATGCCACGCTTGGCAGGCGGCTTGGATTCAATCGCCGTCGATACGGATCCGCCTTCCGTATCAGGAGAGTATGAGACACCGAGCTCATACTCTGTGAAGACATGAGTGTCTTCATGACCAGCGCCTGCATCACCAAGTGACACAGGCTGGGTCGCTTCAGCAACCGATGAGACATCAGTTGCTGTGGTTTCTGCTTTGGCGTCCGTACAGAGACGTGCGGACGCGCTCTCGGTGGCCTTGTTCGCGCACCGCATGGGCTTGTTAACCATGCGATGAATTGTTGGAAAGTGGACTCGGACCAACAAGTGCAAACCCTGTCCCAAATGATTTGGGACGAGTATCCATTTAGTCAATCAGTCACTAAAGTGACTGATGGTTGAGGGGGGGGTGATGTAACGGGGTGAATCGTTACATAACAATTTATAAGAAATTGTTAATAGAATATAACTATAAGAGTTAAATTCTCAGAATATCGTCATAAGGACAAATATTCTGTAGCACTTACGAGTAGTTCCTAATTGGTTGATATAGGACATTATATCAACCAACGAAGACGCGCCACGACAGACGCACGCAATGAGTGGTGAGCAGATAACTGATTTACACATTTGTATTTAGACATAGCTAGATGAAGATAAATAGTGATTTATTGCAGACATTAACTATTATAAATACAGTTCTACTTTTTACTTTAACCAAGTACTCGCTTCTTCTTACCGTCTTCCTCTGCACGTACGAGTGTACGTGAAGTTACGAGGCACCGCCTTATTCTGTCATCAGAATAAGTAGCTTGTACTGTCACCAGTACAAGCTTCAGGGTGCCCCGTTACAGTGAACACATGTACGTGACCCACACTCCATATCCACCACCTGAAATAGATCTTTGGGAGCGCAGGGCATGATGTGATGGGCCTAACAGGAGAGGGATCTACCTATTTTAAGTGTACTGAGTAGCGACTCAGAATAAAGTTAAATAAGCTCAACCCTGTAAAACCAGAACATACATGTTCGAATGAATGCACCACTGTCTCCGAGCGATCCAAAAAAGCGTTTTTGTGCGCTTCTTGATCCGCAACATGGCTGCTTCAAACTGCCAGAAGAACTTCGACAGCGCGATCAATTCTACCGCCAATTTGAACTGCAGCGGTTTACGCATGTTACTTCAGTAAAGAATGTTTTTACCACTGTTGTCCTTAGCGACGTCCTCGAGCAATGTCCATATTGTCTTGATCAATCATACTGGTCAAAGAAACGTCCAGCATGATGGTATTGACAGTGGTGTGGTAAAGCCGATCGAGATCGGGTCCAAAAGACTAGGCATTTAGCTAAGTACTAGGTGGTTTTGGCTGAGTCGCTCGTGGAATAATAGCCAGCTATTAGTATGGTACCGTTAGGAGGACCCAACGGACTCAACCCCATCTAATCCGCCCGGTCTCAGCCTGTAGAAATATCAAGGGACCGCAATCAAGGGACATCGATCGGAGGACCGCGATCGGAGGACCGTGAAGGAAACGTCCAGCATGATGGTATTGACAGTGGCGTGGTAAAGCCGATCGAGATCGGGTCCAAAAGCCTAAACGCTCAGCTAAGTACGAGGTGGTTTCGGCTTAATCGCTCGCAGGATAAAAGCCAGATGTTTATATGGTACCGTTGGGAGGACCCAACGGACTCAACCCCATCTAATCCGCACGGTCTCAGACTGTAGAAATATCAAGAAACCATGATCAGAGGACCGCGATCAAGGGACCGCGATCATAGAACCGCGATCAGGGACCGCGAACAGGGACCGCGATCTGAGAACCGCGATCAGGCGTGGGCCACATGATATAGAATGATTGCAAATCCATTAGGCATGGAGAAGACACGTGGTGGTCAATCCTGATATACGTAGTAGGCGTGGTCAAAGTGTTGGCTTTTGGTTGATTATCATCATACAGAGCTCAAATTGCTTCTAAACACACACGTGTCGTTCTTCTTCCGGGTTGGAAATTCTGGCCTCCCGACGTCAGAGAGTATTGACATCAAGGGCAGGAAGATCGCTTTTGGAGCTATTCGGCCAGGAGTGCAAGGACTCTCAACACCCCTCAACCGCGATCAGACGCAAACAACCTTACTGTTTGAAGTGCAATATCATGTGACGGCTCAAGTGGTAAGAAGGCTCGCGACTCAAGTACTTCATTTTTTGTCACAAGGCGATCAAGGCTAATCGCGGCGACTCTAGAAGAGCGTCAACCAAGAGCATGCGATCGGGTGAGGAGTTTTCACATAATTGGCACGAATTTCAAAAGGTCAATTTCAGCAAGTCCACCTAGAAGAGTGCAACCCGCCCTACCGACGGGTACACATGGTGAGGAGGAAACTAGTGTAAGCGGAATCGGAGTACCCCCTCCGTTAGTCGGTTGTCTGGGGGCCAGTGGAGAGTCGGGATCGCCTCATAAATGGGTGAACCCACTCCACCACAACGGTATTGTTACTAATTACTAAGCACCAGAATATTCTGTATTAAGCTAGAACTGTACAGTTGCAGTGATGTCAGCCTTCATTTACACATATCGCTTGTCGGCTGCCTTCATGGTTTGGTTCGCGTCCTATTGTTCACCACGCTGGCCCGAATGTTAGGACGTGTCGTTTTCGATTTTGAACGCGCCCGTCACCTAGAAATTGGTGTGTCTAAAACTTTCGCGCCTGTGCTCGTTTTCGTCTTCATCAGCACGACGAAGTGGATACAAAACACCGATATCACCACTTTAGCGTGCGGATCTTGGCCTGGTATTTTCAGCACGTAAGTGATCTCGTGTGCTAAACGGAACGTGGTATCGCACGGCGTCGCCATCGATGACTACTGTACGGTACCGTATTAATATTGTAAAAGTATAATGCAAACAAGGGTACAAGGTCCATTATTGCGAGCCCGAAGGGTTAAGCTGTTATTGACAAAGAGCAAGCTGAAATGCCAAACTTTTTAAATCGTACTTATCTGTGTTTGCGTGTGTCTGTAAATAACGCGGTTAGGTGTACCTTTCACGTACTAAGTGCGATTAAGCCGGTCCCCTTTTCATAATTATTTAGACACATCAGAAGTCACTCTTTGGCTAAGTTACTATTGCGACACACGCACATGATTAGATTCAAACCTATGAAAGGTAAGTATGATCATGGAAGCAAATGGTGGACGCTCATAAGCAAAGGCTGACCACGTTGCCCGAGTCTAGTGAACTAACTTAAAACAGACATTATTAGCATTATACTTATACAGACATTATTAGCATTACACTAATAAATGCAGAATCAGCATAATACTCATTATACTCATTCTTTAGTGACTGCTATTGTATAGTATTGCAGCTTGATCCAGTTCTCCGGACTGGCTTACTTTTATAAAAGGGCGAGCTCCAGAGCTTGCTCCCCTGTCTTATTCTTTTTTAAGGGAAGCTATGACCAAATACAAAATTAGAAGGGGTCTGTCCTAACCCGGCTTAGCCCTAACTCTGCCACTTAATCACTCCTTTATTTGATCAACATTGGGCGGCTCCGGCCATATTAAATTAAGGAGACTCTACTGTAACTGTTTTGTACAGGACGAGAGCTCCTTTTTGCACGCCGACCTATATTCCTGTCGGTGTGCAGTCATTCGATTCTACATTCCAGCAACAACAAGTGTGTAAAAACGACGATACGTTTGACGCGACGACTGACAACTAGACCTTTTCACAGGATATTCAGTTTCACAGGAACTGACACAAAAAGCGACAAGTGTTCGTGGTGCCGTCCGTCGTCTATCCATCCACCCGACACACCAGTCGACCAGCCCGAGACCCCTCCCACGGTCGCGCAATGACAATACGCAAGCGTCGCTCGGTCCCCGATGCCAGCGAAAGTATCGAGCCCATGCCAGCTAGCGCTCCCCTGCTCGTTCCAAAAGCCGGTGGACTCACGAAATTTATGACGCGCGTAGTCATGGGCTTCGCTATGATCGGCGGGTTCGTCGCGATTCTGTACGGCGGCCACATGTACGCGTGGGGACTCGTTGTCGTGCTCCAGACGCTGCTGTTCCGTGAACTGGTGAACGTGCGCTATCGAGCTGCAGCGGAGAAGAGCATCCCGTGGTTCCGCTCGGTGCAGTGGATGTGGTTTGTCGTCGCGCTCTTCTACAATTACGGCGACTCGTTTGGCGCGTTCATTGAAAGCAGCAAGATCCGGGTTGTGCCGCCTGCAATTGTGCACTATCTGCGGTATCACACGTGGGTCTCGTTCACAATGTACGCGCTGCTCTTCGTCATGTCGGTGCTGAGTCTGAAGAAAGGTGCGTCACTTGCAGTCAGCAAGTTGAGAGACGGCGGCGATGTGGCTGTTTTGTTACTGATTTATTGCTGCTGTTGTTGTTGGTGGACCACGCTCACTTTGTGATGATCTTATAACATGATGGCTTGATCGATCGATCGGTTGATTGATTGATTGATTGATTGACTGATTGATTAGGATACTACAAGTACCAAATGGGCAAGTCTACGAAAGTCTCGTGTTCTTGGATGCAATCATGATTGCTGACTGTCGTTGAATGTCTACTTGCTCTTTGTCTAGGACAATACACATGGACGATCGTGACACTGGGTCTGATCGTCTTTCAGATGAAATACGTGCTCACGAACATCTTTAACGGTACGTTGAGCTTTCGAACGCTGATCAGAGCTGAGTGTTTGTGCTCTATAATAGAGACTGACTCGATCGTGCGTGTAAATAAGGTCTGTTCTGGTTCGTGTTCCCCGTTTCGGTGGTGGTCTGCAACGACTGTTTTGCATTTTTCTGCGGGAAACTCTTTGGTCGCAAGTTCATTAAGACACCGTTCCTGCGCTTGTCTCCAAACAAGACGTGGGAAGGATTTATCGGTGCTCTTTTGTGCACCATCGTGTTTGCCTTTTTCTTCAGCGCTTTCATTTCTCAGGTACGATTGTGTGAGGTGGCTTGTTGTTGTGGTGAGAAGGATTCATTGTATAATGTGTGGTTGTTCTTATGTTTCAGTTTTCATGGCTTACCTGCCCAGTCGAGAGCTTTGAGGCACAGTTTGTTTTGTTGGAGTGCCGGATTACAGCTTTGATTGCTGATTTATTCTGTTTTCAATCTTTGTGTGCTGCAGTTTAAGCTGATCCCCGACCCACTTACGTGCACTCCTCACGACGTATTTCTTTCGCACTCTTATGACGTGCCGGTCTTTATCGCGCGTGTAATCAACCGTAGCCAGATTCAGCTTCTTCCGATCCAGGTTTCTGGACTTGCTGTGAGTTGTAATAGCCATCATGATGACTGACATATGAACATGTTGGTTTTGGATGCAGCTCCACTCGTTCTGGTTCGCGATTTTCGCATCGATCATTTCGCCCTTTGGCGGGTTCTATGCATCAGCGATCAAGCGCACATATCACCTGAAAGACTTCGACTCGGTTATTCCAGGCCATGGTGGTGTCATGGACCGGATGGATTGCCAGCTTATCACCAATTGCTTTACGACAGTCTACTTTAACACTTTCATCCGGTACGCACGAGCAACCCAGCTTATTGCATCGTGTTTCTCGCTCTACTGACTGGAAGACGTGCGTCCGCTCTTTTTTCGTGTAGGTCGCAGATCCCGTCCGTGGCGATGATTTTGAACCTCGTGGCAAAGTTGACGGTCGAGCAGAAGCAAGATGTGCTGCAGGCCATTCAGGAGATGTTGCAAAGCTGAAGGCGTCTTCACCCTGACTCAGGAGTCTTTCCATCACCTGACTAGAAAGCAGAAACGTGAGCACAACGCGACCAGGTCCATGTCGCGATGCCTACATCGTGTTTTACTATTGATCGAGCCTTTGCAACGAAGATACTTTTACCACGATGACTATTTTCGCTCTTGTTTGAACTGTCAATATTCGATCAATAATTCGACTTTTTCGCATTGCAGCCAAAATGGAGTCGGAGAAGCGCTTCTGCCTGCGCGTGCGCAATCTCCCAGCCGCACTGTCCACTGCGACCATCACGTCCTTACTCACTCACTACGGTGCTACTCGTGTCCGCGTCTTTCCGCGTCAAGTACGTTGCTAGTATTTAGCTCTGCACCGCCAAACAAATGTTTGAAATATCAAGTTGGCATTGCATCATTTTTGTCCGTACTTTGTCTATCTGAGTGCAGAATGCAGCAGTGTCAAGTGGCAGAGAACCCGGAGCAATTGCAAAACACTCGCAGGACGCTATTGCAACATTCGAGACTCGTGAAGCTCAGAAGAATGCTCAGAAACGACTTCATTTGCTTGAATTGGCAGGCCACTACTTGCAGGTGGCACCGGTTGGAGAGAAGGATACGACTAAGTCGAAGGGGACAGAAGTAGCGGCTGTAGGAACTCAAAACAACGTCCATGCAAAGTATCGGACTCCGCTGCTTCTTTCTCACCCGATACCACCACCACTTCCGCCGACGCCGGCTCCGGTGCAGAATCCTGTCCATGCTCCGGTACCTCTGGCCCCGCATCTAGGGTGAGTCTATTTTCATTGAAGACGGAGCACAAATGCTGACGTTGATGTTATATGATGATTGTGGGCAGCTTAGACTATGCACCATCGCCACTGCTCGAGTACAAGTACCCGAGAGCAACTGAAAGCATTGTGTACAATATTGCAAATGGTTTGTAAAGCTAGAGGACTCGACGCTTATATGCGCGTGTATGTGCACGTACGACTGTATTGACGATGTTACGCTAACTTTTGATACCGTGGCTATTTTGCGTACAGCCTTGATTGCGTTGCCCCGCTTTTATACGCAAGTACTGCATCTCATGAACAAGATGAATCTTCCGCCGCCATTCAAAGAAGATTCAATTCCAGGCCGATTTACTGCGAAGAAAGATACAGCTGGACAGAATTCTGGAGGTCCAAGAGGTATGCATAGTGAACGATTAAAGCGCTGCAGGGTCGATGAAAACTCAAATGCGCGGATTGTCAGACAAGAGGAAGAAGAAGAAGAAGAAGAGGGAGCTGAGAGTGATGTCGTCGGTCAGGGTGCTGCGGTAGAAAACAGCTCTTGTACAGCTCCCGTTCATTCCCCACTATCAGCGCATCGATTGAGCAACGCTGGCAGCAGTACGACACATTCAATGACCGGCTACAAAGAGTCTGATGAACCGTGTCGAGATTACCCTCATGAGGTTATCAGCAAACAGTTGCCGCAACGAAAAGTGTTCTTACCGATCAAGAAGAGCACTAGACTGACACCAGCATTCCACTTTGAAGTAAACAAAGATGGCTGTCGAAACGCATCCCGTCTACTGCGTCCGGGCGTGATTTCCGAAAAAGAGGTGAACCGACGGCGGCTTCTGCAAAAAGGTACGATGCGATCTTGTCTCCAATATTGCAAACCGACGCTTACATGTATGCTATCACCCTACGTGCAAGTAGAGTGGTCAAAAGAGCATCTGACGGAATCGTACACTCGTGGTGTACCATCTAACGCTATCGTGGTGAGAAACGTTCCACATGCGATGGACGAAAAAGACTTACGATCAATATTCGGCTATGTGTTGCCAACGAGTATAGCGCTGGAGTGCGTACGCTGATTCACAATTTGGCTGTTTGGTACAGCGAACCTAAATGTTACGAGCTTGTTTGTCTAGCTCGATCACGATCACGTTATTGCCAGCGAGGGGCTCTGCTAAAATAGCTTACCCTGACGAAGTGGTGGCTACATCGGCAGTGGATGTGTTCCATGGTCTACAATTTGAAGGGAAAACGCTGATCGTGGTACGAAGGTGACAATGGCTTTATAGATTTAGAATTTGTCTTTTAACATCGATCTTGTGGGCAACTTCGTCGATTGCAGAGTTTCGATGACACATCCACAGTCGTTTCAGATGCGTCCGCTGTCGCTACGCGTTGGACATTGCAGGACCTCGAATCCAGGCAGTTAACTGCAACGCAACTTAATGCTGAAAAGGCGATGAAGGGATATCAACGCGGGGAGCCATCAGACACGCTCTTCGTGAAAAATCTTGCTGACCGAGTTACGTTGGCGGATCTCATTGCTGTGTTTGAAGCTATCTTGCCACCCGAATCTGTGCTTGAGTACGATGTTGATCCGCGCATTTCCAAACGTGACAAATTGCCTAACACTGTCTTCCCGTCGTATTCTCGATCATGCAGCGCCCGAGACATCCGACATTTTACTGCAGGCCGGATGAAGTGCCAGGCATTCGTGAAATATCCCACTGCTGAACTTGCACATCTTGCCATACTTCGGATCCATGGTGTCGTGCTGAAAGACAAACCGCTCATTGTGGTACGCGAGCGAGTACTTTACAATATGCCTGCGAAATTTCTCAGTTTTACCTTATGTCTGTCCAGTGCTTTCGCAAACCTCGATCAGACTGAAGACACATCTACTAGTGATCTTCTCCAGCCCCGGTTCGTGCATTGATTAAATATGTTTCCAAGTTTGTAGGAAGCAGTACACTGATTACGCCAAAGGAAGCTCGCGAAGACTCGCCTCGCTGATGCTGTTAATCACCCACAAGTAATTCACAATGATCACCGATCGTATCGCTTTTACATGAGACTGCGCTTTGAGGCGCCTTGTCTGCTGACGTAAAGCAGTCGGATTGATCTTGTCAGACACAATGATAAGCTTTCGCGTGCGGTTTTCGCGTTTGTGCATCTCCTCACGGATATCATCAATGGACGTGATCATTCTCCCACCGCCCATGCTTATCAAGGTGTTCAACTCCGTTATAGATGGCACGGGAGGGAGAAACTCGCCGATAACGTAGAAGCAGAAATCTGCAAATAGCATCGTGCCAATAGTGGAGCGGTCAATCTGATAAAGCACACAAGACGCAACAGACAATATCAACTCTGGCAGGAGGCAAACGAGTACAGAACAGGACAAAGCGTACATCTGCTGACGACAACTGAAGAAGCTTTTCACGTTTGAGCCGTGACCGCTTGGCAGCGTCTTGAATCATCTTTCCCTTCCAATGACCGTCTACCTCATAATTTAATTCACTGATGTATCTGCCGTGCTTAGCACAAGCTGAATTAGGAGACGCAACAGAGATGCATCAACGGAAAAGCAGTCAGCATAAGCACCAACCCAAGCGACAAACGACCTTACTGACCTTGGAGCCACTCGTCGCTCACAATCCACCGACCACCAACTAAGGCCTTGAGGTATTTTAAAGATCGAGTCTTTACCCATCGACCTGACTTCGAATTAATAAATAGACGAGGCTTGTCATGATGATGTTCCGGCCGCGAAGAGGAGGAATCAAAGTCTTCTATCGAAGAGTCCCCGTCCTCGGCATCGTCGTCATGTACGCATTTTACAATCAAGTGGGTCACGTCATGGGTCCAGAATTGTACAACTTCAGCTCCAAGCTCGTCAGCCCACTCGTTAATCTGCCGCATTCGCTGCTTCTCAAACCCCGAGCAGAGGAAAACCATACCCGAGCGCTTCTGCTTCGTCACCTTTTTCACCTTGACTTCTGAAGTATCGGTGGATCCTTTCGTTTTTGTGGCTGCAGAGTCCGGTGAGTTTAGTGCGTTGGAGACACGCCGCCGTAAGCGCTGTTTAACGACATGGCTCGGTGTTGTTTCGGCAACCAACTCTTCTGCAGGCCAACGAATACAACTTGCTGGCACACAGTTATCCTTGCAGCCCATTACAAATTTGACTGCGTAAAAGCCGTCTGC
Organism: Peronospora matthiolae; assembly: GCA_921007115.2. Classification (NCBI taxonomy): domain Eukaryota; phylum Oomycota; class Peronosporomycetes; order Peronosporales; family Peronosporaceae; genus Peronospora; species Peronospora matthiolae. The sequence goes on along the minus strand of CAKLBY020000028.1, from coordinate 132,610 downwards.
GTGAACCTTCGTGATGCGCGCAGCCCCACCTCGTTTGTTAATACCCACCCACTGCCGCTCAATGACGTCCACCAGATCTCCGACATTATAAATAACTTTGGCTTCGACGTTTGGCAAAGAATGCGTTTGGTAATCATCGGCCAGTGATAAGGTGCCTGCCGAGTCAAGACGAGGCAAAGTCTGTCCACTAGAAACTGCCTTCTTCTTTAATGCTATACTTTCGACTGCATCCGGCGCAACACCGTTCATTGCAGACCTTCTTCGTTTGCGTAGTGTCGGTGTCTGTAACAATGACATTTCTGGGTCAATGCCTGCTACAACGACCTGATTCGTAGCAGAACGCAGTCGTGTATTCGGCACTCTTCGCGCATCATCATCTTGTACCGTATCTGACGTCAAACTTAACTGCCGCTGCCGTCTTGTCGTGCGTTGTTGTTTCTGCTCCACTACATCGTCCAATTGCGTTCGAGCTGCGACAACGTTCACAGTCGTTCCGTCGTCCACAGCATTGCGTGGTTGCATCACAACCGTCTCCACAGAATCTCCCTTCGTACTTTTGCAAGCACGTGCATGTACGCATCGAGGTGTAGCCACATTTATTGACCCGATAGTGAGCGGATCAAGCTGGGTTGCTGGTGACTTTACGTCCTGCAGCAGCGCCCGCCGAGGCGACGATCTTCTCTCTACCAAATCAGTCCCCAGAACCGCGTTTCTTTCTTCCTTGACCTCCGCGTGAGCACTTAGGAGCGGAGCCTTACTATCCACTTGCACATCCATTGACAACGATCCGGTAGTCGTAGAGTTGCGTCTACTTCGTCGCAAAGACGGCTGCGAATCATCAACTTTAGCTGCTTCACGCTTCGGCGGCTGCGGATCAGCAACTTTATCTGCTTCACGCTTCGGCGGTACCTCCTCCTTTGCAACCACGGCCTTATCGATTTCCTCGGCTCCTGATGCCTCACTGAGCATCTCCATGGCCCGGAGAAGCTCTCGTAGCGTCGTGTCGTAGCGCAGACGCCGTTTGTTCGCTGGCGTCTTGCAGATCGGACACAGCGTCTTCAGCTCCAGCGCGCGGTGGATACATTCTTCACAGAAGCAGTGGTTACAGGGCAAGGACACGGGGTTCTCGTACGCACACAGGCAGATTGCGCACTGCAGCTGTCCCGAGAAGGTCTCGACCGCGCGCTCGAGCCGCGCCAGCGTCCACAGCGCTGCCATTGCGAATGGGTCCAGCAATTTGGGTTCATGTCGACGGAAGGTTGCAGGTATTCGAGCAACCTCCGCGACCCGCACAAGCGACCTTCGCGCAACTTTGTTTGACAAATGGCGCTCGACGAGTCCTCGGTCCTCATGGACCGCGCGCTCGTGACCATGTGCCAGGACCTGCCCGAGTCGCTGGGGCTGTACAACACGGAGAAGGACCAGCTCGCACTAAGTGCGATTCGCGTCATCCCGTTGCTCGAGCACGTGGGCGCCGACTCGCGCAAGTTGGCGCTGATCCGCGACTGGATGCGGTCGTACGAACCGGCGGTGGACGAGCCGCTGAGTACTGAGATTTGTATGGACGCGCTCAAGGAAATGGATCAACGGGAGCGTGAGGAGCGAGAGAAGGAGCGGGTGGAGTTGGAGATGGCAGCAGGGAGGGGCGAGGACGAGGAGGACCAGAAGAAGAAGCAGCAGAAGAAGAAGAAGAAGAAGAGGGAGCAGACGAGGGAGCGGGAGCAGCAGAAGCGGCCGCGGCCGCGGAGAGACAAGGAGGCGGACACGAAAAATAAGGAGAAGACGAAGCAGGCAGTGGCCGAGAGGTCTGACAGGACGAGGAAGACAGGAGCGAAGCCGCGCGTCCGTGCGGCGAGGAGTGAGTTGGAGGACGTGCTGTCGATGGACGAGTCGAGCAGCTCCAGTGACGACGAGTCCTCGTCATCATCGTCTAGTGACGCGTCGGACAGTGACGATCGAGCACCGAGACGCACCAAGGTGTCGAGCAACTTGCCGCCGATCGAAGTGGTGTTGTCGTCGGACGAGGACGATGACGAGCCGAACGACATGTTTGACACGGAGGACCCGGATGTGTACGAAGTCGAGAAGATCTTGCGGAAAAAGACGGCGGAAACGTACGGGGAGCAGGACTTGTACGAGGTCAAGTGGGAAGGCTACGAGGAGACGACGTGGGAGCCGGCGAGCAATATCTCCAAGGACTTGATTGACGAGTTTGAGGGCCAACCTGTACGTGAGGACGTGTACACAGTGCAGGAAATCGTTGATCGGCGCAGGAAGCGGGACCCGACAACGAGACTAAAGACGCACGAGTACAAAGTCAAGTGGGTTGGCTACGACGAATTGACGTGGGAGCCTGCTGAGAATTTGCCGCATAACTTGCGACGGAAGTTTGATCGCTCTTATGAGACCCGGGAGCGCAAGCGGTCATGAGGAGTGGACTTCAGTCACGCAGGCGTTGGGCTGAGTGTGTAGGGATGGAATACCTGGCTGTCGAACGTGACTTCATACGGTGACGCCGCCACGCTTCGAGACACCACGGCTGTTCGACATTTGTTCCAGCTCAGGATTGTTTCGTGTCATCTGAGCACGATCGTAGAAGTGCAAATCAGCTTGTTCGAGATGAGAAGATTCGACTCGATCAGCACTATGACAAGTGTGCTGTTGCCGCTAACATCGACACGAACACAAAGCAGCAGATGGACTTTTGTTAAACGAGGTCACAACCAAGGTATACATTTTACTGCACCCGCGGCGCTGTAATTATTCGATGTGGTAACCGAGCATTGGCGTACGTATCGATCTGGACTCGCGTAGAAGAACATCTTAGACCAAGGATCTTTGTTGACAGCAATGATTATGCCGTTCCGAGCTCGCCTGGCACGAAGTGTCCACTTCCTGTTTGCTCATGTACCATCAGGCTAGCGCAGCCAGGGGCAGTAGCAACTACGTAATGCGTATCACTAGCAAGCTGAGCATTACAGCCTTGGTCACTTCATCTCCATCTTCTGCAAGAACAGCGACCAAAGTTCCTTGAAGTCAGACTCGTGTTTTGAAAAAATTATCAGGTCAATGCTACCGCTGTACACCTCTATCCTTCCTGCATTTGCCGTTAGCCGTACCCGTTGACGAAAGCCTTGGCAATTTTTGCAAACGTCATCCAGGGCGTCTAGAGACAAAGTGTCCTATCGTTCGTTACTTGCCCAGCTCTCTCCGTCATGCAAGCTTGCTACATGCCGCAAGCTTAGTTGTTGGTCCACAGACCATTGGCGGACCAAGGGAAGCCTCTTGACTCGAAGTAACATCTACTTGCTTGCCAGCGGCGACTCACTCGCGATCGCATACGTCATCCACAAAAACAATTGAGGTGACCACGCCGGTAACCATCCAGAGTACAAGCCCCCAAGCCGGTATTGTAAATCACGGTTTTCCAGCCTAGAATTGACGCCGGCTGTCTTAGCATTGCACTCGAGCGAGCTGGAATGAGCGGAGAAATACACCCAGATGGCAGCCTGCCGCAGCACTTCCAGACAAGTCGCAACGCAGTGGAGAAAACTCGACTTGACAATTCAATCGTTCCTCTCTCTTCATCTTAGGACATGCACAGTAGTATTCAGTGGTGTCCATGTAACTCCTCACGCTCCCATTCACACACCGCCTTAGATGCTGCCCTTCTGGATGGGCGCCATGGGAAGCGAACCAGGCTTGCGCACTCCCAGGCGCTTCTTGACCTTGCTAGCAGCCACCTCTGGATCTGGGCGCAGAGAGAAAACTGCTCGCGAGCTCTTGAGGTACTTGTTGCGTCCATTATCCTCACGAATAAGACTCTCGAGCACAACGTGTGGCGATACCTGTCGTCGTGAAGCACGGCGCTGGGTCTTCAGCCGAGCCAAGTACCGTCTTGTACTCGGCTGCTTGCGCTGAAGACGACTGCCAGCTTCATCATCGACCAATCCATCGCCAGTTGCGGTACTCGATAAGCTATTGTTCCGCGTGAGTTTTGCCGGCGAAGCTCCACGTGCGGCTGGCGTCTTGACGTCCACGCCCTGTTGCCATGCTTTACCACATGACTCGTGAAAAGCTTGACCTGACATAACCAGTACCATAGATGTGTTCAAGTGCCATTTCTCCGTGCCAAGGGCTCCAGATTGGCCCATTCCAAAAGGCGGTTTAGTGAGTGCAACGTGGCAGTAACCGCATACATTTGATGGCGGGGCATAACAGCGGGACTTCGAGCGCTTCAGCGTCACGATCTGATCGAAAAGGTCCACGCTGATGAGCGCATTTGCTGTCTGGTAGATACTCTGCTCGTAGTTGTACGTGTCCAGCATACCAAAGATCGTGGGCCGAAAATCGCCAAATGCGCCACGACCGTGCTCGTTTGTAATCTTAAAGAGAATCGACTTGAGTGACACTGAGGACGCCATACGCTCAAGGATAAAACGAATCATTTCGTTCAGCGCCACTTGGAATGCAGTCATAGCTCCACTGTTCGCACCGGTGCTGTGCGTCCGAGTGACAGGCACATTACGAGACGAAGACTTGGAACTGAGGCTGCGCTTTATAGAATTCTGAATACGCAGCAGCTTGTCCAAAAGCGTGAACCAAAGCTTCTCCGCCTGTTCGTCACGGTTACGCAACGAATTCCGCTGACACATGGTCAAGGCCACCTCCAATGTCTTCAAAGCGTCCTTGCCTTCCTGCACACTATCTATAATGCGGTCCGACGACTGAAGCCGGGTGCTACTGGAGCTGCTGGTGCCAACTGTAGCACCTGATAACATGTCAGATGGTCCAGTAGACGACGAAGACACAGCTGAGACATTGTAACCACGTAGAGCAGGCTTGAGAATCTTGAGCTTTTGCTCTAAGCTTTGCAGAATAAGCGTGAGTGCACCAGTAACGTCGCCTGTCCGCTCAAGCAAATACGCCTCGGCGTCTGTGATGGCGAACTCTTTGCAGAGACGCAAGCACGCATCGACCTTGTAGCTATCGTGCGATTCGAGGTAGGGAAACACTCCAGCAGGTTCGAACATGCACAAAAGACGCACAAAACGCTCTTGCACAGCGGGGTCATCAGCAATGCGCAGTTTCGATCGATCCAAAAGATCCTTTACAACATCAGCTTCATCACTTGCAGTGGTGCCACTAGTAGTTGGTGCGGCCATGAGTACCTGCTTGAGATACAGAAACTCGAGTTCTGCGCCCTCCTTGCCCATTGACAAGAACTTCTGGATAACCTTGTTGTTTAAATTTGGAAATTGGCCCAGAATCAATGTCACGAACGCGTAGCCATCTGTTTTCATAAGTGCCGGGGCATGACTAAGCATAGCGTCTTCGATAAACTTTTGACGACGGCGCGTTGGTTCACTGCCATTACTGTCGCGCATTTCCAGTTCTTCGCCGCCCACTGCCTTATCGGTCTCCGTTCGGATATAGCTAAAAGCATTCATTCGGTATTCCTGGTCTTCATCAGCCAAATAAGACGCGATGGCCTGGCTAAAATCACCCTTGTCCTTGTACAGCAACACAGCAGCGCGGTTCATCTTCTCCCGAATGACACTTGCCAACAAAGCCTCGTGATTGTATGTCGCCTTGCTCAGCTTCGTTAAAAGACGCACGAGCATCGCCTCGCGGCCAGTCTTGTCGAATCCCTCCTCTTGCGAAGTTTCCAACGTGACTGCTGAAGAGCCTTTGGAAAGCAGTGACGCTGGGCCGAGAGCCAGGAAGTTCATCAGTGAATCCATCATCGATGCGCCGCCAGCAGATCCAGCATCACCAATGGCCTCAGCACGCGCGTCAGCGTATTCTTGCGGCTCGATGGAACCTCCACTGAGAAGTCGAGCCTCAAACATAAAGAAATGAGCATGTTCGACGGAGCTAAATGGACTGTTTTGTCCAAAGATGACTTCCGCAAGCGAAAGCACGATCGACAGACGGCTAGGACACTTGGTCATCTCGGCATTTCGAGCCGAGTCGTATCGGCTTGTAGGGTGGCCTGTAATGTCCTTCTTTTCACCTTCGAATTCAACGCTCGGCGTATCAAACATTCGTCCCATGATGTTAAAAAGCTCGCGAGCGTCAAGGTCGATAAGCGCTTCAAGACGTGGAAACGGTCGCAACTTTGATGATCCCGCCACTGTTTTTTCGAATAAGTGAAAACAGATTTGCGAGCGCACCTTGCCTAATTTCAAAGGCGAAATCTGCTCGTGTTTCGGGAACGTGCGACCACTTAACGCGTACCAAATGTACAACAGCAGCTTGTACCCAAACAAGCGCCGGCGTCGTGGACCGCTGAGTGCCAACTCTTCGGCTTTCTCCTGCGCTGACAGTACTGCAGGCTTTGCGATTGAGACTTTGGAGGTAACTGTGCGCGCTGTACCACCGAACGTTGATGCCAGATTGTTTACTCGGCTTCCAGATGGTGCCCCACTGGCTCTCGAGGTTGATTCTGATCCAAGGTTCGGCTTGGATGCTTTTGCGTCAGAGCAAGCCTCCAACAAAACATCGATTGGCGTTGTATAGTCGTCCAGCCCTTCATTGTATATGTAAATAAGAGCCGAATACAGCTCATGATCGTGGCAAAGCTTCAAGATTGTATCCAAATCCAATTCCGCCACGTTCAAATGAAGCAGACATTGTTCAACTTGAGCTAGCTTACCCTGGGCGCTAAATTGTCGAACGAATTCTTCCATAGCCACAGAAGAAACGTTTCTCAATTTTTCGGAGAGGATGTACGGCTCCAACAGTTCTATAAGCACACTCAACTTGTTCGCATCTTTAAAACGCGTGTAGATTTCGCCGAAGAGTAGATCTGTGCGACCAATAAGTGCGCAGTACTCGATACACACACCTGCTAACATTTGGTAATGGCTCTTAGCCAAATCCAGCTTCATTCCGATTTTGTTGAGACTCAATTCACCTCCAGCAGCAGCCGTGGAACCCGGTGCGTTTGCGATGGCAAGACGCACATACTCCATGAGTAGGTCCGCGACACGCTCGGCCACACTGATAGGAACAAAATTCTTCGTTACCTCGCCGCTACGCGCCTTTTGGAGTGTTTCTTCAAGTTTCTTTGCAATGTCAGGCGGGTACGGCACCTCACCACATACCCAACGTACTTCGTCAGCACTTTCTTCATGTCGGAATACATCCTCTTTTTCGCCAGTGCGCTGATTAGTCTGACACATGTGCAATATGTCTACAAGACACTGATCATTCTGCTTATCGCGAAAAAACACGGGTGGAAATCGATCCCTCGCTGCACGATCAGCCGCCGCGGTCTTGAGTCCCTCGTAATGATCCAGCGCCAGTGCTAGCGCCTCCAACCACTCGCCATCATCTACAAGCAAATCGATACGCTGTGTCCACGGCAGCACTCGAGCCGTCTGTAACTCTTTCAAACCAAGCAGATACAGAATGTTGTAGCAGCCTCGAAAACTATTCGAAAAGCTACGCGCATTTTTACCGCGATAAGATGCAAACACCAATTCCAACGACGAAACGTCTACGATTTCGAGCTCCTGTCTGGACATCACATCGTATACGCAAATTTCGTCATGAGAGTTCAGGTATACCACAACTTGGTCACCAAGCCACTGTACAGCCATTACAGCACTCGAAGATTCAACCTGATCGTGCTCGTCAAAGGTAGGAAAACCATGGCGGGTGTGTAAGTGTTTCTTGCCACCAGGAAAAACTACCTCTAAAAACTGTACACGGTTACCCCAGCCACGTGCAAGCACAGGTGCCAGTGCTCGAGAGCTTCCGGGAAAGGAAATCCACGCAAAAGCCAACGTCGGTAGTACCGGATCATCGGCCGTAATGTCGTCAGGTCGTGCCCAGCGGTATATCACGCGAACTTCAGGTTCGATAGCGATGATGAATGTCAAAGTCTCTGTGCTTAGTGCAGCAAGACAATACTGGTCAGTGAGATACGAGATCTTCGCGTTACCGGCAGATTGCGGCAGCACGGATATTGACAGGATTTTGCCAGCGGAGCCATCGTAAAGCGGGTCCACATCCACAACGTAAACCATTCCCATCATTTTGGAGAAATTTAACTTGTTTACCAGACCATTGGTGTCCACGGAGACAAGCACCGGTTTTTGGTCTTTCAAAAAACGCAGACTCACGACCGGGTTCTCGTGCGCATCCGAAACTGCTTTGAGCGACGTGCCTTTGATCATGTCCCAGAGCACAATGCGTCCGCTCTGAAAGCCACACACTAAGTAGTCGCTACCCGGGGATACATCCACAGCAGTAACCGGTCCATCTCCATCTGCATCATTTGTATTTCCCAGCACTTGTCGAATGTTCTGGAAATGGTCGAAGATAACCACAAGTCCTTTTGACGTACCAATAGCAATGAACTTGGAGTGGATTGCGACGACTGTGGGTGACCCGGGGCCATACTCTTTAAACTCAATGTTCTTCCGCAGCTGTCGACTAATGGCTTCCATTGGTTCGACCTTCACAACTCCTGTCGACTTCTTCTCGGCCGCGGTTACAACAACTCCAGCTCCTTTCGCTATTCTCTTGTTTTTCCCATTCTTCTTCCTAGCCACAAGTCCTTGCCGCCTCGACTGCAGAGCTTTCGACCGCGCATGAGCACGAAGACGTCGCTTCACTTGCAACGGCGAGATAAGCTCCACTCCAATGCAGCTCAGCAGCTGCTTTTCTCGTGCTTCGGCAATCTGCAGTGGCGTCCGAAACTGCGTCTCGGCCTTTGTCATAGCTGCAGGCGACACCCGACGCACTGGAATCACGTCCATCCCCGGTCCTGGTTCAATGTGGAGCGTAAACGTGGCAGGGGCAAAGAAAAGGTCGTCGCCATCCTGCAAAGCTCCAGGAGCGTCTGGTGCGTCCTCTAAAGTCTTCGAAGCTGCTTCTTCCTCGCGTAAAATCTCCTCGAGCGTGATGGCCGAGAGATCGAGTTCTCCCAGATCCCCCAAGTCGTCGTCATCGTCCTCGTCGCTCGCCAGCAGGAGGCGCTCGATAGTACTCATACTCAAGGCACAGCACGACGGATCGGAGCCCTGCCACGTCGTCAGCAGCTCGAGAGGAGTCGAATGTGGTGAAGCGAGAGGCCAAAAGGGGACGTGGCTCTCGTGTGTTTTCTTTTGATACGAAAGCCTCTCCCTGCCCACTTTTTGCGTGGTGTAAAGGCGGTTTTATCGGGGTGACGAGGAGTAGTTTCGGTGGTTTAATCGGCTAGATCATAGGAGACTAAAAACAAGCCTCCGTCATTGCATTTTTATTCCTCCGACACAAATCTGATTCCATCTCAGCTCTCCGTGATCCTGGGACTAAACTGGTCTCATTTCGGTAATTTATATAGAAGTACATGTCTATCCACTGTCATACCGTGTAACGGGGTTACACGGCGGCTGTTAAACCGTTAACGTTGTGTGTCCACACCAATTTAAGATTGGTGGGTCTGAGTGGTACAGTCTTGGCACCATGTACTTTCAGTAATACCGCACCTAATCGATTAGGTTTAACGGGGCACCCTATTGCTTGGGTGCCACCGAACTTCACGTACACTCGTACGTGCAGAAGAAGCTGATCTACTCAAACTGCTAGTTTAAGTAAAGGGTAAAAAGAGAACTGTATTAAATGTAATCAGGCTATCTACACAATTTCGGTCTTTATCTAAATAAATGAATATACGTTGTCGTATGACGACAACCTGCTCAACCACTCATTACGCGCGTCTCGCAGCGATTGGTGGTAATCTTGGTTAACATGTCTTATACCAACCAATCAGCGAGCAGCACATGAATGTTATCTAAATGGAATAATACTTCTTCAATATTGCCTATCTTGGGAAACAATGACAGGAAATTATCATGCTTGACAATCTCCATATTGACACCGTTTGGTGTCAATATCATGTAACGGGCTACCCCGTTACAGAAAGAATAAAGGATTCGACTTCTGTCATAGAATCGCGATATAGAAGTCAGTAAGACAAGGTTTTGAGGTTTTTACCTGAGTTATAGAATACATAGAGTTCAGTTCCCCTTTTAAATCGGTGGACACAAGTGCCTAGTCAAGGCGTAGTGTGTTGTTCAAGACCTTTAGCCTTGTCAAGGCGTTTACTCTTGTTTAACCAGTGGTGACTAGCAGTGTGTGATTCTGTGAATCGTAATCCCTTTGGAACCGGGATTGTTAAGCTTGTGCGCTTAAACGACTGTACGTCGCTGTTAGTTTGTTATTTGTAAGATACTCTTTGAGTCCAAGACTTCCTCTGTTAAGGAGCGCTAAGTAGCTCTGCTACACTTGGTAGCACTTGTAGTCAATCTACACCTGAGTCTTCACAGACTGATCCTCTGCGAGGATGAAAACGGCCATGAATCTCTCTGAAGCCCAGAAGATCACGCTTAAGAATCTGAAGGCGTTGATCGGGCATGAGCAAGTGGAAATTATAATGGCGCAAGGCCCGGACACACTTCATACACGTCTCAAGGCCTTCTCGAACTTCGAGTCCACGTCGATTGAACAGGTCCAGATCGTTTGGCATCTGCCCTACCCACTCAGTTTGTTTTAATACCGTACACAGAGTCAAGGACTCGCCCTCTGGTCTTAAGTGTCAAGACTATTGAAAGGAAGAGTGCGAAATTATCATTTTGTGGGCTCGAGCGATGGATGTTGCCATCAGTTCGGCCCTGCTGCGGTCATAGCAGTAAAAGTTGGGCCTGGCCCTATCGACGTTAAATGAGCAATCCAGGGAGTTGGCTTCGCTTTTGGCACCTCAATCGACGAGGCTTTTCCATCCGGGACATGCTAGATAGCAACTATCTCGGATGCTTGTCCCGCCTGATCAGGCATATCGCGTGCGATTACGCTTCCTGTCAACCCGACAGGTTAAAAGAGACTTAGCTGATTATTTCCAGGAGTTGCGAACTCTCATTGCTGCTATGCATATTACCCCTTTGCCTGAGACGGCCTTGGTGACCAATTTGTGGAGGTTCTTCACACTGGCGTTGCCAGAACGGAAGTGCTCCGTGCCCAAACCCTTGGCATTTGAGGATGCAGTGGACATAGCGCTGAACGCAGAGTTCAACTTTAAAATGTGCCCGTTACGTGACTCATGAGTTTCAATCGAACTCGTCGAGCAGCGCTCAAATAGTGGATAGGGCGGAAACCCATGTCTCGCTGAGAGTGACGAAGAAGATGAGTTTAACGCTGTCGAACAGCATTCGAACATCCGTAGATGTTCTGCGTGCGGGAGCATCACACATCTTCGCCCCAATAGTCCTTTGAGAAGGACGAGATAGTCTCATTTGAGCCGACCTCCCGTCGCTAACCAAAGATTTGGTAAGGCGTGAGGCGCCCTGCAGGGGAGGATTTGGGCTCTGTTGTACCTCCAGGAGGTGATGGAGAACATGGACTAGCCTTAAGTGGCTTCGTGAGCGATGTCACGAATCATGAGTACAAGCCAGGCTTGTTAGTTGCAAAAGCAACGATGAAGGGCTTTGGTAATTCATGGTCGATGTTGATCGACTCCGGGGCGTCTGGAAAGTATCATCGACGTTGTTCCCTGAAGGGTAGTCAGAAGTATGCTGAGGCGCTAAAAGCGCAAAAGAATGAGACTGTCACTGTTCGCTTTGCTACAGGTGCATTAGTCACTGTGCCTACAGTTCCTGTGAACTTGGGCGTGGAGTTTCCGGACTTTGACAGTATCGAACGCTGTTTAGTCCTTGACTTGGGCGAGAGGTATGATCTCATCCTTGGTATAGCTTCGTGATAAACGTCATGAACCATATCTTGATTGGAGGTCAAAGATCTTAGATGCAACGTGCACTGTTGCTATTAAAGCTTTGGAGAGTCATGAGCCCACCTCTGCTAGGAAAAAGAAGCGATATTGGCGCATGCAACGGAATGAGGCAGTCAGTGTGCTGGACATCGGTATGGCTGAACTCATTGAGTCGGACGATGTCAAAATATTAGTTACGAGCCAAGATCAATGACTATTAGTAAGAAGGCTGTAATCCGTCGAGTGATAATCGTTATGATAACGTTTCACTGATGCTGGAAGAAATGTTAGCCAAGAGCCAAGTCATCATGGGTTGAACCCATTTGATGAGCGTGGAGTGGCACGTAAATACCCACTGGGTGTTGATATCACTGTAAGACTCATTACCGGATGTCAATGTTGACATCGGATCTGATAAAGATTTAATTAAGTTTGACGTTTTTCTTCACCTTGGGGGTGTAGTACTAGATGTTGGCAATGACGTTGGCCTGCTATTGGGAAATTTAGGGTTGACGCAATCCGTCACCTCGGGGGCGGTATAGTCCTGGATGTTAGTGGTGATAATATCGAATCTAATTATGAGCAACCTAAGGTTGATGGTCATGTTAGCCTTGGGGACATTGATTTACCGGGTGTCGGTAATGATACTGGCTCTTGTTTAGAGCAAGCTAATGATGACTATGATATAAACCTTGAGATAGAGAAAGTTACAGTCTCTTTGAGACATTCAGTCTCGTCATAGAGACAACAGCGACGCCAGGTTGCTGTTATGCAACGCAAAGCGTCTGTTACGTCACCAAGTGATACTAGAGAGCAGCTATATACACTCGTTAATGGAGTTGTCGGTGATGTGGATGGGTCAGTAAGTCTTGAAACTCTGCCCTCAATGATTACTCTGTTAGAGGTAGAAGAAACGTCTGTCGATGAGTTGGGCCTAGCCTCAAAGTCAGGCGACTTATCTGAAGTGGTGGTCATAGCTCCGATAGCGATTTGGACTCGTCGTCACTTGCTGATGAAGCTTTCTTGGAAGACACGAAGGCGGCACTGAGTGCTCGAAGGGGTGGGTCATCGATCATGAAAAATTCCTGACACCCGTTTTTTCTTTGTTAAAGGAGCTTCAGGATGTGGTATGTCACGATCCACATTCCAATCTGCCTTCTGATCGAGATGTACGTCATGAAATTGACCTAGTTTAAGGAACCAGCTACTGTGTGACACAGCAATGGCTCCTACCAAAGGAGTGCGACGTCATTGAAGAGTTATTTCGTGCATAGCAAGCAGCCGTAATGGTGAGTGAGAGAAAGTCCCCACACTCGACACAGAGATCATGTGTCAGAAAGCCAAATAGCAAGTGGCGTATTGTACATGCTTGCAATAAGCTTAACGCGGCCATTATACCGGCACAGACGCCTATCACTAGAAAGGATGTTCTGCAGAATGCTATAGTAGGTTGTACCATGCTCAGTGCACTCGACTTGGTCGATAAGTATTACAAATTGCTCATGCAAGCGAGTGGTATTCCGCTCACCGCGTTAGTTCTACAAGGGGTATTCTATGGAAAGGGCTTGTTATGCCTCAAGGGCTGTCTAATGCCCCGGATACGTTTGATCGTGTTTTGACGGAATTGTTCCAAACTCACCAAGAATATGCACAGAGCTATATCGATGACATCTTTGTACGTAGTCGTGCAGAACATGGTTGGTCAGATGTGGACAATCACATTGACGATTAACAATCAGTGCTCGAGTCAAGCGTACAAACAAGCTGTATGCAAAATTATCGTAAAGCGTTTTTTGCGAAGAGGTGCCCTTTCTAAAATGCTTCATTTGGAAGCTGACCTTCGAGCGGATCTTGCTAAGGCATATTCACTTGTTGAATGGACGGTTCCGTCGAACCAAAAGAACTTGCGTAAATGGCTCGGCCTTGCCAACTACTTGTACAAGTACAGTTCATATTACGCTGACTTGGCAAGGCCAATGAACCAACTTCCTAATAATGATGCAGTTTGATCTTGGGACTCAGTCTATGCTCAAGATTTTGAAGCTATGTGGTATAGTATCCCTCATGCTCTAACTTTGGCTTAGTCTGACCCTAAGTGGAATTTCAGTGTCGTCTGTGACGCATCTGATTTTGCTTTTGGTTGTGCATTGTTGCAGACAGATGTCGATGGATATGGGTGCGTCATTTCGTGTGAGTATCGTCAGCTGAAGGCTGCAGAGAAGAACTATCCAGTTCACGACAAAGATTTACATGCAGTGAAGTATGCTATTGTTAAGTTCAGAGTTCATACCTTTGGCTCAAAGCCTTTGTGGTCTACACAGATCATGCGTCATTGCGCACTGCGACACAGTCGCCTCACCTCTCACATCGTATGGCCCCATAGCGTTTATTCTTTGCTGAATACAACTTTGACGTGGAGTATAAGCCGGGCAAGCAAAACGCTTTGACTGATGCGTTGTCACGCAGACCTGATCATGAGCTTGCTCATGTTTTGACTCTTTCGTCACCCATTGTGGATCTAATTCGTGCACATTTGCAAGTAATGAGCAACGTGTAGCATTGAAGCATGCTATTTATAGCGAGGAGTTTCAAGACTCGAACATCACATTGTCGGCACCTTTACATGCGAGTCTACATCAATATTCAATCGATAATGGCCTGTTGTGCTATCGCACAAATGTTGAGGATTACTCTCGTATTACTGTCACTCATGATGAAGAGTTGAGGTATCGTACCCTCTTTGAGTCATGTGGTGGAGGATCGATCGCGCCAGTCCTAAGTAGATCCCAACTCTCCACTGGCGCCCGGACGACCGACTAACGGAGGGGATACTCCGATTTCGTGTGTGTTGCCTTCCTCACCTTGTGTACCCGTCGGTTGGGCGGATTGCACTCTTCCAGGTGGACTCGTGTCGAAGGAAAACTTGACCGTGTTGGGGATGGGGTTGTGATTATGCGGAAATCTTCACGCGATCACAGGGTACTTGTGGGTACTGATATAAGTTACCCTGATCTCAACGAGATCACCTTGTCCACTATGTGGTTGCTTGATCCGCGAGCCTTCTGACCACTTGAGCCGTCTCGCGATCTTGCGCCTTGCCTTTACGTGTCTTACTGCGTCCGATCGCAGTTTATGTTGCTTGAGAGTTCTTGAACACACCTGGCCAAAACAATCCAGGTGTGACACTTGCGTAGACGTGTAGCGCGACTCTTTATTCGACGGGGGACCAAAGTTCCTACCCGGAGGAGATAACGTGTGCCTTGTGAAGTAATTTGAACCCTGTTTAATGCTAACCAACCAACCTAAACCCCACCCCTATGCCTATCCGTATATCCTAACCAGATGCCACGCGTCGCCTTTCCAGGAAAATCGTCCCCACGCATTTGTGTGGTCCACATCCAGTAACTCAGCGGTTGTATCTTCTTGTGGCCCACCCAAGATATCCCCACGATCCTACTAGCGGATCGTGATCCTACTAGTGGATCGTGATCCTACTAGCGGATCGTGGTCCTACTAGCGGATCGCAGCTGAGATCGGACTTGCTATCCTGGGTTAGGATTGCGGTCTTCCAGTGAGGTCGAGGGTCTTGTCTTGCCATGTCTCACGACGGATTGCGTAATCAAGACGGGTGAGACCACCCTATAGCCTCGTCCCAGGATGTACATTCCTGTCCACTTGGGGTTTGGGTACGCTATTGCCAGCTACCCGTCCCGGCCTGTATCCACCAATCATAGCATTCTTGGCTTAACTGAAGCGCGCGACCCGTGCGATCGCCGATCCAAGTCCCAATAGAAATTTTCTTGTGACCGCTTTGCCACAACTGTCCCCTGCACCTTCAGTCATCATACGGTGTTGATCTGGCTGTGCAACATTGTGTGCGTTCTTCCTTTTCACGTACTTTCGCATCTTCTGACACGATGTCCGATCCAGCCCATCCGGATCAGGTATCTCTTCCTTCTTCAGGATCGGGGCCCCTCGAATCGCTCTCTGCGATCCCAACTTCAGATGCAGGAACCTCGACGCCTACCAGTCCTGCGATCTCAGATGCCTCCAACGTGCCGGTGACCGATTGTGATCGCTCGGCTGTGGTGACGTCGGCCCAGATGGGGGAAGGCTCTGGTTGGCTTTACATCGCGATCCCTCTGTAGCGACCATCTCCGAATCTTCGATCCCCGCTCCGGACAGGACCTCCCCCTGCCAAAACGTCCCAACCCCGGATTCGCGTGAGCCCATCTTGCTCCCAAGTACTTGGATCGAAGCCTCGGGTTCGGTCGATCGAGCCGCGTTAAACGCAGCGATTGATTCGCTTTACCTTCGCCTGAACCTCCAACAGACTGTCGTGGATTGGTACCAGAGTATGAAGGTTGCTTTGGAGCAGCAGATGATCCATAATCGCCAGCTGAGTGAGGACCTTCAGGAGCTCCGCACCTCCGAGCCCCCTTTCGTTCAGTTCGTCCAATCGAAGTACGACCGCTTGCGCGTTCGCTATAAAGACGAGGTCCAGCAGTCCGAAGCATTTCGGGAGGCGTTGGCCGACCGGGTCGACCAGAACGTCTTGATCGAACGTCTGAAATCTGAAATTCTCCGTACTTTGCGAGCACATCATGCCGCACAGGAGAAATCCGATCGTGAGATCGCCGGGATACGCATGCAGATGGACGAGGCGGGAGAGCGGTTGGTGTCTGAATGCGACAAGTTGTCCCACAGCCTGGACAAGGCCAACAGCAAGAAGTCGAAGTACAAAAAACCGGCCTTCAACTCCATGAGAAGCTACGTCGTGCACTCAAACAAGTAGCAGGGCTCCAGGTCGACCAGGCAAAGCTGTGTCGCCCGCTCAAGCAGGTATCGGGGCTTCATGCCGAACTGGGCGAGGCACAGGATTCTCTATCCGCCCGATCTGCTGAGTGTGATCAATTGCGTCGCATCGTATCGGATCGTGACGTTACGTTGGACCAGATGCGAGTTCAGCTCGCGGACGTGGCTTCCGAACGTGATAGCGCAATACGAGATCACACGACCTTTCGGGATCGCATGGCGTCGCTGGTGTCTGGGGATACTTCAGCCACACCTATGAAGGTGGGATCTTCTACCCACACGCCCTATCCCGCGACTCCTCAGCCGATTCGAACGTTACAGGATCGAGTCGCAATCGATCTCGCGACCCCCTACCATCGTCAACTTTGCCGCCCATAAGTAAGTGACTTGATCCGCTGCGTCCAAATCCAAGCAGTCCCTAGTTTGCGATCCCAAGGTGGCACGATCCGCTACTACTATAGCCAAGCCGTCTCCAGTTTGCGATCTCAAGCCTTCGTCCGCTCCCAAGGGAACCCGCGATCCTAAGGGTCGTCGCGATCTCAAGAATCGCCATGATCCAGCGAAGCCTGCAGCTACCCCGAAACTGGGCAAGAAGAAGCGCCGTGGTCCGAGATCAACCTCGTCTGAATGGGGGGGGATACATCTGCAGGTGAGGATGAGACTTGAGCGGCTTTATCTGGTTCGCGATCCTCCAGTAGTCGTCGAGCATCCAATCCGGCGGCACAACCTTCGGCTGGGCCTTCTCCAGATCCGATCGTCACAGACACGCCGAGCCCTTCGCGCGATCCTCCGCCTCCGGTTGATCCTGTTATTCCTACCGTGACCAAGGTATCTCTCGCAGACCTTTTCGGAGAAGCGTCCAGCGACTTGGATGGTGTCATCGGCCTTTCTGATTCGCCTCGTGATCACGTCAATCCGATGTTATCTCTGGCGGATTATGATAGCTTGTCCCCCACCAAGGTCTCTCACGACCAGTGGATCCCTGGATATTGAGATCGCGTACCGCGATCGTTTACTCAGGTTTCTCCCTGGTCGGCACGCAAGGTCAGTTGGACGAGCGTCGCGGAGATGGACACTGAATTCCTGTACCGCCACTTGTCCCGTCCTAAAGGCTGTATCTTCCCGACGGTAATGGTGCCCAAGTGTCCTCCTCCCACATCTGAGTGGACACCTCGGCTGGCGTGTTCGGCCCAGATCGCGGCCTTATACGCCCGAAAGCCTTGGGAGACTGCCACACGTCAAATTGCTCCGATCTCCTTCCCTCGTTCCGGCTAATTCGACCAGCTCGCCTCTCTACACTTGGAGTTCGAGGATCAAAACCGACAGTACTACCATGCACAAGAACGACCGGATGAGAATCGACTTCATTTCTCACGAATACATGCACCGTATATCGTTAAGGAAAAAAGATTGCATCTTCTTATCAGCCTATAGAAATCCCTGTTGGGGGATCTACGGAAGTATATTTCGGTATCAGGACAGCGAGCTCGATGTTGTGGATCACAAGAGGTCCTAATTGGGTGCCAAAGGTAACCACCGGGCCTGGCAAGTTAACATATCTGCAGGTCGCGAAAATCAGTGACCGAATGATCGTGTTGCCAGCACAGATACCGCTGTGTATGTGGGAAAAGGGCGAGTTGGCACCACGATCTCGAGGTTACGTGCTATTCGGATCGCGAAAATACAGAGAGTGGCAATTCTTAGCGTACGAAGCTACTACGGATCTTTAACATGATACTCCCTAGTAAAGAACCGACCTGCTCGAAGATTATGTGTATGAGCTAACGATAGATCAGAGATCACACAATGGATCATTTCTACATTCCACCGATCAAAAATGCGAAGGAGATAGACAGTATCCGACGGATCAAGATTTCGAAGGTGATCAGTCTTCGCACGATGGATTGCTGCAACGTTATATAGATCAAGGTCGAGAAAGCGATCACAAGTATTCTTCGGTCCACGATCACAAAGGTGTTGAGTGGTATCTAATCGATGAAAGGATTCGCGACGAGGAATATGAGAAGGGCTTAAAAAGGAGACAGAAGATAAGCAGGAGCTACAGCAAGACCGAAAGAATGATGACGGTGCCAATAATGATGCTGACCAAGACGCGAAGATGAAAGATATGATAAACGATCGCTACGAAGTGGAAAAGAACGGAGCAAAACAAAATTTGTCGGCACGACATCAAAAGAACAAGTGCGCCGTCTATGACACAGTTGTACTGGGGGACCTCTAGCTAAGACTGAAACAACGGAAGACTTTATCGCGGATAAGCTGTTTGGAAAAGATCGAAACACCAAGATTATTTTAAAAGATTTGTTGGACGAACACGATTTCGAGACAGAGCAGGAGGCTGGTCGCGAAGGGATCAAAGACGTAAATGAAGAGGACCAACAGCGTTAGCAGTCATCGTCCACCCCGGTCAAGGTTATCAGCAAGGTCGAAGATGCTGAACAAGTGCATGGTCGACCAGACGTGCTTTTTGTGGAGAAACAAGAGACGACCACGACCACTGAAGGGGTCAGTGAGGAAGCTGATTTTCGACATAGACAGTGCGGCTATCAACCAGACGGGATCTGTACTCGAGATGGTGTATTACAAGAGCGGGGGAATAGACGGAACGAAGTCACCGCTAAGCTGATGATTTACAAAAGCTTACCTGAAGTGAATAGTGACATATTGTCGCCGGCTACGATCGACACAATCAAGATGACAAACAGCGATAAGGAGGTACACGATCGATCTGCTAGCTCAAGGATTAAAATGCAGAAAAGGAAAGCAAGGAGCGATCGTGTACCTGTCGCTGACGAAAATCCTGATCGAGATCAGTTCAGTCACCATCATGAAGGCAGGATCAAGATTGCGATAGTGAAGAATGCGGACAGTACCGGATGGTGACCGAAGAGAATGATACGGGAGAAGGCGAGCGGATCGTGTTTGTCCTCTCGGATGACTGCTTTAAAGGGGAAGGCCCGACGGGTCACCTGATAACAGAGGGCGGGCGATCTGCTACGAAAGACGAGTACCCTGATACAAGGTTGGTAGCAAGCTGCTGATGTAGAGGGTTGGCCTGCTACAGTGGACGAGCAATCTGGTCATACAGACTGGACACCGGAGACTGTGCCGAGCGATCTGTCGAATTAAAATAGGGACGGTGGAATAAAATCATGATCACAGGCACTCTGCTCATGAAGGAACCAACCTCAGCTCTGATACTGAAATCTTCAGATTCAGATCGAATTTTAATAGTTGTGGTGTATGATAGCAAGTGGATAACCTCGGCGGTGATGATACATGAGTATGACGGCGCGTGCTATCCAGTAAATTTCACTAGAAGCGCGTTAAAGAAAACGAATTTGACTATGGAGAATTGCGACACGAGTTTCAAGCTTTTAATGGAAGACTAGAGAAATGGGCCGCTGTATCATCCACCCGATCGATGGAGATCAGGAATTGTGACGAAGAAGAAAATAAAGTTTTTGGTATGTTCGCGGTGAACATTACGCCACGCAGAGAACTAGACTGAATGCTGCTTGCGATCTCCCCACAGGGAATATTTTATCGAGACGTTTCAATTTCACTATCAACTGTTGAAGCGAGAGTTTATTATCTAGTTGCAAGTTTTGGTGGATCGATCCGAGACAGAAGAAACAGCGGATCGCTAAGTGGTATCGTAAATAACTTCCCGAATGGACGATCGGGGCATTGGCGTCCATCCTATATGGATAGGGGGTGCATGGTATTCTGTAACAACTCTAATTTGATGATCCTACAAAAGCACCTTGTCTCAAGTCATCACGACGCAAGATGTTGGACAAATTGCGTTCTTGGCCGATTCAAGATTTCTTGCACAAAAAGCAAGATTGCGATCGAACACAAGCGCAATTTGGCATCACCGAATCTGTGGTCAGACTATTGGCTTTAAAAAAAACCTTCTCGAAGAAGAGTCACGGGCGGTTTGAAGCACAGAGGCTACGGGGAGTGGAGAGCTTATACAGGATGGTCGTACATGGTGAAGGATTAGGTAGATGGTTATACATGCAAGGAAGTTGCATGAGATGGTGGAACTGAGGTTACATGTAAATTGAGTGGCGACAGAGGATCGAAGGAATCCGATCGCGGTTGAACAGCCGAAAAAAAGTAGTTAATTTCAAGATGAAGAATAAGGTGCAGGATCAAGAGAGATTACATTGAATTATGGAACTATGTGAACCGAATCCTAGCGATCAAGCGGGGAAGAACTTACCCTGCAGACGTGCAATCGAAGATTCGGAGATGGTCACTACAGAGGGATCGCGATGTAAAGCCAACCAGAGCCTTCCCCCATCTGGGCCGACGTCACCACAGCCGAGCGATCACAATCGGTCACCGGCACGTTGGAGGCATCTGAGATCGCAGGACTGGTAGGCGTCGAGGTTCCTGCATCTGAAGTTGGGATCGCAGAGAGCGATTCGAGGGGCCCCGATCCTGAAGAAGGAAGAGATACCTGATCCGGATGGGCTGGATCGGACATCGTGTCAGAAGATGCGAAAGTACGTGAAAAGGAAGAACGCACACAATGTTGCACAGCCAGATCAACACCGTATGATGACTGAAGGTGCAGTATAACGGGGTGAACCGTTACATAACAATTTATAAGAAATTGTTAATAGAATATAACTATAAGAGTTATATTCTCAGAATATTGTCATAAGGACAAATATTCTGTAGCACTTACGAGTAGTTCCTAATTGGTTGATATAGGCCATTATATCAACCAACGAAGGCGCGCCACGATAGACGCACGCAATGAGTGGTGAGCAGATAATTGATTTACACATTTGTATTTAGACATAGTTAGATGAAGATAAATAGTGATTTATTGCAGACATTAACTATACTAAATACAGTTCTACTTTTTACTTTAACCAAGTACTCGCTTCTTCTTACCGTCTTCCTCTGCACGTACGAGTGTACGTGAAGTTACGAGGCACCGCAATTGGTCTGTCATCAGAATAAGTAGCTTGTACTGTCACCAGTACAAGCTTCAGGGTGCTCCGTTACACCTGGTAGCACTTCGTAGTCCGTCCAAGGACCGCGTTCACATCCAACATGAATATGTTGGATGATGAAGATGACCAAAGCTTTCACGCTACGCGTGACGGCTACTCCCATTTGAGCGATGTCGAATGGGATGCGGTTGAACGAATGGGTTCGACCATGGGCATCCATGCTGTTAGCGTCATGCTAGAGGCTCTCAATAGAGATGCCCAACATGTTACTATCGCCAAGTTCATTCAAAATGAACTTGACGCAGAACGCGAGAAAGTAGCCTTGCTTCACCAACAAGGTTCTCAACAAGCAGAGTTGTTGAGAGAACAGGGTGCTCAACAGTTTGAACTGTTGAGACAGCAGCAGGATGCTGCTGGTGGGTCGATGCACTCGCTTCGACCCGAGACCTTGAAGATTGACATCTCCAAATATAGGGGGGTCGAAGAAGACTCCCTCTTGAGATGGTTCGTCGAATTGGATGACGCCATAAGGGCGCGTCGCATCGACGACGGGGATATGCAAGTTGAATTTGCCCAGTCAAATCTGGCAGGACGTGCCAAGACTTGGGCACTGGGGCTCAAGTTGCACGACCCATATGCGTTTGGGTCGTTGGAAGTCTTCAAGTCGCGGATCAGACAAACGTTTGAACCGCCTAGAGCTGAGTTCAGAGCTCGAACCGAACTCTTGAAGCTCAAGCAGGGTAAGCGTGATGTACACGCTTACGCTCAACATATACGACATCTCACGAGTTGTATAAGTTCCAATCCGGTGGATGAACACACGTTGGTTTCGGTGTTCATGCAGGGTCTTGCGGATGGTCCCGTCAAGACTCACCTGTTCCGGCTTGAACTAGATTCACTAGAACAAGCCATTTCCATTGCGGAGCAGGAAGACTTCAGTCTGAGACAGGCTCGCGCCAGCTCGACATCATATCTTCAACCGAGACGATATGACAACGGAGGTCCAGAGCCGATGGAACTCTGTTATGTAGAGAGCGAGAAGGCTCGCTCTACAGACTACAATAAGTTGCAGAAATGCAACAGATGTCAAAAGACAGGACACTACGCTTACGAGTGTAGTGCCCCTCGTCCAGTGTCTCGCGACACTGGGCGTAGTGACCGTCCACCCATGAGAAAGGGGCAGAGACGAGGGTCCGCAGTTGGTGCAAAGACGCAACAACGGGATGGACCGTCAAAAAACGGACAGGATCAGTAGGTGCGGAGCACCCTACTGGTCCAGCAACGTCAAGAGAATTTGTAGGCCTCTTGATGAAGGTTGCTCCCAACACACAGACGTTGTGCGTTGCTGCTCTAGGTAATGAGGTCTCACTCATTACCTTGAAACTCGAAGTGACGAATAAGTTGTCCCTTCGAGCTCTAGTCGATTGTGGGGCGTCCAACAATTTTGTGCGACGCCAATCGCTCGAAGATGGTCACTTTAAATTCAGTGAATGTGACACACCTCCTACGAGGATGACGGTACGTCTTGCGACAGGCGCATCCGTAACCGTCATGAAGCGTATAGTGAAGATCCACTATACGCTAGAAGATACCCAATATGACGATGACTTTATCGTATTGGATTTGGATGACAAATTTGATGTCATCCTTGGAATACCGTGGCTCAGAAGGTACGAACCACGAGTAAACTGGCAACATCGGACAGTAACGATGCCTGCCGCTTGTTCATCAGATGGCCATCTGATGAACGTTTTGGAGCGTCCACAAGCGTGTGGATGTACTACGAGTGAGTGCGATGGCCTCACTTGTGGTACGGTCGTTAGTACGACTGCACAAAACCTTAGTGTACCAAACGGTTACACTTCGGAGCAAAGTTCCGGCGGCTGTGAGGAAACACAGGCTGCGCCGAAGGTCCACCACTCGAATAAGTCGGGTGGACTGGGACAAAGATGTATCCCTAGCGGGGAACATCTAGAAGAGAAACAATCGATCGCTCAGGTTAAGCGAAACGATAATCCTAGATCGACTGGAGAGTCTTTCGTAGAGGATCTCGCTGTGGTTGCGCAACCCCAGCTAGAGGAAGTAAAGGGAATGAGTCCCAAGATTACAAATACGGCGGAAATAAGTTCCCCGAAACCCGCGGGAATAAGTCCCCGGGAAGCCGAAGGAATAAGTCCTTCGATGCCTGAGGGAATAAGTCCCCAGGAAATGACAGAGACATTAAATGTCCTAGTCAATGACGGATCAAGTGTAGGCGCTTATACACTTGATCTGATTGCGCCTCCGGAGTTGACTTCGGAGATCACTCATTGCCAACGCTCGACCACAAAAGGTTCTTGCGTGATCTGCGTAGTGGCAAAGTCAAGCAGATCTGCATACTCGTCGCTGACGACGAGTGTGTAACCGACATAAGGTCAGCAACAGTGTTTACTGAGAACGAGAGAGTTCTCAGTAGTTCATCTATGGACGAAAGTGTCCTAGATGAAAAGACACGAATTGAGCGATATGACTCCCAATCGTGGGAATCGCTCAAGAAAAATCCTCTCTATGAAGATTTGGTTGAATTCAAGGATGTATTCCCTGAAACTGTTCCGTGCGAATTACCGAAGGATAAAGGTATTCGACACGAGGTCGAGCTTAAACCAGGCTCGAAGTACTGTGTCATGAAGCAGTGGCCACTGCCTCGTGAACAAGTACTTGCGATCGACAAGTTCTTTGCCGATCGTTTAGCTGCGAGGCCATGTGAGGGAATCAACTTCCCCACATAGCTCTCCGACCTTCTGTGTGCGAAAAGCAACAGGAGGGTGGCGGATAGTGCATGCGTTCAACAAATTGAACGCTGCAACGGTACCGGCTCAGACGCCGATACCGAGGAAGGACGTAATCATTGATGGTATGTCAAAGAGTACCATCTTTTCGTCCATGGATTTGATGGATGGCTTCTATCAAATCCTTATGCGGGAACGGGACATACCCTATACCGCAGTTAGCACGCCTAGCTGCATGCTCTGGGAATGGCTAGTAATGCCACAAGGGCTCAGTAATGCCCCTGCCACGTTCTACAGATGTGTATCACATCTGTTGAGACCAGTACGAGAATTCGCGCCGAGTTATTTCGATGACGTATTCATCCATAGTCGAGCTATGGATGGAAAGTCGGACGTTGAGGTTCACAGGTACCACGTCCGACAAGTTCTTACAATCATGCGAAAGCATCAATTGTATGCTAACCTCAAGAAGTGTATATTTGCAGCAAGCAAAATACCACTTCTTGGGTGCATCGTTGGTAATAACGGTGTACTTCCTGATCCCGAAACGATCAAGGCGATCACCGACTGGCCTGTGCCGGTCGATGTCAAAGGTCTTCGAAAATTCCTTGGGCTAGCGGCGTATTTGCATAAGTATTCACGCAATTACGCCGAGATGACTGTGCACCTCTCTCGTTTGTTGAAAAAGAACGAGAGGTGGTTATGGAACGCTGAATGTCAGCGCTCCTTTGATGGTATCAAGCAGAGCTTGATACAATCCCCAGTCCTAGCAATAGCCGATCAGGACAGGCCATTTCATGTGGTCTGTGATGCCAGCGATTTCGCAATCGACTGTGCATTAATGCAGTACGATCTTGAAGGCGTTGAACGCGTCGTCTGCTATCAGTCGCGTCAGCTGAAACCAGCTGAGCGGAACTATCCAGTGCATGACAAGGAACTCCTTGCCATGAAGTATGCACTCGCGAAGTTCAGAGTCTATCTATTCGGAGATAGACCCTTCATTGTTTACACTGACCATGCGTCATTACGCACGGCAGTGAACAGCCCGCACCTTTCACAACGAATGGCGCGGTGGTTGTCATTCTTTGCAGAATACAACTTTACGGTCGAGTACAAACCAGGACGACTTAATGTCGTCGCTGATGCACTCTCACGTCGTCCCGACTTTGAAACAGTCGCGAAACCCAACAGTGAGACAGTCACTGTTGCGGTTATGACGTCCTCAGTCCCATCTACAATGTTGTATGATGATGTGAGGCGGGCATACGCCCAAGATGGTGAGATAGTGAAGTTGTTGACACATCTCTCCCAACCATCTCGAGAATCGTTGAAACGATTGTCGCCTGCGTATCGATCTGCATCAGATCGATACACTACTCGTAACGGTTTACTGTATTATACAGCCGTTTCTGGTGACACACCACGTGTTGTCATTCCAGATGATACTGATCTGCGTTTGCGGATCATGTTCGAGTATCACGATGCTCCTATAGGAGGACATCGTGGCCGAGAGAAAACATATCTCACGGTGAGTCGAGACTTTTACTGGCCCCGCCAGTATCAGTTTGTGCGAAAGTATGTTCGCGCATGCGAAGTCTGCCAACGAGTGAAGTCAAGTCCTTCACTGCGTGCACCTTTACAGCCTCTACCGGTTCCGGCTGAGTGCTGGGAATCCATCTCAATGGATTTTGTCTTCGGGTTACCCAAAGACGCACGCGGGAATACGGGTATTCTCGTATTTGTTGACAGATTCAGCAAAATGGTACACCTTGTGGCTGTACCAGAGACAATCACGGCAAGTGGCTGTGTTTGCGTCTTTATCGACGCCATCTTTCGACTTCATGGGTTACCCCGTGAACTCGTATCAGACAGAGATCCACGCTTCACTGCTGATTCCTGGCGTTCCGTGTTCAAATCACTCGGAACGCGCTTGAAGATGTCAACATCTGATCATCCAGAGTCAAATGGTCAGACGGAACGTGCCAATCGTGTCCTTGAAGAGATACTTCGAGGATACGTACACTCCTTTAAGAGTTGGATTGAGTTTTTGCCAATGGTAGAGTTTGCCATCAACAACTCGGTGCATGCGTCCACGACACATACACCGTTTTACGTGAATGGCTTGCGCCATCCGCGTGTACCCACCTTACTAGAGTGTAACTCTGGTTTAAGGGGGGGAGGGACTCGCGCGAGCAAAAACCGATTTGGTTCACGCTCATCACGCTTTGACGAAGAAGTCATTGCGTTTGATGCCGATATCGATAACATCGATAGCGAAGAAGATGATGCCAGTGAGAGTGCGGAAGCCCTCACTGAAGAAAAGGTTGATGTTGCTGCAGTGCGCTCACAGCGCACTGAAGCTAACGAGTCATCAGATGAGTTCATACTGGCTCGTGAAACGGTAGTCCGTTTTGCGCAAGACTCCATCGCCGAAGCGGTGGATAAGCAAAAGCAAAACGCTGATAAGAATGGAAGGGCAAACACTCTTTTATTTAATAAAGGTGACTTAGTCCTACTGTCTACGGTTTTTTTTTTAATCTACCAAAGCATGTAGTGACTAACTTGGGTAGCAGTAAACTACTACCCAAGTACATCGGCCCATTTCGTGTATTGCACCGCCTAGGCAATGCATACACGATCGAGTTACCACGTAAGATGCGAACGCATCCCACGTTTTACGTTGGTCGGCTTAAGCCGTACCATCAGTACGCTGCTTCTTCCGATGAAGAACGTCCTTGCGCTCAAGCATCTCGCAGAGAGCCTTGTGCTCCCGATGGTGGGCATCAACAAGGGTCTGAAGAGCAGCTATCTCATCCTGAGACCGATCAACAATCCCACGAGCTACCCTTAGCTCGTCACGAAGAGATGTCAGAGATCTCTCGTTCTCAAGCTGAGCAAAGGCAAACTCAGCTCAATGCTTCAAGACAGTGTCCGCCATTTGGAGACGCCTATTCCGCTCATGTTCGAGATCGTCGCGTAACCCTTGCGTTACGCGATCAAAGAAGCTCTCGGGAACACACCGATCCACATGATCGTGTGGAGAGCGTCTTTCCTCCTCCTCCACCTCCATTAGAGGACTCTCGCGGTGGCCAGCGCTATCTTGTTGAGCAGCTGTTGAACCACCGCGACGTGAACGGACGTCGGACGAGTTATCTCGTCCGGTGGCGCGGCTATCCCCCGTCCTGGGATTCTTGGGAGCCCCGCTCCCAACTGATGATCGACGTACTGGGTCTGGTTGAGCAGTACGACGCGGCACATCCTGTGCCGCAGAAGGACCGCCGGAGAAAGTCTTCCCGGCACGGTCGTAAAGGGATTTCAAGTTGTCAATCCCTTCGTACATCTCAGTAGAGACACGTACGCGCCACCACGGGCTATTAGGGAGGTAAGCCTCCTTAGGTGCTCGTGCAGAGTTGTTCACAACACGGGCACGAGTCTCCCCAAGAGAGGCAGGGTAATCCTTTCTCCCTTGACAGACAATGCAGCTTGTATCGTGCACCTGTCGGGGTTCGCTTTTCAAGCTTATCACGAGCTTTGATAAGTTTGTCGTTCCAAGCGTCACGACCTACATCCTCGAGGTTATGGATGTAGGCGTTCCACGCCTGAAGCAGTGAGGGACCATCACGTTTGTGATTCCCACTGTACCATCGATGTCTAAAGAAAGCATCGATGAAGGATTCATGTTCAGCGCGATAGTTTTTCGCGCTGGGGTCAAGGTGATGGATCCTTGACGAATCGAAAAATCGTGTTCGATAACGATCACTCGTCGTCGCCGACAAGTGATCCATTACGGATTTCGGAGGAATCCATGCCTTCTTTTCTGGAGCGAGACGCAACACATTGCGGTCCCGCTCTTCCTGCGACGTGCCGACAGAAGTACTGTCACCTCGCTGTGAAGTGGTGTCAATAGGAGAACCGACACCACTATTAGCGCCCGAGTCTCGCGACCTCGAGCGCCTTCGCTTCGGCGATGGTTCATCTGATTCATCAGATAAACCAAAGATGCTGCGACGCAAAGCATCGTCCATGCCACGCTTGGCAGGCGGCTTGGATTCAATCGCCGTCGATACGGATCCGTCTTCCGTATCAGGAGAGTACGAGACACCGAGCTCGTACTCTGTGAAGACACGAGTGTCTTCATGATCAGCTCCTGCATCACCAAGTGACACAGGCTGGGTCGCTTCAGCAACCGATGAGACATCAGTTGCTGTTGTTTCTGCTTCGGCGTCCGCACAGAGACGTGTGGACGCGCTCTCGGCGGCCTTGCTCGCGCATCGCATGGGCTTGTTAACCATGCGATGAGATGTTGGAAAGTGGACGCGGACCAACAAGTGCAAACATGTCCCAAATGATTTGGGACGAGTATCCATTCAGTCAATCAGTCACTAAAGTGACTGATGGTTAAGGGGGGGGTAATGTATCGGGGTGAACCGTTACATAACAATTTATAAGAAATTGTTAATAGAATATAACTATAAGAGTTATATTCTCAGAATATTGTCATAAGGACAAATATTCTGTAGCACTTACGAGTAGTTCCTGATTGGTTGATATAGGCCATTATATCAACCAACGAAGGCGCGCCACGATAGACGCACGCAATGAGTGGTGAGCAGATAATTGATTTACACATTTGTATTTAGACATAGTTAGATGAAGATAAATAGTGATTTATTGCAGACATTAACTATACTAAATACAGTTCTACTTTTTACTTTAACCAAGTACTCGCTTCTTCTTACCGTCTTCCTCTGCACGTACGAGTGTACGTGAAGTTACGAGGCACCGCAATTGGTCTGTCATCAGAATAAGTAGCTTGTACTGTCACCAGTACAAGCTTCAGGGTGCCCCGTTACATGCAGGGGACAGTTGTGGCAAAGCGGTCACAAGAAAATTTCTATTGGGACTTGGATCGGTGATCGCACGGGTCGCACGCTTCGGTTAAGCCAAGAATGCTATGATTGGTGGATACAGGCCGGGACGGGTAGCTGGCAATAGCGTACCCAAACCCCAAGTGGACAGGAATGTACATCCTGGGACGAGGCTATAGGGTGGTCACACCCGTTTTGATTACGCAATCTGTCGTGAGACATGGCAAGACAAGACCCTCGATCTCACTAGAAGACCGCAATCCTAACCCAGGATAGCAAGTCCGATCTCAGCTGCGATCCGCTAGTAGGACCACGATCCGCTAGTAGGATCACGATCCGCTAGTAGGATCACGATCCACTAGTAGGATCGCGATCCACTAGTAGGACCACGATCCACTCGTAGGATCACGATCCACTAGTAGGATCACGATCCGCTAGTAGGATCATGGGGATATTTTGGGTGGGCCACATGACGATACAACCGCTGAGTTACTGGATGTGGACCACACAAATGCGTGGGGACGATTTTCCTGGAAAGGCGACGCGTGGCATCTGGTTAGGATATACGGATAGGCATAGGGGTGGGGTTTAGGTTGGTTGGTTAGCATTAAACAGGGTTCAAATTACTTCACAAGGCACACGTTATCTCCTCCGGGTAGGAACTTTGGTCCCCCGTCGAATAAAGAGTCGCGCTACACGTCTACGCAAGTGTCACACCTGGATTGTTTTGGCCAGGTGTGTTCAAGAACTCTCAAGCAACATAAACTGCGATCGGACGCAGCAAGACTCGTAAAGGCAAGGCGCAAGATCGCGAGACGGCTCAAGTGGTCAGAATGCTCGCGGGTCAAGCAACCACATAGTGGACAAGGCGATCTCGTTGAGATCAGGGTAACTTATATCAGTACCCACAAGTACCCTGTGATCGCGTGAAGATTTCCGCATAATCACAACCCCATCCCCAACACGGTCAAGTTTTCCTTCGACACGAGTCCACCTGGAAGAGTGCAATCCGCCCAACCGACGGGTACACAAGGTGAGGAAGGCAACACACACGGAATCGGAGTACCCCCTCCGTTAGTCGGTCGTCCGGGCGCCAGTGGAGAGTTGGGATCGACTCATAATATGAGCGATCGATCCTCCACCACATTTGCTGAGAACGAATGGGTTCTCAGTAGCTCATCGTTGGAAGAGATTGTCCTCGATGAGAAGACTCGAATTGAGCGATACACGTCTCAATCTTGGGAGTCTTTGACGACAAATCCTTTGTAAAAGGATCTGGTTGAATTCAGGGATGTTTTTCGTAATCCGTGCCATGCGATTTGCCTAAGGACAAAGGCACTCGGCATGAGATCGAACTGAAACCTGGTTCGAAATACTGTGTCATAAAGCAGTGGTCACTGCCTCGTGAACAGGTTACAGCGATTGACAAATTCTTTGCCAATCGCTTAGCAGCTGGTCATGTGAGGGAATCAACATCCCTACACAGCTCTTCGACCTTCTGTGTGCGAAAGGCATTAGGAAGGTGGAGGATAGTGCACGCGTTCAACAAACTGAATGCTGCAACGGTACCGGCTCAAACGCCAGTACCAAGGAAGGACGTCATCATAGATGGTTTGGAAAAAAGCACCATCTTTTCGTCCGCGGATCTGATGGATAGATTCTATCAGATCCTCGTGCGTGAACGGGGTTCCTTACACAGCAGTGAGTGTCCCCAGTTTTATGCTCTAGGAGTGGCTAGTGATGCCACAAGGGCTAAGTAACGCCCCCGCAACGTTTAACAGATGTGTTACAAACCTGTTTCGATCGGTGCGCGATTTCGCACCGAGTAACTTCGACGATGTCTTCGTCCATAGCTGAGCTATGGATGGAAAGACGGACGTGGAGGTTTAGATAATCCACGTCCGGAAGGTTCTTACTTTAATGCGAGAGCACAAGTTGTTCGCGAACCTCAAAAAGTGTATATTCGCAGCGAGCGAAATACCACTTCTTGGCTGCATCGTGGGTTAAAACGGTGTACGCCTTAATCCGGAAAAGATCGAGGCGATTAGCGATTGGCCTATGCCAGTCGACTTCAACGGAATTCGAATATTCCCTGGCTTGGCGGCGTACTTGCACAAGTACCCGCGCAACTACGTCGAGACGACCATATATCTCTCCTGTTTGTCAAAGAAATACGAGAGGTGATCATGGAGCGCTGAGTGTCAGCATTCCTTTAAGTATCAAAAAGATTGATACAATCGCTTGTGTTGGCGATTGCAGACCAAGATAGACCATTTCATGTGGTCTGTGACGCCAGCGACTTTGCAATCGCCTGCGCGTTAATGTAGTACAACTCAGATGGCGTTGAGCGCGTCTTCTGTTATCAACCGCGTCAGCTGCAAGCAGCTGAGCTTAATTACTTCGTGCATGACAAGAAACTCCTTGCCATGGATATATGCACTGGCTAAGTTCCGGGTATATCTTTTAGGAGATAGGCCCTTCATCGTTTATTCCGACCATGCGTCTTTGCACCCGTTAACAGTCCACACCTCTCAAAACGAATGGCGAGGTATGTGTCTTTCTTGGCGGAGTACAACTTCTCCGTCGAGTATAAACCAGGACGACTTAATGTCGTCGCTGATGCTTCTACGGGTCGGCCCGATTTCAAGCCGACTGCTCAACACAACAGTAGGGGTGACCCCACTGTAGCGACACTAACAGTGATTGTTCCGTCGTCGATCTGCTCGACGACGTGCGAAAAGCATAAGCAGAAGATGAATCTCTTCTGCGATTGATGGATCATGTATCCAATCCATGCAGTCAAGCTTTGAACAGCTTGTCGTCTCAATACCGCTCTTCAACCGAACGGTGTTCTGTTCGTGATAGATTGCTGTGCTATACAGCAGTGAGCGGCAGCACACCTCGTGTCGTCGTTCCGGCTCATGATGATCTGCGACTGCGCATCATGTATGAGTGTCACGATGCCCCACCGAGCGAGCATCGCGGTAGGGAAAAGGCCAACCTCACGGTGAGTCGTGACTTCTACTAGCCCCGCCAGTATGGGTTTTTGCGAAAATACCTTCGCGCTTGCGAAGATTGTCGGTGGGTGAGGCCTAGTTCTCATCCCGCGCACCCTTGCAGCCTCTACCGATTCCGGAAGAGTGTTGGCAGTCCGTATCGATGGACTTCGTCTTCGGATTTCCCAAGGACGTTCATAAGAATACTGGTATTGTTGTGTTTGTGGATCGGTTCAGCACGATGGTACATCTTGTTGCTGTACCGGAGTCCTTCACAGCACAGGGCTGTGCACGTGTCTTCATTGATACCATCTTCCGACTTCACGGGTTACCCCGTGAACTCGTGTCCGATAGGGACCCCCGCTTTACGGCGGAGTTCTGGCAATCCGTGTTCCGTTCACTTGTAACACGTTTGAAGACGTCGACTTCTAATTATCCAGAATCAGATGGTCGGACGGAACGCGTCAACCGCGTTTTCGAAGGAATACTTCGAGGGTACGTCCACTCGTTTTTCGAGCTGGAGTGAGTACTTGCCGATGGCGGAATTCGCCATCAACAACTCGGTCCACGCGTCGACAACGCAAACACCGTTCTTCGTGAACCGCCTACGCCATCCACGTTTATCCGCCTTCTTAGAGTGTGACTCTAGTTTAAGGGGGGTAGACTCGCTCGAACAAAAAACGACCTGGTTCTTGCTCATCACCCGTCGACAATGGTGTCGTCGTGATGGATGCCGATGTCAAAGCGATCGATGTCGAAGATGATGATGACGACGATGATGTATATATAAAGCATCGCCAACGGCTGCCAAAGTGAGGACGATGACGCCCTCACTGATTAAGACAATGTTCTTTCAGCAGTGCACACGAAGCGCACTGCTGTTGACAAGGATGAATCAGCAGAGGGATTTCTGCTGACTCGCGAAGCGGCTGTCCGCTTTGTTCAAGAATCTGTTGCAGATGCACTGGACAGACAGAAGAGAAACACAGACAAACATGGAAGAGCAAATGTTCTTTTATTTGATGAAGGAGAACTAGTTTTACTGTCTACAGTTAACTTACCGAAACACGCAGCAACAAACGTGGGCCGCAGTAAATTACTGCCCAAGTACATCGGTCCATTTCGTGTGTTGCGCCGAATGGGCAACGCATACACGATTGAACTGCCCCGTAAGATGCGTACGCATCCTACGTTTTACGTTGGATGTGTCCGCCCGTACGATCAGTACGAGCCCGGTTTGAGATGCGAGGAACACCTCCGCGGTCGAGAGACGAGACCACCTTCAAGTGATCCCGTTTCAGCGAGCAAGTCTGGTCGGCTAGCGAAGCGACCTGATCAAGAAGTTGAGCGATGTCTTGACATGCTGCAGTCATCTCGTCACGAAGAGAATGAATCGAACGTTCGTTCTCAAGTTGCGCGAACGCAAACGCGTCACGATCGTTCGAACGATCGTGCGCTAAGAAATTGTAATTATCGTTTACAAGATCATGAAGCTCATAACGCCGAGTCCGTTCCTGAGCTAATTCATCTTGTAACTGATCGGTTACACGGTCCAGCTTCTGAACATCTAGCTGATACGACCCTCGATCCGGATCAGGTGTTCCCGCCGCCACCACACCCTTGGTGGACTCAAGCTGTGGTCAACGCTTCCTAGTGGAGCGTTTTTTTGAACCACCGCAACGTGAATAGCGTCCGGACGAGTAAACTCGTCCGCTGGCGTGGCTATCCACCAGCATGGGAGAGCTGGGAGCCTCGTGACCAGCTGATTGTTGATCTCCTTGGCCTCGTCGAGCAGTACGACGAGACCCACTCGCTGCGCTCGAAGAAGGGCCGTCGAAAAACGACCTCCCCGAACGTGAGTACAGAAATTGCAAGGTATCAATCCCTTCGGCCATCTCGGAAGAGATGCGCGCCCTCCAGTAGGAATCATTAGGGAAATAGGCCTCCCCAGGGGCACGGTTCGAGTTGTCCAGAAAACCTGGACACGAATCACCCCACGAGAGACAGGGTAATCCCGCCTCTCTTGAAACCCGGTGCAACTTGTATTGCACCCCGACTGGGTTGCGTTTCTCAAACCTGATGCGAGCTGTATCAAGTTTGGCGAGCCGGGCCTCATGGCCAATGCACTCGATGTTGTGGATGAGGCATTCCATCCTTGTACCAAGGCTTTGCCGTCTCGAACACGGCTGCCATTGTCTTACCGATGTTTGAAGAACGAATCGGTGAAGAATTCTTCCTCAGCACGGATAATTTCCGTGCTGGAATCAGGTAGGCAGACCTCCTTGTAATCGAACAACGGGATTTGATCCTGTTCGGTAGTCATGTCGGCCCTTCGGTTCAACTCTCTGGATGACGGCATCCACGGAGACTCCACTTGAGGAGCGTGGCGCAGGATATTTCGGTCCCTGGCCTCGTGATTGGTGCCAGCGTGAGCGCGGACACCAGTGATACCCCGATCCCTCGAGTGACTTCGCTCGTGGTGATGTATAGGTGCATCACCACCATCCCCACGCGTACTATCGTTCCATGGACTTGCGTGAGGCGGAGATTCGTCGGAATAATCGCTCGATCCGAAGATCTCGGACATGATAACGCCACGTTAACCAGAGCCAGTCAACCTGGCTCTTGCAGTGTCCACCCCGGGTGACCCAGAGGCGCGAGGTGTCGCCTTCGAGTCGGATGCATCATCCGACTCGCCAGAATAGATGAGCTCTATTTCAGGCTCATCTCGATTACGACTCGTGGTACCCGCTGCAGACGCAGCGGATGTACCAATCGCACGTGGTGACTCACCACGCGGACGATTCACAACAACAGGTGACGAATCACCTGCTGGTGAGGTGTGAAAGGCAGATTCCGCGGCTGCACGCATGCTTGCAGCCGCCCTTCTTGCTGCTGCAGTAGCAACTCGCTTGATTTTCGAAATTATACGTTAGATTGGCAGATGAATGGGATTTGACCGACAAGTGTTCCCTTTTCCAGAGTGATCCAACGGTGGTCACCCTGTCCCAATCAATTCTAATTCAATCAACGGGTGATTGTCGGTTAAGGGGGCGGGGTGATGTAACGGGGTAGTCCGTCACATGATATTGACACCAAGCGGTGTCAATAGAAATATTGTCTAGCATGATAGTATTCTACCGATACAGTATTATCCGAGATAGATAATATAGAAGGGATATTGTCCCCTAATGAAAATATTCATGTGCTGCTCCAAGATTGGTTGATATAAGACATCAACTATAGATTGCCACCAATCGCTGCTAGACGCGCGCAATGAGTGATGAGCAGGTTGTCGTCATACGACGACGTAGTATAATATAGTCAGATAAAGATTGAAGTTTTATTGATAGCTTACCTATATTAAATACAGATCTCTTTTTTACCTTTACTTGAACGAGTCGTTCAAGTAGTTTATCTTCCTCTGCACGTACTAGTGTACGTGAAGTTTTGCGGCACCCCAGACAAAGGGTGCCCCGTTACATTTGAGCACTAAGTCTTCCTCTGACTTAAGGAGCTGTGTAGCCCCGCTACAGAATATATTTTTTTAATTTAATGAAAGATAATGATGTGTGGTAAATTCTGTATTTTATCTTTAGTTGGGGTCGGAATAAAGTGGTGTTGTTGGAAATAGCAACGTTGTTAGGTTCGTACAGCATCTTCTTTACCATGTGATTGAGGGTACTGTGGTGCAAACAGAATATAGGTGTGGTGAATTTATGAAATCCCTATATGTGATTGCTCATAGAGTTATTCTACATTGTATGCGCGAATTTATGGCAAGTACGAAGCATCGGTTGTACGGCAAGACGCCACATTGATTGTAAGTGCGGTAAATATTCAGAATGCGTACCATCACCAAATACACTCCTTGACTTACGGTTAAAGTTAAAAAAAATGTTGTGGGTATCCCGCTCCTGTGACATGGCTTTGATCTTATTTACCCAAAAAGTTATTAGCAGAAATGTTGAGCAACCATTTATGAGAGAAATGTGCTATCGCCCTTCATTCATTATATTTTCACAGTACTGGTACTCTCACTACCCATGTGTCCTCCCTCTAGTGCACCCTGATTGATCCATCACCTACAGCTCCTCATGATCATCCGGTCGACGATTCACCTTTGCAGCAGCTTCGTCCTGACGTCGTTGATCTCTCGGGAATCGTTTGAGTCGATTAATTTCTTCCAGCAATGCACTTTCTTCAAGCTCATCACACGCAGCTGGGGTCTCAAAACGAATCTCGTAGACGCACATTTCACGCTCCTCCACAGACACTACACGATTCGTTGCGCCGCAAGAAAGCTCTACACGTGTCTGGCGCTCCTTCCCATTATTGCAATGCTCGCCGTGGTTGTAACTTTGTACGTGAGTAAAACCGACCGTATCTTGCCACTCGTTCCAGATGCCCAATATAATCGGTCGTGGATTTCCGTCTTCTTCTTCCTTTTCGCTTTCATCCACCGCAGCAGCTACGCCTTTTGTTCGGCGTTCTTCCTTCATCCATTGTACGTACGACGGTTCTGCCTGTGAGATATTTTGGAATGGACACAAAACCACTTCATACGTGCGAGGGATAACATTAGGCGTCCCGCCCTTCAATGCCTTTTCGTCCACTGTGTACGAGAAACACCGCCCCACAAGCTTCACAAAAGCAGGTTTCCAGTCGGCGGTCAAGAATGTGCCTGGATCAACGACACGACTCTGCACGTACGTGATATACTGCACCCTACGTAGCACATTAAACGAATACTCTAGCTCTTGTCGCAGCGCTGGATCGTGTTGTGCCCGACGTTGGGTATCTTCATAAGCATACTTGCCAGTCTGATAAGCGTCAACGAGGCGTTTATGGTCGTCCGTCAGCTGCTCAACTTTGTCCATAGCATCCTGCAAGTACAATTTACGGTATTTAAATCCCTCTTGCACCGCTTCCATCCTCTCGTCAAGCGTCTTCAGTCTCATCTGCCATTCCTTCTGGCAAGTGTCACTACACATCCCCTCATCCTCATCGCTCCCATCACAGCAGTCGCACACTCCGTCGTCTACGCAGGTCATTGACACCAGTTTATCGTCGGACTTGCAGCGAAACTCTCGACCAAATGGTGCCTTCTCCGAGCTCAGCAGGACGTAAGAACACGCCGACGTGTTGGGCTCGTCGCTCCCATCGATGCAGTCGCAGTAATCATCGTCCACGCGATCATATGGCAATGAATCGACGCACATGACGTCAGTTTTCATCGCGTTTGCTCCAATCGTATCACTGTGCCGCTCGTCAAGTCCCAAGATAGCGTCGTCGTCCATGAAATCCCACCCCTTTTCCAACTCCTCCTCGTCTTCATCTTCGTCAACAACGTCGACAAGTCCAGACCGTTTGACGCCATTATAATTGTACCGAGACGCCGCAACACTTGGCACCTGAAGGGACAGCACCAACGAGCACGCGACAGGCACGACAGCAGCCAAGAGATGGACCAGCGCCGGGCGCTTTGAGGTCCGCCACGCCATCGTTGGTTCTACAGCCACACAAGGTCGAATTTTTTCTCCAACCGAGACCTGATTGGACGAAAAGCAAGCACGAGCGTTTTTTCACCGTAAACAGCGACACGGTTTTGGCGGTCGTCAGGCTGATGGATTTTTCTTTTTTGGGTCGTCTGTCTGTAGGTTTTTCCTTTTTTGGTCGTCTGTCTGTAGGTTTTTCTTTTTTGGTCGTCTGTCGGTTGGGTTTTTCCTTTTTTTGGTCGTCTTACATGAGCGAAGTCGTCGAATCCAAGCTCGTCATTTAGCTGAAGTCGAGAGGAGACGTGAATATCGGCTCGTACTGAGCGAGGAGATCAAAGCCGATCGCTCTTCCCCGTCACTCAATTCGATCAGCTCGTCTTCCGTGCTTGAGCCAGAATCGTTCAAGCTTCGCTTGTCCGTCTCGTCCAGTAAATCCTGACCGCCAGCCTCCCACTTGAACTCTCCAGATGCAGAGACCCGGTCTTTCGCGAACTTCTTCGGCATTGTGCTGTTAGCTCTCTCGGGGCTCAGAAGCTGCTGAGTTCCATTCGGTAGCTCGACCGGAGGGAAGCCGAGTAGATATCGAGTAGCTGCAGAGAAACGGGATGCTGCCTTACGGAGCACCTTTCCCGTCACTCTTCTTACCGTCTTCGAAAGCATTTTTGCGTACGTGAAGAGCATGTTCATTCCCACGGAGGGTTAAAGCGCTTCCGGGTTCGAGCTCGTTGTGCCGTTAGAACAGTGTATACAGAACGTGCTGATTGCTGGAACTTCAACTTGAGCCAAAACCGCGGTACTAATTGCTGACTCAGCGACGAGCCTAACCGAAGGGGGGGAACTGTCCGGCACCTCAGATGACATTTCTGATTGTTGCGTAACTGTAGCAACTTAGTGGCGAGAGAAACGGGAGGTGTGTGCGAAAGTGACGCACCACCGTCATCAGTCACACATCAATATCGTGCATCGATCACTCTGCTGTTGTCAGGACACA
This sequence comes from Peronospora matthiolae, assembly GCA_921007115.2. Classification (NCBI taxonomy): domain Eukaryota; phylum Oomycota; class Peronosporomycetes; order Peronosporales; family Peronosporaceae; genus Peronospora; species Peronospora matthiolae. The sequence goes on along the minus strand of CAKLBY020000028.1, from coordinate 93,919 downwards.
TTCCTCAGCAGTATGAGCACTGCAGTCAACGATGCAGCTGGCCACTACTTCAAAAGTCAATGGACCAACAGGTACGTGATGCACTGTCCGTACAAAGGAAATGCATTTTGCGTAGTGCAATTTACGGTGTCCACGACATCGGAAACACCAGTCAGTCCGTTTGCAGACCTTGTATCGAATTTTGCCAGCAGCCAACCAGACACATGATATGTCAAAGCGAGCAATCGGGTTTCAAAGAGTGCAAGCGAGAACCAATTACGAGATGAGCCACCCACAGGGTGCGGTGATTCTCTGCAAAACGTTCAGCTTTTGCTTTATCTGCTCATACCACGCGGAACAATGCGTTGCGCATCATACCACAACTGCTAACGCGCTTGACAAGAAGCTGCTGCTGAATTAAAAATGCATGCGATTACTACATTCGGCAGTAGTTGAAATGCAAAATGATCTTTATCGACGCTTTATAAATGAGCAAGAACTGACCTGGCAACTGCTTCTGTATAACCAGTAAGCTCCTTCACTCGCTGTGACGCTGATACTGAGCAAACATAATCGATGGCAAGGCAGTTTGCAATGTGCGAGCACTGCATGATGGCTGGAAGAGCTTGCGCGAAATGTTTCTGCGTTCACATTCCTCTGCTGAATAAGACAATTTACCCATGCAACGGTACGCATATCGGCCGAAGACAGATACGCTGTGAATCGCTGTCGCGAGTGGACGAGTTGATAAAGTTTGGCTCTAGAGGCGACCGGAGAGCGAGCCCCATCATCTCTTTGAAGCGAACACATCTCTCGACACAAAGGAGAACTTCAGCTCCAATTCAATCGACAAGGATCGGGATCGCGAAAAATTGGTCAGCAAAAAACACCTACGTCCGGGCCAATGTCACACCAGGTCAAACATGAGCGCTAAATATTCTTTTACACGTTGATCATGGCCGAAATACTGGTCAAAGCCGCTTTGTGCTTCTCACGCTTGAGCAGCATCACGACAGTCGTTTTACTGCTCTTGTCCACGCGCTCGCGCTCGGTCAACGGCGCATCGAATGAGAACGTCAGCTCCGCCTCCTGCTGAAGGAACTCGTCTTCAAAGTTGTGGAAGAATTTTGCCGTCTGTTCATACGCTGTCTTGGTCTTCTTGCTTTTCTTGGAGCCACTACTACCACTTTTTTCCTCCATGCAAGTAGAAAGGATGAGAAAGTAGTCCATTTGGAAGCTGTCACGTAGCTCCTTCGTGTCCTCGTTCTCCATCGCCCACTCAATATCTTCGTGCAGAGCCGAGTGCAGTGCCGGCACCAGTTGATATGGAAGATTCACCATGCGCTCATTGAGCACGAGTCCCACGTTTTTCGTGCAAAGGATCTGCTGCAGCTTGGGAAGGTCAGCACTTGAGCATTTCTTGGTCACATACTGCACGATCTGTTGGATGCTTATTTCCTTCTCGTACCGCCTCAAATTCAAGGCAGTAATGAATCCGTAGACATCGGTCTCTCCTTCCACGCAGACCATAGTGCCGACGGTGACTTGGCCCACGACAACGTTGGCTAAACCGGAGATGTCGAGAGGCTGCGAAGGCGGCAAATAAGCCAATAAGAGCTGCTTGATGCTGTGGAAGTGCAGCTCCCGCGGGTCGGCGAAGAGGAATTCCACGCTCACGTTTCCTCCAGTGGTCGCTGCAGTCTTTTCACCGTCCATATCATCATCATCATCGTCGTCGTCGTCGTCGTCGTCGTCGTCTTCCTGTGCGCCATCAGGAGCCGCCGCGAACGTGAGATCGTCCTCGCTGTCGTCACTGCTTTCACCCTGTGAATCGTCTACCATTGCTTGGACCTCGTTGTCATCTTTCTGGCTACTTTTCGAGCCCGCGAGAGCCTCATTGGAGCCGCGAGAGCGCTTCTTCCGAGCCGCCATGACGAGCCAAACGATTGTGTCGACACGGTGAACCAGCCACGAATTTAGTGACTACCGGGTAGTCGTGGTATTTTACACAGTCAGATGTTACCGGTTTCGTGTCGTGATTGACATGGATGGCTCCTACATTCCACCGCCGTTCCCTTTTCCAGACGCTTGGCCGAAGATCTTCGCAGAGCAGCAGCAGCAGCAGCAGCAGAAGGGCAGATGGCTCACTTCTACCACATTTGGTCAAGCACAATGGGCCGCAGGTCCTGCAGTAGCGTATACTGCTTTTGCAGCTGATCAAGAGCGTGTGTCTGTAGCAAGTTTTGATGCGCAACAGAGCGTTGATGGGATTTCTGAAGAAGGTGAAGACGGTGCGTACGAGTGCGTCTACGTACTCAGTGATGAGTGGCGAGAACGCTTCCGGTCTTCTATTCGATTAGATCAACGGCCCAACAGTGCAAACAAGGAGCGCCAAATGAAGAAGAAGAAGCAGAAGAACAAGAAGAAGGAGAGAACGAAGCAGCAGTCACGCGCAGCAAACGCTACAACTACGTGCAGCTCAAGTCGGTCGAGTGACTTGCATGACGAGATTCAAGCTGCAAAGACTCGCGCACTTGCTCGGACGTGGAAGCAACGAGGTGACGTCGATGCAGCAGTATTAGGAGCGCCAATGCCTTCCCGGATCAAGGCGTTGGAGGCGTCGCTCGACATGGCATTCGACGACTTTTGCGACACGTTCCAGCCAGCCGTGTGGCCGCACGATCCCTTTTAACCCTTTAGTAACACGTGATGCATGTCGAACCAGCCGATTGCGTCCTTGTCCCGTCTTGCAGGTGGTAAAAGCCCGATTTAGTGTCGACCTCAAAACCGGTGGGTACCGGTAGCTATACCGCCGCGCTTCTCAGTACTATACTGGAAAGAGGGGGAATTCAAGTAAACCACACCCGGAACCGCTGCATGGCACAGACAGTAGCAACATGAACCTCGGCCAGATGAAGAACGACCCGGGGAGCGGCTCGGCGCAGGCCATCCCGTCCCTCAAGCGCACGCTCAGCGGGGGAGCAGCCAGCAGCGTGGGCCACGGCCACCCGGGCGGACTCACGAGTCACTTGAGCGTCGGCATGAACAGCATGAACTCGATCCCGTCCGTCCTGCACGCGACGTGTAACACGAACCCGCCGCAGATGCTGCGCGCCGTCACGTCCTCGGGCGTCTACAACCGTCCGTCAGGGAACTCGACGCTCCGGGGCGGCAGTAGCGGCCCGTCTGCAGGCGGTGGTAGCGCCTCGTCTGCCGCTAGTAGCAACGTGACTGCTGCGACTGCGATGCGCAGCATCTCCCAGTCGTCCACGATGCAGGACTGGCGGATGTACTTGACGATTGAAGAGCGCCAAGCCGTGCGCTCGAAGATCCGGGACGCGTACACGAGTCGCTGCTCGACGTACGAAGATTTGCTGCAAGTGGTGAGGCTCCTGGGCGTGTTTCCACGTCTCTGTCTATGTGATGGTGTGTGTGTGTGTGTCGTTGTCTCTCACGTGTCTTTTGCTGCTGCTGCTGCTGTCGTTGTTGTTCGTTTCGCTGGATGACTATAGGCGTGTGCTATTGAGGAGGAGCTGCTGCACATCTCGGCGCCGTCGCGTTTGGACTACTTCAAGAGCGGCTTCGAGTTTGAAAACCGCGTGAAGCTGAAGAAGGACCAGCTACAGGGTCAATTGGCGGCATTAGACGCCAAGCGGCGGTCAATGAGTGGTCAACAGCAGCAAAACCATCAGGGGGGTGGAGGCAGTGGCTCCAGTGCGAATAAATCAGTAGGATCGACCAAGAAGCAGAGGAGCTAGCGTCCTGGAGAGTGTGTGGGATGTCTCGCATTGTCCATCGCGCTCTTGCAGCTTGTGGGAGATCAACAGAGAGTTCGTTACGTGTGCAAGCGGCAGGAGCTTCCATGTGTACCTTTGCGCTCCAGCGAGAGAGACTACAAGACCCGGATATTGGGCAAGCAGCTTAAACTAGGCAAGAATTGGATAAAGAAGACAGAGAGGGAAGCGCTGTGTGTTGCGTGCGTATTTTGCGTGACTATCCCATTGCGTACTGCGACCAGAGTGGCCGTTTGTCTAATATCTGCGCAAGAAAAAGTGCTTCAGCACCTGCACGTGCATCTGAAACATGTTGCGGCGCTGCAACTCCGCGGCGAAGGCATTAAAGTTGGCTGCCTCCAGCTCCTTCAGATACATCGCAGCGCTCACTAGGGGCAGGAACACCCTGCGCGACTCAATGGGCAATTCCTTCCGCAGCGATCGAGCTTCGTGGAGGTGCTCCATCGCACGGCAAGCGACATCGAACACCACTGGCGCTACTTTTTCGCCCAACTTGGGGTCTTCAACCGCGGCTAGCAGATCCTCCGTGGTCACACCATGCTGTGCATACAACAAGATGGTGAGCACTAAGATTCGGAATAATGAACTGCAAGACAGATATTGGCATCCGTACCTTGATCATGAGGTCCTGAGGAAGGTAAGACTGCTGTCGTGAAGTATGGTACGCCGTGCCTCGCAACAGCGTCGCAAAGCCAATAGCTACACCAGCGTGTCCCGCGACTCGGTCTGCCGTGTCGTTGCGAACACCGAGGCACTCTAGAGTGAGGTACAGCAGTGACGAAGCTGTCTGTTCCGCATATGCTTCGAGCTCTTGAATGTCCTGAACTTCATCACGATCGAGGTCTCGGTCACGCGCATCCAGCATCCGCTCAAACCATCTCCGTGTCAAGTCATGCTCTTGAACAGCCTTGTCCAGCCCCCGCAGTAACATGGTCGACTGCTCCGGTCTCGCAGCACCCGATGCAGCTGAAACTTCATACAGATGGTAGATACGTTCTCTCCACCATTGCATACGGATCTTGCCTGTGATCTGATTACTATGCACCGAGTCTTTGACAGTCGCGATCTCGGCATTGAAAGCGCGCTATACTCCGCAACGGGCAACGATCATAGCACGTCAGTATGATAACTGCTCCAGATTTAGACTGTCAAATTGTATGGATTCTTACAATTGCAAAGACGGACGGCCGAGTCAGTAGCGGCAGTAGCAGACCGCACAAGTATCCGTCGTAATCCAAAGTCCTATTGACACAGACCAGTTTCAATACTAAACGTCTCTCCATCACAGTAAAACCATCAATGAGCCGCCCACTTCGTACCGAACCGATGACTGGATCTCCATTTCTTCCTTTTTACGTCCCTCACGCTTTGTACTGAGCGCCCGGTGTGGTAGCACCGTCGCCGGACGTCGCCTCAGAGAGCGCAGCATGATTGTTGCTAGACCGCCGGACCGATTACCAGTATGTAAAACCGGTATCTTTGCATTCGGGGCGTGCGTATCGAGGTGGTACACACAATTGTGCGGACCATTCGATTATAGCCAATCAAGCAAGGTGTATCTGTGCATCATTGGTCCACGACTCGCCATTCTCGTGCTGCGCGTCCTGCTTGTCGAGGACCGCTCGTAGCCTCTTCAGTGCTGCAGTCTGAGTCATGAGCGAGCTAAAGAAACGCTCAGCTGTCGAGTGTTCGGGTGACCTGAAGCGCCACACGGCGCAACCGCCCAATGATGAGGAGAACTTGGTGTTCGAGGACCCTTTTGGAGACGACGTGGAAGACGAGGAGATGGTCGAGAGCGACGACGAGAACGAGGAGGTCGTGGACGGGGAACGAGCTGCTGATAACGACGTGGACATGGAAGGGAACGAGCAGACGGACAAGCAAGCGAAGAAGGTGTTCATGCCTGGCGTGGACAAGCTGCAGGACGACGAGGTGCTGGACTACGACAGTAGCGCCTATGACATGTACTACGCGATGACGGCCGAGTGGCCTTCGCTTAGCATTGACGTCGTGCGCGACGATCTTGGTCCTATGCGGTCTCGCTTCCCGATGACGATGTTTGTGGTGGCTGGCACACAGGCAACCGACACTGATGAGAATCACATCACAGTCATGAAGATGTCGGAGCTGCACAAGACCAAGCACAACGACGACTTGGACTCGGACGGTGAAGACTCTGACGACGATGACGAGACCGAAGGAGACCCAGTGCTCGAGTCCCGTTCTATTCCACACACTGGTGGCGTCAATCGTATCCGTTGTATGCCGCAATCTTCGAATATAGTCGCCACCTGGTCGGACCGCAAAAAGGTCCACCTTTGGGATATCAGCAAGCAACTCGAGTCGCTGGATGGCAAGGCGAGTGCTGCTTTGCCAGCCAAGCAAGCACCTGTTTACACGTTCTCTGGACACGCTGATGAAGGTTTTGCCATGGACTGGTCTTCGGTGGAGACCGGTCGACTCGTGACGGGCGACTGCAGCAAGTTTATCTATCTCTGGGCCAACTCGGAGAGTACGTGGACTGTTGACAAGGTGCCGTTTACAGGCCACAAAAGCTCAGTAGAGGATCTGCAGTGGAGCGTCACCGAGGCGTCAGTGTTCGCGTCGTGCTCGTCCGACCGCACTGTTCGAATTTGGGACACCCGGCGGAAGGCTGGAAGTATGCTGGATGTTGCTGCGCATGAGGATGATGTAAATGTGATCACGTGGAACCGGAACGTTGCGTATCTGTTGGCGTCTGGCTCGGACGATGGCTCATTCAAGATTTGGGATCTTCGTAACTTCAAGAGCGATAACCCAGTGGCGCACTTTAGGTACCACACGGCACCAGTCACATCGATCGAGTGGCATCCGACCGATGAGTCGGTACTTGCTGTGTCTGGTGCTGACAACCAGATCTCGGTTTGGGACATGTCCGTAGAAGAGGACGCAGAGGCTGTTGGGCCTGTTGATGGCGAAAACGGCGAGGCCAAACTGGACTTGCCACCGCAGTTGCTGTTCATCCATCAGGGTCAGACTGACATCAAGGAGCTGCATTTTCATCCGCAGTGCCCAGGTGTGCTCGTGAGTACAGCTAGCGACGGCTTCAATGTGTTTAAGCCCGCTAATATTTCATAAATGAGGACTGCTCTTCATTTGTGTTCCGACAAATAATAGACTACACGTGCGATGTCAAGACGGGTTCCGAACCTACAACTCGATCTCGAAATGGACAACCTACAAATGCCGCGACCTCTGACCTCCCACTTTTAATCTTTGCCCATTTCGAATTCGACAAGACGATCGGTCGATCGGACCATAAAACCGCGACAGCAACTCTGACTCGAAACAGCTGAAAAAACAACTTGACTTTTTATAAAAAGCAAGCTGACTCCACTGCGTCTCATCTCGGTATTCCGTCGCGTCCGTCATGACGCGCGGCTCCGTCTCTACGCCTCCTCTTCGTCTCACTCTCCTGCTCCTCGCGCTCTCATCTCTCGCAGCAGCTGAGCCTCAAGCCATGTTTGGCTACATCCTCGCAGACGACCAGGGGAGACCCGAGACGAGTCTGGACCTCTACGCGCCTTCCGATCGCGGCTGTGCCTTGTGCCGCAACGAGGAAAACTGCTCTTTGGCTGTGCACAACCAGTCGACTGGCGTGTTTTGCGGGGACGTGCTGGCGACGTTTCAGCCGTGCTGCTGCCGGTTCCGCAACGAGTGCATGACGAGCATCTACTTGAATTCGTGCGTGTGCTACGATGGCGGTCGGGAGGAGGAGATGGTGACGACGCGGTTTTACCTCTTTGTGGGGCTCTCGCTCATTGCGTGGGGCTTTCTGCTCTACGACCGGATGTGCAAAGGACCGTACAAAGTCATGAACAGCAATCGCCACCAGCTGTTGAGCTCGCCTTCAGCAGCGAGAGCAAGAGGTGTCGACAGTGTGGCAGATACAGTGGAGAGTGAGTCGGAGGAGGAAGAAGGCCGAGATGGTGTCACTGTGGTTGTTGTTGCCGGTGAAGATGTGAGGGTGGACGCTGCAGAGATGGTGCGTGAAGATGGCGGTGGTCGTGGTGAAGCTGCTGTACTTCGATCTCAGTCGATCTCATTAGCTGCTACTTTGACTGCGGATCCGGATGTTGATGCTGCACTTGACGAGTCCCGGACTGACCAAAGAGGTTCGACATAGGTTCCGTTGACTGTGGTCGTACGGATTGTGAGACTGTGCCGACTGGCTTGACAAAGGTTGTGATCAGTGGGACTGACTTGACAAGGTTAGCAAGATGGAGATGGACAGCATGACACACATGGTCTTAACGGAGGCGGATCGAGGTTGCGGAAATCTGAAGAAGGTCTCGCTCGCAGTCGAAAGGACATGATTCGCTGCATAGCTGAAGCATCGCGGTAGCGGGAGCTGTTGGATTCAACGTCTTGTTGGCCATCGCTCTTGCTGCTACCAGCATCGCATGTAATGCCACTGGACCCATCGGCGTTGGCGTCACGGGACAACGTCTACTGTACCTGCTGAACGGATTAAAGTCAGTACGCTCTTGCATTAGTGCATGGTTGTCATCGAGGTCGAGTTGCGCTGAGAGGAGTTGATCGCAGATTGTCGCGAGCTCGAGTCATTTACCGGTGCTGAAAGTGTTGTCACGGTCAGTTATGGTACCGTATATTTTCGTACATTTGATAGTAGATGCAACGACTGGTGTGGCAATTGTACCTTTCAGTAGTGAGACTGGAAGCTCAACGGCAGGTGAGGTGAGATGTCAGACGGCTGCTATAGCTAATATGCTTACGACTGCGTTGATTTGGACGCGGTAATTCTTCTACAAAGGTCCTTTTCAGCAACATTTTATCCGGGACAAGCTTCTTCTCCGAAATTGCTGGAGCTACGGTTCTGCTTTTTGCTCTCTAATGTAGATGTGTTTTCAGCTGAGCTCAACAGCCTGCTGCGTCGACTGCACGAGCATTGTACGAGTGATGAGGTCGGATGCTCCAGCTTTCCACAGAACACCGACGTGGCCGTCTGGACGAACGAGAGCAGCAACGTTATTGTTTACAAATCTCTTCCATGTCTCGTTGCTTGTTTCTTGGTCAACTTGCAACGAAAGCACAGAGTTGAACGCCAATGATGTCTGAGCCTTGGCAATTGCAGTATCAACTTGTGCGCTGTTGCCGTCAGCACAAGACCGCAGAATAACAAGAGATACGTGTTTAGCCACCTCCGGTGCAGTCGGAGTCGAGCATAAATGGGTGACTTGTGCAGCATGACGTCCGCCAACGACAAGGACAAACTGCACGTTCTTAGTGCCCTCATCCGATTTCGACTCTTGCATAGCTAGCCGCGTCATGTCGTGAGTGGAAACCTTGGCGCCATTGCAAGTGCACCAAAAGTGGGGGAATCTCTCCCCCACGCAAACGGTTGGACTGTAGGTGGTATCATCATTGACGCCATTTTCGGTACGAAATTCCGCGGACTGATCAAGCGCTGTATCTTCCATAAGCCTCTTGGCACGCGCCGCCCACGAACAAGCGTCGTAGGAAAATCCGATATCGAAGTGGTAGAACAACATTCCGATTGACTTACGATGCGTCACGATATCTTGCACGCTGGCGCGCATGCGACTGCCGAGCATACTTCCCGGTCCGTCCACATCCTCAGCTTCATCCAAAAGCCCAAGTGGCATCTTACCAACACGCATAATCCGCTGCGCAATTTCACGTTGAGCGCGCAGCGGTAAAAGTTGCATCGGCGCAGAGTTGATGAACTTTGCCAGCATCTGGGCGTGGTCGTGGGATACGTGTAGTGCTTGTGGGATTTTCATGATCCGAGCCACATTTCTCAGACTGACTTGCGTGTTTATTTTGGCAATCTGCAGGCGCTCGCGGCCGTACGATTGCAACAGCGCTTGAGAATCAACACGACCAGCCGAAGAATGCTCCGAGTTCATCTGAATCGCGAGGGCTAGCTTCCACACCAAATTGTGCGCGTCCTGCAATCCGGTGTTCATGCCGAATCCCCCTGCCGGTGGAAACTGGTGCGCTGCATCACCTACGAGGAAAACCCGCTGTTTGCCAGCATCATACTGCTTTGCTACGCGAGCTCCCATCCGCCATTGTCCAGCTGATAGAATGTTGATGTCGTTATCGCTGACCTTGACGTTTTTGGGCAATACACAACGGATGATTTCTTTGCATTGGGCAATGGAGAAGTCCCAGGGAATGGATTCTTGAGGTGGAAAAAACGGTATCTGGAAGACCCACTCGCCTCGGTTGAGGTCATGAGCGATCAGAATTCCAACGACATCTTTGTTGAACTATCAAGCACATCAGATGCAGCACCATCTTTAGAATGACTTGCACCATGCACGACCGCAAAAATCTCCTTCCTTACCACAAAGTACAGCATGGCCGGATTCTCGCGTGCAGCTTTCGACAGCACCTTGCTTGTGAAGTGCACATTGGCAATACTTTGCAGGTTGCACGATCCCACCATGTCGATTCCACAGAGCTGGCGCACAAGGCTATGGGCACCATCTGCTCCAATGACATAGTCGTACGACTCTTCTTCGAGTGTGTCCGTATCTCTGTAACACCACAGCAGACAAGAATGTCCCAGCTTTTCATCAGCTTTCGACACACTAACTGCCAGTGCTTGTATCCACGTACTTACAGACGACGGAGAGTCACAGTCACTTGAGCTTGCTGCATGACAGAACCATCAAACGGTAAGACAAGCTTCTCTAGCTCAACGCCACGCTCAATCTGCACGTCATTTTCAGCCAAAAAGGTGTCCAACAGCTTCTCGAATCGGTTTTGAGGGAAATGCAGGAACTGCGTCGGTGACAGTGCCTTCAGCGACGTGCGCAGACTATCACCTGCAGCCACTGCCTCCTGGACGGTATCACGTGGAATGCCTACACAGCAAAGACGTAAGAGCTCCGTAACAAAACCCTGTACAAATTTATACAAAACCAATCCACACAAAAAACCGCTCCATACCGGGTCCAAACTGGTCAATGCGCGCAATCTCTCGATCTTGGCCCATCCCTGTGCAGTAAACATAGTCCCGCCACTGGCATTCGACACGTCCATAGTCAACTCCAGTACATTTACACACCTATCAACCAGTATGACAGCTGTACCAAGGCGCTTGGCGCTGCTTGATCCAGTAAGCGGTCGTGAAACGCCGGCATCGTAGCGTAGAGCACCTCCATCGTGCGAAGGTTCAGGAAATGCGCTTGGGGGTGACCCGTGGCCCGACGCTGTCGCTCGATGACACGAGTGGGAACGTCGTAGAGCTTTTCCAGCATGTAGGCGGTGGCCAGACCCACTGGGCCGCCGCCCACTACCAGCACGCGTGGCTTCCGCAGTCGTGGCGCCACGGTCATAAAATGCGGCTAGTGTACGCTGGGCTGCGTAATATTCGAATCGACCTCGGGCTCTCCAGGTGTTTAACTTCGCTTCCGAGCGAAAACTACGTGTATTTTATCTCGACCAAGAGTGATGGTCACTTCAACCATGGCGTCGTTTTGCGCACTGCCGTTGCCTACAGATGACGCGCCTCTCACGCGGCGTCTGTCTCAAGTGATACAGACGTTCGAGAGCCACTTCGGCGTGCCTCCTACCGGCGTCGTACGCGCTCCTGGACGCGTGAACCTCATTGGCGAGCACGTGGACTATGAGGGCTACGGGGTGCTGCCCATGGCGATTGAGCAGAGCGTCTACGTGGCCTTCAATACCGCTCAACCCAGCGGAAATGCGGCAGTCGGGACGTTCTTTTTATGTGTCCAGAATGCCCAGCCACGATTCCAAGCTGTTGCGCTGTCTCCACAGGAGGGAAACATACAGGAGTGCATGCGCACACTCGCGCATCAAGGCGCTAGCTGGGCCAAGTACGTGCTGTGCGGAGTCCAAGGCGTCCGAGAAGCTTCCCCTGATCGCTTTGCTCGGAGCGACAGGACGGAGCTGCAGCTGCTGGTGGACGGAGACGTGCCTGCTGGCTGCGGTCTGTCCAGCTCCAGCGCTTTGGTCGTCGCTGCTGCTCTCGCTACAGCTGCAGCTCTACAGCGATCGGGACAGGAGCTACCGACTCGACTGGAGCTGGCGGAGCTCTGTCGACGAGCAGAACTGCACGTGGGAACGATGGGAGGAGGGATGGACCAAGCCGTGGCGTGTCTCGCGCAGCAAGGAGTGGCTCTGTATCTCGAGTTCTCCAGTGGCTCGGCAACAAGTCAGTTCGTGCAGGTGCCGAGTGCTGCGCACAGAGTGACGTTCGTGGTCGCGAATTCGCTCGTCGTGGCGGAGAAAGCTGTTGATGCCGACACTCACTTTAACAAGCGCGTTATTGAGTGTGCTCTTGCTGCAAAACTGATTGCGAAGAAGGCCGGCCTCGATGCTTGGCGAACGGTACGTTAGCAGTGAATTTCCTGGCATCCACTGCGTTGATCGGGGTGAGGCTGTACTTACAATGTGGAGCGTCTGTGTGGAAGTAGATCACGCGTCTTGTGGATGTCCAAGTTGCACTTAGCGGTACCCAACAGTGCGTGCAATTTGACGCTTTACAAGAGCTGGCGTCAGCTCCTTGTCCACTAATGGAGTACTCGATCTCTGAACTGGAAGAAGAGTTTGGCGAGCAGATCGTGGATCTGTTTGTTGGTTCGGAACTAGAAACAACCACTAAGGTACGGACGTACTTGTCAGTAAGTGTATAGAAAGATTGCTCACATACGTATGTCACAGGCAGTAGTAGCTTCGGCGTCGACATTCAAGCTGCAGCAGAGAGCTCTGCATGTGTGGGGTGAGGCCGAACGTGTCGAGCTGTTTCGGGCGATATGTGCTTCCTTGACGAGTGAAAAAGAGACCATGGTGTCGTATCAAGAGACCGTGCAGGCGCCAAACTTTCGGGCGCGATTGGAAAGTCTCGGAAAAGTCATGACTGCGAGCCATTCCAGCTGTCGGACGTTGTGCGAGTGCAGCTGCCCGGAACTCGATGCCCTCGTTGATGCTGCTTTGGCCGCCGGGGCGTTAGGAGCCCGCCTGACTGGAGCTGGGTGGGGAGGCTGTATTGTTGCGCTCGTCTATAAAGACAGCGTGTCCGATTTTATCAATGAGGTGCAGTCGATCTACTACAGCGGGCGCAGAGGAACGCCAGCTGATGAATCGACTACCATTTTTGAGACGGCTCCCGCACGTGGTGCAGATATTTTCAACGTGAAGTCCGGCTAAATGGCATTTTGTATATGCTCACAGTGTTTGTAATGACTGAAGTTTCTTCAGATATACATCCTTTGCCTGGAGTTCCACGTCAAGAAGTGCAAGCTATTACAGGTTAAAAGGCCCGTCACATGCTCAATCAGTTTTCGCATTTTGGACCCGCAACAAGAATCTCAACAAACAAACATACCTCAGCCTCGCGCTGTGCCTTTTCCGCCGGAGTCATTGAAAACTGTAAAACTGCAAAGTCACTCTTCCTCTCGAAGAAGAATTTGCGCCGCTCAACGATCTCGCGTTCGTACTGCTCGATCTCGTTTTGCATCTGCAACAACCACGCAATTAGCATCAAAGCGCTCCCAATGAACGAAACGCGATCGTTACCTCGACGTTTGCAGCATGGCGATCGAACTCCAATATGACTTTGTAAAACATGTCGCTCTTCTACAAAAGGAGAGACAACAAACAATGTTAGTTTAACGAGCAAGGTGACAATCAGCAGGACGGCATGACTGACGTGTATCTTCTCAAAGATTTTTTTGACGACAGGGCGGGTCTGGATCCAACAAGGGGCAATCAAAGCAGCGTTCTTGCAGGGAATGACTCCGATCTCGACAGCATCCTATTCCACATACGAAAGTACACGTTATAACAGCGCCAGCAAATCGAAACATCGTGACATACTTTCGGTCGCAAAAGTAGCAGCTGGTGATCAATCAGATCCAAAAACTTGCGTTCACCTCCTTCGCGGTAGTTAAACGGCAGCAGGGCATCTATTGGGCTCACACAATCGAGAGGCGTCTTACTTTTCCTATCAAGAAGATGCTGCGGCGAACAAACAAAAGAGCTTCCTCCACTTACTGGCACCACGCCTGTAAGTGTTTCGAAGCATTTCCAGGCCCCTAATGCGCTTAAAACTTTCTCTGTTTCTGTGACGTCGGAAGCACGACCAACAGATGCTGGTAACACCGACTCATTGCTTGTGTGGAGTTTACGAGGAAGCTCGAGGCTTCTATCCAAGTGCAATGCTTCCAATAGTCTACTTTCTGTGTCTTTCACAAAGCTGTTGCATACTTCATGGATCATCGCTAGACGCGCATCAGGATGCGTCACATCGTTCAGATTGTTTTCTTTCAGACGCCGACAAATCTCGTTTATATCACTCCACCAGTTCCCACTCGTCGTCAATATGATCTCGATCTCATCACCATACTTGTTACTCTCGCTTATAACTCCACTGTTTTGGTCGCTCATAAGATCCGTACTCCAGGATGTGGTCGTAGGGTCACAGAGCAACCTTAGCTTGTACATTTCCTACAATTCAGCACAAGTAGTAAGCTTCCAATTTTCGCCTCGAAAAATTGTCTGAGTCACATACCGCAACTTTGCAAAGCTTTTCCTCTGCCGAGGTGAAGTCAACTTGACCATTTGCAATGCGAAGCAGAATACTAACAAAATCATGGGAACCATCTAAAGCAGAAAAGAGTCCGTTTTTATGCCGCGTCTGTAGCCACTGCGCCTTGGACGGTGTCACGGGTGCAAAAGTTAAGAGCACAACATGAGCTAAGCCTTCGCTCGAAACTTGATGCGTCCAGCGAAGCCACCGCTCGGCTTCAAGGTCACCCAGCGCATCAAAGTCTCCGATCAAAAACACCGGATAAGCAGGCCGGGTTTGCGCAAGCTCTCTATCTCCAGCGCCGTTCCAATCACTCTGCTCTTTACTGCTCTCATCGACTTCCTCACTGCACTTTAGATCTCGCAACGCCCGTACCATCGCATCCATCGCAACATCATCAGCTTCAGTACCAAAACCCATTGAAAGATCTCCATGGAATACTTTCTTCATCGTCACATAGCGAGTCGCGATTTTGTGTATACAGAGCTGAAAAGGTGAAGTTGGTCTAGTAAATCGCGCGAGCGTCTCGCACGCTCGCTCCTCGTAAGACCCCAGCACCTTGGCGCCTTCTAACAGTCTGAAAGGAACATGTCAATGAGACATGTGACCAGGAACCTAATCGGTACTCAATCCACGTACGTGTTCAGCACCACTGCAGGGTCATCACCGGTCGATATAGAGAGCAAGTACGGGACCTTGGGCGGTGCGGGGCCCAGCCAAGCGGACGCGTCAACGGCTCCCGACTCGGAAGATTCGCGACTCGCGATTTTCTTGCCCGCAAAGCTCCGACTCCACCGCAGTAGCTGCTGCTTAGCGTAGACGCCTTTGTTGCTGTCATCGTAGTGTTTAGCTGCTTCCCCGGTAGCCAAAGCTGTCAGCGGTGTCAGAGTCGCCACGGTCACGATGACCGATCGAGCATAGCGCTGCATCGAGGCAAGTATTAGATCAAAGAGGTTCTGTATGTGATTAAGTGTGTCGACGTCGTGCAATCGAAGAGGGTATGTTTTCTCCGAGGTTTTGGTGATGAGTGGACTGGACAGCTCACGAGCTGTGAACGTAGTGGACTGGACAGCTCACGAGCTGTGAACGTAGTGGACTGGACAGCTCACGAGCTGTGAACGTTGGTGCCGTGACATTTTACTTTAAATTATCCCACGTAGGTCGATGTGTTGTAGGTATTGCCACTATTGGCCTTTTGATGGAGCAGCGTGTGATGTTATTCATACAGGGTGGACAGTGGTTTGCCCTGAGAATTCCTCGTTTCTGACGAATCCGCTGAACAAGCGGCCTCCATGAGACCACATAAGACTAACCGACTGATGCTCTCCATACACCTGGATGTATTTTTGTGCTGAATATCTACGACGAAACGAATGAAAGTCCTTCGTCGTGCGTGCTGCTATTCTAATGTAGTGAGCGTTTAAGTCCGTGTCGAGAAGTGACCCGTTGAGCGTGGCACAGCGCTGAGCATGGCGTGCATCAGCAACACACTTGTTAAGTGATCGAGTAATTACAATTGCTATTCGTCCTCTTCTACTTGTACGTAGTGCATGACCGAGTGTTCAAAACCACGCAAGTATATGACAGACTTTAAATACAACAAAAACACTATCGACTTCTCGACACACTCAATAAATACTTCGGCCGCGGCGCTGTCAAAATCTCGCACTTTGTTCAGTACGGAAAGTTGCGTATCCGGCCGTTCGCACTTCGCGCAAACTCAGCAGGTGCGTCTTTTGATGGTCGTGGATCTTCGCTTCGTCTAACTCCTCCACGTCTGCCACCACCATAATCAACCGGGCGGGGCAGCGACAACAAGGAGGGACCTCCGTCAGCCATTTTTTTACCGTTCGTCGTTCTCACACCAGCAGTTAGGTCGGGCATGTTACCGAACGTCTCAATGTCGTACTCGTCCAAAGATGACAGTCTCCCTCCAACCACACCATCGCCACGTCGGCTATCGTTCGGAAGACCCACAATTGGCAGACCCGAGGACTCGAAGTTTGCCGGACTTACTTCCACTGCGGCACTACCTCGAGCGCTCAGCATACTAATGCTTTCTGTACCAGCATAGGGAGACGCAAACTTGTAAAACTGGTCGTGGCCCTGGTGATCATGATACTCTTCGCTCATCGCACTGCTCGTCCTACTCAAAGCAGAGAAGCGACCGCGGAAAAAGTTCGTGATGCGCTGCCCCATGAAAGAACTGGGACGGTAATCCAGATCGGAGGTGCCGTCACCGTGTCGTAGTGACGAGAACATGCTGTTCGTGTACTCGGATCCTGACACTGACGCCATTGTGGCGAAATCACTCGAGCCTTTCGACATCGCGTCCAATATGGTGTTCAAAATTTCGGCAGTTTGGGGGGCTGATGGACGATGCGCTGGGTCCTGTGCCCAGCACTCGTCAATTAGTTGCGCAAAGCGCTGTGGACAGCATTGCCTAGAGTTGATTGGCGGCCGTTGTCCTGCGAGAACCTTCTTGCGCACCTCAAAATCAAACCTATTGTCGCTGAAGGGAACAGCACCATCAGAGGCAATTTCCCACAGCACCATACCGAATGAATACATATCCGTTGCACGACTGTACCGACAATTGTGCGGGTCTTGCAAGATCTCTGGAGCATTCCAGCGCCACGTGCCGGCAAATGATGTGACTTCATCCAAAACACTCGAATCCTGCTCGGCTCTGTTGACGGTTCGCTCGCTGTACCGGACGCGGTTGACAAAATTTGACACCTTCGAAATGCCGAAATCCGCCAGCTTGGCCTGCCACGTCTCAGTGACAAGAATGTTAGATGCCTTGAGATCGCGGTGAATATACGTTGGGTTGCACGCATGCAAATACGTCAGCCCTTTTGCTGTGTGAAGAGCTAGCGCCACCTTGCGCCGCCACCCTAGTGGATAATGACACTTGAGCACATCCTTCAAACTTCCTCTTGAGCAGTACTCCGTCAGAATGCCCAATTTGCCCTCAAAGTATCCGGCTCGTATAAACAGCGTAATATTCGGATGACGCAGTCGAGAGCACAATTTGGCCTCTTCGATAAACGCGTCCTCTGAGTTCTGTATGATTGTGCGGTAAAGCTCCGCGTCTACCATACCTACTGCTCCTGCACTAGGAAGTTTGATGACTTTCATTGCCACCTCAATACCCAGCCAATGGGCCTTGTAGACGCTGCCAGCAGCTCCTTCTGCAATAAACGACACATTGGATAATCCAGTCAGCTCTTCCACTGTCACCGCCTCGTTGACCACATACGTGCCCTTGATCAATTCTTTTCCAGTATTATTGATTGCAACGCTACTTCCAAACACAGCACGGTAGGACACAGCTAATGCATTCGCAACACCATTGTTGCCGCCACTCGCTGATTGACCTGCACCCAAGCGATCTCGATGCCGTTCTGCGTGTCGCAAACTGTAACTAGAAGACTGCAACACAGTCTGGTTGTCCCGCAGCTCATCTTCATCTTTAGGAAATCGAGATTCTCCCAAATGCATTACGCCAAACATAATGGCGTTAATCAGCGGCACACTGAGCAATATGCAGTCCGCTACCTCGTACATAGCGTAGCTCACCACATCTTTGCCAAGAATATAACACAACATCATGGGGAACTGCAGCACTTGCACGACCAAGAAGTAGTACATCAGTTTCTTGTGAGCTCTTCGAAGAGCCTGTTGTGCCTCTATCTCCCACGTCTTCGTCGACGTCAAAGCCGAGCTACTGAGCGAGTGCTCTGTCGTAATCGTAGCTGGGTCAGATACCAGTTCCCTATTGCTCAATAAATTCTTCTGTAAGCACAAGACAACGTTGGCCACAACGATGCAGCATGCCGACACGGCATAGACCGAGAGGAATAGGTAGCGCTGATAATTCGCCAGCTGGTTTGTGACATCGCTGTCGGTAATGTGCGCTTGGAGTCGCGTCGTCGACAACAGACCGCAGCCAAGTCCAATGGCCCAGATCACGAACCAGCTTGTTCGTACCGAGAACCCCTCTTGTACGGAAGACTCGTGACGTCGTGGCCGTGTGCCCAGCACTGCGTCCGTAAGACAAAGAGCGCCAGCACGACGCCCCAGAGCAGCGACACGAGGTAACTCACTTGGTAGAGCGCGTCGATACTGGCGCCCACGACCGTCCGAACTTTGACACCGGCACCCATGACCATGTCCATGGACTGACTAACAGCTGCGGTCACGGAAAAGAGCCAGTCCGTCATCATGACTGCAAAGTAGAGAGCGGGACCCGTGGCATGTGGAGGCGGCAGCGGCGGCCGCGTGCTCCTGACACGTCGGCGGCGTCGATCATCGCCGTATCTTTGGTCGGGGATTCGTCGGAAGAGCAGCACGGCCACGACGGACGAGATGACGGCCGCCGTCGCGATGATGACGAGACGGGCCGTCTCGAGGACGTCCTCAGTCGTGGCCATCAGGACCGTCTCCTGGTTACTTAGTTGCGTCTGGGGCTAGCGCTATCGGTGGTGGTGGTGGTGGTGCTGCTGCTCAGGGCGAGAGGCGTCGCCGTTGCCGGCCCGAGGAATACGCGAGACGAAGGACCACACTGCGAGGAAAAGCATTCCCAGCTGCACCTGCTCCGCCTCTACTCACTCAGTGCAGCGCGTCGTTGGGTTCGCAACTCGTGTGGTCCACACAAACCTTCGCACCTCACTGTTGCCAGAGTCAGTTTACCGATGGTGTGGTGCACGCGAACGTCGCGGCTCACTTTGTCATGTTTGACTCGGACGCGGATGCGCTGTTATCAGGAACGCTGAGTCTCCTCGACCAGGTCGTGCTGCAGTACTGCAGGGACAATGACATGGACGCGGAAGATTCACGTCGTCATGTTACAGAGCAAATGATTACGTTCCTGCTACGGAAGCTGCAGCCTCAGCAGTTGTCGACCACGTACGTGGCGCCTGTGCTACAGCAACAGCTCCAAGACGACGCAGCTGTCGCCTGCAGACACCATCAGGAACGCTGTTTGGCTGTCGCGCGTGTCGTGGAAGCTGCCGTCTACCAAAACATTTTGTGCAACGACAACCCGCTCGTCAACTTGTTCAACTGGGACGCTTTCCAGCAGCGGCTCAGTAATCTACGCGACGCCTTCCCTGAACCCGAGTTTAATCATGCACTGGCCGTCAAGGCGAACCCTTTGCGTGGCTTATTGAGAGGTGCACGGGAAAAGGGATTTGGTGCCGAGTGCGCTTCGATTGCTGAAGCCAAGCACGCGCTGTCGCTGGGCTTCGAGCCGCGCAAAGTGGTGTACGACTCACCTTGCAAGACGCGAAGTGAGCTCCGTGAGATGTTGCTGGCTGGCGTGTACATTAACCTGGACAACGTAGAGGAGATTTGCAAGATGAGCGGGATCTTTGCCGAGTTGGAGTTTTCTCTGAAAGAGATCAAGGAGCGTCATGCGATGCAGATTGGACTGCGGATCAATCCCCTGGTGGGCGGAGGGTCCATTGACTCTACCAGCACGGCCACTGTTGCGAGCAAGTTTGGACTGCCGCTGACAGCAGAGACCAGGCCTCGGCTACTGGCACTGTACAAGATGCATCCGTGGTTAGAAGGTGTTCACGTGCACGTTGGCTCGCAGGGCTGTCCTCTGGACTTGTTGTCGCTTGGAGCGAAGAAAGCAGTGACTTTTGCGCTCGAAGTAAACAATCATGTCGGGAATGAGCAGGTGCGTGTGCTCGACATTGGTGGTGGCATGCCTACAGTGTATGACGGCAAAGAGCGGGAAGCTTACGATTTCAGAGTGTACGCGAATATGCTGCGTCGACAAGTGCCTGAGCTGTTCACGAGCGGATTTTCGTCCATCATTACAGAGTTCGGACGCAGTATTTTTGTGAAGCCTGGAATCACGGTGTCCAAAGTCGAGGCAGTGAAGGACTGGGTTGGTCAGCATATTGCTGTGGTACACGTCGGCGCCGACCAATTCCCGCGCACAGCGTTTCTGCCGGAGCAATGGTCCCACTGCGTCTCTGTACTAAATAGCCAGGGACGTCTTAAGACGGATCCTAGCAGTGTATTCTTGCGCCAAGACATCGCTGGTCCACTTTGCTTCTCAGGTGACTTCCTTGCCAAGCAGTTGCTGTTGCCACCTGTTCAGGTTGGGGATTATGTGGTTATTCACGACACAGGAGGCTACACGATGTCCATGCATTCGAAGTACAACAGCCGGCAAATGTCGTCCAGCTTCGCCTACTCGACAAATGATGGTGATGTCAAGTTTTTGTTGCTGAAAGAGCGCGAGACGGCAGAAGAAACTCTGGCTTGCTGGGGTATTGATCGCGATGTGGAGTTGTAAGTACAAGCTTGGGAGTTGATACGAGTGTTCTACAATCGTGATTGTACAAACACATTCTCTGTTTACCACACCCGCTTTTACTTTCCATTTCATGCACGAACCACCATTCGCAGAGTGTGACAATATGCTGGCATCGGCTATAGCTCACATTCTTCTGCACCATTGTATTGCACGATCTTGAGATTGCTGCTCAGCCCATCAAACGCCGTTTTCAAGCACACTGCGAATGTAGATTACCTGACCGAACGCAATACCCACGAGCACGACGTTCGTGATCAGAGACATCCACTTCACACGCGAGTTTGTGCTTTCCGCAGCTGAATATAGCACGAAAGAGATCAGCACCACACGAGTTTGTCACATGCCAGCTTAAGAACGGTCTACTTACCATCACGACTGAGTCGTTCTCGGTGTTTGATAAGCGATACATCACCACGAAGGGTAAAGACCGACGCCTGGAAGTATGCCACCTCGTGCATAAGCTCCAACCCCAAGTCTGTTCGTTCAAAAGATGTCAGAAGCAGGCAGCTTAAATAACAGACCAAGCACGAGCGCACCTTCAACAACAATTTGAGGAAAGTGGTCCTCGGATCCATGGCGTGCGATACCAATCACAACAGCGTCACCGTTCTCATCTGCATGGATCGAGAAAGCGATTGTCGCCGCCTTTTCCGTCAGCTTGGTATCGAAAACGTCAGTGATATCAAACGAAACATGCCCGCCAAGCTCCGTCCCATCAAAACTGATCAGATGGCTAACGTAGCCTCCGGTCACGTAATCTCCTAAAGTATCCCACGTGACAGGGTGTTCTAAACGGTCGGGCAGCAGCGCCAAGGCAATGTCCACTGTCTCGCCACCAGTGATACTGTCGACGGTCAGCAGCAGTCGAACACGAGTATTGCTATGCATGATACTGTGCGAGACGTCGGTCAGGTCGAACTCCATCACCCCCAACTTACTAGCCTGGCCTTTCACTGTCGTCACTGCCATGTGCGTGTATATCGGGACCTGAGGTTCGTCCACGCTCACTGTTGCCGCAACATCAGGCGCCAGCGTCAAGCTTTGAACTCCAGTCAGGATGAAGTCGAAAGAGTAGAAGAGCGTGATCGTCGACGACGCGCCTTTGAGTTTGCGAAAGCACAGGTGGTACATCCCGTTTTCGCGCACGGCAGCCGATGCAAAGTTGGTCTGTTCGGCCTTCCACTTGAGCACTTCACGCTGCGACGTACTTTTGACCTGTTTGTTGTTCACATGGGTACAATGTGAGCACAGTTGCTGACAGCACGAGCGCTCGATCGAATCGCAATTGGATACAGTAGAGCGTACCACAACGTCAACCAGATCGTAGCTCTCGGGTTCGAGCACGGCGAAGCGGAAAAGAATCGTGTTGTCGGACGAGCGGGCATTCACTTCTTCTAAAAAGCATTCCTAGATCAAGGCAGAAGAGGCAGGAGGACGAGCGACGTTTGCAACTCAAGCGACTGCGTACACAACGAGGTGGCGAGAAGGACGTACCTCGGTCCGAGATGTCAGCGTGAACCGGAAGCGCGATGCGTCAGAGACCGACAGCAGGCAGAGCAGCAGCACTAGAGCGAAGGGGGAGGAGCCGCTCATGGGTAAGTGGTGGTTTGCGGGAAGATCAGGAGGGATTTTATCCAATTGGTATCGCAACATAAGAGGCGACGAGCAACTTTGTTTCGGTGAAGTGCAACTGCCGGCGTGAGTTATGGTGCGCACTGAACCCAAGTTCGTCAATGAATAGTTCAAGTCACTAGTTCACCAGATGTCGGCCATCCCCACGCGTTCGTGAGACGACTGATCGAGTACTGGCGCATCTGGTCACAGCGCTTCCACACGGTATGAGCCGAGTGAGTTTGTTCCCGTCTTGGTCATTGATTACCGAAGTTCGACTCGCATGGATCGCCTGTGTCGATTGCGACGTATGATGCTTAGTACGCGGAGCGTGCGTGCGTGTTGCTGCCTTCATGATGCCAACAATGTGTGCGCCTAATCATTCAGCTGGTGCATGTCTACAGACATCACGCGACCAGTCTTGCTTCTCGTCCTCGTGGCCTTTAATTGTCGCAGCAAAAGGTAGCGATCACACACCGCTTTGTCCTAATAGCCTTATAGTGTTGAGACACGTGCTTTCGCCGACGATAGGCCCGACGCGACTTTACAGAGAAAGTATCGCACGCATGAAGCGACCACCAACGAGGCAGCTGGTGCAGCTTCTGACAGCCTGTCGACTAACTCGGCAAGCTCCAGCAGAAGATCACCCGCTACTGCGAAGCAATTGCAATCAGCAGCGAGGAGCAGCACTGCATTATCAAGATCGTGTCAGAACATCCACCGACTTGGCCCTGTCGTGACAGTAGCTGAGCCTCTGGACCAGATTACAAGCGGTAGCATCCCACTTTACGCACTGTCGACTCTCGTCTCCATCTCCATCGAAGCTTGCGCCCAGGTCTATTTTAGCAGCAGTTGCACCACGTGCGCGCCGGGATCTCCATGCATCTTCCGAGGCTGAACCGACTCACACAGGTCTATTTTAGCAGCAGTTGCACCACGTGCGCGCCGGGATCTCCATGCATCTTCCGAGGCTGAACCGACTCACACAGGTCTATTTTAGCAGCAGTTGCACCACGTGCGCGCCGGGATCTCCATGCATCTTCCGAGGCTGAACCGACTCTCTGTGCACAGAGCCAGTCCGCGGTCGATCGCTACATTGTGCAAAAGACAGACGCGTCGACACACGGCGGCCCGTCTCTGTCGCCTTGCTTCGATCTCACGCTCTCCTCGATCCGGGCGGTTGGCTCCTCTCCTCTCACTTCCAAATTTACCGCTTGCACCGCACTGGTATTAGCACGAGCTCCTCTCGCTTCCAGCTCCAGTTGACACGTAACCACTTCAAGGAACTCCCCATCCTCCTGCATCGCCATCCGCTGCAATGGTCAAGTCCTACATCCCCGTTGTGCTTTCGCTCGCTGCCTCTGCCGCTGCCGCCTACGCTTCTCACGTGCGCTATAGCTCGCAACCGATGGGGCGATCGTCCTCCTCCTCCTCTTCGTTGAAGATGCTCACGGCTCACCAGCGCAACATTGACGAAATCAACCGCCTCGACGGCTACGACGTCATCATCGTCTGCACGTCGACGCCGCACCAGGCGCAGTATTGGCAGGACCGCCTGATGGCTACACGTGGCTCCATTTCCCCAAAGGACGCCAAGGTCATTGCCGTCTTTGAGGACTGGACCGGCGGCGCGGGCAACGGCCTCGGGACGCTCTACGCCTACACGAAAGCGGTGGCCGTCGGGAAGGAGCTGTACGGTATTGACATCCCAGCGCTGCTCGCTGCGGGTCGCATCAGTGTCGCGCTGTACCACACTGCGGGCAAAGGCACACGTCTCGCGCCGCTCCCTGGCAGCGAGAACAACAACAAGTCGGGCGTGAAGCTCCCGGCAATGGTGAAGGTCAAGAACCAGCACGTGCCGATGACGATCCTCGAGGCGGTGGTGAAGCAGACGGGAGTGTACGCGTGCAGCCGTCGAGGACGTTTGTCTGTGTTTTGGGGGGACCAAGTGTTCATTCCGTCGGCTGAGGTCAAGTACGAGGCCAAGCACCACATTGATATCCTTGCTGCACTTGCGCCAATGCCCTCGGCGGAGGAGTGGAAGGACAAGGGTCTTGAGAAGTACGGGTTGATTGCCGTGAACCAGCAGGACAATGCCGCCCAAGTGGACAAAGTGACGCACGAGACCGCAATCCGGCTGCTCTCTTCGTTCGGTGAGATGAAGTCGGTAGGCACTAGTCTGGGATCTTTTAGCGTGGACGCCGCCATGCTTGGTGCATTGCTGAGCGAGTTCTCGAAGGAGCTCACAGCCAAATCTGGCAAGCTGGACAGTGATCCGCACTTTTGGATGCCACTGACACTTGAGCTGGAGGCGTATACGGAGGTGATGGCACAGAAAGGAGTTGCTAAGACAGAGTCGAGTGCACACTACCAGCGTATGCAGACGATGCTGGCCAACTTTGAAAACACCCGGACGAAGGAGCTCGGACTGTTTGGCTGTGTCGATGTGGGCAGTGATGTGTACTGGTGGGACTATGGCCAGTTGACGCTGTATTTGAAGAACAACCGACTCGTGACCAAGCCTGGTGTTGAAGCGGACTGCCTGCGCTCGTTCTTGGGCATCAGCAACCGAATGGAGCATAGCAGCGTTGGTGAGGATGCAGTCATCAGTGAGGCCACGGTGTTAAACAGCGAGATCGAGTTTGGTGACATCAAGCGCAGCGTGCTCAGTGGCGTGTATGCGAAGGAGGTGAATGTGACTGGCTCGATCCTGATCAATGTAACCGCGCGCTCGATCACGGCGCCCAACTGCGTAGTGTATAACGTCACTTCGGACGAGGTCGACGGTCTTTGCCTTGAGGACGGCAGCGTCGTTGTTGGCGTGCTGCTCCCGGATGGCAAGAAGGTTGTGATGCGTTCCAACATGAACGTGTGTGGTGGCCAAGCATGGAAGACCGTGCTGGAGGAGAACCAACACTCTTTCGAGAAGATCTATGAACTAAACGCGGACGCGAACGTGTCGAAGCTCGAGAAGCTGATCCAGGACGAACATTTGAAGATGCGCGCAGTGGTGATGTCTTGAATTACGTAGCAGCAGTAACTTGGATGGTACGTCGGTAGAAACCCTGATACGTTACACCAGTATTTTTCACGACAGCTTTCTCTTATTATTGTCCCAAGAATGGGATGCCTTGACGTGTTGATCTCAAGCGGGAACCAGGAGTGCAATAAGACCTGGTACTTCATCGAGCTTTTGTCGTGCACAAGGCTCATTGACGCAAGTGATGGGTATAAGTGCTTGAGCTGAATGTATCCAAGTGGTTCGGTAGACATGTTTCCACGCTTCTCTGATAGTCCCGACGCCTACTCATGCATCGATACTAGCCTCCACTGCGTGACCTTGCGAGTAAAAAAGCAGTTATAAGCTTACTGTAAGAAACACTTTGCGATATCCTGTCAATTGATACAAAACCTACCACGTTTGCTCGCACATCCAGCAGTAAATTGTTTGTCTCAGGCCAAGCACATTATCACGATTCGTCACGTCAACCCAAGGCTCAGAACTTTGTGAAGCTTTATTCAGATTCGACCATGAGGAGAACCGGCTACCGCAATCGTGGTGAAACATCACATTCACAGTCTGACGCATCAGCTTTTGACTCGATACTCCGACTATTATCGGCTTATCGCCGAACACGCGTGATCCGATCGGAGTCGATACTCTCCTACATGGTAATGAATGACTTTCCATGTAGGTATTGTCCTTATGAGTAGAAGGTCGACGCCTTTGATGTAGTAGCAGCATCAACAAGTAAGCAAGAGCCCAATGTAACAGGGTTGCACGAAATCATGGTACTTTGTACCAGAGGTGTTACACACCTGAGGGTTCGCTTCTGTGAAGGTGATATAGAATATCTTATCGGTTTGTAGGGGCTGACGAGTGTCAGCCATTAGATACGAAAGATCTTTGAGTAGGATTAAGATATTCTATAGGCTTTAACAAAAATAAAATCAGTTCCCATTTTGATCTGAAAGACACGTGGCTTGCGAGCCGTCTTGATCGTTGATCTCTGATCACTGAGAGTTAGCGACACCTCCTTGAGGTAGCTACTCTTGAGCACTAAGTGCTGTCGATTCACTGAATCGTTAGGTCCCCAGGGATCACAAGCTATAAAGCTTGTTGACTCGTAAAGTCCTTAGTTCTTTGGAACTAAGTTGCTCGTAGAGCGTTAAGTCTTCCTCTGACTTAAGGAGCTGTGTAGCTCCGCTACACCCAACGTACTACACGAGAGCAAACAAGGGGTCTTGCAGTTGTGTTCGTACGTTCTGGGTACATTCCGTGTGGAATGACGAGCAGCCAATATCCTTGTCAACTTCCCGGAGTAGATGGTATCGTGCTTGACGAAGTCGTAGATGCATATCTACAAGTCTCATTGTTAGATGTTGGTAGCTCTTGCACTTGTGCAAAGGATGTAGGAAGTAAAAGTGAAATATATTGGGTGCTAACTATTCTCCCTAGTCAACCCTATTTGTATGTATTTGCACCAGCACTGCAACTTGACCTGGTCAAGTTGTACTTTGGCATACGTCCATCGTGCCCATCCCATGTGCTGGTCCTAGTCCCATATGACGTCTGTATGTCTCTGTCTCTCCTACCATCTGTCTTTGATAGTCCGACATGACGATCGTCTTCTCGCGTCCCATATGTCAACCTGTCTCGTCCCACCGTCAACTTGTCGACCAATCAGGTGAGGTCGGCCTAAACCTGTAACAGGTCTTGCAGTTGCCTCTACACCGACGTAACCTGTTAAAAGCTATATCTTCTAACACTCCTCCTCGACTTCAGCCTGAATCGTCCTCATGTTGAACATCTTGCGTAGCTCCTCCATTCTCGGCGCTGGCAAGGACTTCGTCAGAATGTCCGCCATCATGCTCTCAGTCTTGACGTACTTGGGAACCACAATTCCTTCACGCGCGTAGTGGCAGATGAATTTAAACCTGGTGTCCACGTGCTTCGCGCTCGTTGTGCTCTTCTCTGCCTCGAGTTGCTTGATCGCCGCTTGATTATCCATCCACATAGGCATCGGCATGCATACCTGCAGCTTTAGCTCCAGCAGTAGTTCCCTCACACCCAGCAGTTCGCGTCCTGCCTGGGATGAGGATATGAACTCCGCCTCCAAGTGCTCAGCGACACACCTGACTGCTTCTTGCACGACCATAAAACAGCAGAACCGTCTAAAGATAGTACGTATCCAGACACTGACTTACGGTCCGCCTTGTCCGCAGCGAAGTCTGCATCGCTCCAGCACTCAATCTTGACATTTTGTTGAGTCGGTCCGTTGCCGTTCAGGTGCAAACTCAAGTTCTTTGTCGCCTTCAAGTATCTTGCAATGCGTTTCGCAATCTTCCAGTCCTTGGTGGTTGGCTTGTGTGTTTGACGAGTTGCCTTATGCACTGCAAAACATATGTCGGGCCGCGTGCATCTTGCGATCCATAGCAGACTCACGACCAAGGATTGAAAGGCACTCAAACTTGGCTCACCGCTTGCACCTCTCGCGGGTAGATAGTCCACATCATCCTTGTTATCATCATTGCATTCATCTCCGATTGGCGTTCGCACACCGTTCGCTGACTCCAACTTGAAATCCCTGAGCAACACGTCGATCATGACCTCTTGGTCCAGAATGTATCCTTGAGTGTCATCCAAAGCGATCCAGAAACTTTTGAACGACGCCGAGATCCTTGATCGACAGTGTCTCCATGCCCGCAAAGAACTCATCAACCGCGCACTGCTTGGTTCCCGTGACCAGAAGATCGTCCACGTATACTCCGACGATGGTCCATTCTTGGCCTCGGTGCTTGTAGTATAGACACATGTCCGTCGTGCACTGCTTGTAGCCATTCTCGGTCAGCTTGGAGTGTAAGAGCTTGCTCCAGAGTCGTCCCGCTTGCTTTAGTCCGTACAACGATTTCTTCAACAGCAGCGCGACCTCACCAGGATATTCCACACCGAAACCTTGAAGTTCCTCCTTAGTGATTTGCATACCTTTTGGAACCTTCATGAAGATATCCAGATGCTCCTCCTTTTCTGCCTTAACGTAGGCGTTCGGAACATCCCCATGACGTGCGGGAACGTTCCATCGCTTGGAGAGCACCAGGATTAGCTTGACGGTCACTAAGTCCATGACGGCCGCAAACGTGAGGTTGTAGTCGATGCCGAAGACTTGTTCGTTTCCGCAAACCACTAGTCGAGCCTTGTATCGCTCGATATCTCCGTTCGCGTCGGTCTTTGTTTTGTAGACCCACTTGTTGTGCAACACGTGCGCATTTCTTGGTGGCACTACGATCTTCCAGACGTCGTTCGCCTCGAGTGCGTCCAATTTTTTCGGTCATGGCTACCTGCCATTGGTCGCATTGTCCACTCTTCATTGCCTCACCATAGTGCTTCGGGTATTGCTCGACGATCGCGTTCTCGATGTCACAACCGTCCACCGAGGTGTCCACTTCAACCACCTTTGGTTGACTTGACGTTGTCGATCTTGTCCCATGTCGCTCTCTGGTCCATGTCGACTTTTTTCGACCTTTTCTGACCTGCTTCGCACGTTTCACACCATCTTACCGATCCTTTTCATCCGCCTGATGATCAGGGCCTGGCTCCTCCTGACGTCGTGCCGTGTCTGGACAGGTCTTTCTCTCATCCTGGTCATCCTGTGGTGCTTCAATGTTTTGAACATGTTGAGTCACCACGACCACCTTATCCACTGGGATGTACACCTTGTATCCCTTCGTTTCGCTGCCTCTCCCAATGACGATGCCCGCCTTGCCTCGTTCACCAAGTGACTTGTTCTTCGGGTCTCTGTGCGCAGTGCGTGTTGAACCAAAGGCCACAATGTCTGTCAGCACGGGAGCCTTGCCTATCAGGATCTCCAAGGGCGATGCACATCCGGGGTTGGACTTGGTTTTGCTTCAATTCAGTATGTACGAGGCGTAATCTGCAGCATCACCCCAAAATGAGAGCGGCAGGTTTGATGCAAAGATCATACTCCGCACCATGTTCATGACGGTGCGGTGCATCCGTTCAGCCTTGGCGTTGCTTGCTTGGTTTTTCGCCTCGCTTACTTGACGCAAGACGCCTTTCGAAGAGCAGAAAATATCGAGTGTCTTGTATTCGCCACCTCCATCGGTGCGTAAGACATGAACCTTGCAATTGAACTCGCGCTCGAAGTTTGCCATGAAGAGCTTGAACTTTGACGCGGCTACATCCTTCGACTTGGCCAAAAATATTCGACAGTAACTCGAACGGTGGTCGATGAAGTTGACCATGTACCGATTTCCCAAACGATCTCGGGGGGTCATGGGATCCTTAAGGTCCGAACAAATGACTCCCCCGATCGCGTCGATTGGCGAATTCGCGCCTGTATCTCTCTTCGACTGGGCTCCTTTGGTCTGTTTTCCCTGGGCGCAGGCCAGACACTTTTGACGTGTCGAATCAGTCAGTCGGATGCATGATGCCGGATCGTTCGCCATCTTGACGATCGTGTCGAAACAAAGGTGTCCTAAACGTCGATGAAAGTCCATCAAGGTACCGCATAGAACATCCGAATCGGATTCATATTCAGGTGGGTTGACGACAGTCATCAGTGCCTCTTGTGGTGGCTTGGAATTACGATCACTGTGATTTGTCACCGCGACAACCAACACGTTGTTGCAGCATTCCACATCCATGATGGGTGTACCGCCCGTACCGGAAGACAACACGCGCCTCCCTCCTTGATATTCAAGTACGCAACCTTTTGCCTCGAGCAATCCGTAGGAAAGGATGCTACGCTCGAGGTTCTCCGCATACTGAACATTGAGGAGTCTCACTGTGTTCACGACTCCAAGTGCAACGACTTGGATGTCTACAGTTCCTTGTTGGGTGATCCGCAGCGCACTTCCATCAGTGGCTGCAGTAATGCACTCACTTCGACAATCAATCGGATCAGTCAGCAGACTCGGGTCATTGACCAAATGTCTACTCGAACCGCTGTCGAGAATCCATT
Source organism: Peronospora matthiolae (assembly GCA_921007115.2). Classification (NCBI taxonomy): domain Eukaryota; phylum Oomycota; class Peronosporomycetes; order Peronosporales; family Peronosporaceae; genus Peronospora; species Peronospora matthiolae. Next base: position 63,628 of record CAKLBY020000028.1, on the reverse strand, counting down.
GTCCGGGCGAGCGACTCGCACCGCGACCAACCGCGAAAACGAAATTCGCACCCGATGGCTTCTTCTTCATTTTGGGGCACCTCGAACGAATGTGACCCACTTCTCCACATTTGAAACAAGTCCGGGTGTCGGTGCGTGGTAGCGACGGTCTTGATTTGTGTTTGTCCTTGAACTCCTGCGCAACCTCGACAGTGTTCACCACATCGCGTCCAAAACTCTTCGAGTGAGTGTCCACCTCCGTCGATTGGGCAAATTGCGCCAACTCGTCTGCTTGCCGCAGGTAATCGGTGCGATAAATGTCCAATCTGGACAACATCGTCGTTCGCATGTATGGGTCAGCATAATGGACGATGTTGTCCAGCACAAGGTTGTCTGCACCTCCACAGGCGTCACTGACGGCCGTCAAGTACAGAAAATGGTATGTCCAGTTTCGATGGGATGCTTTGGGTGCTGTGAAAAACTTTATGCTTTGTGCTGGCGAGATCTTCGTCGTGAAGGTCTGCAGTAGTCTCTGCACCGCATGTTCCAGGGTTTGGTTTTCAAACCACCACGTTTCCACTTGACGACGATAGTAGGTGTGTGCCTTGCCGGCTAGGTGCTGACCTAGAACATCAACCTTGATGTCCTCTGGCCACACGAAACCACACGCTCGCTCAGCAAACCCGACTTGTCTGACAAATTCTTTGCCCCACTCCATGAATCCACAGCCAAGGCCGTGGTAGAGCTCCTTTCCGTCGAAAGGTTGCAATGCCAGCTTCCGCTGTTGCGCGTCCGGCATGCCGACTCCCGGCTGCCCAGGGTAAACACACACCCCGTGAGGCATACCCATACCGGGGAATCGTCCTTCAGGCAAACCTGCCCGGTATATCCCAGGGCCTGACCCATGTTGACTCCTTCCTCTGCTTTTCTCGCGCAAGGACCTTCAACACCTGCCTGTTGTTGTCGCCGAATACCGAAATAGGTTGCTGGTGACACGTTTGGGGATTCCTTAGGAGGGGTACGGTCCAAAGTCTGGAGATTAATCCCTGCCCCGACCTCCTGTTGCCGACCGGCGATACTCGACTCGGGTAGGCCCTGCCGGTTCTTGCCGCCTTGCTCTCTCTGGGAGACCTCCATCCGGTTCATCCTTTCGGACAGGTCTCCTAGCATGGCTAGCATCTTCTCGATCGCCTCCGCAGGCGCTGCCGACTTTTCTTCCAGGTGATGGTCGTCGACCACCACGGTATGTGCAGCTGGTTCAGCCGCACCACCAACACGTTTGATTGGGCTCATTGTTAGATGTTGGTAGCTCTTGCACTTGTGCAAAGGATGTAGGAAGTAAAAGTGAAATATATTGGGTGCTAACTATTCTCCCTAGTCAACCCTATTTGTATGTATTTGCACCAGCACTGCAACTTGACCTGGTCAAGTTGTACTTTGGCATACGTCCAGCGTGCCCATCCCATGTGCTGGTCCTGGTCCCATATGACGTCTGTATGTCTCTGTCTCTCCTACCATCTGTCTTTGATAGTCCGACATGACGATCGTCTTCTCGCGTCCCATATGTCAACCTGTCTCGTCCCACCGTCAACTTGTCGACCAATCAGGTGAGGTCGACCTAAACCTGTAACAGGTCTTGCAGTTGCCTCTACACCGACGTAACCTGTTAAAAGCTATATCTTCTAACACTCATCACGACCACTTCATACACGAGTCAACACAACGAAACAGCACGTTGATTGTAAAATAGGTTTTCACAGCGTAAGTGGCCAAGCTGCTCGCGTTTTCGAGTCAGTCGACCCCGACGAGCTGAAGGGACTTTACATTGACGCATTTTGCTGTTTGTCGTGTTGTCTCCCACTTCACAAAGATTCAACAATCTTCTGTTCAGCCGTTCCACGGACGTGCTATCAATCGAGTGTTGCCGTAGCGAGCACGCAAAACAATTGAAGCTGATTGTATTGATAAACTACCTACATCAAAATAAGGCGTCGATTGCCTTCAGCATTTCTGGTGTGATTCCTCTCTCATGCCTTGAATAGATCGTTTCGTCATGCTGCTGAAGTACGACATAAGTCGGCAGGTTCACACCAATTCCTGCAGCTCAACGTGGAAAATCCGTGGATTCACTCGCAGCATGCTACTTGATCGTGATCACGATCGTCACTGTCACATAATTGGATCAATCAACATTGGATCGGTTGCCGGCATAAGGTTGATGTTGACGCTCGTACAGTTATTGCGTCATCTGGAGCTCATTCGCTCGGAGAGACTGTTTGAGTACGAGAGTACTGAGCAAGTGGACATCCCGTATTGCCTACGATGCATACTCAGCTCGAACCCCACTCATTCTCTCAGCTTGTTCGGTGTGCTGTAGAAACAAGTGCTTCAGCGGGTAAGCGAATTGATGCACTCACATGCGCGGAATCTTGTCGACATGAAGATATGTCTTCATCTGATGGGTTTCGTTTACGTAGCTTTCACGCAGTAAATTTGGGTGCTGTCCATTCTACATGGTTGAAGTGATTCTTTTGGCTACACCGTTCAAGCTTAACGCCGCTTCCTTTGTGCGGCTTCAGGCATGGCGTTGGTTTTTTAGATAACATAACGAAGTGTTGACGTGTATGTTTGTAGGTTAGTTGGCACCTCGACGATGTTGGCCTTCACCACGAAATGGCTGAAGCCCGAGTGGTTGCTTGGTTAAACTTTGTGGGGTCCGGCAATCAGTGACAATCATAACTGCATCAGTGCACATCAAATGAGAACATGTGCGTGAGCGCTCGATCCATGAACAGTATTCCTATATTCATAATGAAGCTCAGCATCCGCAAACATCGACGCATTCGATCGACGATCGGGCAGTTAGGCACCCAAACAAATCCAGCATAGTGACCCGGCTGCTATCCGCTAGTACTCCTCGTTATACATGTCTTGGCAATCGAGCAGTGCTTTCACATTATCTCGGACGTGTACTAGCCACAGAATTTGCTTGTCAAGATGGACTAGCATCTCTTCCAGCGGCGGGATCGGCACGGAAACTCGAGCGTACTCTACAATTTCGACTTTTTGACCACGGAAAGCGCTGCCATCACGAGATAGGGCATCAGTACAATAAAAAGCGGCATTCTTAAACGTTGCAGTACTTACCAAACGCAGCCAACAAACTCTTTTCCCGACGCGCAGCCTTCGGGAATTGTCGTGATGGATTTTTGAGTAGCCATAAGGCTAAAGACTTCCACCAGCTACCACACAATAACGACATCAGAAACAATGTTACGATTTATAGAGCACATAAACGCACGCACCAGTTCGCCTCGATGAATAGAGAAGTCAACAATGACCTCGGACGGAAGCGGCGGCTTGAAAGTCTGCATATGACATCATCATCAGCTCGCATACGACAAAACCTCAGCAAACAGAAGTTTCATAATAACGCACGTGGTCAATGTGGGAGCAGAACGGGAACCGACGACGACTGGGCAGTCGCAGGACATTAGCGGCGTTGCGCAGTTCCTGGCAAATACGACCAAGACACTGAAACGTCCGCTGCACGATCGCCACATGAACCTCAACGTCCTCGTTGCTTGGCTGGTCTTCCATGAGGTCCTGATGTTGCGCGCCCAAGAACTTCTCAAGCGCCACGAGCTTCTCCATTTGGCTCTGCACAATGCCGTGGAGCTCAAGGATCTGATCCAGTACGCAATACTGCTGCAGTCTGGAACACCATAAGAACAACGTCAGTACGTCTTGGAATGTACGGTAATTAGCTCGCAGTAGCCATTGCTATTGCTCGTACGTGCTACTGCGCGGTGCATTCCGCTGGGCTTTGGTCAATTTCGGCTTTACGTTCGCAAACACCACGAGATGACCCTATAAACATCACGAGAATGCAGAACGTGATACGAAACATCGCGTTAGATCATCACTGAACTCAGAACTCGGTCCCATCTTCAGAACGCACCTCTACGCGAACGGTGGCATCAACAGCGGAAGAAGACACAGTACGGTCGGAGCGGATGCGGCCCCACATAAAATCAATACGCTCTAGCTCATGCGCTGCGAAGGTTACTGACGAGGTTACGTCCTTGAGCAGGTAACAGCGCGTCTCCCGTTTCTATTTTCACAGTTAAGGTCAAAGGTCAGCCTCGAAGGAGATATTGCAATATGTAGTTTACACCCTGCCCCACCCACCCAAAAGGCGAACTCTTCGTCAACTTCGTGCTCGATTGGTGCGGCATCGTACTGGGAGAAGCTTCTGGACATGCTGTGACTGCTGTGTTGGATCACAAATGAGGAGGAGAGTGCACTGACGCGGTCCTGTTGACAGGGAAAGGCACGCTTGTTTGCTGACTTGCTTGCAGCAATAAATCTGCGATAGAATACGGCTGAACTTAACTTTCACAAGAGTTCATGGGTTCTCACATACTGAAAACCAATTGTTTCTGTCATCACGATCGATGGTGAGTCAGGTCGCAACGCTCAATTCGCCGTAAATTTGATGCGTTTTCCAAGCTTGTCGCAGCTGGTACAATTAGACCATCGTTTGACAAAGTCATGGATCATTGACGGAGATTTTGCTGACGGTGGCGTACGTCAATACCATTTGCTATCATTTGGGCTGCGTCAAGTTGCACCACATCTCTAAGTGGGGAAATAGGTTCTTGGCGAGGTCGTTTGCTTTCAGATTTCTCACGTGATGTTTTCTGGACATGCTGATTGCATGCGTCCTAACAATAACCTGGAACAAATCTAGCATCACCGGCCAAAAGACTTTTAACCAAGCTCGACTTCAAATTGTACTCAAAATTGAATGAGAAGCGCATATTCATTGCGCGTGTGGCTAGTGCTACCCGGAAGGAGGGCGATACGTTGGCGATGACGTCAACATAATGGACCGTCAGTTTTGTGTTGATGTCCAGATCGATGCGCCTGAATAGTGGAAGCTCGTTTATGGAAGTAGAGATGGACAGTCAATCTAGGGACATCTACAACGGTGAGATTGTTATAAACGTCCATGATGTCTATGAGTAGCATGCTCGTGTCATCATCACCTGAGTTCAAGACTATCAAGAACGTATATAAATGAGGCCAGGGATGCATGCACAGTAGTATGTGGATAACGTCTTTAGTCAAGACCTCATCAGTCACTTTTCATTTTGCTGTCTTTGGCATAACTGCCCCTACGACTTCGTATCTCTTCGCGTCTAAACCTGAAAATTGCGGCATGTTTCTTGAGCAGCGTAATTTCGATGCAGGTTACACTCGTTGATTATCGCTGGGGTTTGAACGCCTGATAGCACATTAAAACACCAGTAATGGGGATCGATACAAATTGTGGTGACCAAACCAATGACGGCGACATGTTCGTGTTTCCAGAAACGTTCATCTTACGCTGAACTCAAAGTGTCATCACTATTGCCAGAAAGAGCTCCGAACGACTCTTTGGCACGGCTGGTACTACGCAAACGTAAATTTAGCTCTATTTCTGTCTCAAGCCATCAATTTACCTGAGATGATATACGAAGATGAAGAGCCCTTCTTAAGGGCAAAGAAGCAACCAAGTGACCCACCTGCTGGCAGCAGTATGACATCCGAGGCGATCGATTATCAAGAGCTGCATCGAAATCACACCTTACTACGCCAGCAAAGCTGTTCTGACGCAATGATACTCATTCGAACGCCTTAGAGTACTAATGGCAGCGCGAGAGCAGTCCATCATCGCCGTTGCTGAGCACTGGCCACACAAATCCAGCATAGAAACGAGATGAAGACAACACCAACTAGTCTATCGTCATTTTGTCGAAGAAGTGAACAGCAAGCTGCAACCTGAACGACTAAAGTTCTTAATTTGACCAGGTGTGCGGATAAGCTTGTTTACTAGGAAAGAAAATGTACGTTGATACGTGCTGATCAGGAGTCCTCACGTCTGTCGACGCACTTGTACTTCCAATCCTGCACTAGTGCACAATACCGTTGTTTTAAGTAATGCAGTTGAAGCTTTGGCGCGTGCGAGTGTGTACACGCAACTGCAAACAACAAGTTGTCGATCTGAGCTTGTGATTTGAGCGGAAGACTTCATTACACAACGAGCAGACGTAGCAGAACAGCAAGGTGAAAGCAGCACATTATTTTGACAAAATCATCTATCCTTGTTACACATGTAGCTGGCTGCACACACCGGAACTCAAGCACATAAGTTACCCAAAACGTGCTTTGTCACACAAATGGTAGAAATGTCGTCCGTCTTGCAAAATTATCCTCCTACGTGTACTTCGACTTCTTTGTCGATATGAACGTTGACACCAGCAGCTCTCGTACTGCTTTTTTCCAGTACTTGTCCAGCACGAACCAAGCCACTATGAAGTACAGCGCACGGGCCTCCAAAAGCCGTTGTTTGTCCGACACCAGATGATTTGCAACGTATGCCACAACGGCAATACCAGCGCTGGTTCCAACAATCCTGAAAAGAAAGATGAAGGTCTCTGCAGACAAGTCCAGCACACGACGCGTCCGAGCGTAGTTTGTCAAATAACGCAGCACGAGTCCACTGGCATACAAATTGGCCGTAGAAACAGCAAGAAACCCGATTGGATGGGCACTCGTGGTCGTCTGCCACTCCATGACAAGTTTGGGGATCGTCACAGCCTTCAGCCAGCTGACGCTCAGGCCAACGATCGTCATGAGTAAAGGAAGCGGGAAGCGAAGGCCATCGACCACGATCTCGACGAGGAAGTAGATGGGCACGACAAGCCTCACAGTATATTCGAACTGTGGTGCTGCCCCGAACACGGGGCGAATGATGGTCGTTCCCAGCAAATTGGCAACTATGGCTGCAAAAAGCGCACGGACATGGCGCCTTCCCTCTTTCCGAAGTGACGGAGCGTAACGGGCTAGTTCGGGTGGAGTCACGAAGTCTTTTAGCTGAATCCGCACAGCTAGACAGACCCAGAAGATGAATAGGCGCTTGAGTAGGGACAGAAGCTCAGCGGACTGGACGTAAAATTCACTTGTCGTGACTTCGAACCAGACGGCGGCGAGGGCCACGACAGTTATCAGCAGATTCGGCAGAATACTCGAGCACCATTTCCAGTGCAGCGAAGTGGAGCTGGAGATTGCACTCGGATGTTCCTTGTTAGACGAGGTCTGGGGAGGAGTTGCAGCTTTGGTGGCCGCATTCCTGGACCGGCGATTCACCATCGCGCAAGGCGATCGGAAAATGAGGTAAGTCGGAAGTTCGAGGGTTGACACTTTGTCACGTTGTGAGAATCGGTTTAGTGGGTAAAATTGCGTGAAAAAGGTCGATGTGGCACACTTGATTAAACCCCATCAGTCGTAGTTATCATTGATTGAGCTTCATCGGATAGTAAAGAGTTTCTAGCTCGGCCTTGCACCTTTTGCGTTTCACTAACAAGCACAGGCTGGCAAGCTTCGTGATTACTCGCGCTCCCCCCGCTCGGCGAAGATTTATGATCTCGTCAACTGTACGCGTCAGTATGTGTCGTACGTCAATTCTCTCATGGTCGTGTTGTCGTCGGCAAATAACGAGCTCTTAAGATGCGTAAACGATTCCCGTTTTGTGCCATCCATGCGCCCGTCCACTGCTGGAAGGTTCAGATGGTGGTTGTGTTGTTGTCCAATGAGTAGTTGAGAGTGAATCGACACCCTTTGGCTGTCATTTGATCCGACAAAATGGTTGTTTAGGTGTGCTTGTTTTCCTTGCATCCAAGCCAATATTGCGGATATTTGGACACCTGCGGCCATCGACCAACGTTCATAAGGCATGACCGTGACAACTACGCATCTATACCATCAGGCGTAAGCGAAAAGTGTTCACGACGAAGCCTCAATATGACTAAGATGAACTAGACACGGCATTAGAGTCCGCAAAAAAGCATTTTGGCATAAGTACGGAAAAGCTATGGTAGCACTAGCCGCATGGTCTGCAATCCCGGCTGCAGCGCCTCTTGATGACGCTTATTGACCTGTACCCACGTAGCTCGACATGTTTAATTACCGTATAGGTGCTTTTGGTTTCTTAATTGATGCTTATGCGTGTATTGTAACGGGGCACCCTGAAGCTTGTACTGGTGACAGTACAAGCTACTTATTCTGATGACAGAATAAGGCGGTGCCTCGGAACTTCACGTACACTCGTACGTGCAGAGGAAGACGGTAAGAAGAAGCGAGTACTTGGTTAAAGTAAAAAGTAGAACTGTATTTATCATAGTTAATGTCTGCAATAAATCACTATTTATCTTCATCTAACTATGTCTAAATACAAATGTGTAAATCAGTTATCTGCTCACCACTCATTGCGTGCGTCTGTCGTGGCGCGTCTTCGTTGGTTGATATAATGGCCTATATCAACCAATTAGGAACTACTCGTAAGTGCTACAGAATATTTGTCCTTATGACAATATTCTGAGAATATAACTCTTATAGTTATATTCTATTGACAATTTCTTATAAATTGTTATGTAACGATTCACCCCGTTACATCACCCCCCCCTTAACCATCAGTCACTTTAGTGACTGATTGACTAAATGGATACTCGTCCCAAATCATTTGGGGCAGGGTTTACACTTGTTGGTCCGCGTCCACTTTCCAACATCTCATCGCATGGTAAACAAGCCCATGCGATGCGCGAGCAAGGCCGCCGAGAGCGCGTCCGCACGTCTCTGTGCGGACGCCGAAGCAGAAACAACAGCAACTGATGTCTCATCGGTTGCTGAAGCGACCCAGCCTGTGTCACTTGGTGATGCAGGCGCTGGTCATGAAGACACTCGTGTCTTCACAGAGTACGAGCTCGGTGTCTCGTACTCTCCTGATACGGATGACGGATCCGTATCGACGGCGATTGAATCTAAGCCGCCTGCCAAGCGTGGCATGGACGATGCTTTGCGTCGCAGCATCTTTGGTTCATCTGATGAATCAGATGAACCATCGCCGAAGCGAAGGCGCTCGAGGTCGCGAGACTCGGGCGCTAATAGTGGTGTCGGTTCTCCTATGGACACCACGTCGCAGCGAGGTGCCAGTACTTCTGTCGGCACGTCGCAGGAAGAGCGGGACCGCAATGTGTTGCGTCTCGCTCCTGAGAAGAAGGCATGGATGCCTCCTAAATCCGTCATGGATCACTTGTCGGCGACGACGAGTGATCGTTATCGAACACGATTGTTCGATTCGTCAAGGATCCATCACCTTGACCCCAGCGCGAAAAACTATCGCGCTGAACATGAATTCTTCATCGATGCTTTCTTTAGACATCGATGGTACAGTGGGAATCACAAACGTGATGGTCCCTCACTACTTCAAGCGTGGAACGCCTACATCCATAACCTTGAGGATGTAGGTCGTGACGCTTGGAACGACAAACTTATCAAAGCTCGTGATAAGTTTGAAAAGCGAACCCCGACAGGTGCACGCTACAAGCTGCATCGTCTGTCAAGGGAGAAAGGATTACCCTGCCTCTCCTGGGGAGACTCGTGCCCATGTTGTGTGAACAACTCTGCACGAGCACCTAAGGAGGCTTACCTCCTTACCAGCCCGTGGTGGCGCGTACGTGTCTCTACTGAGATGTACGAAGGGATTGACAACCTGAAATCCCTTTACGACCGTGCCGGGAAGACTTTCTCCGGCGGTCCTTCTGCGGCACAGGATGTGCCGCGTCGTACTGCTCAACCAGACCCAGTACGTCGATCATCAGTTGGGAGCAGGGCTCCCAAGAATCCCAGGACGGGGGATAGCCGCGCCACCGGACGAGATAACTCGTCCGACGTCCGTTCACGTCGCGGTGGTTCAACAGCTGCTCAACTAGATAGCGCTGGCCACCGCGAGAGTCCTCTAATGGAGGTGGAGGAGGAGGAAAGACGCTCTCCACACGATCATGTGGATCGGTGTGTTCCCGAGAGCTTCTTTGATCGCGTAACGCAAGGGTTACGCGACGATCTTGAACATGAGCGGAATAGGCGTCTCCAAATGGCGGACACTGCCTCGAAGCATCGAGCTGAGTTTGCCTTTGCTCAGCTCGAGAACGAGAGATCTCTGACATCTCTTCGTGACGAGCTAAGGATAGCTCGTGGGATTGTTGATCGGTCTCGGGCTGAGATAACTGCTCTTCAGACCCTTGTTGATGCCCACCATCGGGAGCACAAGGCTCTCTGCGAGATGCTTGAGCGCAAGGGCGTTCTTCATCGGAAGAAGCAGCGTACTGATGGTACGGCTTAAGCCGACCAACGTAAAACGTGGGATGCGTTCGCATCTTACGTGGTAACTCGATCGTGTATGCATTGCCTAGGCGGTGCAATACACGAAATGGGCCGATGTACTTGGGTAGTAGTTTACTGCTACCCAAGTTAGTCACTACATGCTTTGGTAGATTAACCGTAGACAGTAGGACTTAATCACCTTTATTAAATAAAAGAGTGTTTGCCCTTCCATTCTTGCCAGCGTTTTGCTTTTGCTCATCCACCGCTTCGGCGATGGAGTCTTGCACAAAACGGACTACCGTTTCACGAGCCAGTATGAACTCATCTGATGACTCGTTATCTTCAGTGTGCTGTGAGCGCACTGCAGCAACATCAACCTTTTCTTCAGTGAGGGCTTCCGCACTCTCACTGGGATCATCTTCTTCAGTGAGGGCTTCCGCACTCTCACTGGCATCATCTTCTTCGATATCGATGTTATCGATATCGGCATCAAACGCAATGACTTCTTCGTCAGAGCGTGATGAGCGTGAACCAAATCGGTTTTTGCTCGCGCGAGTCCCCCCCCTTAAACCAGAGTTACACTCTAGTAAGGTGGGTACACGCGGATGGCGCAAGCTATTCACGTAAAACGGTGTATGTGTCGTGGACGCATGCACCGAGTTGTTGATGGCAAACTCTACCATTGGCAAAAACTCACTCCAACTCTTAAAGGAGTGTACGTATCCTCGAAGTATCTCTTCAAGGACACGATTGGCACGTTCCGTCTGACCATCTGACTCTGGATGATCAGATGTTGACATCTTCAAGCGCGTTCCGAGTGATTTGAACACGGAACGCCAGAAATCAGCTGTGAATCGTGGATCTCTGTCTGATACGAGTTCACGGGGCAACCCATGAAGTCGGAAGATGGTGTCAATAAAGACACAAGCACAGCCACTTGCCGTGATTGTCTCTGGTACAGCCACAAGGTGTACCATTTTGCTGAATCTGTCAACAAATACGAGAATACCCGTATTCCCGCGTGCGTCTTTGGGTAACCCGAAGACGAAATCCATTGAGATGGATTCCCAGCACTCAGCCGGAACCGGTAGAGGCTGTAAAGGTGCACGCAGTGAAGGACTTGACTTCACTCGTTGACAGACTTCGCATGCACGAACATACTTTCGCACAAACTGATACTGGCGGGGCCAGTAAAAGTCTCTACTTACCGTGAGATATGTTTTCTCTCGGCCACGATGTCCTCCTATAGGAGCATCGTGATACTCGAACATGATCCGCAAACGCAGATCAGTATCATCTGGAATGACAACACGTGATGTGTCACCAGAAACGGCTGTATAATACAGTAAACCGTTACGAGTAGTGTATCGATCTGATGCAGATAGATACGCAGGCGACAATCGTTTCAACGATTCTCGGGATGGTTGGGAGAGATGTGTCAACAACTTCACTATCTCACCATCTTGGGCGTATGCCCGCCTCACATCATCATACAACATTGTAGATGGGACTGAGGACGTCATAACCGCAACAGTGACTGTCTCACTGTTGGGTTTCGTGACTGTTTCAAAGTCGGGACGACGTGAGAGTGCATCAGCGACGACATTAAGTCGTCCTGGTTTGTACTCGACCGTAAAGTTGTATTCTGCAAAGAATGACAACCACCGCGCCATTCGTTGTGAAAGGTGCGGGCTGTTCACTGCCGTGCGTAATGACGCATGGTCAGTGTAAACAATGAAGGGTATATCTCCTAATAGATAGACTCTGAACTTCGCGAGTGCATACTTCATGGCAAGGAGCTCCTTGTCATGCACTGGATAGTACCGCTCAGCTGGTTGCAGCTGACGCGACTGATAGCAGACGACGCGTTCAACGCCTTCAAGATCGTACTGCATTAATGCACAGCCGATTGCGAAATCGCTGGCATCACAGACCACATGAAATGGCCTGTCCTGATCGGCTATTGCTAGGACTGGGGATTGTATCAAGCTCTGCTTGATACCCTCAAAGGAGCGCTGACATTCAGCGTTCCGTAACCACTTCTCGTTCTTTTTCAACAAACGAGAGAGGTGCACAGTCATTTCGGCGTAATTGCGTGAATACTTATGCAAATACGCCGCTAGCCCAAGGAATTTTCGAAGACCTTTGACATCAACCGGCACAGGCCAGTCGGTGATCGCCTTGATCTTTTCGGGATCAGGACGTACACCGTTCTTACCAACGATGCACCCAAGAAGTGGTATTTCGCTTGCTGCAAATATACACTTCTTGAGGTTAGCATACAATTGATGCTTTCGCATGATTGTAAGAACTTGTCGGACGTGATACCTGTGAACCTCAACGTCCGACTTTCCATCCATAGCTCGACTATGGATGAATACGTCATCGAAACAACTCGGCGCGAATTCTCGTACTGGTCTCAACATATGTGATACACATCTGTTGAACGTGGCAGGGGCATTACTGAGCCCTTGTGGCATTACTAGCCATTCCCAGAGCATGCCGCTAGGCGTGCTAACTGCAGTATAGGGTATGTCCCGTTCTCGCATAAGGATTTGATAGAAGCCATCCATCAAATCCATGGACGAAAAGATGGTACTCTTTGACATACCATCAATGATTACGTCCTTCCTCGGTATCGGTGTCTGAGCCGGTACCGTTGCAGCGTTCAATTTGCTGAACGCATGCACTATCCGCCACCCTCCTGTTGCTTTTCGCACACAGAAGGTCGGAGAGCTATGTGGGGAAGTTGATTCCCTCACATGGCCCGCAGCTAAACGATCGGCAAAGAACTTGTCGATCGCAAGTACTTGTTCACGAGGCAGTGGCCACTGCTTCATGACACAGTACTTCGAGCCTGGTTTAAGCTCTACCTCGTGTCGAATACCTTTATCCTTCGGTAATTCGCACGGAACAGTTTCAGGGAATACATCCTTGAATTCAACCAAATCTTCATAGAGAGGATTTTCCTTGAGCGATTCCCACGATTGGGAGTCATATCGCTCAATTCGTGTCTTTTCATCTAGGACACTCTCGTCCATAGATGAACTACTGAGAACTCTCTCGCTCTCAGTAAACACTGTTGCTGACCTTATGTCGGTTACACACTCGTCGTCAGCGACGAGTATGCAGATCTGCTTGACTTTGCCACTACGCAGATCACGCAAGAACCTTTTATGTTCGAGCGTTGGCAACTGAGTGATCTCCGAAGTTAACTTCGGAGGCGCAATCAGATCAAGTGTATAAGCGCCTACACTTGATCCGTCATTGACTAGGACATTTAATGTCTCTGTCATTTCCTGGGGACTTATTCCCTCAGGCTTCGAAGGACTTATTCCTTCGGCTTCCCGGGGACTTATTCCCGCGGGTTTCGGGGAACTTATTTCCGCCGTATTTGTAATCTTGGGACTTATTCCCTTTACTTCCTCTAGCTGGGGTTGCGCAACCACAGCGAGATCCTCTACGAAAGACTCTCCAGTCGATCTAGGATTATCGTTTCGCTTAACCTGAGCGATCGATTGTTTCTCTTCTAGATGTTCCCCGCTAGGGATACATCTTTGTCCCAGTCCACCCGACTTATTCGAGTGGTGGACCTTCGGCGCAGCCTGTGTTTCCTCACAGCCGCCGGAACTTTGCTCCGAAGTGTAACCGTTTGGTACACTAAGGTTTTGTGCAGTCGTACTAACGACCGTACCACAAGTGAGGCCATCGCACTCACTCGTAGTACATCCACACGCTTGTGGATGCTCCAAAACGTTCATCAGATGGCCATCTGATGAACAAGCGGCAGGCATCGTTACTGTTCGATGTTGCCAGTTTACCCGTGGTTCGTACCTTCTGAGCCACGGTATTCCAATGATGACATCAAATTTGTCATCCAAATCTAATACGATAAAGTCATCGTCATATTGGGTATCTTCTAGCGTATAGTGGATCTTCACTATACGCTTCATGACGGTTACGGATGCGCCTGTCGCAAGACGTACCGTCATCCTCGTAGGAGGTGTGTCACATTCACTGAATTTAAAGTGACCATCTTCTAGCGATTGGCGTCGCACAAAATTGTTGGACGCCCCACAATCGACTAGAGCTCGAAGGGACAACTTATTCGTCACTTCGAGTTTCAAGGTAATGAGTGAGACCTCATTACCTAGAGCAGCAACGCACAACGTCTGTGTGTTGGGAGCAACCTTCATCAAGAGGCCTACAAATTCTCTTGACGTTGCTGGATCAGTAGGGTGCTCCGCACCTACTGATCCTGTCCGTTTTTTGACGGTCCATCCCGTTGTTGCGTCTTTGCACCAGCAGCGGACCCTCTTCCCTGCCCCTTTCTCATGGGTGGACGGTCACTACGCCCAGTGTCGCGAGACACTGGACGAGGGGCACTACACTCGTAAGCGTAGTGTCCTGTCTTTTGACATCTGTTGCATCTCTGCAACTTCTTGTAGCCTGTAGAGCGAGCCTTCTCGCTCTCTACATAACAGAGTTCCATCGGCTCTGGACCTCCGTTGTCATATCGTCTCGGTTGACGATATGATGTCGAGCTGGCGCGAGCTTGTCTCAGACTGAAATCTTCCTGCTCCGCAATGGAAAAAATGGCTTGTTCTAGTGAATCTAGTTCAAGCCGGAACAGGTGAGTCTTGACGGGACCATCCGCAAGACCCTGCATGAACACCGAAACCAACGTGTGTTCATCCACCGGATTGGAACTTATACAACTCGTGAGATGTCGTATATGTTGAGCGTAAGCGTGCACATCACGCTTACCCTGCTTGAGCTTCAAGAGTTCGGTTCGAGCTCTGAACTCAGATCTAGGCGGCTCAAACGTTTGTCTGAGCCGCGACTTGAAGACTTCCAACGACCCAAACGCATATGGGTCGTGCAACTTGAGCCCCAGTGCCCAAGTCTTGGCACGTCCTGCCAGATTTGACTGGGCAAATGCAACTTGCATATCCCTGTCGTCGATGCGACGCGCCCTTATGGCGTCATCCAATTCGACGAACCATCTCAAGAGGGAGTCTTCTTCGACCCCCCTATACTTGGAGATGTCAATCTTCAAAGTCTCGGGTCGACGCGAATGCATCGACCCGCCAGCAGCAGCCTGCTGCTGTCTCAACAGTTCAAACTGTTGAGCACCCTGTTCTCTCAACAACTCTGCTTGTTGAGAACCTTGTTGGTGAAGCAAGGCTACTTTCTCGCGTTCTGCGTCAAGTTCATTTTGAATGAACTTGGTGATAGTAGCATGTTGGGCATCTCTATTGAGAGCCTCTAGCATGACGCTAACTGTAACGGGGTGAGAGCCCGTTACCGTCTTACACTAATAATAAAGCTGAGGAAGCGCTGTGATTTATAAGGTAAATTTAACTCTGTTTGTATTTTTGTGTTTTTACAATTCGCAGTAAGTGCGAATATGTTCCCTAGCTCATGGGAACCACTCAAATACAGAACTAATTATTATTGGCTAATTATTGGGTCTGGCACCCCAATAATAAACCAATAATAAATAGACGCGCAGTATCCGCTATCCGGATACTGCCTACACTTAATGTATGTAATTATGTAATAAAACTATGACTACTTAATATAATGGGTTGCCCCATTACATCACCCCCCTCTTTAAGTTGCGCTTACCGTGACGTAAGAGCCATACACAGAAAGTTTCTTCTTAACGAATAGTCCAACGAAAAGCCCAACGAGAACTCCAACGACACGTCATCTTGGTCTTCGAATCTGCTCAGCCACAAACAACTGAGCAGCATGAATCCTGAACACCCACGCGACTCGACCCCAAACGACAGTTGGGGTCATCAGACACTTCGAAGAGAGCGTGCACCGCAGACCATGGATGACGACTTGAAGCCGTGGGGCTTGTACAGCCTTGAAGGCGCGCACCAACCTGATACACCTGAGACAATGAAGAATCTCTTCACACGATACCGTAACGTTCGAGGCAAGGGAACGAATCACACATACACTGAAGACGCACTGCAACGATCTTGGTGTGCCTTCATCAGACGTTGGAACGCGAGTGAAGGGGCATCCTTCACGTCCTGGATCGAGGGACGCGAAAGTACTCATGGCGACCACGCTATTGGCGACTTACGACGACGCGTATGTCATTTGACTCGTGATGGGTTCCACATGTGTTACGTCCATGTCCGTGAAGGGTGTCCACGGTGTCACATGGAGAGACCGCGACCAATGCGGCAGGAATGGGACGACATGGTGTGTGCACGGAGAATGCCCCAGCACATCCGACCATGGATCGGACGCTATGAGAGGAGCCTCTCAGAGCTCCAAGTATCTGCGTTTCGTCACATGAGGGAACGCCCTGTCGATCAATGGAGGCGTTCACGTAGTCGAGATCGTTTGTCTTACGACCACCGAGGTCGTTCTCGTAGTCGCTCTCGACCGTCAAGGTATCCAAATGCTCCCGAGCCTCGTAGAAGACGTCGGGGTCGCTCGGGAGATCGTCGTCGATCGCCAATTCACGCACGTTACGGTTCGCGGGATCGTGGAAGGAGTCAGCAGCGTCGGTCGCGTTCGCCGACCTCTTACTGGTCTCGTACTCCTCAACGACGTCAGGAACATCGTGAGCCAGCATACTTCGAGGCTCCCACGTGTCTTCCGTTGGTGAATAACCCAACCATCGGACCTTGTAATGCGTTTCTGAACGACTCTTCGATGGCGCCGAGCCACTACTCGGCGCAAGAGGCGTGGGGTCTTCATGACCGACGATACGGTCCACAATCCAGCGTCGCTCACCCGATGCATCTACCAAGGGAGGAGCATCACGACGGAAGGCTTCTTGGGTTGGGCGCCGATTCTCATAATCGGGCGCCTGTGCCGTCGTGTGACGAGCTTCGTTTCCTTCGTGCTGACACTGAAGAGGCGATGAACGGCCTTCTGGATGCCCGTGAGATGGCCGAGAGGGCTCGAGATCGTGCAGCAGCTGCGACAGAGGCTTCCGAGAGAACCCGACGGGAGCAGCAGGGCTTGGTGGAGCGTCTGCGACAGCTCGAGACTGCTGCGTTCGGTGGACCCCAGCAGAACGAGTCTGCTCGCGCTCGTCTAGGACTTGGTCCCAGTCGTCGTCAGCGTCGTCGGCAGGGGGTGTCGGACTTTGAGCCGATACAGACGAGTGAGGAAGGACCAAAGGGAGATCCGCCGGCAGGTAAGCCTTAAGGCGCCCGACATAGAAAGTCGGGTGCAAACGCATAGTGGTAGGTATGTCTAGCGTGTAAGCATCTCCATGGACTTCAACAATCCGAAAGGGCCCAATATATCTTGGCGCTAATTTATTAGCGCCCAAATTCGTTACTGACGTGTCTGGTAATCCGCTTGTCGATAGTAAGACTCTGTCACCTTCTTTGAACGTCAGCAAGTTCTTTCGACCTCGCTTGTCCGCGTTCTCCTTTTGTTTATCCACTGCTTCTTGGAGTGCATCGCGTACAAAACGCGTGATACTTTGCCGTAGTAATAGGAATTCGGTCACAGCAGCCGAACTTACAGGAGAAGTGGACTCTTTAGGAGCAAAATTAGCGACGGGAGACGCGATGGGATGCATCGCGTCGGGACTCGATATGCCATTGGCCACGAAATTAATAGTATGAGTTGCATCGGCAGCAACCTTGTCTTCAACATTACCAATCATCAAAAATTTTCGCGTAGTGTCATCGGGAGATACTCCCCCACCAAGCTGAGAAACTGGGTGTGCTGAAGCTGAAAGAGCAAGAAGCGCTGGAACGCGAGGGTGCCTCGCGTTATTCACGAAAAATGGCGTTAACCCAGTCGACGCATGAATTGCGTTGTTGATTGCAAATTCAGCGAGAGGGAGAAACGAACTCCACGACTGGAACGATGTCGCATAACTGCGTAGTACATCTTCAAGCACTCTGTTCACGCGCTCCGTTTGCCCATCCGTCTCTGGATGGGCTGCCGTAGACATAAGCAGTCGCGTGCCCAATAGTTGAAACAACGTTGCCCAAAAAGCTGATGTAAAGCGCGGGTCGCGGTCCGAAACAATTGATTCAGGCAAGCCGTGATGTCGAAATATGAGATCGATGAAGATCTGCGCGGTCGTCTCCGCCGTAACGTGCGCGGAGACTGGAGCAAAATGCACCATTTTGCTAAATCGATCCACAAAAACCAATACGCCCGTGCGTTTCTGTTCGTCCGGAGGGAGACCAAAGATGAAATCCATGCTGACCGAACGCCAGGCTTCCGTGGCAATCGGAAGCGGACGCAATGGAGCTTGTGAAGACGGCGCAGGCTTCACACGCTGGCATATTTCACAAGAGCGTACCCATTTCTGGATGTATTTGTACATACGCGGCCAGAAAAACACACGAGAGATGGCCGCGAACGTCTTCTCGCGACCCAAATGACCACCAGTTGGAGTGTCATGAAATTCATGCACCAATCGTGCGCGGAGGTCGTCATCAGCAGGGATGACGACGCGCGGTGGGTCGAAAACGTCCATTGTATAAGTCAGCAGCGGACCATCAAGCGCGTACCGCTTGATGTTGTCACGCGTTGGTTTCGTCAACTTCGCGAGTGAACCCTCACTAGGGTGTCGAAGATAATTGATGATTCCCGTGTAGAATGAATCGTTCGCATATGACTCAGCGATTTGAGTCCGGATTGACAGCTCAGGTGTCGAAATCATTGCATTGAGCCCCTGCTCAGCACAGCATAAACAAATGTCGTCGTCCTCGTCTTCAGCAATGCCTGGCTGATGACCCATGTCACGTCGAGGATCATAATCAGGACGTCGAGAAAGCGCGTCAGCAAGAATGTTGTTCTTGCCGGGTTTGTAAAAGACCACGAAATTATACTCTGAGAAGTATGACAACCAACGTGCCATACGCTGGGACAAGTGGGGAGTCTTGACGGCGGTACGCAATGATGCGTGATCTGTATAGACCGAAAACATCTTCTCGCCGAGCAGATATACTCTGAACTTGATCAGCGCGTAACGCATAGCCAAAAGTTCCTTGTCATGTACCGGATAGTTCCTCTCTGCGGGTTTCATCTGTCGTGACTGAAAGCTCACGACGCGCTCTCGGCCCTCATCGTCAAACTGCATGAGGGCACATCCAATAGCGAAATCACTCGCATCACATACGACGTGAAATGGCTTGGAATCATCAGGCAACATCAGCACTGGTGCTTCAGACAAGCTCTTTTTCACAGAGTTGAAGGCAGAGTGATGTTCAGCTTTCCATGACCAAACTGCGTCTTTCTTCAGTAGAGTCGATAGTGGCTGGATTAGTTCTGCATAGTTCTTCGTATACTTATGCAAGTAATTGGCCAAGCCAAGCCATTGGCGTAGTTCCGTTTGGTTCCTGGGCGTAGGCCAGGAACATATCGATGACACTTTCTCGGGATCAGCACGGACACCCTCCTTGCTAACATAGCATCCAAGAACTGGAATCTCGGGAGCACAGAAGACACACTTCTTCAAATTTGCGTACAGTTTGTTCTCGCGCATCACTTGGAACACCTGTTTCAAATGCCGAAGGTGGACCTCCGTAGCGCTGAGTCGTTGCTCAGCGCGGCTGTGAACAAAAATATCGTCGAAATAACTTGGAGCGAAATCACGTAGTGGCCGAAGCACTTGTGTCACCATCCGGTTGAACGTTGCTGGAGCGTTCTTAAGGCCTTGTGGCATGACTAGCCACTCCCAAAGCATCCCACTCGGTGTGCTGACAGCGGTGAACGGGATATCACTGTCCCTCATTAAAATCTGGTAAAACCCGTCTGTCAGGTCTATGGCGCTAAAAATCTCGCTGCCGGACATGGTATCCAGTACCATGTCTTTCCGAGGAATTGGTGTTTGAGCCGGGATCGTGGCGTCATTCAACTTGTTAAACGCATGCACGACGCGCCAACCGCCGGTGGCTTTCTTCACACAGAAAGTCGGACTCGAATGTGGCGATATGCTTTCGCGGACGTGTCCTGCCTTACGGCGGTCCTAAAAAAATTCATCAATTGCGATGACTTGGTCACGCGGTAGCGGCCACTGCCGCGTCACGCAATACTTCGATCCTGGCACGAGATCGATCTCGTGTCGCACACCACGATCCGCTGGAAGCTCAGCGGGGATATTCTCCGGAAAGATGTCGGCATACTCACGCGCGATATCATAGACAGGGTTGCCCGAAGCACGAAGGGCTTCCCAAGACTGTGCCACGAAACGTTCTTCGCGCGCTGATTTGGGCTCAGCGCTCTTTGGGCGAGCCTCCAGAACTTCTCCACTAGCTGCTTCGGCGGCTGATATGATGCACACTTGCTCGATGTCGCCGGACTTGAGGTCGTGAAGGAAATCTTTCCATGGTAGGGTTAATAGAGATGTGATCTCTGCAACAGTGCACGGAGGGCTCGCTACCTCAACGTAGCGGCCACGATGTGAAGACCCTTCCACATATTCAAGCGCACAAACGGATACCGTCAATACAGTATCATCGTCAACGGCGCTTGAGCGAGAATTTCGTCGTCTTGGTGATCGGCGTGCACCTTTCTTGCGTTTACGCTTTCTCTTGCGTCTTGAGCCACTGCTTGAGGCTGGAACGTCGCTGTCGCTGGAGGATGAAGTACCCCCCGCTAGACGTGGGAGCTCTGTCTCCACCACGTCGTTCACATTTAAGTCCACAGCCCGTTCATTCTCGTCGATAAGAGGCGGGAGCTCGTCGTCGACCACCTCAGATGTATGTGGGAGCATCTGCTCGACCACCTCGGTTACAATCGGGAGCCTCTGCTCGGCCGTTGTGTGTGTATGCGGGAGCCCCTGCTCGACCGCCTCGTTGTGAATCGGGAGCCCCTGCTCGACCGATGTCCGTGTGTGCGGGAACCCCTGTTCGACCGCCTCGTTGTGAATCGGGAGCCCCTGCTCGACCGATGTCTGTGTGTGCGGGAACCTCTGTTCGACCGTCTCGTTGTGAATCGGGAGCCCCTGCTCGACCGATGTCTGTGTTTGCGGGAACCTCTGTTCGACCGCCTCGTGTTGTGGTTCTATCAGTGTGACTGAACATACCGGACATAGAGGGCCATCGCTCTCTCTGTGCTGACTTCTAGTCGTGGCGAGTTCGTTCACGACCCTGACGTGAGGCCAATCGGATGGCGCTACCAACAGATGAGTGAAAACTTCACTTACGTCGTAACCGCTTCGTCGTTTGACGGACCGAGATAGCCAGTCTATCGTCGGCTGATACCGTGACAGCCACGGTATCCCCAAGATGCAATCGAATGCATAATTCATCTCGTACACCAAAAATTCGTCATTACTTTGGAAGCCGTCGAACGTGTACGGCAAAACCACTGTTTTACGCGGGACACGCTGTGGTTGTCCATCAGCAAGTTTGACAACGATGTCACCTGGACCTTCTCGAACCGTAACTGTCGACGGGAGAAGGGACAAACATGATGCTCGAAAGAAGTTGTTGGATGCACCCGAATCCAACAACGCTCGAAGTGGTCGTTTAACTCCAGCAACGATGAGACTGATAATTATCAGTCTCGAATCGTCGCGCATAGTGGTGGCATTGAAGTGGGTATGTATCACTTTAGGGCTAGGAGCCCGAGCTGCCACCTGAGTACTCGGGGCTCCATTACTGCCAGTAGGGCGCCCCGCACCTACTGGAACCGCTCGTTTTTGGCGGTACCACTGACGACACAGTATCTCCACGTGAGACAGCTGTGTTCATGGACACCGGCGCTGGTGCTCGGCAGACGGCCGCACGATGGCCAGTCTTGCCGCACCGATAACACTTCATCGTGTTTTGACTTCGAATGTCGCGGCCAAATTGCTTGCCGCGATCACGAGATGCATCGATAACGTCAATTTCCATAGGCTCTGGGCCAGACGTACGCGGGCGTTGCGACGCTGCCTGCAAATATGACGATGCGACCGTGTAATCTTCACGAAGCGCGAGGGCAAATGCCTCCTCAAGAGTCTTAGGTTCAGCACGTGTGAGGTAATAGCGGGTCATGCCCTCTTGCATACCAAAGACAAAGACATGAACTTGCGAAGCCATGTCGATCGGCTGCGTGATGATACACGAAGCAATATGTCGTGTCTTCTGTACGTAATCACGCATCGACAGCTTGCCCTGACGAAGTGAAAAGAAATCTGCGCGCAAGCGTGACTCATCTTGAGGGGGCTCGAACGCCAGTCGTAAGTCGCGCTGGATATCGTCCAGCGTGGGGAATGCCAACTCGTTTATAACGAGCTTCCCAAGAGCCCATTCTTTGGCTTTACCAACAAGCCGAGACAGTAGGAAATTAACCTTGGCCGTCGGAGCGTCAATCAACCTTGACGCTATGGCGATGTCAATCTCCCTAAACCAGCGATTAAGGGGGAGACGATCTGGACCATCACCAGAGTATGTCGACGTCTCCATTTTAATTGCATCGTAATGGGAGGGGCGCGAGGGAGTATGTACTCGCCGGTTCGCTTCGGCGAGCTCGCGCACCATGTAGTCTTGAATGGCGGCACGGTGTTGTTCGGGCGCCGCTGTGCTCAGCAGCGACGTCACGAAGATTTCACCAGACACCGCCGCGAGGCGGTGTAATGCCTGCCATTCTACCGTAGTGAGATGGGGAAAATCTGCATGCTCCAGCGAAACTGCTGGAGCCATCGAAGATTCACTCATATCCATCTCGAACTTGGTCATGGGAAGGACTACTAAGTGCTACCAGGTGTAACGGGGTGAGAGCCCGTTACCGTCTTACACTAATAATAAAGCTGAGGAAGCGCTGTGATCTATAAGGTAAATTTAACTCTGTTTGTATTTTTGTGTTTTTACAATTCGCAGTAAGTGCGAATATGTTCCCTAGCTCATGGGAACCACTCAAATACAGAACTAATTATTATTGGCTAATTATTGGGTCTGGCACCCCAATAATAAACCAATAATAAATAGACGCGCAGTATCCGCTATCCGGATACTGCCTACACTTAATGTACGTAATTATGTAATAAAACTATGACTACTTAATATAATGGGTTGCCCCATTACACTAACAGCATGGATGCCCATGGTCGAACCCATTCGTTCAACCGCATCCCATTCGACATCGCTCGAATGGGAGTAGCCGTCACGCGTAGCGTGGAAGCTTTGGTCATCTTCATCATCCAACATATTCATGTTGGATGTGAACGCGGTCCTTGGACGGACTACGAAGTGCTACCAGGTGTAACGGGGCACCCTGAAGCTTGTACTGGTGACAGTACAAGCTACTTATTCTGATGACAGAATAAGGCGGTGCCTCGGAACTTCACGTACACTCGTACGTGCAGAGGAAGACGGTAAGAAGAAGCGAGTACTTGGTTAAAGTAAAAAGTAGAACTGTATTTAGTATAGTTAATGTCTGCAATAAATCACTATTTATCTTCATCTAACTATGTCTAAATACAAATGTGTAAATCGGTTATCTGCTCACCACTCATTGCGTGCGTCTGTCGTGGCGCGTCTTCGTTGGTTGATTTAATGGCCTATATCAACCAATTAGGAACTACTCGTAAGTGCTACAGAATATTTGTCCTTATGACAATATTCTGAGAATATAACTCTTATAGTTATATTCTATTAACAATTTCTTATAAATTGTTATGTAACGATTCACCCCGTTACATGTATGCAAGCCGATATGCAACGACATGATCATCCACGTTAAGTACACGCATCCTAGCGACTTTTGACGATTATGAGAGTGCACCAGAGCGGTCTATTGATCTGGCACGACATTGACAACGCGAGTGTCAATCCCACCTCAGACACGTAATCGCGGTCTTGCTTCTACGTGGCGTAAAAAAGTGGTATGGTGATCAGAAAAGTTGCATCAGATTGTGCACTTCTACTGGGAGCATTGCTTTTGTTTTTGTGTCTCTCTTGTCCGATATTATTGGTAGTGTGCAAAGCGTCTGTCTTACCTATAAAAAGACTTTCAAACAGACAAAACTTGACATGGCCTATTGCAAAAGGCACTGACGTCACCATTTATGCCGCTGTCTAAAAATTGGAGCACTGTTTGCTGCAATATTATCATAAATTACATCCAAAGCAAACTTGCGCAAAAGATTGAGCACATCTCCATCCCCGATGGGACTAAGAAATTTGATACTGGACAACAAATAGCGAAAGCTCACGGTTAGATGTTTACCTCACCGAGAGAATTGCGCTCGAATTGTCAAAATCGCATTTTGGAAAGGGTTGGCGGCTTTTTGGTACAGAGTCGCTGTACTATTTGCATGTCGCATCGATAGGCTGTACCAGCCGTAACGCGAGTGTGCGGTTGTATCACATAAATGAATGCAGAGATTGTAGGATTTCTGACAGAAGTCTAAAACCCAGTGTGTCATTGCTCAAAATTGCGCACCTCTGAAGTCCGATTCAAAATAAAAGACGCAACAGCGACGCCATGCAGCTCCGGACGCAATACCTGCTGCTCCTCGTCGTCTTTTGTGTGATTGCTAGGGGCATGGTGAAGGTGCGCTGTTGTATGAACAAATGTGTGTCACGTCTTTGTCGCACTCAATGAATGTGCGCAGTCTTCTTTCGGCTCGAACATGTGCGTCTTGCTGCTCGTGTGTGTAGCCATGTACTACTACTGCACAAAACAGAACGAGCAGTGCGTGTATGACGAGATCGCTCGTCAACAAGCCGAGTCGATCGCCAAGATGGACGCTCTGCGTGGGATGGGCGACGGTAAAGTAACGGATTACACGTTGGCGATGCGCAGAACCTCCTTCAAGCTCGACAACATCGACGCGGGCGTCATCACGTACGTGTACAGTCCCATTTGTGCTCAGATGCTGCGTCTATGAGCCGCGTGCTGTTGTGGACTGACGCGATCGAATGGATGCAGGGAGCGCATTCGAGGGTACTCGAGCAAGTTTGGTGGGTCTCGTAAGGACCGCCAGAAGTTTCTTCGAAAGAACTCGAAGACAAAGAGGGGGGACGTCGGCGTTGAAGACTTGGCCTTGGCAGCGCTGACAAAGTCTTTACTGGTAAGTGAGCCGTCGGAGTCGGAGATCAAGCACAATATTGGAGCGATAGTTGAG
The DNA here is from genome assembly GCA_921007115.2 of Peronospora matthiolae. Lineage (NCBI taxonomy): Eukaryota > Oomycota > Peronosporomycetes > Peronosporales > Peronosporaceae > Peronospora > Peronospora matthiolae. The sequence continues at coordinate 38,379 of CAKLBY020000028.1, read as the reverse complement.
GAGGCCGTTGATGCCACATTGTAAATCACTAGTACAGCAGCAAGCTCTGAACTTTGAGTCTCTATTGATGTACCGGTACAACACACACACGTAGCTATGTGAGTGCGAACTGGCAGTAGTAATACAGACACGGCGCGACAAACAAGAAGCTGTCCATGCGGTCGAGACAGCCACCGTGACCTGGAAAAAAGGTCCCTGAGTCTTTTACTCCGGCCACGCGTTTAACGAATGACTCTACGAGGTCCCCAACGATGCACAAGACACCAAGCACGGTACCCAACGCCACTTGGTGTGCGAAAGGTACCATCTCTGGCGGGGGTAGCTGGCAGTGCAGCCACTTTTCTCTCATTACTGGCAACGCGGTCATGGAGTCCGAAAACGCAAACATACCCAGTACTGTGGTGATACTCGAGACAATCCCAACGACGGTACCGACACACGTCTTGCCAGGACTTACAACCGGTGCCAGCTTTTTGCTGCCCATAGAGAACCCTGCGAGAAGAGCAGCACTATCACAGACCCAAGCGCAGCAAAGTCCAAGCAGCTGCAATCCCAGTCCGTACTTGACGGAGCTATACCGTAGCAAAATGGCGTGGCCAAAGCCGTCTACGATGTAGAGCAGCGCGAAAAGGTCTAGCAACAACTTGATCAACGCTGCAACACACAACACGACTCGTGTCAAGCCGCAGCGGCATCACTCCACATAGTTTATATGCATTCACCGACATGTGTGGTCTACTTTTCTCGCAGTGGCAACATGGAAAGTAGAGGTTGCCAGCATCGTCCCGAGACGTACGGCGTCTGCAACAGCACGACACGACAAAATCAGTTCCCCCAGCTTTAACTGCTATCTATACCAGTTCAGTGCAACAGTCTCCCTACTATAAACTAATTTACTGCCAGTCCATGCGCCTACACACAACGTAGCGCCTGACGCAACTACAAGCAGGCGATGCAAGGGCTCCTTCGCCACTGTCTTTGATGGCGCCACGATCGGTGGACAGATGTTGCAAGTGAACTCGATGAGTGACAGGCAGCACAAAGCTGTAGCCAGGAGCAGCATGCCGAGGTCGGAGATCAACAGGCAGAGCGCCATTGGTATCCCCACGAGCGCTGTCAGCAGTCGCCGCCCCCACGCGATTGCCATCGTAGTTCAGAAGTTACCAGCGTCGATCACTTACCCTTCTTTGATGATTAAATAGCGTCAGGTGTTGAGCTAATTTTGGTACTGATCAGCAGGTGATGCTTGCAAAAGGGTTTACTTTACGTACCGTAAGCGTACCCCTCACCAATTCGATTCAGTCCGCGTAAAAGTTTTAGTGACGCTTTGGGCGTAAGTAAAATATTTAGATGCGAGAAGTAAATTGCGCTTTTAGAATTATGGTTGTAAGCCAATGGCGAGCTCGTTTCAAATTTCTGATCCTAATATTTGAAAAGATGCAGAATGACCGTCCACGTAAAACGCAGACAGCGAGCACTCATCTTATGTTGTATTGGTTGAAATTTCCCATCCTATTTTGTCATGATCCACCAATCATCTTGATCCACGCGCTGGATTGATCATCACTATTTTGTGGAGATACGACACGCTCGCTATTTTCAGTAGATTCAATTAACCACCATTAAATAGAGTTCGTTTCGCCTTAACTGAAGTTGCTCTAGTCTTCGACCTCATTCCCGCACCATAAGGACGCGGTAAACAGAAACTCGTGTCATCTATTGATTTACGGATTTGAACTGCATCGAACAGATTAGGTACACACCAATTTGCTTGAATGGACACCAAACAAAGCAGTAATTGTGCCAAAACAAGCTGCAATCGAAACGAGGGAGTTGTACGCGAATATGATGACTCATAGCTCTGAGGAGTCATTTGAGAATCGTAATGTTGCGATGGAGGCGTTGGTACCCTGCGTGACCCGGTGATGCTACGCAGGCCTCAAAATCACATTTCATATTCCGTTATTCGTGACGGACGACAATGCGTCGTTCGATACTAAATTTCGGCGTCCTGTCACATAACCAAATGCAGAGTTGTATGATGTCATTCTGACCGACCTGGACAGTTCAACTCATCAATTCGGGCTTTCGATAAAGTGTCGGACTCTTACTGACATGATGGACCTCCGTATCCCACCGCATCGACACAAGGTTGACCTGATTAGCGACAGCTTATCAGGTTTCATAACGCTAGTAATGATACTAAACATCGGACCTCTTGCGTGAGCAAGTCGCTTTCTGGACAGTAAACAGCTCGTGGACTGAGAGTCTGCCGGTAATATACGTGGTCTGTCGATCCCGCGCGTTCGAGTCGCGAATGGTGTCGGTCGTGCCTCAATGTCGAACATGTGCTATTCATCGTCAAAAGGACACAAGCTGCTAGGACCAGCTCTCTGGGATTCACACCCTGATGCTTCCCATCAGTTCCATGCAGCGACACAACTGATGCGTGCACAATCGTCGAAAGGAGCCGATAGTATGGATCAGGCAGGGCTCGCAACATATGCAGCACATCCAGCCGCGCATGGAGGACAGCGTCGAAAGTGTCGGCGCGCCGCCCAGCGTCCAATTATTCATGCTTGACTCACGCGCTTGAGTATTCGATGAACGCCACGGTCCGCAAGCACGCCGTCTGAATGTCACTGGACGAAAGACTTCTGTCGCATCGTGATTGTTGGTTCGTTCAACATTCAGTCATTGTGCTCAGGCCACACTACACAAATCGACCCTAGCAGAAGGTGTGTGGCTGGTGCGAAGCGGAACTTCTCCGAAGGCGCCTGTGCAAATATGTGCATCGATTCACGTGTGCATTTGTTATGTTTATGCAAGTGATAGCGCTAGAATTGCGACGACAGCTGATTTCCGTGCCTTCTTATCGCAGCAATCGCAGCTGTAGGAAACCCATGTCGTGACTTGTTTTCGTCCGAGACTGAAGACGAGAAAGCCACGGATACTTTCCATTGGTCTAATAATTGTAGTGAGTGTTGGCTGTAGCGAAGGTGCTCGTGCAGAAGGAAGTCCAAATTCGGGATCTGAAGCTTCAAGTTGTGAAATAAGTAAACACTCAGGTATGGCAGATAGCAAGCACGAAGTGGACGTATGTATTGACGATAAGCCGGTTGCACCGAGTCATCCTATACGCGTGAAGACAGGGCTTTGGTGGAGTTTCGATCGTAGTCCAGCGGTGTACACGAAGCACAAAGTGGATTGAATAGTCGCTTCGAAATGATGTATGCTTGGACCGCTTTGCTTATCATGTTAGAAGTGCGGAACGCATTTGCACGTTGTTCCCATCTGTATCACTGACATCGCTCGATGCCAGTGCTGGTGACCTTTGCCATGGCGGGAGATATGACAACTTAACAGAGGAGTCGACGTGATTGCTGCAGGGCGACTAGGTCAGAAGTGCTGCCACGACTTTATAATGAGCGACCAACAGATATCGGAAGTGCTTTCCTGATGATCGGTCGCCTTCACACTCCGATGTGACATTCACCCTAGCATCGTAAGGTCGACCAAAAGACATACGTCGATCCGTTTGCCGATTATTCTCCGCAAGTAACACGATAATTGATCCGCGGCTACAATTTCGCAGCATGCCGATGCTTAAGTAGGACTTGTGTGATGTATTCTTGAAGCAGTGCCCCTGACGACGGTTGCTTTGAAGCCTTGACGTCAATTGCCAAAGAAAACGTTTGACGTTGTAACGTTCCTGCTGCACTTCCATAAGCCAAACAAAATCTCGTCGACCAAACTAAAAAGATGTGTCACAGTAAGAACTTTTGGCATTTCAAGACGAAGGCAAGTAACCGCAAAAGTGGGTGACAGAAACCACCTTAATGGGATTGATAAAACAATCGTAGGAGTAATCTGCCTTACTGAGCATCGATGAGGTTTTCGACATCAAGCTGAATAATGTCAGCATCACAGCCCTGATTTCAAGCACCACAAACGAAGGTAAAGTCAGCGTAAGAGCAGAACGCTTAGCCATATCCATGAAGCGTACCAAAATCGATGCAACATTTGGAGTAGTACGACCCCGATCACCGTGCACGAACTCTTTAACGTACGTCCCCGCAGAAGTTACAAGGCGTAACAACATATAATGTTTGTTAAGCACCTCGCATTTCGCAGAATGAATAATCTTCGGCCGAGTCATCTGTGTTCGACGATGTAGTACGCGAACAGGAGTCTGTTGCTCGATAGTAAGGTTGTGAATTGCATCGATGCTTGCAATAGCATCAGGCGTTAACGCTCCTTCCGACCACACAACACAACTGTACCAGATGAAAAGCGTCATCTCCGTCAGCTAAATACACAAGCAGGATGTACAGCAAAGACAACAAAGTACCAGTAGGTTTTCATCTTGGAGTCCGCGCCAGCTTGAAGTCCCGCAAAATAGTCCTTCGTAGAGCTTTTGACTTGGACAATTTCAACAGCACCACGATTTGCAACGTTCACGACTTTTTGTATCTGGTCATACTCAGGCTGCTCCAGGTACGCTTTCTTGGCGTCTGGAAGCAACAAGAACGGGTAAATTCGCACACTCACAATCACTCCAAACATGCTATACAAGCTTTAGTTCTGACTCACCTAAAATCTCCAAAATAAATGGCCTTCCATTTCCGAGCATACGCACGTCAACATCTTCACGACCAGCTGTGTGAAACTTGTAGCCTGAACCTCGAAAAAAGGGCAACGCGATCTCGCCAATGCACTCTTCCACAGAAGATTCACCCATCCGCTTGCCGTCCAGAACCCACGGTGTCTGGCTCAGTCCTCGCTGAAATTTAAGGTATCGTCCCTGCATGTATACCGGGTCGCGCTCGAGCGTAATTACAGCGCGTGGCGTAGTTGTAAGTCGACTTGGCGGACTTTCTATAGTATCGGGCATTGTTTTAAGCGCAGCGAGAGCGCGAGACACTGCACCAAATCCATCAAATACAGGAAGTGGACCACGACCACGTTTTCGTGATCCCTCTAGCTGTTTCTGCGGAAAAAAGAGACGAAAAATACGAAATTCAGATCGAACATGACACACTAAATCACTTTAAGTCCAGCACTAACCATCATACCTTAATCGACGGGATCTGGCGCACTTCGTCAACGGATTCATCATGCTTGACGTCAAGCAAGACTGCAAAGTCACCCATTGTAACGCATTCGGCATCCGACAGCATTCGCGAAATGGATGGTGCTAATAGAGACTGTCCAAACAAAGAAGATGAACACCGGCCCGTATAAAATAGCCGCATTCCACAATCATCACACGCTGCAGACCTTCAGCACATCTTTTACGTCAATCAGTATTTTGCGTGGAAACTTCTCGGTGTCCGAGCGCAAAAAGTGCAACAGCGAGTACTCGCGCAGTAGCACCACACCAGGCAGCTTTATGTTGAGAGCGAAATCCTTGACGTCGTAGTCCGCTTTCTCCGCCAACTGCTGCACATCCACCAGCACCTTGGCGAAAAACGTCCCATTCAAGACGCCCAAACAGCACGTGCATTCTAGCACAACGCGTCAGCTACAACGCTATCTCATTGACACATCCGTGCCACGTACCCGACACTTGCTGCGGCTCAAGGATCGCCACGTCGCTCTCCTTGCAAAATTGGTGCATGGCCTGCACCAGTTCCTCTTCCGGATATCTTTTGTGGCAGCAAAAACCACCAAGCAAGAAGACGTGAGCTACTATCAGCTAAGGACATTGGTCGTGCGTCACGGGCGACGTTATGGTAATCAATCGCCCTGTTCGCCAGATAACGCACGCGTAGACAGCCAAGTCCTCAATTGACGCGAAGCGCATGCAGCACCGCGCACAGAGTCCAAGTTCGTGGACACGTAGCAGCGTTCTGGCAGACAGTGCGCCAGCTCGCAGCGCGTCCACGATCATCCTGTGCGCTTGTGATGCCAGCCAAGAACGTCGCTGTGCAGCGATTCGTTAAAACGCAGCAGAGTTCTGACCAATGAAAAGCATGACCGCAGGTCTCTGCCAATCGTCCAATTGACGTGCTCGTTTCGTCGCGATGACACCACGGCGGATACAAATCTCAACTGTATTTCACGTCGCCCCGGCTCTTTCCCGTCCGTCGTGTGCAGCGAACGCGGTGTCGTAAAGCAGGGAAGGGGGGAACGGAGCGCTTCGTCAGTCTCAGTCGTTCCCTTGGCGGAGTGGAAGAGAGCGCAACTGGAGGCCATGCCGAGCTTCTGCCCTCGGTGCGTCGCGGTTTATGGAGCTGACGTCTTGTGGCAGGATGCGGTTGATTTGAACTTGTGCGGAGTCGCTTGCTCTTGTGGTGGCAGATGCGGGGACTTTGTGGAAACCGACGCGTGCAACAAGTGCGGCGAGGCAGCGGTGCGTGGATTGCGCAGCTGTTGAATGTGCAGAGCTGGAGCTGAGTGGAAGCTGCTTGTGGTGGTTGGCAGGTCACGGCCAAGGAAAACCCGTGGAAGATGGCGTCCAAGGTGCCTGGAGGCGACAACATGAGTGTCCCAGCGGTGCCGACAGCCTTTACTGCAGCCGCGCGTATCAAGATGATAGGGTGAGCGCTTTGTACGGACACAGAGAGGAGCGATCGATTGCATCGGCGACTGACTGACGCGAGGTCGTGTCATTGCGTGTCGATTGGACAACGTGCTGTGTGTTTTGTGTGTGCTGCAGAGTACAGACCGTCCAAGAACCCGTGCGCAAGGAGAGAGCAGAGGCACTTTTTAACTTCGTGCCGCAGGACCCGAGCACGCAGCTGGCTTTGTCTAAGGGTGACGAGGTGGATGTTGTGCGCAAGGACAGTGACGGCTGGTGGTTCATCATTAAGAATGGCGAGAAGGGCCTTGTACCGGGCTCGTACTTGCACATTGATAATCCTGTTACTCCCGTGACTGACGCGGCGATTCTGGCAGCGCGGGAAGCTTCAAATCAGAGATTTTTAGAGATGCAGCTTACTGCCGACGACAACGCGCAGGGAATCGAGCCAGTCGTGGAATACCAGTCTCCGCTTGGGCTCGCAATTGCAGACTCATGCGCACCAAAGCCACCGAACGGGCCTTTGCGCGCCGATGCTAAGTCGGGTGGCACAAAGTTTCAGCCTGGTGAGGTACGCAAGTTGAGGAAGTGCTGCGCTTGCAAGGAAACGATTCTAGGCCGAACGAAAGTGTGCAAGGACCAGATATTTCACGAGATTTGTCTGTTGTGCAAAGGCTGTCGCGAGCCTATCGAAGAGGATGAAGAGTTCGCACTCATCAAGAAGAAAGCATACCATGCAGATTGTGCCAAAGATGTTAATCACTGCTTCGTGTGCGAGAAGGAGATTTTGGGCCGAGTTTACCGAGCTGGCGGTGGCGCGTTTCACAAGCTTTGCATGGTCTGCTCTTCATGCAACAAACATTCCAAAGAGGCTGGCGCAAAGCTGTTTAACGACCTCCTCGTTTGCGGAGATTGCGTTGCAGAAACAGAAAGAAAGGAAAAAGAGGAGAGAGAGGCTGCGCTTGAGCGCGAGCGAGCTGCTGCCCGAGCCAAAAAAGAAAAAGAGGCAGCTCTTGCCGTGGCGAAGGCGTTGGCAGAAGAAAAAGAACGACAAAAACGAGAGGCAGAGGAGGCTGCTTGTGCAAAGGCTAAGGCAGACGCCGTCGTGGTGGCCCATTCACGTGCAGCAGAAGCTGAAGTGTTGCCGAAGTCTACTACGATTGCTTTGAATGGGAAAGGCCGACCCGGAGCAGATAGTTTTCGATCCAGTACATCGAATCTTGACCAGTTTGATTTGGAGGCTACGCCTTTCGACATGTCGGGTCACAATGTTCGGGTTTCGGAAGTGTCGGATCTGGACTCGGTCCTTAGCGATGGCGATTATGCTGGATACATGGGAAACGGTCAAAGAGAATCGATGCGGTTGTCGGAGGTACTTGACCTTGAATCATACGGTGATGACCGATCGTCCGACCTTAGCGGTATCGCAGAAGGAGCTGTTGAGCAATCAAGACCGCGACGTCCGACGATTGAAAGAAATGTGAATGAAATTGAAGGTACCTATTCTGATGATGAGGACGATCGGGAGTTGTGTGGTGGATGCGGGCTCGTTCTTGAAGGCGAAGCTGTCGGTGCTTTAAACCAATACTTCCACTACGAGGTACGTGTGTTCGTGTGAATATTGCTGGTAGCGTGATGTGCAATCTTTACGAGCGTCGAGCTAAATGCTAGTGCTGTTTGTACCGAATAGTGTTTCAAGTGCAACCAATGCAGTGGCGTTATCGCGGAAGATGACGGCTATGCCGAAAAAGATAACCAGGTATTGCTTGTTCATGCACTGGATGTGTTACGTGAGCTGAGCTCACGAAATGCAATACTTTCAGACGTTTCACCAAGCTTGTTACCAAACTCGGTTTAGTAAAAAGTGTCACCGATGCAGCAAAATTTTGAAGGGAAAGGTGGTCAAGGCTCTTAATCACCTCTATCACCCAGACTGCTTTGTGTGCTTCCAGTGCAGTGCTTCCCTTTCAGGTACGCCTGATTTACCATTTGGCTGTACAATTTTTGCGGTACTGAGTTTTCTTTGGTCGCCTTTGTGGTCCAGCAGAGAGTTTTTTTGAACACGAGAGCGAAGCAGTATGCGCCAAGTGTAAACACGAAGCCATAGCTTTGACTGAAGATTCCAGCCTACCGTACGTGCTTGATCGCTGCTCGTTAACTCTGTTATAGCTGCTTAAAATGTGTCTCGATTTGTCATTGAACAGGGTTAAAATGACTCCAGTTGCCAACGGTATAGCAGGCTATCGGTTCGATGCTCAGGATGACACACAATTGACTATTTATCCGGGCGACGCAGTTGCTATTCTCCAAAAGGTCTGCGTGTATCTGCGGGACGCGCTTGTGTTGGGTTTCTAACTTCAATCTCATTTGTGCGATAGGACGACGATGGCTGGTGGCTAGTGGAATTAAGGGACCGTCGTGGTTACGTGCCAGGTTCGTATTTGATCGAGCGCCCTGTAGAAAACCCGACGCCCCAGCCGAAGAGCCCTTGCGCAAGTGAGCCACGACGAACGCCGGGTCTTTGCAGCTCGTGTTCAACGCAAAATCCCGCAGAGGCGCGTTTTTGCCGATGCTGCGGCAACAATTTGGTGGTCAGTTAGGCGATGTAACAAGATCAAGTTTTGTTTGACGAGAAAGCGAGGCTGTGGTATCCAAATACTGGCCGCGCATATAGGTGTGTGTAGATGCTGTGTGTCTTGTTTTAAACGGTGAGCGTAAGCAAAATATGTCTCTCATTCACCGTTCCATCAAAATTGTTCACATCGCGGTGATACAGCTGTTCATAGACGAGTACGGATTCGTCTTACCTACAGGGACGTAATGAAGCAATAAGGCCTCACTGGGCACTATGTCAAGCACAAGACGAAGGCATTCATTCCAGCCTCACTTTCTGCTTGACTGCACCATTAAGTGATGTCATGAACGTCACTGCATTAGTAAAAAGCCGCGGCGGGGTAGTTTAACAACCCTTGCATCGTTGTTCGAAGAAAAACGGTCACTGGCTTGCACAGGGGCCGCTGTTGATGTTTGCTTGACAAGGTTAAAATAAAAGTAATGGCGACCGCGAAGGGTAGATGTAACGGGGTGAGCAAATCTCATTATCAGGACCACAAATGTCCAAAAGTCCCAAAAGCAGGACTATAGTTTAAACAAGTCTAAAATTGATCGATACTTGATGTTAGCCACACTATACTCGACTGCAACATGGGATAAGAAACTGCCTGATCACTAATGAGTCTATCCAATTTTTAGACAACTGTCGCGAGTGGTCAAAAAACGCTCTTTTTTTACCAACATTCGTTTACTTCTCAATTTGCGCCCACGAGCTGATGTGCCCATTTTGGTTTGGGCACATTTCGTGCGAGCCAGGGCCCGGGCGCATGCACCCGACGAGCTCGTGACCGGGGGACTCAGTTATTACACCTTGCACTGTCGATTTTGATTAAATCAGTAATTCTTTATGTACGCGGTTGCAGCAACGCCAGTTCGAAAGGTTTTACAATAGGCCAGGTCAGTTGTACCGTGATTAGTGTTAATTTCGATTGCTGCAGTCACTCGAGACATCTCGAAGACTTCTTTCAGTCCACTTCTTGCGCTTACGCTTAAACGCTCAAACTAACCATTCAAAATAAACAGTATGAGGTAGTGAACAATTTTTTTTAAATGATTAATGCTTTTAAGACCAGTACTAATTTCTGAATATACATAACGCATGTATTACACTTGTCTTTATATTGCGCCCTAGTCAGTCAAACAAACTCCTCGCACTGCAACATATCCACACGGACTTAGCACACAATCGTTTAGCAGGACACTCGACATGACTTGAAACCACTCGATGCCGCTCTATATCACCGGACGCCACTTTACATCACTGGACATTACTCGACATCACTTGATATCACTCGACATCACTTAAAACGCACTGCAACACATACATACAGACAAAGCATAAGATCGTTAGACAGCACAGTCGACATCGACAGCATAATTACCTGCTACCGCTGCTCGTGAGAGTTAAGACAATAACGGAGTTTACTAGTCACGAGCTCGTCGGGTGCATGCGACCGGGCCCTGGCTCGCACGCAATGTGCCCAAACCAAAATGGGCACACCGGCTCGTGGGCGCAAATTGAGAAGTAAACGAATGTTGGTAAAAAAAGAGCGTTTTTGACCACTCGCGACAGTTGTCTAAAAATTGGATAGACTCATTAGTGATCAGGCAGTTTCTTATCCCATGTTGCAGTCGAGTATAGTGTGGCTAACACTATGCTAGTATGCATACTCAACCCAAGTACAAAATAGATAAATTTTTAAACTTGCTTAAACTATAGTCCTGGTTTTGGGACTTTTGGACATTTGTGGTCCTGATATTAAGATTTGCTCTAACGGGGTAGCCCGTTACATGAAATTGACAACAAACGGTGTCAATAGGAAATTTGTCTAGCATGACAATATTCCTTCGATATTATCCATCTCGGATAATATCAAAGGGATGATATCCCCTTTAGATAACATTCATTCGCTGCTTAAAAATTGGTTATTAAAGACACATCAACCATAGATTGCCACCAATCGCTTCTAGACGCGCGCAATGAGTGGTGAGCAGGCTGTCGTCATACGACGGCGTAGTTAAATATAGTTCGATAAAGATTAAAGTTATATTGATATCTTAACTATATTAAATACAGTTCCCTTTTTACCCTTACTTAAACGAGTCGCTCAAGTAGATTAGCTTCCTCTGCACGTACTTGTGTACGTGAAGTTTCGCGGCACCCCAAACAAAGGGTGCCCCGTAACATTGGAGCAATTAGTGAGTGTGAGCAGGGTTGAATGGCGAACTTTTAAATCGTACTTATCTGTATGTGAGTCTTCTGTGTGCGTATCTATCTGGGTGTCAACAAACGTACCGGGGTGATTAATGAAGTTGTATCAATTTTTGATTAATATAAATTTAGACAATATTAAATCAATATCACTTGTGAAGAGGCATTAATGGCGGAATATTACCCCCGAGGCTAATATTCTGGGGTGCTCTGCGTTTGGTTGATGTAGACACTACATCAAACTAAAATATCTACCATTCGCTGCATGACGCGTGCAACGGATGGTGAGCACGAAACCCACATAGAAGATTGTAATTTAATTTGGTTAAATAAAGACAAAGACGATTTACAAAGAAACTTAATGATATCAAATGAAGTTCTACTTTTTTCCCTACACAGAGCTCTTAGTTCTGTTTACTTTTCTGCGCTTCCTCACGCCACGTTTTCGTGACGTCGGGAGCACGCAGCTTTGTGTCCAGTCAACACAAGGTATTACCAGTCAGCTGGTAAGGGCGTGCTCCATATCAGTAAATATTGCAGTTAGGTGTACCTTACACGTACTGAATGCGATCAAGTATGTCCCCTTCTCATAGGTTAATATGCAAAGGGGCACCAGAGCAACACACTCGACAACCAGTGTGGGTCTTTTTTCACTGGCAGCGGTGTGAGTGGTGCCTCGCTACCTCTGTAATCGACTCAGAGAAAGGGAATTCAACCGAGAAAAGGACTTGTTGCTGGTAAAATTAAAGCAGTATTAAATATAGAGAGTTGGTAAATTCACGCCCCTATTCCTTAGATTCACACCCTTCCTTCAAAATCTTATATATATAATCCCTATTCATTTTAAGATTTGTTTTCTGACAAAGGTATTACAGATAGCTCACAGTTAGAGGGACCACGGTTCTAGGACAGACACAGTTTAAAACCGCATTTTGGACCCAAAAAAAACATACAAATTGTAAGTGTATTTTTTTTCTATCGCACAGCTATTGGACAAAAGAACGAAGTGACGCCCGCCACCCGTCCCATTCTCCCCATGCAAGGACAATTCGCAATTTACGAACACCTCCGCAGACAAACACGACGTACGAATGGCGCCCCGAACGCACCTTTCCTTCGTCCAGAAGAGAGCTCTACAGACACACCAGCGAGAGAACCCTGGACTCACGCAAGACGATCTCTTTCGATGGGCGCTGGGAGAGTTTGAGGTCCGTGTTGCACGGTCCACGATCAGCAGGATTCTAAGCAAGGACATTCCTGTCACCCTCAATCCGAGAGCCAAACGGCAGCAGAAGGGCAGACATGCCGAGGTGGAGAAAGCGCTTTCCATTTCGTGCTCGACACTCAAAGTAAAGTCACGTTGACCGACTTCATTCTCCACCAGAAGTCCAATCAACTACTCGAGGACGCAGGTGTAACGACGACGCTCTCGCTTTCGTGGGTGTCGAGGTTCAAAGCCCGACACGGCATCAAGTCTTACCGACTGCATGGCGAGGCGGTCTCAGTCGAGCTAGAGACCCTTCACCAGCGGCGCCAGGAACTCCGGATCCTTCTCGACGGCTACGCGGCGTGCGATGTTTTCAATATGGATGAAACCGGTCTATTATATTGCATGATGCCTTCGCGGGCTTTGGCAAAATGCCTTTGAGTGGCAAGGAGATAGGTAAGTCGCTCATTTCGATAGTGCTATGCTCCAACATGGATATGACTGAGAAACTGGACCCTATCGTGATCAACAAGCCCCTCAACCTCGTTGCTTTAAAGCCATCGACGTTTCCAAGCTTCCTGTCCACTTCCATGCAAATGCAAAGGCATGGATGACTGGCGGCATCTTTGCAAATTGGTTGAAAGCGTTCAATCTCAAAATGAGTGGGCCAAACGTTCTTCTGCTGCTCGATATCGCGACCTCACATGTCAATTTGGAGCTCTCGAACGTAGACATTCACTTCCTACCTCCAGAAACTACCTCCCGTTTGCAGCCGATGGACGCATGCATCATTCGCAACTTCGAGCTCAAGAACAAGGCCTAATTCGTGCAGTGGCTGCTGGACATGGTGACGGCAAGGACGGAGGACAAGAAGCTCGACGTTCTTAGCGCAATCCGTATGGTGGTAAAATTGGTGGCTGATGTGCGCCCTGAAACGATTCAACACTGTTGGATCCACACAGGAATCGTGTCGGGAGTTATGGCGGCAGTGCTCCGTAGGCAAGACAAGCCGTTCCGTCGTAATAATCTCTCAATCCTGGCTAATTTAATCGACGAACTATCCTTATCTGATGGAACGGATGCAGACGACTATCTGGAGTGTGACAACAACCTGGAAGAATGGTAACCATACTCCGATGCAACTGCCACCTCTACGCCTTTTTTGCGTGATGACGACAGCAACGGAGACGAAAATCCCATCTTCACTCATCGCGACGCGCTGAATGCTGCGATACAATTGTTTAAGTAACTATTTGCACACAAGATCGATATTGCACACAAGATTGATATTGTGGGGATGCAACTGCTGACCGAGAAATGCTGCCAACAGCTTCAACAGAGCATGAACCAGCAGCAAATCACCGATTATTTCTCGAAAGAGTAAGCTCGGTGGCCCATACTGAAACTAACAGCACTTACTCAATAGCACGCAAAAAATGGAACTGAAAATAAAATATGTTAAATCACTTAGATTTCTACATTTTTCTTCATGTCTTAATTTCCTAGAAACTTATTCCAATTATCCAATTCCTTTAGAATATTCCTAATGATTTTATTTAATCACATTCCAACAGAAAAGAAGTGGTGTCCTTTAAGTTGATTTCGGTCTTAAGGACACAGCAAAATTTTATGGACAAATCGCGCTCCCTAACTGTGAGCTATCTGTACTCGATAATCTAGGCCTTAATTGGCAGGTAATACGTAAGAAATACCTAAGATACTACTCACGCCTGTGGTCTAGCTCCTCCAGCGTTTACTGATAGGGCACCACGCAATAACATGCTTCCTCCTCCCGAGGTTGAGTATGCCAGTCAAGAGCAACTTTTGGATACTGTGCAGATGTTCGCACGTGGCTAAGGCTATGCTGTTACGGTTAAAAGTTTGATTGCAGGAAAGCGTGTCTACCTTAAATGTGATTGAGGTGCCGTAAACGTACTAAAGGTTGGAAAAGAGCGCCAACGCCAGATTAGCTCACCTCGAATTGATTGCCCTTTCCTATTAAGTGGAAATTTTCCAAAAAAGGGGAAATTGGAAGCCAAACGTGATGAATACATGCCACAATCAAGATCCATCACTCCACCCATCTGGTCATCCGACTCATAGAAAGCTAGAAGGCGAGCAGGCCAATACTGTCAGAATTATGACATTGGCTAATGTTAAACCGTTAGGGATTCTTTCATTCCTTCTTATGGAAAATGACGGTGCCCTAACAAACCTATCTACATTGTTAAATGAGCGTACGAAACTTCGAAAGGACAAGTTAAATGGAAAGACACCGATAAAAGCTCTTTTTGATGATTAGCAAGCAAGCAATTTTAAGCACTTTCACAGATGTGATGATGACAGAGCAATAACCTCCTTTTTTTCGCTCAAAAAGAAAGGATTCGGCTTGTTTGCCGATACCATCATGTCGTGCTTATGGACTGCACATACAAGACAAACAAGTACCGACTCCCTTTACTTTACATTGTTGGTATGACAGGCTTCAATGGCCAATTTTTGTTTGGCTTCTGCTTTTTTTTAAGAAGAGAAGCAGAGTGATTACATGTGGGCATTATCAAAACTTGCAGCCATCCTGACACCAGAGACACGCCCAGCCGTGAGTGACAGACCGTGAATTGTTGCTGATGGCAGCTATCGATGAAAAATTCCCATCTTCATCACACATGCTGTTCACATGGCACACCAACAAAAACATCATGTCCAAAACATAAGAGATTGAAGGAAAAGTGTGAAGCTAAGGAAAAGAGGTGTGAATTTAAAAATCTCCTAAATATAAAATAGTCGTTATCATTTACCTATGTTTATTTCCTAACTCGATTATGTTTATCTACAAAAAATTACGCTTAAGTCTTGCTCACCGCTCGTTGCGGGCCTCTATCGTTTATTAGACCACTAGAGCTGGCTTATGTGATTAACTATTTCAGCCAATAGGTGAGTGTTTTTAAATATTGCACCTTATGGTAGTTTTTACTTATATCGTCAACATTTATGATAATATCTAGATAACAAGTATTAAGGGCTAATTACATGTAACAGGCTCACCCGTTACAACATAGGTGTATTCAAAGTCACACTTCGGGTAGGTCACTATTGTGACGCACGCACGTGGTATACTCAAAATTGATCAAAGGTGAATATGAGCCCAAAAGCAAATGCTCAACGCTTATAAGCAAAGTCTGATCGCGTTACTCAACCATACTGTACCGGGTGAATACAGACCTTAACAGCATCTTAATCCCTTTTCAGTAAATGCTGCTACATAGTGTTTTGCAGCTTGAATCAATTAACCGAAGTGGCGTAACTATACTGAGATCCAGAGCTTGCTTCTCGATCTTATCTTGACGTCATAAGCATAGTGCAAGCTCTCAATTTGCTCTCAAACTACTAATTGAGCACTATACTTAATCAGCGTTTACCGTTGCCAATGCCCAACAGCGCTGGTTCTAACATGATGTGCAACAGGGTTTCACAAACGATTGTCATAACCAGGATAGCTGGTTTGATTTATAAATACATATATTAGTTTAACTGATACGCATACGATTGTATCACATACGCTAGCGGTATATTGCATATTAATCATCACGAATAGATGGTACTATCGTAATTAGGTCTTCAAAGAGACGGCGTACTTCTACTATAATATACAAGATGATGTACGATGAGGACTATTCGATCAGGTAGCGTAGGTCTAAGGTTAAAGAAGCAAATGAGTTTATTATCGCTATAAATCAGTAAATACTTCGGTTCACCTTCCAAGAAGTTTCTGACGCGTGTCTTTATAAGACTTCTTTGATCGTAAGATTTAATGGACTGTATTAAAGCTAATACTCTTGGGGTCTAGTGCCACGCGAATCCTTGGTGTTGCTAGCCCCTTAAACAGGACTAAATAAACTTGCGAGCTTGTCAAGATACTTGTAGTTAGGTCTCATTAAGTCTGCAAAGACTTAATAATCTATAAGTGAATAGTATCATTTGGTTATTTACACTTAGGGACTTTACCAGTCTGTAAGTCTTTTTTTGACAAAGGAGTGAGGGTATAATCGCTACATGATGCCTGATAACGTAACGATAGGCCTAGTTGCGGTTTCCGTGGCTAATCAACGGCCCAGGTTAGCCGGTGCACCCATCATCTTTGTCCAAATCGGGAGGTGCAGGCTCGGCCTTTCCTAAATCTGTTTCTGGAGGTGTAACGAGGCACCCTTCGTTTGGGGAACCACGAAACTTCACGTACACTCGTACGTGCAGATGAAGCTTATCTACTTAAACCGCTAGTTTGAGTAAGGTTAAAGTCAGAACTGTATTAATATAGCTAAGCTATCAATATAGCTCAGCCTTTATCCAACTGTATCAGTCTACAGTGTCGCATGACGACACCCTAATGACCACTAATTACGCGCGACTAGCAGCGATTGGTAGTAATCGTGGCTGATATGTCTCTATCAACCAATCTTCTAGCAGCACATGGATATTATCCTAAGGGGACGATATATCTTACTTATAACCTATCTCGGGTAATGTTGGCAAGGGATTGTCATGCTAGACAATCTCACTGTTGACCCCTTTGGTGTCAATATCATGTAATGGACTACCCCGTTACATCGGGTGATAATTCGATAGCTGACTTTTGGGGCAAGTCCCGAGACAAAATCTTTCCATTGTATCAAACAGGGCCAGTTGCGGCACAGATTCTGGGGCCGGTTTTCTCTTCGGCTTCCATCGCTAAGCCCACCGGAAATTATATACCCGCGAAACCTTAAGCCGGCGCCAGATGAGTTCCAATTACAACGGACATTAAATGTCAACATGTTCGATTCGGCGAGGCTAATACACGATGGTGGCGCACACTTAACTAGTATGATTTCCTTACTACTCTCGATGCAAAGTGTGATGTATAATAATACACTGTTGACAACGATTACTCTGCTGACTAGATCTGGGTCGACCGAACAGTGTTTTACCGCCGCATGATTCAGCTTATGCGTCTATCTGCGCTGATTCGATTAATCTCGACGGCCTGCTGTCCATGCTGATTGCGATCAGGCAAAGCTTTTACTTGAGGAAGTTCTTGGGCTCCATTTTTATTAGCGCATCGTCCAGGATGCTGATGACGACGGTTGTAAGCCCTTTGTATGGAAGGCTTGTACGCCTTTTAGCTTATCTGGTGATGCACTGATATCGTCAAATTTACACGAGCACTCTGCCAACACTGTGGAAAGATGAACTGTGAACTGATTGACTTATTCCGTGCTTAGCCTATTTCGAATCTTTCTTGCTGTTGTTGGCAACTACAAAGAAGTTTAGCGATGAATGTTTTTTACTGTGGTCATCCAATTTAGTTGATCTTTACATACCCAATTGGTCTCCTTACGATCGATGTGCTTATGTCTCTTCCCGAATATCGTCTCGGTGGACACATTGTCGAACGTTGTGATTGCTTTGGATATAATAGGCCGGTACTCTGCTCTCTTTTTAAATTGCGAGCTCTGTGTACGCCTATTAATTCTGGAAAATAAACCATTATGGCTCGTTTTCACGACAGTCGGGATACTCATAGCCATTTTGCCATTGAAACTCATCATTCATCATTGCACACCGGTTCTTTTGGAGGTATACGGTGATTTTATAATTCTGGCCTGACACTTGGTTGCTGATTGCTACGATCAATGGTGTGGCAGAGCGTTTTTGGAAGAAAGAGCGATCGATAAAGGGAGTGATTTCCAAAGGCGACAAATCGTTGAGAGAGATAGATTGGCAGATAGGAGACACAATGCTAAGATCGAATATTACAGTATCGAGATCGAATATCACGATACCGAGAGCGAACATCGCAATGCCGCGACTAAATATCACGACAATGGGTTCGAATGTCAATTTATTAAGATCAAGCCAAGGTACCGTGATTGAGGAAGTATAAGATGTTCAAGGTCGGGAATATGGCTGACAGATCGGCAGAGATCAAGATCCTGGAAGGCGATCGACAACCGAAGAGATCGAGATTTCTCAAGAAGACGAATTGATCAAGGAAATCGACTATCGAGGAGATCAACGATCGGACAGATCAGGGATCGGCCAAGATAATCGACGATCAGCGATCGGCCAAGGAGATCGACGATCAGCGATCGGCCAAGGAGATCGACGATCAGCGATCGGCTAAAAAGATCGATGACCAGTGATCGGCCAAGGAGATTGACGATCAGCGATCGGTCAAGGAGATCGATGATCAGCTATCGGCCAAAGAGGTCGACGATCAGTGATCGGTCGAGGAGATCGTCGATCGATCCAGGAGATCGTATTCGGAGAGACTGGCGACCGAAGAGATCGGCGATCTGTCCTAAGTGGACCACACATGCGAATATCAATCACCGAAAGATAGAGGACACGTGGTAGAACATCCCAACATAAAGACAGGCATAGTCACAGTCTTAGCTTTTGGTTGGTTGAAATTGAGCAGAATTCTATTTGCTTCTAAGTACACGCGTCGACTTCTCTTCCGGTCTGAAATATCGGCCTCCCGACGTGAAGAAATTCTCGTATACGAAAACCAAGTGATATCCCCATATCATTGGCTGGAGATCAAGAATTATCAACCCCCCCCAAATGCGATCGGACACAGCAAGAATGAAAAGGACAAGACGCAAGATCGCGAGACGGCTCAAGTGTTCAGAAGGCTCGCGTATCAAGCATCCACACCGTGGACAAGGCGATCTCGTTGAGATCTGGGTGACTTTTATCAAACACTCTACAAGTACCCCGTGATCGCGCTAAGATTTTTGCCCGATCCCACCAAGCCATTCCAAACACGTTCAAGTTTTCTATCGACACGAGTCCACCGAGAAGAGTGCAGCCCGCCCTACCGACGGGTACGCTAGGTGAGGAAGGAGTTAAAAGACACGGAAACGGAGTACCCTCTCCGATAGTCGGTCGTCTGGGCACCACTGGAGAGCAGGGATAACCTCATAATATGAGCGATCGCCACTCCACCACAATGGTGCGCGTGCCCGGATCTTCTGGCGACTCATGATATCACCGTGAGTCCCTGAGTGAAGATGAGAAGGTCAAGATTGAACCTGGAATGGAAGCGTATGAGGCAGAGGGATCGCCAAGGACGCATGATTTTACAAGATCCTCAGATCGTCAGAGTTTTGGGAGGGGCTCTGATGACAAAAAAACAAGAGGAAGATCGATCTTACGATCTGGAAAATAAACCTCAACCCCCTCCTTGTGTCCCTTCGAGGTCCACCGCGGATCGTGCTGCAAAACACGATCCGCTGGGTGAAAACACTTCTGCGAAAACTAGACAAAAACTACACAAGACCACTTAGGCAATGTCAAAGAAGAAGATTGGGAAGACAGATCGAGTAAAGAAAGACGAGTCCGGATCAGATCGATGCGATCGCAGCGCGAAATTGATCGAGCGACCGATCAAGTTCGTGGATGATGCTCTGGATATGAAGATGGAAGGATGACAGTTGGATCAATTGGCGCAGGGATATCACTGGAAGGCGCTCAAGAATCTGCTATCGAACGACCCAGTGCTCAAAATACTGAAGCCCAAGCGGATCGGAGAAACTGACGTTCTGATATCCCCACCGAAGACGGCAACGAACCCGCTGGATGGAATTAACGCAATCATAAGCTACTACATGACGTTGGATACGTTGCTGGGGTGTTCGATGTGAACAAGATGCTACAATGCGATCAAGATCAAGTGTTCCACGCGTGTCATTTTCTGTATGACAAGTTAATTCCCCTGACGGGGAGGTGCGAACCCACAGATCAAGATGTCAATGCGATCGCCAACGTCCCAAGAGGAAACCAAACCGGATCGTCGCAGTACGCCTCGGCGATTTTCGAGATGGAATCGGAAGATCGGTCGGTATTCAGAGGATGTATCTGGGCCCATGTGGGGTAGCACATCTGCGTGATCGGATTAAGAGGATCAAGGTAAAACCGCAATCGACGATCATCGGCGCAAAAGGACAAATGACGCCACCGATGCAAGGGGTTTCAATGGATCGCTTCCGCGCGAGGTAATAATGCCTGGCCGCTGACACAACTTGTCCCCCATACTGTACCATTAAACAATCCAGCAATCGTTTCCACTTGTATCGTGTTGATCGTTTCGGCTGGTTGTACCAGTTTTGCGCGGGTCCCGTCAACAGGTCGCCGAACACCAAGCACCTTTCTTGATCTGGTGCCTGATCGCTCAAAAACGCCGACTTGACCTTGCTACTCCAGCTTCGAGCTCAATCTACGTCTCGATCTTTTCCACTGAATTCCTTTAGCTCCATCATTGCTGACACACAAATGCGCTAAGGGATTCCACCACCCTCCTGAAACGTCTCTGTGGTGAGTATCATCGAACGTCGCCGCTCATCTTGGCCCGAATCGTCGGTATCAGCATCTTTAGGATCGAGAAAATCTGATCGACTGATATGCGACCGCACCGACCATCTCGACATTCGGTCTATATGTTTCGCGGATTTTCGCAGGCTTGATCCTTTGACTTGGGTAGATCGCTTGATACGCCAGTTTTCACTGATCTTGTTGAAAGCGTTCCATGGCTTTAGTGAGGTAGCTTTGCACGTTTCCTTGTATCGGTGGCGTCATTTGTCCTTTTGCGCCGATGATCGTCGATTGCGGTTCGACCTTGATCCTCTTAATCCGATCACGCAGATGTGCTACCCCACATGGGCCCAGATACATCCTCTGAATACCGACCGATCTTCCGATTCCATCTTGGAAATCGCCGAGGCGTACTGCGACGATCCGGTTTGGTTTCCTCTTGGGACGTTGGCGATCGCATTGACATCTTGATCTGTGGGTTCGCACCTCCCCGTCAGGGGAATTAACTTGTCATACAGAAAATGACACGCGTGGAACACTTGATCTTGATCGCATTGTAGCATCTTGTTCACATCGAACACCCCAGCAACGTATCCAACGTCATGTAGTAGCTTATGATTGCGTTAATTCCATCCAGCGGGTTCGTTGCCGTCTTCGGTGGGGATATCAGAACGTCAGTTTCTCCGATCCGCTTGGGCTTCAGTATTTTGAGCACTGGGTCGTTCGATAGCAGATTCTTGAGCGCCTTCCAGTGATATCCCTGCGCCAATTGATCCAACTGTCATCCTTCCATCTTCATATCCAGAGCATCATCCACGAACTTGATCGGTCGCTCGATCAATTTCGCGCTGCGATCGCATCGATCTGATCCGGACTCGTCTTTCTTTACTCGATCTGTCTTCCCAATCTTCTTCTTTGATATTGCCTAAGTGGTCTTGTGTAGTTTTTGTCTAGTTTTCGCAGAAGTGTTTTCACCTAGCGGATCGTGTTTTGCAGCACGATCCGCGGTGGACCTCGAAGGGACACAAGGAGGGGGTTGAGGTTTATTTTCCAGATCGTAAGATCGATCTTCCTCTTGTTTTTTTGTCATCAGAGCCCCTCCCAAAACTCTGACGATCTGAGGATCTTGTAAAATCATGCGTCCTTGGCGATCCCTCTGCCTCATACGCTTCCATTCCAGGTTCAATCTTGACCTTCTCATCTTCACTCAGGGACTCACGGTGAAATCATGAGTCGCCAGAAGATCCGGGCACGCGCACCATTGTGGTGGAGTGGCGATCGCTCATATTATGAGGTTATCCCTGCTCTCCAGTGGTGCCCAGACGACCGACTATCGGAGAGGGTACTCCGTTTCCGTGTCTTTTAACTCCTTCCTCACCTAGTGTACCCGTCGGTAGGGCGGGCTGCACTCTTCTCGGTGGACTCGTGTCGATAGAAAACTTGAACGTGTTTGGAATGGCTTGGTGGGATCGGGCAAAAATCTTAGCGCGATCACGGGGTACTTGTAGAGTGTTTGATAAAAGTCACCCAGATCTCAACGAGATCGCCTTGTCCACGGTGTGGATGCTTGATACGCGAGCCTTCTGAACACTTGAGCCGTCTCGCGATCTTGCGTCTTGTCCTTTTCATTCTTGCTGTGTCCGATCGCAT
Organism: Peronospora matthiolae; assembly: GCA_921007115.2. Classification (NCBI taxonomy): domain Eukaryota; phylum Oomycota; class Peronosporomycetes; order Peronosporales; family Peronosporaceae; genus Peronospora; species Peronospora matthiolae. The sequence goes on along the minus strand of CAKLBY020000028.1, from coordinate 15,822 downwards.
TTGGGGGGGGTTGATAATTCTTGATCTCCAGCCAATGATATGGGGATATCACTTGGTTTTCGTATACGAGAATTTCTTCACGTCGGGAGGCCGATATTTCAGACCGGAAGAGAAGTCGACGCGTGTACTTAGAAGCAAATAGAATTCTGCTCAATTTCAACCAACCAAAAGCTAAGACTGTGACTATGCCTGTCTTTATGTTGGGATGTTCTACCACGTGTCCTCTATCTTTCGGTGATTGATATTCGCATGTGTGGTCCACTTAGGACAGATCGCCGATCTCTTCGGTCGCCAGTCTCTCCGAATACGATCTCCTGGATCGATCGACGATCTCCTCGACCGATCACTGATCGTCGACCTCTTTGGCCGATAGCTGATCATCAATCTCCTTGACCGATCGCTGATCGTCAATCTCCTTGGCCGATCACTGGTCATCGATCTTTTTAGCCGATCGCTGATCGTCAATCTCCTTGGCCGATCACTGGTCATCGATCTTTTTAGCCGATCGCTGATCGTCGATCTCCTTGGCCGATCGCTGATCGTCGATCTCCTTAGCCGATCGCTGATCGTCGATTATCTTGGCCGATCCCTGATCTGTCCGATCGTTGATCTCCTCGATAGTCGAGTTCCTTGATCAATTCGTCTTCTTAAGAAATTTCGATCTCTTCGGTTGTCGATCGCCTTCCAGGATCTTGATCTCTGCCGATCTGTCAGCCATATTCCCGACCTTGAACATCTTATACTTCCTCAATCACGGTACCTTGGCTTGATCTTAATAAATTGACATTCGAACCCATTGTCGTGATATTTAGTCGCGGCATTGCGATATTCGCTCTCGGTATCGTGATATTCGATCTCGATACTGTAATATTCGATCTTAGCATTGCGTCTCCTATCTGCCAATCTATCTCTCTCAACGATTTGTCGCCTTTGGAAATCACTCCCTTTATCGATCGCTCTTTCTGACAAAAACGCTCTACCACAGTTCCTTCCATCTTTAAACATCCGATTGCATCGACTGACGAACGCGCACCAAGAACGCTGCAGTGAGTCGAACGAGATGCCTTCAAGACAATATCCGTGAAACCTGCGGAAGCGGCGGAAGTAATCCTGCATTGTTTCGAGAGAGCCCGGAGCTTGCGCTCCGGACAGGTTGTATAGCACCAAAGGGATCAATTGCTGGTCCATTACGCAGTCTCCTGAACTCCCGCTGATTGTGAGCGGAAGTGGTGTATTGTTGGTATTCGCGTCTTCGGTCATCGTTTGTTTAAGTAACCGTTGGGGTCATGCAGTTAAGCAATCACGGTTAGTGAGTGCTGTTTTGAGAAGGTGGTGATGTAATGGGCCACCCCGTTACATAAGTTATTTTCGATTAAGTTTTTATGTAACTTATGTAGGGAAGCTACTTCCGAGGTAGCAAAAGTAGCACGTCGTATATTTTAGCTGGCTTGATGGGATCGGTCCCGTTATTTGCCAGTAAGATATAGGCACGTAGATTGAGTAGTATCTATGAGTCCAAGGGAAATACTCGTATTAAGGATGATTTAAAAGACAAAAAAACAGATTTAAAAATACTTGATACCTAAAACTTGGGTCCAGGCTTCCTAAGCAGTGATAGTGTAATTCGTACGGGTTGTTCTAGCCCCGTTACAGACGATCCCACGCCACGCCAAAGACGCCCTAATCCTCCATTTCTTTCGGGCGTTGTAGTACGAGGCGAAAAAGGAGCTTGTGCGGGCTTGATACTTCGAGATCTAGAGGTAGTGGGTAGCCTCCCAGAGCGCCTGAGCATGCTCAGTCTTAAAGTCGTGTATGCTTCGGCCAGGTCAGTGAACCAGCCGACCACATTGAACGACACAGGAGGAAAAGGAACCTTGGCAGCCAACCAAGGTTTCGCAGCCATCAGCCCCCTGACCATGGGCGGAGTGACTAGCGAAGATTAACACTTCATAGGCCGATCGAAATTCCTATCACGCGGACCGAACCAAACCCAAGGCAACTAAAATTTGTTCTGCCAGGTCCCCCGGCGTCATGGTCACGAGCGACCAAAAATATATCATGCCGACCAACCAAGTCGCCACTTCCCTGGTGGTCAAGACCCTCGCCTGAGTGTGGCCGGAATCATGGCCTCTTGCGGGAGCAGGTACTCGCTAGCTAAAGAAACGGAACTGCGAGCCGCTGGGTGGTCACCCTCCTTCTGAGTTGGCGGCTCGGTCTTGGATTTGGACGAGCCTAACAACATTTTGTTGAAAGACCGAGGGGTCGAATCCTTCGGCATGAAGGTCGGGACCGCAGAAGAAGGCAGAGGCGTGGTCTTCTGCCGAAGACAGGATAAACGAGATCTCGCCATGGCAGCCTTGATCGGTTCGCTGTCAGAGCAGAGACTCACGTCAGAAGATGTCGGTACGATCGCCGACGCAGATTTTCAAGAACGCTTGGAAACCGTCTTCTACACCATTGGAACGTCCGGCGCACTCACCTTTACCCGCTTAGCCGGATGGGCTGAGGTACGAGAAGACTTCTGCAGAGGTTGCTAATCGGCGGCGGAAGCAGGGGGTTGATTATCTGTGGTCGAGTCTCGATGCGTCCCTTGAGCGACACCAGGGCTACCCATAAAAGGTTCACCCGCAAAATCAGAGTGACTGAGCTCTGCCACGAGAAAGGACATCCGACTATGTCGAAGAGTCAACTTGCTGTTGCCAACGGTCGGTCAGAGCCTTCTCACGCTGTAGCTTCTCGAGAAACTGCGACACGTGATCGTTAGAGTCACCTAACTCCCGTTCCAAGCGCGTACATCGGAGCGACCAGTAGTGGTGACAGAGACGTCAGGGCCAATCGACCCTCACAGGCCTTGACACGGCGAGACAACGCCACCACATTAACAGGTTGTACGCTTATATGAAGACGAACGCCGAAGAGGGTTTCTTCCGTAGGGCTAAATCGACATCAGCGAAAGCGGCACAGACAGCAGTCACGACTGGGGGCGACCCCACACCAAAGTTGACTGGAGCCGACTCCACCGGTGACGAAGTTGACCGCGTAGTCACGACGGCCTCTTCTGCGTTCACCACGATGACGAATCTGAATAAACGGAGGCGACAGGCGATGCTGCGACTGCGTCCGCCTATGCAGAGACCGCTGATGAGGGTGCAGATGGTGGCGTAGGAGTCGGAGCCGGACCTTTCGATGGTGCAACGGATACCGGTAAAGACATACCTGCGACTGCACAGATTAAACGATGAAACGATATCGGCTACAATAGCAGGTGGGACTTACGGGACAGGCGTGGTAAACATATGCTCGTGATCGAACCGCTGTACGGTCAAGCAATTGCAAGGTGAGGCTGTGATGAAGCGAGTATTCGAGAAGGATGGACTTGAGAGCCGATGATCTGGACGGACATGGGACCTCGCGGCCGGGAAAGGGACCGCAGACTTCAGTTTACAGGTAAGGAGCGGCCGTTAAGGCAAACCGTGACGAGCGATAAATGTTACTGCAAACGGGGTCAAATCGACCAACGGTATCAGCAAAAACGGTAACGATATAGATCGCTTTCAACCACTGGCTGGTCGGCCTGGTCGCCCAAGGTGGGCCTCGGTCACCCGTAGGCCGACCTGGTCACCCTTAGGTCGACTCGGCCTCTCAAAGTCGGGGGGATCCTAGCCACTAATCATAGCGAGTCCAGGTGCAAGGCAAAGATATAGCTCAGGAGTTTAATGGATAGGATAACATTAAATACTTCTCACTCTGAGATCTAAGTAGCAAGACCTGTCGTGCGCTGAGCAACTTGTAAGTCTACCGACCTATTACGTACCAGGGATCTGTGTGACCCACCTGTCGAATAGACAGTTGTCAGTAAGACACAAGCGTAAGTAGAATCCCAGGAGGTACAGTGGCCTGTGGGTTCGTAGACTAGCACCCCTCAACTCAAGCCCGCTATAGGAAGCAGGCTCTATACCCTAGTGGTAAGTATTCGGCAGTCTGGTACAGTGTCTTGGGGTCTCGTCAAACATTTTGACCACCCACCCCTTCACGTTCTTAAGCAACCACGGCATCGTACATCGGCTCAAGATGCTTTACACACATCAACTAAACGGAGTCAATAGACGGGAGAACCATACCCCGATCGAAAAAGCTCGATGCATGACCGATTTTGATTGACTTTCCAAATGCTACTGGTGAGAGGCAGTATTAACTGCAGCGTTCATACAAAAGCGATGACCGACGCGAGAACTTCGTTATAAAAGCACCCGCTCGAGGTGTGGACACAGGCGAAACCTTTGCTGAAGAATGTAATGGTATTTGGGTGCCCCACATATGTACATGTGCCGAGAGAGAAGAGGTCTACACTCGATGCGCAATCGACGTTGTGTCGCATCTTGGGCTACTCGAACCACAAAAAACTATCGATTTAAAGGGATTTTAGCAGTCGCATCCTAGTGAGTCGCGACGACCAGTTCATAAAATAAACCTTTGGAAGCGGAAAGTACGCAAATTCAATCGACCACAACACTTTTGAGTATAGTTCTTATGAGCAAGAGAATATAGAAGCAGACTAACACAACGAGATCGATAGAGAAGATGTGGAGGAGCAAGCAACCAAGCCAATTTCGATCCATGATCGGCCACAAATGGAGCAAGCGCAACGTACGGGTCGCCCGCCGCAAAACCCACGGCAGAATTTTTTTAAATTCCCACCGAATTCCGAGTGCCATCTACGGAATCATTGACCAGGAACCTTGTCATATTCACCAGTAAAGAAGCGCTATGGTCGAGCGGATAAAAGTCAAACGAATATAGTCATCTTCGTCTTTTATTATCAACATTAGTTGCGTCGGCACGCCTACCAGTCATAACCGTTACACTACTAACGTTGTGCTCATGCGTATATTTAGTGGGATGAGTGCGCCGATTACCTTCTCATTGAAGAAGAAATTCGAAGACGTGAGCAACTGGAGAAAAGCGTGCAGTTTAGAGCTCAAAGGTTGTGCAGGAACAAGACTTAAAATTCATGCCATTGTGAAGGGGTGAAAAGGCGATCGGAATAAAGTGGGTACTCAAGATGAAGGAAAACACTAAAGGTTTCATTGAACGGAACAAGGCTCGTGTTGTGGCGAAAGGCTTCTTGCGCATTTTTGCGGTGTGGACTTTGAGGAGACGTTCGATTAGTTGGCCAAGTTTGCGTCGAACCGGATCACTCGAGTATCGCCGTGCAGCACAACCTCGTGATGCACCAGATGGATGTTAACACGGCATTTCCCAACGGCCTGCATGAAGAAAAGATTACGTGAAGCAGACCGACAGATAGTTCTATGTCGGTTATCCTCACCGCGTGTACAAGCTCAAATGTGCTTTAACGGACTCAAGCAGTCGCCAAGCATGTAAAATGTAATCATTGACGAGATCATGCAAAAAATAGGCTTCACCAAGTGCGAGGACAACCACTGCGTCTACACCAAGCGTGAAAGTAATGTCGTGATATTTGTAGTCCTCTGCGTTGATGACATCATACTGTGTGCGGCGACATGGGTGTTCTTTCAGCTACCAAGCGTGCATTAAAAGAACAGTATAAGATGTCCGATCTTGAAGAACTCAAGTACGACCGAGATGAAAAGTCAGGCGATTTGTCGATGAACAAACCAAATTCCTGCGCTTGACCCTGACCAAGTTCGGCAAGACTTCAAGCTTGCTAAGACACCGCAAGACCACGGACTCGAGCTGACGAAGAACATGTGCAAAGAAAAGTGCAAGCCTAAGAACACCATGCGAGTTGTGGTAAACCGAAGTGCTGTTGGAGCTGTGATGTAGGTTATGGTTGGAACGCGTCCGCACGTAGCAGCTTCAGTGGGAGTGCCGAGTCAATTTGATGCTGACCCGTGTCCAACACACTAGCAAGCACTATGCGCGTACTCCAGTACCTACAAGAGACTCGAACACTTAGTATTCGTTTTACCTAAGCTGTTACTGCTAAGCTGGTTGCCCATATTGACGAAAACTGGGCTGGCGACACTAAGATGAGACGCAGTACTAGTGGGAACTTGTCTGTGCTTGGTAAAGACTACATCAGCTGGCGCAACAAGAAGCAGCGCAGCGCTGCACTTCGTCGACTGAAGCAGAGTACATAAAGTTGGCGAAAGTGAGTCAAAAGGCAGTGCGACTTTTAGGCGTTCATGCGTGGACTAGGCGAAGAAGCAGGCAGCAACGCACTAGCTGTAGTCAAAGGAAATCATGAAGCTATTGCGCTGGCCGAAAACCCGAAGTTTCATAAGTGCACCAAGCACATCAACAATCGCTACCACTACGTGCGTTAGAAGGTTGAGATAACACAAGTCGTGCAGAACTTACCGACACAATCAAGCTTGTAGATATCAAGCGAAAGGCAATTGCAGCAACGAAGTGTATCTCTCTCCGGAATTAAACTGGGATCAGTGTCGTAGTCGCTGCCGAACCAAGTGATATTTTTTTTAAAGAGCCTCGAAAACTAAGCGACGTTTAGTTGTGAGCGACGTGGCAATTATTAATACATGATATGGCGATTGGTTATGCGTGACATGGCAATTACTAATGTGCAATGTGGCGATTAGTATTTTGCAAGTGGCGATCCCTAGTGCGTGATGTTGTAATCAGTGATGTGTGATGTAGCGACTATAGAGGTATAGTCAAAAGATCCAGTAGGCATAAAGTAGCATACGAGGTTGCGAACTTGTGGCTAACTAAAGTGCTTACTCTGCGTTTTCATTTCACAATATAAGCCTATGACACAGATACGCGGCATCGAGGACTGGTACGGAAAGACTGGCGAACCAGTGTTTTCAGGTGTCGTTGCGGAATAGCGATTGGCGCGGGTGTGTGTGTGTGCCGTGGCGTCATTAAATTAGCCCTAGTGGGCACACGCGACCGGTTTTTGATCCACCGAACTTGATCGTTTTGGGATATTTTCAGTCGGACTTACAAACACTTTCAATGTCCGCACAATCGATGATGCGCCTTGAAGCGTATAGCTACAGTAGCAAAGTTCGACTAGATTTAATTGCTAATCTGTGCTCCAGGGATGTCGCAAAATTATAAAACTGTGCAATTTCCATGGAAACGTTTTTGATTCATGTACACAAGTGCAACAACGTCAGTTATATCATCACATATCCTATATCGTAAAGCATTATTCGAGAAGTTGTAGGAAGAAGGGAGCCGTGCTAAGATCGTATTACACAAAAGGAAAGACTGTCAGTCCATGATTTACCACCAACGAAGTATTTTTACAGCCTATGAACACGTTTTCTCGTCCGACTACCCTAGGGCACTGAACGTAGCACAAACAAGCGATACTACGGTGTCGTTGTAACATCTAATTACCAAACACACTACAAAAATTCCATCATCAAACTGTGGACTCGACTTGCGCATCGTGCTATGCTACTCGCACACGTAAAATTACTGCTTGGTTTCACAAGAGGCTTCAGCGAAAGCAATATGAGGACTAAAAAAACGTACTGATAAAAATAATTTTGAAAGAGCTCAGAGAAATAAATTTTGTTACACTGTTACTGAACAATTTTGCCTAAATACTAAATATCGTTCTACACTGGCGTAAAACGGTCGAATATCGATGAGTCAAAAGAAATTATATAGTAAGAAGGTTGGTGGCGAAATTAATAGTAATTCGAAGAAAATGAGGCGGGAGCGAAATTCCAGAAGAAAAGAGGTACAAAACCCCATACTGGACGCCCGCGATGGAAATGACTTGGATAAAGTATGGTATACAAACACCAAGTATAGAGGATAGTGTAAAGCAATGTGTGTGAATACATTTATGGGAATTGGATTGGGGCAGTGGTCTAGGATCACAGATCTGTGGCTTTGGGCAATGGCGCGGGTTCGAGTCCCACAAGGGTGCAGAATTGGAAAATTGATTTGGGCTTATTATAGAGACTAATATTGGGAGGCAGGCGTCAAACACTTGGGTGCTGTCGTGAGGTAGTAGTTACTTGACTTTTGTACGACAACGGGCGTCCGAAGCCCAGGCCTGCTTGGGGTCCACACTGAAAACCTCCCATAGGAGGCAGCCGGTAGTAGTACTATAACGGTAACATTCGGTGGGTTAAGGATCCGTAATACGATAGGATCCCGATCCCTCCAAGATGGCTGTGTAACAAGTGACTCGAAGCGGGTTAGCTCGTGACCTCAAACAGGCGCAAAAGCAAACCGATAGGCTTAAACAGGAACTCAACCAAAGGACGAAAGACGCAAAAGCCCAACAAAAAGGCGAATGTCCAAAGGCGAAAGTCCAATGGCAAATTCCAAAGGCGAGAGTCCAAGGTCGAAAGCCCGAAGGCGAAAGTCCAAAGGCGAAAGTGTGAAGGCGAGGGTCCATAGGCAAATGCTTTTAGCCAAAGAACCGAGCCAAAAATAGGAAGTTTCCATTCCCATTAGGAATAAGAAGGACCCATTTTCGGCGGCGGTAATGAATAAGGAGATGATGACCTTAACCGTTTTCAGCCCCGTAAATGAAGGGGATCAGTCAGTGGGGCCCGGGCAGCATCAAAATTTGGTGGTCGAAGACTTAGGCGCAATTCCCATAGTAAAGCTTCCAGCTGCCTGAGAGTAAAACTTGAGTGGCTTAAGCTCTGATTACGCAAGTCTTGGGAAAAGCACTCAGTATGAAGCGTAATAACCGTGTGAACTTGGGCTTGCACATCAATTAAGTTGGCTTGATCGTCGTGAAAGCGAATGTCATTGCGATGCATCCAAAGGCACCGAAATATAACCGCTCGAACGATATGGAAAACCACGAAGGGACTGTAGCCAAAGTGCGTTTTCGCAGGCGCGGTAGACTTGGCATTAAAATGGAGCACTGAATCCTATTCAAGAGGGGACGCCAAAACACAGCTGAAAACGGTCGATTCAAAGAGTCCAAAGGCTGAGTGCGAAGTCACAGATATAAAAGAGGTGGGCGCTGCTTCCAAATGGCCACACCCATGATGACAGTGTGTGGCGCTTCCAGAAAAAGTGTTGTAGCTTATACCCCAAAACAAAGCGTTGTGCTGCAACCGGTGAAGCAAGTCGTCATAAACGGGAAGCAAATGTTTTCCCATTTTGAAGTCGTGGCTCCACATTGCTGGCTGGGGGTACGAGAGAATGCCTGAGCGGAATAACGGGATTACCGGCGTAACAGGCTGGACGATAATACTCCGAATGCGGGCAACACTTAGGTCAGCCAAGGGAAAACCACCGAATTAAAATCATGAAAGGCTAAAAAAATTGGGGTGGTAATAACGGCCCATTGGTAAAAATTTGTAGGGGTACCAATAAGCAGTGAATACGAGCAAAATAAGTGGAGCACACGTGAGCATTGGGACTGCATCCAGTGTTGAGCGCACCAAGAAAAAGGGAAAGAGAGGCCCCCGTTATTGAAGACCCACAGGTGCGAAATAAATTAACCGGTCGAAGTAGATCGTGATCTGCCAAAAGTGAAGTTAAGGCCGGACGCTTGGATTGCCCCGCAAAAGTGCGCCCATTTCCAGCGTAGGTGATATCCACGTTTTGAAGAAATGGAGTAGAAATTTTGTCAAACTTGTAATTGGAGCGAACCAGTCTTTTTCGAAGACGCGTGGCCCAAACAAAGAGAACAGAATGCCAGTAGTCACCTAGACTCACCCACTGACGAGTCCTGTAAGAAATAACGAAATCTGGGCTGGTTGTGACCGGGACATAGAGGATATCGAAATCCCGACCCCACGGAGAAATTGCTTGATCGAAGAGGTGAATGACCGGCTAAGCCCAAGTTAGAACACCACTCAGCGATGTGGTCCGGGCAGCCAGTATAACCTTGCACAGCATATGAGCTTGTAGAATGTGAACCATGTCGGCGACCCGAGTGAGACCTAAACCGCCTTGACCGGGAGATAAAAACCACCAGTTTTAAATACGGCAATATTAGACTTGGTCTCGCAGAGAAACCGGGCTATTAGTGTGTTGACTTGATCTTGTAACCCGGACGCCGGAACATGACAAACACTGGGCAGAAAACCACAAAATGGGTAAAATGATCTGCTGCAGAATAATTACCTGCCCTCGAAGTGTCCGTGCTCGATGGGACCAGAGCGTACACCGCTCCTGCATCAGAGCAATTGAATGGTGAAGCCGGTCGGCATTGGAAAAACTGGGTCCATAGTATATACCAAGTAATTTGGCTTGTCCAAAATTACCCACAACGTCAAAGCCTGAGTGTTCGAGTTCAAGGCGAAGAGGCTCATGTTCACCAGACCAGGGCCGAAATAGCAGCACATAGTCTTAGTCTTATTAAGCCTCATCCCCGACGCCGAACAAAGTCATCGACATAACCGAGAAAGTCTTTGGTATGGCTGAGGTCATGCAAAAGACCGGTACAATCGTCGGCAAAGCTAATGACCGAATGTGTGGTCGATCCACAGCGCAGACCCCGACCTTGAAGCCGAACCCGCAGTAAATTTAGCAAAGGCTCAATAAACAAAACAAAAAGGTGCCGGCGATAAAGGGTCACCTTGGCGGACCCCGGCCCCTAATTTAAACGGGACGAACGGGCACCCGTTGAACACGAGAGATACTCGGGTACCGGGGTAGAGGACACGAATCCAGCGCCGAAAAATTGTGCCCAAACCCAAAGTGCAAAAGCACCATACCCAAAGCATCCCAAACAACGCTATCGAACGCCTTGGTGAAATCGAGTAAAACAGCCCCAGCCGGAGATGCGTTATCCGAACGAAGCTGATGAAGGGCTTAAAACCAAATATGGGCATGATGGATATCACGCCCAGGAACGAACCCATACTGGTCGGAGTGAAAAAGGGAATTTAGACAGTGACCAAGGCGATGAGCCAAAATCTTTGGCCCAAGTTTCGCATCTAAATTAAGAAGAGAAGTAGGCCGATAATTGTTGGAACCCGTGCGGTCACCGTGCTTATACAGCAGCGAAATTTTAGCACGCCGCTGAAAATTAGTCATTCTCCCTCGATGAAATTGGGCAGCACAAATCACCTCAAAAATGCAGCTCCAAAGGGAAAATCATCGTGATAATAATCGAGGGGTAAGCCATCAGAGCCTGAAGTTTTGCCGGATGCCATGTGCTTAAAAGCCCAAAATAAATCATTAGCAGTGAACGGGCTGTCCAAGTATGGCTTGTTCGCCTGTGTCAGTCTTGACGTCTTATGCTGTAAAAGCCGAGAAAGGGCTATACTATTCCATTTGGGAGGAGTATGACGGAATTCCCGCGAAGGCGAACGAAACATAACAGACCAACAGGCGTTAAATTTGGTACAAGTCGGCTCTAAATCTTCGACCGTATCCACATGAATGAGCGACTTGTTGAGTACTTGAGGCGACCAGAAGAAAATTTTTAAGCAACGTTCAGTGGCTTAAAAATCTGAGGCGAATTTTTGCTGGGAAGAAAAGTGCGCCGACTTCTCTAATTTACCGTTTAGGGCAGCTTTTGCTGTTGAAAGAGCGCAAGACAAGTCCACCGACGAATTCTTGGCCTGTTGATGCCGAAGGTGATTGAGATGGAGATGGAGATTCTTAATAGCGCGCTGCCGTTCATTCTTCTTCAAGTGAAACAATTTGCGTAGAGAAATAGAGTCTCGCCGTCTGTGTTCATTAAGTAAGCACCCGGGATTAAAGTGCCAGCGACTCGGATCAAAAGACGCGGCGAGTTTTAGTAACGAAGCTTGTATGTAATCTTGAGCTTCCGGCAACTGTGTGACTTAAGATGGGCACTTCCAGGGGGGTCGCCCAGCGAGTCTAAAGCATGAAGAGCCAAGACAAAACGAACTACCGATGTGGTCACCGGTACCAGATTTGGCCCCAAATCATGAAAAATGTTGTAGAAAACTGAACGAAAGAGCCGATAATCCACGAAAATGTAGTCGATTCGAGAAGAACCAGTTGGGCTGGTAAACTCGCGAGCCTTAGGATGTTGAAGACGCCAGGAGTCCACTTAGTGAAGAGTGTTCATCCAATCGAGGGGCTCGTCACTCCCTTGACGACGAGCACGGTCAGTCGAACGGGTTTGGTCGAGTTGGCTTGAAAGGACAGTATTAAAATTCCCCATAGAAATATGGTGGGCGTCGTCTTCAAAATGACGAGGAAGAGTTGAAAAAAAAGGCTGGGCGAAGACCCGGTTGAACCGGAGCATACACTACATGAATGCAGGTAAAAACTGAATCCACCATTCCCCGGATCAGCAGATATCTTGAAAGCACGTCCGGCGAGCTAGCATAGCGAAGAGTTATATATTGACATTGGCGAACGGGGCAAGACGGCGTAAGAAGCAAACCCACGCCAGCATGACCAGTAAATGAGTTCATATTGTGCTGCGACCAAAAGCTGGAATTTATTCGGATGGCTGACTGCCATAGATGTTAGGCCCGCTTGAAGCTCTTGATCTCAGTGAAGCGAGTCTCTTGGATTCCAACCAAGTGAAAATTGTTCGAAAAGTAATTAAGGGTCGATAACGTTACAACATTAAAAACGTTCGTATTAATCAAGTAACCCAGCAGGGCCCAACTTTCCTTAGAGTAAAGTGTTAAGTTGGGGTGCCACCCTGGTGGCCCGTTCCCTTAAAAGGCGAAGGCGTCACGTAAATCAGTAGGGACGGCCGTAGTTAGAATACAGTCCAATTAGGGCGAGAGGACGATAGACACCAATGTTGGGTCATCCCATAGTTTCCAAAGTGGATGAGGCAAGGCCGAGGCCGCTTTCCCGATAATGGTACCCAATTTGAGTGGGTCCATACACATACTGGGGGCAATTATTTGCAAAGCCAGATCAAGCTCCGCCAGCTTGACTTGGCCCCAGTATTGGTCTTGATCCGGGCATTGTTGGCCAAGAACCGATTGAAAGTTCATGTCAGTTTGCGCTGGGTGTGAAACCCCAAGGCGCTGAAAGCGACCCATCATCCGACGACGGATAAGTGCGGTAGCAGGGACACGGAGCACCGCATGACCAAAGACTTTGGAGCGTAGATGTTGAAAGTTGCCCACCGCGTTAGTATCCGGCAAAACTCGAAAAAGGCTGGGCTGGGCTTGGAGCGTAGACAAAACGGAATCCGGATCGTTTTCTGAGTCAAAAGTCCCCAAAACTCGTAAATCGCCGAACAGAGTTCATTTGGCGTGAGAGATTCGACGAAAACTTGATAGACCGCAGAGTTATGAATGCGCTCCGGAACCTCAGCCAATTCCAAATAGGAACGAACTTTGGAAGAAGGATCGACCGAATGGTCCCATAATACGACGTAGAGATTCGACGAACCCTTGATAGACCGCAGAGTTATGAATGCTTTTCGGAATCTCAACTAATCCCACATAGGAACGAACTTTGGAAAAAGGATCGACCGAATGGTCCCATAATACGACGTCTTGGTCGGGAGGAATAGAACCGCCAAAACCTTCACTGATCCATTCGTATGAATTCACCGAAAAAAATGGGTACTCCAATCGGGAAGGAGGAAGTTTTTGAACCTCAACGTCATGGTTCGATACTGAACCGAAGACCAAACACTTCGCCCGTTCAAGACGGGTGAGGGTGGAGGCATCAGAGCCAATATCATCAACCGGAAACTGGGTGCTTTTCCGGTTAGCCATAGAGATTTAGGGCGAACCGTAATCTCCGATCCAATATATATACATTGCACCAGAATGACTGGATTCCAAATCGGACAGATCCCCACCATGTGGCTCACTGTTAGATTCGGAAACTTCAGCCATAACGGAGTTGACGCTTGAATCGCTGTCGTCATCAAAAACGGGAAGAATGTCATCGGTGGTAGTCAAAGTGACCAGCGGAGTTGGAGCCTTTTAGATGGGCTATTCGAAGCGCGCAACGCCGCAATAAACGGCGGAATAGTGCGATTGTAGGCCCCTAAACGATGGTGGGAAAACAGCAAAGCCTTGACCAGCAAACTGTTTTTGTCGAAGAGGGATGCTTTTGTCCAACATGACGGAGGCCGGGGGGGACTTTTGGTTGAAGTACACCCGGCGAGTGCGAGAACGAAGACCGCCGATCACGTGAGCCAGTGCGATGTACACTGGTGGTGTGCCTTGTTGAGCAAACAAGTCGTAAATAAGCCCATCCGACACAACGTCGGGGAGCCGTTGAAGATCCACATAATACCAGTAAGAGTATTTTGAGTACGGTTGGACTTTAAAAATGCGACGACAAATGGACACACTTTCCCCCCCCGAATTTAAATGTACTTCTCGGTCCGTGCACAAAAAGCTGATCCCAGCATTACGGATCGTCATAAAGTCCCGTAAATGCTCAAGGCTTTCTGATCGCAATAAATATTGGGTCGTCGACTCGAGCGAATTCAAGATTTCCGTATCGGAAAACGTGGCAGATAGGTCGCGAGCCGGTACCCACATGGAAGGACAAAGCTCGAACGAAACTTGTTGAGGCACGCCCGCAATAGCTGCATTTCTCTTGTCACGTGCGTCACGACCAGGATCCAACATGGCCGTTTCGGCCTTAGAAAAATCATTATCGGTCGGGCGAGAAAAATCCAGTTGAGGAGCGGCTGTCTGCCAGGCTTGGCGCCATTTCTTATCCTGCTGAGAGCCACTATGTTTGCTTATCGGGATAGGCGATAAAGGGTACTAGGGGAGGCACCAACTACACACTGCAGTAAAGCTGGATACCGGAATAGGCGAAAAGGCTAAACCAAGGGATAGACCTAATTACACACCGTAGTAACGCTGGATACTTGGATGAACGGGTAGGGCACAAGATGGGATGTACCAATTACACACCGTAGTAACGTTGAATATTTGGGAAGGCGGAAAGAGTACAAGATGGGAAGAACCAATTACACACCGAAGTATCGCTGGATACTGGGATAGGCGCGAAAGAGCCATCCTAAAGCCGTAGAAGAAACTAAAGAGGGCGGGTACTGCGGCTCTAGTGTCGGAGACACCTGAGCAACCACCTGTCAAAATGTACCCGAATATCCGGACACAAGGTGGCAGTACAGCCTACGTCTATGTGTTCTCCTTACTTCACGTAGGTTAAACTTTCTTAACGACCACGCCCGTTCGGCCTAGTGTCCGGGTACGAGTTTCAACTAACACCTCTCGATGCTAATGTCGTACAACAAGAGTAGTTGGAGTCAACCAGTCGGTTTCTTTCGGATAAGACTTAGCGCAAACTCGAGTCACTAAGCAGGGATGAGCTTCGAGTTAAAAAGTGTAGGGGCCTAACTGTATTAGTGGAAAGAGTGTCGGACGCTTAAGGTTGGGGCTCGCACGACCCGAGGTGGGTGGCAGGAGCGAAGGCTGGCTGTCGAGCAAGGTGGATGAGTAAGCTTTGGCTTGTCTCGGTCGACTTAATTGATAGATAGCAAATTTAAGCTGTGTAAAATTTGTAATTCAGGGTTCAGGGTTTAGGGTTTAGGGTTTAGGGTTTAGGGTTTAGGGTTTAGGGTTTAGGGTCTAGGCCTAGGCCCAGGCCTAGGCCTAGGCCTAGGCCTAGGCCTAGGGCCTAGGCCTAGGGTTTAGGCCTAGGGTTTAGGCCTAGGGTTTAGGCCTAGGGTTTAGGGCTTAGGCCTAGGCCTAGGGTCTAGGCCTAGGCCTTAGGGTTAGGCCTAGGCCTAGGCCTAGGCCTAGGGTTTAGGGTTTAGGCCTAGGCCTAGGCCTTAGGGTTTAGGGTTTAGGGTTTAGGGTTTAGGGTTTAGGGTTTAGGGTTTAGGGTTTAGGGGTTTAGGGTTTAGGGTTTAGGGTTTAGGGTTTAGGGTTTAGGGTTTAGGGTTTAGGGTTTAGGGGGTTTAGGGTTTAGGGTTTAGGGTTTAGGGTTTAGGGT